>OW679196.1:87527464-87911438 GCA_940337035.1 Agriotes lineatus | reverse complement strand
GTCACGTAACTCTTCAAAAAACGGCGACAAAATTTCAGTATGATATGGTTGTGCATTTAGAAAACCTAAAATTTGAACTATTAAAATAAAATTTTATCGTTTTACTGCACTCAATTACCTTAAAAAATATAGGACCTATAACTCTTCTTTTACTAATTGCAGCCCAAACCCCGATTTTTTTTGGGTGAAGCGGTTCTTCAACATAAAAATTGGGATTCTCGGCGCTCCACATCCTCATACTTTGTGAATTAATATAGCCAGATAAATAGAAGTATGCCTCATCAGTAAAGAAAGTTTTCTCAAACGCATTATCGTTATTTCCTAAATTATTGATAAACCAGTTACAAAATTCCAATCTAACCGGAGGATCGTTTGGCAGCAGTTCCTGATACACTTGCAACCGGTAAGAAAAATAATGCAAATTGCTTCTTAATATCCTATGAGATGTTGAATATGAAACATTTAATTGCTGTCCTAAATGGCGAACAGATACGTGTGGTTGTTCTTGCACAATTTGATTTCTAATAGTTCTTTCAGATATCTAAAACAGTACAAAGCCGAAAATTAAAGCAGCAATTAAGTTTTATGCATAAATACTTGCATCCCAAAAGTCACTAAGCCGAGCAAAGATTTCAGTTTCACTGAGGTCGGGCCTGTCAGCTTTATAATGCCTGTAAGCCTTTGTAATTTGTAGTTTTGTGTCACCTTTAATGACTTTTGGCATATTTACTTTAGTACTACAATTTGTTTGACAGATAGATATCCATGACGGCGATGTCCATACATATTATGCCTAGTGGCAAACAAAGTATGAAAGGACTGGCAACATTGCATGTTTAACCTCAAAATGTTAAATTAGACACTTTCGTGAGCCTCCTGTACATAACAGCTGCTTCTGACAAAGTGTCAGAAAGAGTTTCTAGGGAGTTTTAGTTTTATTAAACATAAAAACAAAATTCCATGTCTACCTACTTGGCAAATAACTATTGAACGGTTTATAGTAGTCATTTCCATGTTGACAGAAGGAGTTGGCTATGAGTAAATATATATTGTTTTACAATTGTTTATACCTTTCCTTTGACAGTACACAATATTTTTGTTGTTTCGTAATTTGTAAAGGCATTTTTATAAAATGTCGAGTTTTAGCGAATTACCTAGCGGAAGTAAGGTCTACAAGGCCGGGAGGGTGACCAGAAACCCTTACTTGAATTTTCTCCGGGTGTACAGGACCAAGCAATCGGGAAAGTCGATCCCGCAGATTACTAAAGAAGGGGCCGAGATATGGAGAAAAATGGAGGCGAAAGACAAGGAGCCGTATGAGCTGCAAGCATGTAAAGCTCGCAAGCGCAAGTACAAGCCAAAGCGAAGAGCCGGGCGTAGAAGCGGGGGCCACCGTGGAAAAACGTCATGCTAGCAGATGTAGTAGCCGACGACGTTATAGTACTATATGGTAATCTGATATTGGAGATAATGACGTTTTGGCATTAATATTGTACGTACGTACAACGTACACTGCAGAAATTGTATATACTCGATTATTATATTGTGTAACACCTATTGTATACCTTTATCTATATAAATATAAATTATACTATTAATAATTAGGAGTAGTAGTTCTTTATTTATCATTGCAGAGAATAACGTAAAATCTTCCCGGTTCATCATTTTCAATCATGGACACAGGACATAAGTACACACTCTTTGACAATGACATTTGAACGCTGACTGTTGTTTCAAAGTTGACAAAAGTTAATTAGCACAATGAATGCAAGTTATTCCATTAAAAAAGGAAATTTGTAATAAAAACGTTTTAAATCGGAACGATCTTAAGGCACAACTTATTCTTAATATAAGTATCACCCATACAAACAATGGCATCGGGAAATATTCCAAATAAACGAAGAAAAGCGAAACGGATTTTGAGAAGAAATACAAGAAAGAATAAATCGAGATCGCAACTTTCTTTCGACCAGTTGCTTTAGAGATGAATGCACATCTATCCCTTAAATGAACCTGATTCCCAAAACACCAAGCATTCGGCTCACGTAAATCCCCATATCAGTCTTAATACGAGGATGAAACATCCTAGAAAATCAATATTTGCTGGAATTTTTAATAACAAATTTATTGGGCATTTGGATATACTGGCACATTAAATGCGAATTAATATTCAGAACATTAATTAATATTTGTCTTGCGATAGATAAGCAGCAGGTGAAAGTCAATTCAATTTCAATTTCAATTCAATTCCAGCCCTTTCGGGCACATGTATTAGAGTACCTAGATAAAATTAATACATATCATTTTGGAGGTACCATAACCCTCCTGAGTGTAACTAAGATATCGATTTTAACAAATAAGATCTTAAGTATGTCATTTTACTTAATAATAGCAGTTGCATTTAACGAAGTCGAATCTTCAGCATCGGATTCTTGCCAATCTTCAGGGTCATCTTCTTGTTCCTCTTCTGGTGGATCGTCTACTTGGAATCGTGAGCGTGCAAAAAACTCTAGTGTTGCGCACGCCTGAGCTGACGGAAGGATAAGGCTCATGGACATTCGAAAGTTGTTGACCACTTCAGGATCGTCATCGTTTAATAGTAAGCGACAGTTTGCGTATAGCGTGCAGACCGTCAGGCGATGTAATGGTGTATCTGGTTCATCGCATTGAGGGCAGTTTGGGTTAGGTGTTCTGCCAATTCGGTGTAGGTGTTGACGAAAGTCTCCATGTCCAGTAAGTACAGAGACAACATCATGTGACCATCCAGACGGTAGCAGTAGTCGATCATCGATGCTGGAAAGAAATTGAATGTGGTACGTCCCTTGGTGGACATCTCCCATTCGCTTTGCCATTCTTGCATGGTAACGTTCAACATCCAGTCGTCGAGAGCTCTCTTCGTAGTAACGACTGGTGGTATCGGCCGCCCCATTAAAATGGCTTGGCCTGTAGATCTCCATGTGAGTCTTACGTGGCGTTGTAACGCAAGGTACTGAATCGGCGGGGAACCATGGAGGACACCTGCAGCATCTGTGGACGTCGAAGTATATGTTCCAGCAATAGCTCTGGAACAAAAACCATAAAGTGCATATAAAACACGTTTAACATGGGAGTGCAAAGCACGGTGACCCCAGACTTCTGCAGCGTAAAGGACGATAGGAAGGACTCCTCTCTCGTAGATGACTCTCAAGGCTTCTCGGACATTATCAAGGCATGATGCCGCGTAGCGTCGTAATGTGAAGAAAATGCATCTGGCTCTTGCTGTGACCGTCTTCACATGAGTGATGTAGGTGAGGTTTCTCTCAAGCATGACACCCAGATAACGAGATGCTGTATTCCTTTTGAGGGAATTGCCGTTCATTTTAATAACTGGGGTACGATCCAGATACCCCTTTAACATGACGAAATTTGTCTTCGAAATGAAAATCGTAAGCTTTTGTGAGAAAGCCCATTGAGTGACTACTTGTGAGCAGTGTTCGGCAAGTCTTTCGAGATCTCTGCGATTGTCAGCACTGACTAGGACAGTTATATCATCGGAGTAAGCAATCATATCACAGTTATTTGGGAGTACTTTGTCTAGTAGTTGGTCAGCAACCATGTTCCACAACGTGGAGCCAAGAATCGACCCTTGCGGGCAACCCTTGGATACAATCTTGGAAACCTTGGTGTTCCTGTTTTCAGCGTAATAAATCTGTCTCGAAGGTGAAAGTCAGGAGAAAAGTGGATGAAAAGAACAAGGAGCCGTATACAGTGTGTACATAAAGTAAGGAATAAATTCATTATCTAGAAAAGGAAAAGCTTTTCGGAAAAATCCTCGGACACGTCAACCTTTGTTTTAAGATGCGCATCTTTTTACGTTCTAGTCGCATTGGTGACATCATTACTGTTCCGGATATGACGTCATCGACATTTTTTTCAAATAGCAACCTCTATTTTGACAGCGCCATTTGAAAGAGCATATTTTTCTGCATACAGGACATCAAAATCTTTGTCATGTTACATTTTCGAGAAAATTAATGTTATAACGATTTAATTAATTTTAATTAATTTATTTTATTCAGTTAATTGAACAAACTAATTAATTAAGTGTTGAAACTGAAGTCGTTCCTAGCTTTGTAAAGGTCTCTTTCTAAGTCCTAAAACCACTCTTCTTATTATAGCAAAATAGTATATTAAAGTATGAGTGGATAACAAGGTCTTTAAAACACGCGTGAGTTTTCGAGCTCGACGGCGTAGCCGGAGTGCTCGAAATAGAGCAAGTGTTTTAAAGACCAGTTATCCACGAATACTTTACGCTATTTTTTATTATACCTCCAATACTGGAAATAAATTACGCACTAAAAACTTAGAAATAATTTTTGTCGTAATAAATCGAGAGGGCATAATAATATTGCTACTATAGTTACGAGAATTATTTACGTTTTTGTCGCGTCCATGTCCGTTGTTGCATTCAGTCGTTTCCTTGACAACCTTTAAAACTCGGCGAGCTTTAATCGCCTGCTTTCCAGGGGCGGACTGGCTGGGGGGCAGGGAGGCAAAGTCCCCCCGGGCCTTCCTATGAGGGCATCTGCGGGCCTTCCTATGAGACCTCCAGTTTAAAAATCTCGGTACCTACATACTTAAAATTTGAAATCAATACAATTAAAATGTTCATGATCTTCGTAATCATTACAAATCAATATTCAATTATGAAAGCAGTAAATAGTAAATAAGGACGGGTTCCCATAGGTATACATTTTTCTTTGGGCTTGTGTTTGTCGAACTTGCAAGCAGAACGCCACTAGATGATGTATGGATGGATTATACATAGACATAACATTGGCCAGGAGGTGCCGCCGGCGGGCCTGTGTATTATTTAGTAATTTAATATCAGTATTCAATATCAGGAAATCGCCGACCCGGGCAAATTGAGTTGAAATGCTACTTACTATTTTAACGTGACTTGTGAGAGCGTGTTTGTGTAAGTTGTGCCTTGCCTGAGCCTTATTTTAATGTACATAATATTTCAAAATTAATTAAACTTGAGTGAGTCCAGTGTACCTATAATTAAACGCTCAAATCGCCTTAATTGCATGAATTGTGGTGTTGAACTTTTAATGATAAGTTACCTAGAATGAGCAGATCAAAATCACAATATAAGCATCTATCGGGTTTTGAAAAGCTCAGAAAGCGCCAACAAAAAAATTTGGAGGCTGCAGCAAAAGACACCAAACAAAGGAAGTTGGAGTTTCCAACGCGGGAGTTGGTACATCCACCACAAGCAGCAACACTTGGGGATGAGAACGTAGGAGAGCTAGATCAAGCCTCCGGTTCTAACGATGAATGGAAAAATCCCTCAAATTTGGGATCCAAGGAAAACCAGGCAGATAACGTTGTGAGTGGAGGAACTGAGAAAGCATTAAGTGATCAAGATAATGTTGTGAAAGACAATAATTTAAATGCAACGGTTACGTGTAACAATGAATACGATAATGATGACTTTCAATCAGCAGAGAGGGATAATTCCAGCGGTAAGTTATTGAATATTTTAGTAAAACGTAGTATGTATAGTAAAACTGTAAAACTTGTAGAAAAATCAGACAAAACTGATAAAGAAATTATTGATGGAGATGGAGCGCGCGTTGTCCACAGTTCTGATGGAAATGCTGATGCATTTTTAGGTATTTGAAATTATTGAAATTTTAAAATCTAAATATTCTGAGTTGGTGTATATTTTAGAATTAGAGGAGACCCTAGGCAGTGAAGAAGATAGCTTTAAATTGCATAATGGCTCGTCAATTTCCGAAAAGCTGGAATTTTTAAAACTGCACCCATTTCAGCCTACACAGGCTTAAAAACTAAATTAGATTGTAAGAAATTATACTATAGATTGATTGGCGACAATGAAATAAAAAGAAATTGGGTAACAGTAAAAATGCATCCTGATACAAAAAAAATCGACACAGTGTACTGTTCAACATGCATAGCCTTCTCTGTATCGAAAGATTCTCCTTTTTGCATTGGCTGCAAAAACCTTCGACACATATATTCAGCTATAGATAAACACGAAAGTAGCACATCTCACTCAAATGCTGTAAAAAGCTTTCTCATTGCCTGCAAAGATGCTTCAATTGGGGCAAAAATTAACACTGACACGTATGCTCTTAAGAAAAAATGCTGTGAAGAAAATATCCATGTATTGCGTCAAGTATTTGAAGTGGTAAAATTAATAGGACGACAATCCTTGCCTTATCGAGGAACAAGTGCAAATGAAACTTTATTTAGAATTCACGAAACGGATACCAATCATGGAAACTTTTTGGAAATAATAAAGTTGCTTGCCAAAAGTGACCCAATTTTAAATAACTACTTGGAAGCTGCTATACAGAAAAGTAGAAGACTTCATCAAGCACTGGAGGCAAAAGGGCGAAAATCCCGTGGTAGAGGCAGTTTGGTAACTCTCCTATCGAAAACCACCGTAAATAAGGTGATAGGATTTACATTGGAGGCAATGAGAGAAAAAATTGTGAGCGAACTGGGCAATAGACGTTTTAGCCTCCAAATGGATAGTATCCAGGATATAAGTGTTAAAGACCAGGCTACTATAATATTGCGTTATGTCGCCGATGTAAAAGTTTTTGAGAGACTGTTTGCTGTAATTGCAGTGAAAGATTCGACTGGTCGAGGTCTAAATCAACTATTAAAAGACTGCTTCAAGAAGCACGGGGTAAAGTACGAAAACATTGCTGGCGAGTCGTTTGATGGAGCCTCTAACATGAGAGGCGAGGTTCTTGGAGTGCAAAAACAAATTCAGGAGGTAGTGAAAAATAGCGTCTACGTATGGTGCTATGCCCATATCTTAAATTTATGTATAGCAGACAGTTGTGATAATTTGCAAGCCAAAAATTTATTTGGATTACTAAATCGCTTAGAGACATTTTTCGGCGAATCTTATAAGCGGATGGATATATGGTGTGATACAGTAGCGCAAGTTCACATGTCAAAATTAAAAAAACTTCAAAAAATTGGACAAACCCGGTGGTGGGCTCGAGACAAAGCCCTCAAGTGGTTTTATGCAGGTGATAATTGTCTGTATCCTGTAGTATTGTTTGCATTAGAGAAAATAATGGAAGGTAAATTTGATGCAAAAACAAGCTCTGAGGCTGAATCTCTAAGCGACAAATTGCTGGAGTACAAAACTATTTTAACAGCACATGCATTTTTGAAAATGTTTAAAGAATTCGGTCCTACATCAAAGTATTTGCAAACACAAAATTTGGATTTGGTTTCGAGTTGGTTCATGGTGGAGCAAAGCAAAAAAAAAGTTGAAACAATGACAATGGAAGATGTTGTGATTGAGGCTCACAGCTTTATAGCATCAATGATTTCCAAACTAGACTCTTTAGAAATGGATATTTACATAGAAGAGAAACTGTCAACAAAGACACGCGTCGCCAGGAAGGCAAAAATGGACGGTGAACAGTGCAGCGATGAAAGATCCACGGACCCTATGGATGTGTTCCGAGTTGAAGTTTTCACTGTTATCAAAGATACTATCAGAGTTGCTCTAGACTCTAGACGAAAGATTTTCCAAAAATCAAGAATTGATTACATGTTTGCAATACGTCGATCCACGACATTTTCCAAAATTTGAGGAAGAAGGACCCCCTACAGAAAAGCAACTCACAAAACTTGCCACCTTAGCTAGAGTAAAAGTGTCCCTCTTACGAAATGAATTACTGCAGTTTAGTCAATTGTTTCCCACCTTGTCAAACATTTTAACCTCGAGAAGTGATGCCCTTATTGACTTGCTTAATTAGGACAATGCTGAAGAAATCGATATTTTAGCAAATGAATCTGAATCAGAATCAGAGGAAGTAGAACAACCAAAAGAAAATATTGAAGAAAAAAAGAAGTCCAGATAATGCAAGGGGCAGAAGAAATGTAATAATTGCCTGGCTTGTTGCTACATTTTTCTATACTCGTACAATATGCAGTCTGCAGCATTTACAAATTTATTTTTAACCTACGAATATATACTAACGCTTAGCTGCACGCAGGTTTTGTGAAAGGGCGCTAAGTAAATGAAAAATAATTAAATCTCGATTACGGGCGGGTCTTTCTCAAGACTTATTAGAAGCCTTTATGATTATGAGTGTTGAGAAAGATGTCCTTGAGTCTGTCGATTTTTATTATATTTTGGAAAAAATTAAAAAATCATCTGTACTTTTTGCCAATATTCTAACTTACTAACTCTGTATTAAGATGGCAAATACATGTTTTTATTATAGTTGTGTTTTTTGCTACATACTTTCTGCATTTCCCATTAATAGCTAAGTATCCAGATTTCTACAAATGGGCACGGGCCTTTTAAGGCTGAAGTCCCCCCGGGTCTTTTCCTTGCCAGTCCGCCCCTGCTGCTTTCGCACGCTCAGGCGTGCTTTAAACGGCGATTCTGATGCAGGTATAATAAAAAAGACATTTTATCCACAATCACCTTATAATTGAAGTTCTATCCACACTTATGAACCGTCTGAAGTACCAGTTTATTAATTAGTTTGTTCAATTAACTGAATAAAATAAATTAATTTTAAATCACTATAACATTAATTTTATCGAAAATTTCCTTATGTAACATAACAAAACTTTTGATGTGTTGTATGCAGAAAAATATGCTCTTTCAAATGGCGCTGTCAAAAATAGAGGTTGCTATTTGAAAAAAATGTCGATGACGTCATATCCGGAACAGTAATGATGTCACCAATGCGACTAGAACGTCAAAAGATGCGCATCTTAAAACAAAGGTTGAGGTGTCTGAGGATTTTTCCTAAAAGCTTTCCCTTTTCTATATAATGAATTTATTCCTTGAGTGGTTGTCGCTCTCGGGCTTCGCCCTCGAGGCAACAAACTCCACTCGCGGGATTAAATGGTGCACTTTAGTCCCTCATGATATAATATACTATTATTTTCCTTGACACTTGTAACTATAGTCCATTTACTTGACATCTGCACTGTCAGTGTCAAATTTAAAAAAAAATGTCTTAACTATACCTCAAAAATGATGTGTTTTTTATTAGACTGTACAGTAATTTAATTGTTAAAATGTGAAAAATAGCAGTGGTGCCAACATAATGTCAGTTTGACAGTGCAGATGCCAAGTAAATGGACTATACATATTATAGGAATAAGTCAAAAAGTACTAACCAATACACACTAATAAAAAATACAAAACAATATCTACTAGTATACATAATCCATGGTGTAACCATTAATTGATTAATTAATGTAGTAATACATAAAAAATGTGACATTCTTACATAAAAATTAAAATACGATTCAGATACATTATCTAGTAATTCCTTCCTCGTATAATAATAACAAGCATCAATGAGGAAAACGATGAAATTGACAGCTGAATCAGGTCTTTCAACCTTTTTGGTACTGTAACGGTGCTAGCCCTCTGCTAATTAGGGCTAATGAATTTAAGTAATTTCCTTCGGGTAGCTTATCAGTCGGAGTTAATTTAGTTCAGCCAGATATACACTTGAATATTAGCAAGCAAACACTAGGATAACTTTAGACAGTTTAATTATAAGATTCAGTATTTACAAACATAAGTATTATTCTTAAGAAATCAAATAAAATGTATTTTACAAGGTGTTTAATTAATTATGATGGGCACCCGGTTGCTCGTTCCTTGCGCGCCGGCAACCCGTTTTGCATCTGTGTGTGGAAGGTCCGAATGCCCGCCTTCTACAGAAATCGATGGGACGCCACTGACCGCGAAGACGAATTGCCCAAAGTAATTCGCAGTGGTGCCAACTTCCGGATTCGAATGTCCCCTTCGGCGTTGAAACCGCGTGTAACTGCAAATATAGGTTAATTTCGAATATGTTATATTTTTTGCCTTACGACTCCGTGCTAGCGGTGTAATTCTCGTGGATACGGTGGAGTGTTTGTGCGAGTTGCAGCCGGAGGGAAGTTGTCGACGTTCGTTCACCTGGAGGTCCGGTTCGTGGAGGCGACTTCTACAGCTCGCGGCCCCGAGGGTGCTGCAGATGACAGGTAGCAATTTCGATCGGTAAGTGCAGTCCTATAGTCAAACAGAAATTAAGTGCAATCTTACAGTGGCCTTCAGGGCCGGGCAAATAGTGTGTTGGACGCTGGATTTATTTTGCATTGCCAAATTGACATATGAAACGGCCTGGTTTGTTAAACCCTCGTTTCGAATACGTCGCCCAGTAAATTTTGGTATAATTATTTACTAGCGTCCTCAAGGAGATATTTCAATAATTATTAGTTCGGGATATTTACAAGTGTTAAATTTAAACAGCGAAACGGTGTCCCATTCGTGGGCGTCGTTTCTTAAAGCTGTTTATTTGGGGGAACGGGTTTAATTAAAGAATAGCTAGGAACACGGTCTCCAAGACTGGAGGCTTCGGGTTCGAACTTAGCTAAGGGAAAAATACTAATGACAAGACGGGGTAAAATTCTCTTTAAACGGTCGGATAGGATCAGGATTGGGGATGATTTGGGGCTGGAAGGATACTGGAATGTATGAATGAAGTTTGCGAAGAAAGTCTCCCAAGGAAGTCCCGTGAAACGGCTTTTATAGCTCTTCTTCGTGCTTCGTGCATCAAGCCACCACCTCGGCCATTCTAAGTGGGGAGCAGCGCAAAACGTGGAGCAGGGATCTCTTGATGACGTAGCCGGCCGCGCGTGCGAAAAATTCAAACTTGCAACGTAGAAATCGCTAGGCTGGAACGCGCGAATTGATTTTAATTCACAAAAACGCGTTTCGACTGGGCGAATCGTTACAGTACTAATCAAGCGAGATGCTTACTTTCAAAGAGCTGCTATTTAATTTTAAAAATATGCAAATCTCTTTTGTCAGTGTCATCGAGCGACTGATTTTTTCATATGTAAGGTCTGAATGCAAGCTTGTCGATACATATATACATATTACGTATAAGTTAAAATATGCCAATACAAAAATTAGTGCTATTATTTTTATTAAATTATACTAACAAAATAAACTTAAATGTGGCATATCCAGAATGCAGTGATAATAAGCACATAGGTATTTAACATTTAACACTACCTATGTGTTTATTTTAATACAAAAGTAGTACCTGGTCCGTATACCTTAATGTAGTTATCAATTATTAAATTGGGTCTTAAATCTTTTTTAGTTAGTTTGCGATTAATTGTGCGAATAAAATGCTTAACCATTATAATTACAATGCTTACATGTACGTACTTTTCTATTTTTTCTTTATGATCATGAAAATTAATAAAATTAAAATTATTCAAGAGAATAGCATGCAGTAAATTTTGATTAATGACATTAGGTATATTCAAAAATAGAATTCTTTTCATTTTATCCACCCAGTTTATTAGGGCTTTGCAAGAATATTTTAATTTTCGGCCAAAATCTTTTAAAAGTATAAAAGCGTGACTGTCTGTAATTGTTTCTGTTAGTATGAAATTCCAACTCTTTTCTTGTTTCGATAAATTTTTAAATCCATATTGAACTAGATTGGAAATCAGTCAGCTGCATTTCAATTTCTTCAATTTCCAAGCAATCAAATTTGGCCAAGTTCAGTTTATCAAGTGAAGTCAAATCAGGATACATAGTAAACGTGAGTGTTTCTGATAATTCTTTGAACTGAGAAAATCTCGATAAAAATTCTTTGATTGAAGAAGTAATTGCCAAATTAAACTCTTAAGTGACTTTTGCTTGGTCTGGTTTTTCGTGTAAATCCAAATCGCTGGTGATTTTTTTCAAGTTCGGGAAATACTTGTAGTTTTTGGTAACAATATCGTTACTGAAAACTTGCAGTTTAGACTCGAAAGCACGAATGAGATCTATCATAACAATAATTGTTTTATTTAAGCCTTGAAGCTTCATGTTCTATTCATTATTAAATATAAATTGTTTCGATTAGGTACCTAAATTCTTTAATTAATGCCGTGCCCAAATTATTTTGTCGCGTGCCATTGGTTTGCCACCCCTGCAGTAGAGGCTTTTAATAATATTAAAATCTTTCCCATCTAGACCTGTCTCTTGAAGGATATTGATCAGATGAAAATGTTGAACTGTATCAAATACCTTCTTATAATTAATAAAACAGGCTAATACAGCTGAATACTGAATAGTGCTTTGACAGTATGCTTCTCTTTAGGTATTACCCCAGTGTCGCAAATAATATTGAAAAACTTGGTGACAATGTTAAGAGAATCTTCGTCTAGCAGTTTCAAGAGCTCCGTGAGAACACCACCAGACCCACGTGCTTTACCGTCTTTACTTTGGTTAATAGC
Organism: Agriotes lineatus; assembly: GCA_940337035.1. Classification (NCBI taxonomy): domain Eukaryota; kingdom Metazoa; phylum Arthropoda; class Insecta; order Coleoptera; family Elateridae; genus Agriotes; species Agriotes lineatus. The sequence continues at coordinate 87,899,141 of OW679196.1, read as the reverse complement.
TCTTCTGCCTTCGTCTGTAAGGATATTTGGATCTGTAATTCAATTATCGATCTGTACTATGTTAAACCTCTCATCCTTAAACAGATTTTCGATACACTTTGGCCATACTTGTATTCTTACATTTTTGTCTATGATGATACCACCATTGTCATTTTTGAGTTTTTCGAATGTTTTTAACAGTATATGCATGCAGCTTTTCTGAATTTTTTATGCAAGTTAAAGTGATCGTACTTGCTGTCCAAAACTAGTGCCTCTTTTGTTTTTTATTTTTTTCTTAATCTTCTTATCCAGTCCTGTGTATCCTAACCTATTTGTGTTTTTTGAGTCTAGGGAGAGACTAAGGTTATCGACTAGGTAGTTTCATTCTTAGGATGATTTATTTCGTACATTGTTAATTTTACCATCTGAGATCTGTTTTGTTGACTCTATTTGATTTTGTAATTTTTTTAGTCTTAATTTTATGGTGGCAATCAAGGGAACATGGTTAGATCCAATATCATTTTGCTCCAAAACAGTTTTAAACGTATTGTAACGACCGTGCCCTTAGGCAGCTGCAAGCTACCGCCGCCGGCAGACAACCTTGGGAAGAATGCGTCATTGTTCCGGAGCTTTCGGGAACGCGCTCGAGGTCAAACACTCGCGAATATGCGTCATGCATGTGCCAGAAAAGCGAGTAAAGCCTCGATTGTCCGAGAATGACTCATTCGTGATATAAATACGTGTCAGCAGGAATCGACAGTTCAGTTCGAATTCAGCATCAGAGCGGCGAGCTCCCAGATAAATAAAACGCGTGAAATAAATAAATAGATGACCAGATAAATAGAAATACATCGTTAGTGTTTAAGAGTGATATAAATAAATAATAATAGTTGTTAGAAATAGTGCCGTAGTTTAAAAGTAATTTGTGTTCTGCTTGATAATTCTCGTGTGTTTGTAAATAACAATAATTAATCCAATAGTTGTAAATAAATGTTTGAACCCATGTTTGTCGTATAATTTTAAATAGCCCGAACGTTAAGAACGTAACAGTGGTGTCGGTGTGAGGTTTTGAACCGGGGGCTATAAGAAAATTATTGAACAAACATTAGATAAATAAATTATTTAACAAGTGCCGATAAAACGACGGTCAGATAAATAAATTGAAGTGAGTATTGTGCATGCCTTTGACGAGATCTCAAAGCAGCAAAATGGAAGCCCAATTAAGCCAACTTTTGCAACTGATGCAAGTTAGCCAGGACAAGGCGGAAAAAGCACAAGAGGATCTTAGGAAAGAGATCCAAGCTGGGCAGGAGAAGGCAGAAAAAGCGCAAGCAGAATCGAAAGCCGCGCAAGAAAAAGCGCAAGAGAAAGCGGAAAAAGCACAGGAGGAACTTAAGAAAGAGATCCAAGTTGGCCAGGAAGAATTGAAAGACCTTAAGAAAGAGTTGAAAGTTGGACAAGATAAGGCAGAGGAAGCCGCGGAAGTACTTAAGGAAGAGCTGAAAGCCGCACAAGAAAAATCAGTCCAAAAACTTGAGGAAAAATTGAGAGTCACGCAAGAAGACCTCAAGGATGAACTTCGGGAAGATATGGAGAGAGCGTTGGCCGGAGTTCGGAGTGAAATACTGGAGCTGCAGTCACGAAGTGGCCAAGGCCAACCAGCTCTCTCTGAATCTGCTGGCTGCTCTTCTCCAATTGCAGTGAATCAGCTTACCTTATCGCGAGTTGCTGCCCCTCAGGTTGCTCTGTCCCAAGATACTGCCCCAGTGAGGCCCGCAACATCTGGCTTGCACATGAAACTGCCCTCTTACGATGGGAAAACGCCATGGTCAACATACCTGAAGCAATTTGAAGCCGCAGCCGTTGCTAATGGTTGGGGAATGGCAGACAAAGCGACCGCATTGATCCTGACATTGCGAGGGGATGCTCTGAATGTTTTGCACATGATTCCAGAAAATCAGCAGAGGGACTTCCAGCAATTGGTGAATCGTCTGGAACGGCGTTATGGCAATGGTCATCTTCAGCATGTGCATTGTGCCCAGTTGAAGAACAGAATTCAGAAGTCGGGGGAGACTCTGCAAAAACTGGAGGCCGATGTTGCTCGATTGGTTCGGCTCGCGTATCCATCGGCGCCGGAGGACTTCCTGGAGCAGCTAGCCGTCCAAACATTCGTAGATGGAGTTAAAGACGCCGATACTCAGCAAGCGGTACGTCTGGGGCGCCATAGGACACTGGGAGAGGCCTTAGCCCATGCATTGGAATTTGAAGCGGCAAGGACTGCCTCCAGAGGACATGGTCGTGTCCGCGGTGTCGCCACGACGGAGATGGCGCCTGAATCCATAGAGGACATGTTGCGACGACTTATAAGGCAGGAGACGAGGGAGAAGGAGCCCCGTTGCTGGAGCTGCGGAGAGATGGGTTATCTTAGGGCTCGCTGTCCGAAGAACGGAGCCCGAGTGTCTGAAGAGCCGTCGGAAAACTAATGCGGGTCTACAAGAAGGGGCGAGAGTCGACTCGTGATTGCCATGCCCCGGAGATTCCCATACATGTGTCGTCCGTGCAGCGCCAGCCTGATAGTCTCTTCATTGATGGGAAAATAAATGGAAGAGTTCGGTCTCTGCTGTTGGATACTGGAGCGACGAAGTCCATCGCCAGGTCTGACGTAATACGAGACGAGGGTGAGCTGCTGCCCACCAGGACACGCCTTTGCACTGCCACGGGAGGCGCAGTGACCACACATGGGGAGATGGATGTGAAATTGACGATTGGGAATCAAACCCTCAAGCATCGGGTCCTGATTGCTGACATTGCGGACGAGTTCATCCTGGGAATGGATGTCATGAATAAGTGTGGGTTCACTTTGGACCTGGGACGCGGCGTGTTGCACGTGGGTGGGGAGAAGCTTTCCCTACACCCAAAAAAAGAGATTGCAGTACGAGTGGTATTGGCGGAAGACGTTACTCTGCCTGGACGAACCGAGAGGGTCGTGGATGCATACCTGGATGGCGATCTCCGGGGCAACGTAGTGCGCATGATTGAACCCGATTATGACAAGGAGCTCACTCATGGTATCCTGGTTGGGAAGACGTTGGTAAAGACTGGGCTTAAGGTCCCAGTAAGGATTATGAACGTCAACAGGGAACCAGCAACCGTCAGGAGAGACACAATCCTGGGAAGGTGCACACCGGTCTCCGCCGTTGTGAGAACGATCACTAGTGGCGGCGGCCGCAAGGCGAAGGACTGCCCAGAGGCATTAATTAACACCGTGATGTCTACGTGCAAGGGCGTGAGCCAGCAAGAACGGAAGAAGATCGAAGATCTGGTGGCCCGGTACCAAGACGTCTTCGAGTGCGGAGATCATCCCAGCGGCCGTACCGACGTAGTTAAACATAAAATCAATACGGGGGATGCTCAACCGATATGCCAACATCCAAGAAGGTTGCCCCTCGCCAAACGGGAAGAAGCTGAGAAGATTGTCCAACATATGCGAAACCAAGGGATCATCGAACCGTCCAGCAGCCCGTGGGCCTCCCCTGTGGTTCTTGTCAAGAAGAAGGATGGCTCAACGAGGTTCTGTGTTGACTACCGACAGCTGAACCATGTTACCAAGAAAGACAGCTACCCTCTGCCACGAATTGATGATACCCTGGATACACTCTCCGGTTCTCGATGGTTCTCGACGCTAGACTCGAAGAGCGGTTATTGGCAAGTCGGAATGGAACCCGCGGACAGGGAGAAGACTGAATTTACTATCGGAACTGGGCTCTGGCAGTTCTCCGTCATGCCGTTCGGTTTGTGCAATGCCCCCGCCACGTTTGAGAGGCCGATGGACACCGTCCTGAAGGGTCTATCTTGGCAGACCTGCCTGATATACTTGGACGACATCATAGTGGTGGGCAAATCCTTCAACGAGCATCTGAAAAACCTGGAGGAAGTGTTCGGTAGATTGCGAGGTGCCAACCTGCGATTGAGTCCAAAGAAGTGCCACAACTTCCAGAAGGAGGTACAGTACCTGGGGCACGTCGTATCCCGCCAGGGAGTAGCAGTAGACCCGAGTAAGGTGAAGGCAGTGCAGGATTGGCCAATCCCGAAGGATAAGCATGAACTGCGAAGCTTTCTGGGCCTCTGTACTTACTACCGACGGTTTGTGCTGGGCTTCGCGAACATCGCAAAACCGTTAACCCGTCTAACGGAAGAGGGACGACAGTTCGAATGGAGTGCGCGGAGGCCTTCGAGACGCTCAAGACTGCCTTAAGCAGTTCACCTGTACTTTGCTATCCACGTCAGGAAGGCAAGAGAAAGTCCTGGCATATTTCAGCAAGGTCCTGTCCAAACCAGAGCGTAACTATTGCGTAACCAGGAGGGAGCTTCTGGCAGTAGTCAAGTCCGTGGAGCATTTTTATAAATACCTGTATGGCAGAAGATTCTTGCTGAGGACCGACCATGCTGCTCTAAGATGGCTGCTGCAGTTCAAGAACCCTGAAGGACAGGTGGCTAGGTGGATCGAGCGCCTACAAGAGTACGACTTTGAAATAAATCATCGACCTGGCACAGCCCACCGCAACGCCGATGCGTTGTCCAGGAGGCCCTGCCCTGCGGACTGCAGCCACTGTTCGAGACTGGAGAGTCGTGAGGTACCCATCAATCGTACCACTGTAGTCGACGACTCGTGGGAGCTAGACGAGTTGCAGAACAGCCAGGAGAACGACCCCGACTTAGGCACAGTTATAGCCTGGAAGCGAGATGGCCGTCGACCTACCTGGCAGGAGGTCTCCGCCACCAACCCAACGGTGAAGACCTATTGGGCGCAATGGGACTCCTTGCAGCTCGAGAACAACGTCCTGACTAGAATCTTGGAAGACGAGGACGGTAGGGCAACGAGATCACAATTGATGGTTCCAAGGAGTAGAGTGGCCGAGGTTCTGCGTCACCTGCATGATGGCTCTTCTGGGCGACACTTTGGATTGAAGAAGACGTTGCAGAAGGTCCGAGACCGGTTCTACTGGGCGAGTTGCAAAGATGATGTCCGAGAGTGGTGCCGGAGGTGCGAAGCCTGCGCTACAGGAAACGGACCGGTTGGTAGACGTAGAGCTCCGATGCGGCAGTACAACGTCGGTAGTCCGTTCGAGAGGATAGCCATGGACATCGCTGGACCATTCCCCGAAACCGAAGCGGGAAATAAATACATCTTGGTGTGCATGGACTACTTCACCAAGTGGCCTGAAGCATATGCCCTTCCGAATCAAGAGGCCGGTACTGTAGCTGATGTTCTGGTGAAGGAGTGCTTCAGCCGTTTTGGAGTCCCCCTGGAATTACATTCCGACCAGGGCCGGAATTTCGAGTCTGGACTGTTCCAGAACGTTTGCAAGCTGCTGGGGATACACAAGACCCGGACCACTGCCCTCCATCCTCAATCGGACGGCATGGTGGAAAGGATGAACCGAACCATGGGGAAGCATCTGTCCAAGGTGGTTTCCGAACATCAGCGTGACTGGGACCAGTACATTCACCTATTCCTAATGGCCTACCGATCGGCAGTATAAGAGACAACCAACCACACCCCAGCCACGGTACTCTTTGGGCGCGAGCTGCGATTGCCATGTGACCTCAAGTTTGGAAGAAAGCCTGGCGAAGAAACGGTCGGCGAGGACTACGTGGGGAACCTGAAGAAGAGGATGGAAGAGATCCACGACGCCGTACGCCGAAACATTCAGGGTGCCAGCGACCGAATGAAGGACCGATATGATGCCCGCGCTGAGGCCGGTGGTCTCCAGCCTGGCGATTTGGTATGGCTTCATAACCCCCAGAGGCGTCGTGGCCTCTCCCCCAAGCTCCAAAGAAACTGGGAAGGCCCCTACACTGTAGTTGCTCGACTGAATGACGTGGTATACCGAATCCAGAAACCTCCTCGAGGAAAGTGCAGGGTGGTGCACTTCAATCGGTTGGCCCCATATGCCGGAACGAATGAGGAAGTGGAGGCTGTCACGGAACAACCCCTGAGACGACTAGGGACCGGAGGAACCTCCTTCCAGGAGTTTATGGCCGCTTATGGGGGTACGAAGACTGCGCGATTCGGAGTTACTACAGAGGTGCAGCGTGACCTGTTCGACACCCTGCGGCAGTATTCCCTGGCACACTGCGTCGCCCAGGATCTCCGGATGTCTAGGGGGATCGCCGCTGCCTTCCGGGAGCAGTTTGGCCGGTTAAACCAGCTGCGAGAGCAGGCCCCTCAGGTTGGCAGAACCTTGCAGCTGAAGGAAGGCAACAGCTCCATTTATTACCTGGTGACGAAAAGGTTGTCTCACGAAAAACCTAGTTACCAGGAGCTCTGGTCTGCTCTTTTGGACCTTAAGGAGCAGATGGTAAAGAACGGCGAAACCCGGCTAGCGATGCCGAAATTAGCATGCGGCCTGGATTCGTTGGACTGGAGGGTCGTACGCAGCATGCTGGAAGTAGTCTTCGACCAGACCGGCATCCAGATCGAGGTCTGCTGTTACAGCCCGGCGAGAAGCATTGAGCCCACGGTGGACTGCTACTTCTTCAACCAGTCCGTGTGCAAGAAAGGCACCGCCTGTAAATACCGTCATCGAATCCCCACAAGAGCGAGTGACAGGCACCCGACTCAACTCGTTCTGGGACAGAACGACCTAAGGCGGGGGCAGTGTAACGACCGTGCCCTTAGGCAGCTGCAAGCTACCGCCGCCGGCAGACAACCTTGGGAAGAATGCGTCATTGTTCTGGAGCTTTCGGGAACGCGCTCGAGGTTAAACACTCGCGAATATGCGTCATGCATGTGCCAGAAAAGCGAGTAAAGCCTCGATTGTCCGAGAATGACTCATTCGTGATATAAATACGTGTCAGCAGGAATCGACAGTTCAGTTCGAATTCAGCATCAGAGCGGCGAGCTCCCAGATAAATAGAACGCGTGAAATAAATAAATAGATGACCAGATAAATAGAAATACATCGTTAGTGTTTAAGAGTGATATAAATAAATAATAATAGTTGTTAGAAATAGTGCCGTAGTTTAAAAGTAATTTGTGTTCTGCTCGATAATTCTCGTGTGTTTGTAAATAACAATAATTAATCCAATAGTTGTAAATAAATGTTTGAACCCATGTTTGTCGTATAATTTTAAATAGCCCGAACGTTAAGAACGTAACAGTATTATCGAAATTTAGTAAATTTGATTACGCACGATATTACATGTAGTGTCAGCAGATAACTTCCATGCGTAGCCTGCGAGGAGCGAGGAGGTAATTGAAAATAGCTATTTAAGTCACAAGGAATGTAAGGACCTATTAACATTTGAGGTAGGCAAGTACAAGCCAAGACGAAGTCGCGGCTTGTTACCTGCCGAAAATGTTAATAGGCGATACATTCCGAGTTATCTTATTATATTTTTCCCGTTGCTTATCAAAATTTTCCTAGATTTTTGAAAAAATCGTTTGGTTTGTCACCTGTCACTAGGATTAGTTTTCGTGAGTCGTGTTACCTGTGAGTGTCACATGTCACATAAACGCTTGCAAGTTATAAACAAAACGTCTAAATCTGCATCTTGCTTTGCTAATTTTATTATCCTAGGAACTTAATAATAATATTAACCCATTAACGCCCACAATAATACTAGCCCAAAACTTTTAAAACTTTTATTACAAAATAGTTCAAATATCTTCTTGGAACACATAAATATAGAAAAAACATAAAAAACATGTTTCAGAAAAAAACTAGAAGCGTGTACTCAAACGAGTACACTGGGCATATGATACACTAGTTTGTATGAAAATTTTCAAAACATTGTTTTTCAATACACAGAGTTATAACACACTTTTTGCATTGCCACCTTACTCGTGCGTGACATACACGACAACGAAGTTGATTAGGGATCTTTTGGGGATCGTGACCCCTAGCATCTTGCACAATATCTTGTGGAACACTGGCACTATTTCTCAATTTTCCATTTTGCTTTGTTGAAAATCTGAGATAATATCGAGTGATGTTTCTTATGAATAAAAGCAGATCCATCTTATCTTCGGAGACCAACTGATGGAGTTTCCATGCATTGACTAGTGCCACATTTATCATAGAAGTAATGAGTACCCAATACCATTTTTTCCCCGAACGACAATTCTGTAATTATTACCAATGTCTTACTTTTTGTATAGGTGCCACAGTATCATAGTTTGTAGCCATCGTACATACACTGTTGTCATACCAACGTACCAAAAGGATTTCATTCTTGGCATCAAATGAGCTCTCATAAGTTGCTCTCTTCTTTTTTTCCATTTCCTCTACTGTTGGTAATGGGCATTTTTCTGTTCTGTTTTGCCTCAAAGTACCTGTTGCCCTAAGTCCTTGTGCCCTCAAGTTAGTTAGCAAAGGTACACCAGTAAAGTAGTTGTCAAAAAAGATAATGTGATCGTTAGGTACATCAACACACTGCAATAGTGACAATACAACTTTAGAGCCAAGTGGAAGTTGAATATCATCATTATTAGTTCGTGATTTTCCACAGTATGTGTTTATGGTATAGCAATATCCATTGGAACTACTAAGCGACCAATTTTTAAAACCAAACCGACAAGGTTTGCCTCTAATAAATTGCTTGGCCGAATGGTGGCCATAATACTTCACCATTGCTTCGTCAATGGACAATACTTGATGGAAAATGCCCCATTGTTGAAAATTTGCATTTAGCTTCTCCATAAGCGGCCGTACTTTGTACATTCGATTATCATTTATTTAGGTGTTGTCATTTACATGTAAATATTTTGTTATTTCCAAATACCTGTTCCTGGACATGCATTTGGAAACAATGTCCACATGAAGGTCCTCATCAAGTGACCAGTAAAGACGCTCTCTAGGCAATCTGTGATACCCCGTCAAAAAAAGTATACCAAAAAAGTTTTTTAATTCTTCCTTCGTAAGTGAAAACCCATGATTATTTTTTTGGCAGGCATAAAGTATCGTCTGATCTACAATATGTCGCATAATTTTTTCGTCAACCAATTTTTCAAAAATCTCTCTTGGCCTAAGGTTTTTCAGTTCTTCAATAACGCGTTCGGCTCTTTCAGTAGCACCATTAGACATGGCCTGCCAACGACTATAATTGGCGTCGCCTTTTTTCCAGTCTGGTAAAAAGAAATTTGGATCTTTCTTTCGAGACCTTTTGCTTTTACATTGTTCAGAAGACAACTTTATTCTTTTGGCACTCAATGTCTCATTGTCGCTATCGTCCCATTCAGAATCCGAGCTCGACCCAATTTCTGTTTCGTTGCCCAAAGGATGTACGAAAACTTCTAGATTGCCAGGAACATCACGAGGTATGTCTTTAGAATACAGATTGTCTTCATCTAGATCTTCTTCATCTGTCAGTGGGTCAGGGTTTGGTGGAAGGATGACAATATCAACATTACTGCTGCTACAAGAGGCAGCAAAATCAGCTGCAGCATTCAAATTGGGTAACTTCTTACGGCCATAAAAAGCACAAGTCGAAATTGCTGTGCCATCAGAGTCAAAACCTAGGTCCATTATAGGAAATCTGAAAACAGAACAACTACTTATGCTCATGCCCAGTGTACTCAACTGAGTACAGCAATGTTTATAACAATACTGCAAACTAAACAAAATAACAATGAACATTATATGTACGACTTACCTTTCTTCCGTTAGTAACAAAGAGTAATCACCAACCAAAATTTATCTAGTACTCAAAATGTTTTAAAAAATCGAAAAAATCAGGAGGCACGACGTAAACGCGTGAATTTACACATGTACTGTCAAACTAGAAGTTCTGTGAGACGCCACATATCAGCTTTTTTTCGAAATTGCTGCTGCAGGTAGTATTGTAGACATCTTCTCAGCACTATAACACTGTTGGCAACCTATTCTGTTAAATGATAGATGGTGACAGCTACCTAGAGTAAGCCGTACTCAGGTGAGTACAGTGGGCGCTAATGGGTTAAGTTCCGTTGTCAAGAAAAATCAGCAATCAAATATAATCACCGACTTACACGTTTTGTTACTAAGGCTGTATCACTGACTTACATGATCAGCAGCGGGAAAAATGTGTTTGTTGCCACCAGCTGCAAGGCCATACCGCCTGGCCAAATTGTCATAACTTTCTTGACCAATTTTGGCGTTAAAATCACATTTAACATACTTTTATTTTTTCGCTCTTTCGTTTAATTAGTCGGAGAACAATTTCTTGTTTTTCTTCATCTAATTTTGGTTCATATGCTTGAATGATAATTAGGTTTACACATATGCGCATACTTATAAGATAATCGCAAGACCGTACAGACAGAACGCAATAGCGGTTACTAAATTTTTTTCTGGAAGTAATGATTGAGGAGATGTGGGAAAGTACCTCCCTTTCATCACATAAAGTGAAAATTGTCCACAATAAACCGCTATTCTTTCTACTTTCTACGATAAATAAATAAATTAACATGTTCTACAGTGGCAGGAAAAAAACTCCACCTTGATAACAGCGCATGCATGATGCTGATCTTGATTTTTTAACATAGCTAATGCTTTTTAGACGATTAAATAAAAACGAAGCATAGTAGTAGTCATTTCCATGTTGACAGAAGGAGTTGGCTATGAGTAAATATATATTGTTTTACAATTATTTATACCTTTCCTTTGACAGTACACAATATTTTTGTTGTTTCGGAATTTGTAAAGGCATTTTTATAAAATGTCGAGTTTTAACGAATTACCTAGCCGAAGTAAGGTCTACAAGGCCGGGAGGGTGACCAGAAACCCTTACTTGAATTTTCTCCGGGAGTACAGGACCAAGCAATCGGGAAAGTCGATCCCGCAGATTACTAAAGAAGGGGCCGAGATATGGAGAAAAATGGAGGCGAAAGACAAGGAGCTGTATGAGCTGCAAGCATGTAAAGCTCGCAAGCGCAAGTACAAGCCAAAGCGAAGAGCCGGGCGTAGAAGCGGGGGCCACCGTGGAAAAACGTCATGCTAGCAGATGTAGTACCGTCATCCGGGGTGAACTTGGCAAGTAGGCGCAAATTCGGACAACAGTTACATTTTATGCAAGTTGGTTCTTGTCGCTAGTGGAGAGATGTTTTCAAGTCACGAGTGATATAGATTCTCTTATAGAACAGCTAAAAAGATGCCAAATTTTAAGCGAACCGATAGTAAAAGCTTTATGTAGGTACCAAAGCCAGAGAAATTTTAGTACAGCTGCAGACCGGCAATATTCAACGCGTGCAAGCCCCAGTTTCTATATGCGGTGATATTCATGTCCAATTTTATGATTTAAAAGAATTATTTAAGGTCGGGGGCGAAATTCCTAAAATGCATTAGGTAATGCATTTTAGGAACTTCGCCCCCGACTTTAAATAATTCTTTTAAATCATAAAATTGGACATGGATATCACCGCATATAGAAACTGGGGCTTGCACGCGTTGAATATTGCCGGTCTGCAGCTGTACTAAAATTTCTCTGGCTTTGGTACCTACATAAAGCTTTTACTATCGGTTCGCTTAAAATTTGGCATCGTTTTAGCTGTTCTATAAGAGAATCTATATCACTCGTGACTTGAAAACATCTCCCCACTAGCGACAAGAACCAACTTGCATAAAATGTAACTGTTGTCCGAATTCGCGCCTACTGTCCGAGTTCACCCTGGATGAAGGTACTGTATGGTAATCTGATATTGGAGATAATGACGTTTTGGTATTAATATTGTACGTACGTACAACGTACACTGCAGAAATTGTATATACTCGATTATTATATTGTGTAACACCTTTTGTATACCTTTATCTATATAAATATAAATTATACTATTAATAATTAGGAGTAGTAGTTCTTTATTTATCATTGCAGAGAATAACGTAAAATCTTCCCGGTTCATCATTTTACACACTCTTTGACAATGACATTTGAACGCTGACTGTTGTTTCAAAGTTGACAACAGTTAAGTAGCACAATGAATGCAAGTTATTCCATTAAAAAAGTAAATTTGTAATAAAAACGTTTTAAATCGGAACGATCTTAAGGCACAACTTATTCTTAATATAAGTATCACCCATACAAACAATGGCATCGGGAAATATTCCAAATAAACGAAGAAAAGCGAAACGGATTTTGAGAAGAAATACAAGAAAGAATAAATCAAGATCGCAACTTTTTTCGACCAGTTGCTTTAGAGATGAATGCACATCTATCCCTTAAATGAACCTGATTCCCAAAACACCAAGCATTCGGCTCAAGTAAATCCCCATATCAGTCTTAATACGAGGATGAAACATCCTAGAAAATCAATATTTGCTGGAATTTTTAATAACAAATTTATTGGGCATTTGGATATACTGGCACATTAAATGCGAATTAATATTCAGAACATTTAATTAATATTTGTCTTGCGATAGATAAGCAGCAGGTGAAAGTCAATTCAATTTTAATTTCAATTCAATTCCAGCCCTTTCGGGCACATACATTAGAGTACCTAGATAAAATTAATACATATCATTTTGGAGGTACCATAACCCTCCTGAGTGTAACTAAGATATCGATTTTAACTAATAAGATCTTAAGTATGTCATTTTACTTAATAATAGCAGTTGCATTTAACGAAGTCGAATCTTCAGCATCGGATTCTTGCCAATCTTCAGGGTCATCTTCTTGTTCCTCTTCTGGTGGATCGTCTACTTGGAATCGTGAGCGTGCAAAAAACTCTAGTGTTGCGCACGCCTGAGCTGACGGAAGGATAAGGCTCATGGACATTCGAAAGTTGTTGACCACTTCAGGATCGTCATCGTTTAATAGTAAGCGACAGTTTGCGTATAGCGTGCAGACCGTCAGGCGATGTAATATTGTATCTGGTTCATCGCATTGAGGGCAGTTTGGGTTATGTGTTCTGCCAATTCGGTGTAGGTGTTGACGAAAGTCTCCATGTCCAGTAAGTACAGAGACAACATCATGTGACCATCCAGACGGTAGCAGTAGTCGATCATCGATGCTGGAAAGAAATTGGAATGTGGTATGTCCCTTGGTGGACATCTCCCATTCGCTTTGCCATTCTTGCATGGTAACGTTCAACATCCAGTCGTCGAGAGCTCTCTTCGTAGTAACGACTGGTGGTATCGGCCGCCCCATTAAAATGGCTTGGCCTGTAGATCTCCATGTGAGTCTTACGTGGCGTTGTAACGCAAGGTACTGAATCGGCGGGGAACCATGGAGGACACCTGCAGCATCTGTGGACGTCGAAGTATATGTTCCAGCAATAGCTCTGGAACAAAAACCATAAAGTGCATATAAAACACGTTTAACATGGGAGTGCAAAGCACGGCGACCCCAGACTTCTGCAGCGTAAAGGACGATGGGCAGGACTCCTCTCTCGTAGATGACTCTCAAGGCTTCTCGGACATTATCAAGGCATGATGCCGCGTAGCGTCGTAATGTGAAGAAAATGCATCTGGCTCTTGCTGTGACCGTCTTCACATGAGTGATGTAGGTGAGGTTTCTCTCAAGCATGACACCCAGATAACGAGATGCTGTATTCCTTTTGAGGGAATTGCCGTTCATTTTAATAACTGGGGTACGATCCAGATACCCCTTTAACATGACGAAATTGGTCTTGGAAGTGAAAATCGTATGCTTTTGTGAGAAAGCCCATTGAGTGACTACTTGTGAGCAGTGTTCGGCAAGTCTTTCGAGATCTCTGCGATTGTCAGCACTGACTAGGACAGTTATATCATCGGCGTAAGCAATCATATCGCAGTTATCTGGGAGTACTTTGTCTAGTAGTTGGTCAGCAACCATGTTCCACAACGTGGAGCCAAGAATCGACCCTTGCGGGCAACCCTTGGATACAATCTTGGAAACCTTGGTGTTTTCTGTTTTCAGCGTAATAAATCTGTCTTGAAGGTGAAAGTCAGGATAAAAATGGATGAAAAGAACAAGGAGCCGTATATGTAAAGATCAAGCCTGTTCCGCTCCCAAGTTCAAGCGAAAGCGGAAAGCCAGTAGATACGAAGGCCGCGGTGGTAAACGACATCACATTAGAAGAAGGAGTATATGCAAAAGCATGGGCATAAGTCGAAATCTAATCGGTAGCAGTAGTTGCAGTGAAAAAACGGCACGGAAAATATTCCATTTAGACAAATACGTCAAATTGACATAAGGCACCCTTCTGTAATCTAATTTTGACGTTAATGTGATGCTTACGATGCAGGTAGATGAAAAAAGGTCTTATCTGTTAATCATTGTAATTATCCAAATCCAACGACAAAACCAAACTAATTTTGCATAATCCTGTTCTAAAAATTCCTGAACGAAAATAAATCGGTAAGGATGCAATATTCTACAGCATGTACCTACCGTACCTTAAATCTTGAACAAAATGTCTAATTGGTATTTTAGAGCCCCAACTACCGATATAGCACATTGGTGCTGAGGCGCATGCGCGTGATAATGTGATTCTCAGTTTGTCGGTTGTTCTACAAATGTTCAATGCATAAAAAGTAGTATATTCATGTTAATGCTTCAAGTATCTACTTCGCATGTCTACTACACCAACGAAGCATTTACTGCGCTAAAGTAGTATTTACTACTATGTACGATACATACAGGATTTTCTACAATCTTAAATCCTGGCGGATATGTAGGGAAAAACTGATGAACTCTGTGCACAGGATTGCTGTGGTGATAAGTAAAGCTGATATTATATGGCAAATGCATATTTTGTATAATTGATATGCCGGCAAAACTTTTTGCATATGTATACTAATTATGTGAAAACAAATCGTTTATAGTCCATTTACTAAAGGAAAAAATTTCTAACTTCGTTGACTCAAAACCGATTTTGAATTTTTTTTTTAATTATTTCGGAAAAAGTCTATAGAAAAATTCCCCATAGGTGAGAAGGTGTGCTTTTTATTTTTTCAATTGTTATTAACAAATAAGTGTTTTTTAATATATTCTTAATTAAAAAAAAATTATAACTTCTTTATTTATTTAAACCACTACCTGATATTTGATAACATAGGGTTTTTGGGTTTACAGATTACGAATCTGGCCTCAAAATTGGTCTAAAAACAAAAATGGCGTCTACAAAATGGCGTCGAAGGTCTAATTTTTTATTTTCTTTTTTTTTATTTGTATTAGATGCCTAGGGGTTTTTGGGGTTGCTGATTACGAATTTAAGATTAAAACTCAACTAAAATAAAAAATGGCGGATCCAAGATGGCGAAAAATCTTAATTTTTTTTCTTCGGACTTTAGTTTTTAGCTATACTGTAGGGTTTTTTGAGTCGCTGATTTCAAATTTTATGTTAAAATTTATCAAAAATGAAAAATAACTTCTTTAAAGCGGCAAAATAGCTTCATTTCTGAACTCCGCACGTTGCCTCATATCTACGGATTTGGACACATTAATTATAAATATAGCATTAAAAGGTTAATTTTTATTGTGTACGATTATTATTAATATTATTTAATAAACATTATATACAAATAAAATTCTAAATTGTTAAATTAACTCAAATTTAAATAGATTAAATACATTTAAATATAACATACGAATACATATAAATTCCAACGCCTAAAAATGTGTTTTCTACGACCTCTTTGTACAATTTCCAAAAGATATTTCTGAATTAAAAGATTTTTCTGTTTGTGACCGACGGAGGAATGTTATTACATAAAAACAAATGGCAACTTGTTCAACAGTATGGTGCAATTTTAGATATATTAATTTTATTGTACGTAATTATGGAAAAAACAAGTGCTTTTGTCGATTATCAGAAACATAGAATAAAATCTGCTGAAAGAGACCGACGTCTAAAAACGAAAACTGCACCAGATATTCGATTTGAAAGAGACAGGTTTTTAGAGTTGTATCAAGAAAAAATTCTGGCAAATGCCTTTCATGTCGTTTTATTGATTTTTTGAAAGAAACTTTAGATGCAAATAATATAGCTGCTCTCAAGCTGAAAGTGATGATGATCGGTTAATAGTTACAACTCTCAATGCATCAAATAAAAACATAGTCGTAGTATCAGAGAATATAGACCTATTACTTTACTACAGCTTTAGTTTCTCCTGGTAAAGATATATATTTTTAGGGCCTGCCAAAAATAAAGAAAATAAAAAAATATCTTCTTCTAAAAGCCTGCAATTTGCGCATCCCAATAAATTGTAGTGAGCATGTTCTTTCTGTACATGCTTTAACTAGATGTAACACTTCAGCATGTTTTAACAGAAGAAAGAATCTTCTTCTTTTTCTTGTTCAGGTGCTCATCAGATTTCGTATGTTTGCCATTAACACGGCTATCTTCACTTTATTGGTTGCAATCCTAGATAACTCATTGGATGATTTCCATATATCTTGCCTTGTATAATAGATTGTAATAGGCTGTACTTATTCTCATTCCTCATTATTTGTCCGGAGTATAGGAATTTGCGTATCTTGGTGTTGTCCATGATCTCTTTACTTTTTTTATTTTCTCTAGGACTTTAATATTTCTTACACGGTATTTCCATAATATCCGCAATATTCTCCGGTATAACCACATTTCAAAGGCTTCGAGTTTTTTTGTGATTGTTTCGTTAAGTGTCCAGGACTCGACCCCATAGAGCAAGATGGGAAAAATGTAGCATCTTAGCATGCGAGTTTTAGTGTCAAGGTGCAGATTATGGCTTTTGAATATAGTTTAATATATTGAAGATGTATAAGGATGAACAAGACGAATAGGACCGGCACCTTATTAAAGATCCACATGAATAAGTCCTAGTAAATGAAGCAATGGCTATGTTCAGGAAAGAATAAATTTGTCAAAATATTTGAAAATAGCAGTGATTTGCAAGAGACTGCAAACATTTATATAAAAAAATTGGTATAAAATGTATGCTTGCAATGTATGGTGCAAAGAAAGGTAACTGCTTAAACTCTTACAGAAATGTTTAAGTGATTGAAAGTTTTTTATTATTCATATACTGCAAGGTAAATGAAGTTACAGACAATACAATACATATATTTTTTACATAAAAACACTTTGAATTTTGGGTTTGATTCTTTTATTAAGGCGTTAATTTAGCATAATTGTTCCCTACGATGGATCTAGCAGAACAACATTTAAAACACGTGTATTTGCAAACACAGTTGTGGCTGGGAAACCAAGATATTTCAAGGGAAGATTGGGGTTGGAAATATGATACAGGAACGTGTTTTCCAATCCTAGTGACACAAGAACCAGATCTACAAAACATCTTAAAAAGTATTTTTTTGCAACTACAAAACTAGTTGCGGGCCAGCTTGTGGGTATAGGAAAAGTGGCCTTTAGGCTCAGCGGCTTGCGGTGAATGTGGCGGAAATAGTTGCCTTAATTCACGACCGGCAGTGTCAATGGAAAAAGTAGAGGAAGAAGAAAATAAAGCTAAATAATTTTGTTTTTTGTTTTTAAATGTATCTTGAGTTAATTTTAATACATCAATTAAATTATAATATCTTGAATACTCATTTAAGTCTTCTATCATTTGTTTCCACCATTTTTCAGACACCGTTTTCCATTTTTGATAAATTTTAACATAAAATTTGGGATGAGCGACCCATAAAACTTCTAGGTATAGGTATCAGAAATTAAAAAAAAAATTACCCCTTTCCGCCATTTTGGATCCCTCATTTTTTGTTTTAGTTAAGTTTTAATGTTAAATTCGTAATCAGCAACCCCAAAACCCCCCAGACTACTAATAAAAATTAAAAAATAAGATAAAATAAAAAATTAGACCCTGACGCCATTTTGTTTTTAGACCCATTTTGAGGCCAGATTCGTAATCTGCGACCCCAAAAACCTTATGTTATCAAATTTCAGGCAATTGTTTAAATAAATCAAATAGTTATAAATTTTTTAATTAAGAGTATATTAAAAAACACTTATTTGTTAATAACAATTGAAAAAATAAAAAGCACACCTTCTCACTTATGGGGAACTTTTCTATAAACTTTTACCGAAATAATAAAAAAAAATGTTCAAAATCGGTTTTGAGTCAACGAAGTTAGAACTTTGCCGAATTTTTAGCGTTTAGAAAATGGACTATTAAGCCAAGTTTCATTTTGCATATTTTGCATATTTATACGTTTTTGAGCATATTTTATGAATTTTGCATATTTGGTTATATTTAGCAATAATTTGTAATGTATGAAGAACTTTTTGAATTTTTTTTGTAAAATTTACTATTTTATTAAATTTATTAATAAAATTTTTATATACAACTGAGATATGTACTTACTGCAGTGTGCGTATCGAAATGAGCAGAGGAAAGGGGAAGTCCCTGTTTAAATCTGTGACTATATAAACATAGACTGTCAGCAACCCCCATTTTTCTCATAGAAGCAGTGTATAAGGAATCGGCCAACACAAAATCCATTTCAAGAGTGTTGGGTGATTCACAGTCTGGTAGGGTTAGGGGAAATCTCATTTTTATGTTGCTTACAACGTGAAGTTGGTATTGGCAGTTCATGTTTATATAGTCAAACATTAAAGTGAATGACGTCCTTGAATAAAAATTAGAGAAATAAATATACTCATACAAAATAATTGAAATTTTTACATTATTTAGAATACTCCTACTTATTTTCAAAAAAATTAGAGCATATTATGTGCATATATTATAACTTTAGGTGCATATACTGAACAAAATGTATGCATATATATGCGCATATTTTTGTACTTTTGAGTGCATATAATTATCAGCTTTAGTGATAAGTATCAGTTAGGATATTGCAATCAATACATATAGTATTAACTTTAAATATATCTACAGGATTATCGGAAATATATCTACCATAACGTTTCCGTTTCTTAGGTTTGAAGCCTAATAACGGTCCAATACTATCTTTAGCAGTAAAATCGATTGCTGAGGATGATTTTATTTCACTCCTAAGCATGTTATTATTAGGCTTAATAGGTAGCACAGGTTCTGCTTGTTGCTGTACAATATTTTCTAGTACATCGTTAGCACTATTTACCCGTTTGAGGAGAGGGTGGCTTAGACTTTGTTACACCTATGTCCAGTTAATGTCTAATATATTGACTTATACCGGCAACTTCATAAGAACCGTGAGGTATTTCAATTACAGCTTGTTTACCATCAATACCAGTATAATGAAATTTATTATTATTCGAATCAATATTAGGTATAGCATTAACGTCAAAATTAGGTTGCAGAAAGTATATTGAGTCTCAAGGTAGGTCATGAAAGACGCTGTGATCATATTTGATGAATTGGCAATATGTGTAAAGTTGTCAAAAACATACAAAGTTTGGTTATATTTTAAATGACAAGTAATCAGTAACGCTGGGTAGAGGGATTTCGTTTAGGTAGTGACCAGAAGAGGAGACAGTAAATGCTAAATAATTGCAGAGCCAGTAGATATAGAGAGTACCGCCATTCTTTGATCCGTGAAAATGCCGCTATCGCCGCCATTTTTATTCCCACCAGCAATGACTGATTGAGGTATGTCTAAAATTTTACTTGAAATTGGCAAGACTGTAAGTCTATGTCAAATTCGAGGTTAGCAGGTTATGTTTTGCGCCAGTTTGTGTCAAAACTGACGCAAAAACTAACCTGCTAACCTCGAATTTGACATAGACTTACAGTCTTGCCAATTTTAAGTAAAGTTTTGGATTTCCAACAAACGTCACGTTGACGGAATTGTGTTACAAACCTCAAAGTGACGCATATGTCAGAGGAACAAACATGGCGGACGTGGCGGTACTGTCTATATCTACTGGCTCTGAATAATTGTAAGGTCACTATATCTATAAGGTACCGCCATTCCATTCCTCGCTTGAGAATGTGAGAAAATTGTGAGATAAGGATAACAAATACAAATTTCTCAAGTGCAATAGGGAAGACACTAGTTTTTGGGGATTTTCTTTTTGGTGT
Organism: Agriotes lineatus; assembly: GCA_940337035.1. NCBI lineage: Eukaryota > Metazoa > Arthropoda > Insecta > Coleoptera > Elateridae > Agriotes > Agriotes lineatus. Next base: position 87,879,246 of record OW679196.1, on the reverse strand, counting down.
AATGGCACTTGTAAAATGGGGAATCTTTAGGTTATGTGTTTTTATCCCCAGTTGAAGAAAATTGTGCGACAAGGATAGATATAAAAAATCACTAATGGCGGTACCTTATTGATATAGTGACCTTAAATAATTGTAGAGATCCTGTATATAGTTAGTAACCTATATACAGGGACTCTAATTATTTGAGAGAATCAGCGCCTCTATGAATGACTATCCATAACTAAATCAGGAAGCGGGAAATTTAAATTGGAGTATTTGAATAATAGTACATTGTTTTTCTAAACCTATTTTATTGTTATTCTTTTACATATTTTACAACAAAAACATTTTGAATAATAATAATAATACTAATAATAACAATCTTTATTTTCCTTGAGACTTGAAACTACATATTATAGGAATAAGTCAAAAAGTACTAACCAATACACACTAATCAAAAATACAAAACAATATCTACTAGTATACATAATCCATGGTGTAACCATTAATTAATTAATTAATGTAGTAATACATAAAAAATGTTACATTCTTACATAAAAATTAAAATACGATTCAGATACATTATCTAGTAATTCCTTCCTCGTATAATAATAACAAGCATCAATGAGGAAAACGATGAAATTGACAGCTGAATCAGGTCTTTCAACCTTTTTGGTACTAATCAAGCGAGATGCTTACTTTCAAAGAGCTGCTATTTAATTTTAAAAATATGCAAATCTTTTTTGCCAGTGTCATCGAGCGACCGATTTTTTCATATGTAAGGTCTGAATGCAAGCTTGTCGATACATATATACATATTACGTATAAGTTAAAATATGCCAATACAACAATTAGTGCTATTATTTTTATTAAATTATACTAACAAAATAAACTTAAATGTTGCATATCCAGAATGCAGTGATAATAAGCACATAGGTATTTAACATTTAACACTACCTATGTGTTTATTTTAATACAAAATTAGTAGCTGGTCCGTATACCTTAATGTAGTTATCAATTATTAAATTGGGTCTTAAATCTTTTTTAGTTAGTTTGCGATTAATTGTGCGAATAAAATGCTTAACCATTATAATTACAATGCTTACATGTACGTACTTTTCTATTTTTTCTTTATGATCATGACAATTAATAAAATTAAAATTATTCAAGGGAATAGCATGCAGTAAATTTTGATTAATGACATTAGGTATATTCAAAAATAGAATTCTTTTCATTTTATCCACCCAGTTTATTAGGGCTTCGCAAGGATATTTTAATTTTCCTCCAAAATCTTTTAAAAGTATAAAAGCGTGACTGTCTGTAATTGTTTCTGTTAGTAGTGATGAAACACAACTTCGACAGTCTCTTGGCATAATTTTTCGACAGATAAAGCCCGCGATATATGAGGAAGTATTCTGCCGTAAATGTAAAATTTCTTTTGAAATGTTTTGCCCAGAAAAATTAGAAAATGTAATTGATATTCTGATACCTTGTTCAACGGAATTCAAAGAATGGGACGTCTGAGAAGCAGTTTTAACATTACCAATGAAAACAAGCAAATTTTGTGTGCCATCGTCTTAACAATTTGTTGTACTTGGCTTTACTAGTAAACTGTTTACAACACAAGTTCTATATGCAGCAATAAATTGCGTAGATGTTGGTCTTTTGTTTTGGCCACATAAACTTCTTATTAATCCAAATGTATTCTCAATAGGATCTTGATTTATTGTTCTGGTTGCTAAATATTTAAATCCCAACACTTTCATGTGCTTCCATAAACTTTCAATGTTTCTGATCGTTATAATAAAATTTTTAGCAGATGGAGGTGCATCAACGGCTTTTCCATTTTTAAAAAATTTTAAATCTGATAAATGTCGTTTAGCGTCTGCCCAAAATGAAACAAAAGCTGCCTCTGTTTTTTTCGTTAATGGTTTGTTCAGTTCCTTATAGGCTCTGCATCTACTATTTCGAGAATCAAATAACTGATCCATGAAGTGCACGAAATCAGCAGTGCCTTTCCAATTTACGCAGCCAACATTTTGTAATAGGGTCATTTCTGAGTATATAGTGTGGCTAAATATTTGTGCAGCATAACACACTTTCATTTTATTACGGTTGTCTGGATTAATGTGGTTTTCTGTTAATTTGCCACATACTTTTCCATAAGGAGTTTCGGCATCCTTGTAATACAACAATTTTATATCATCCCATTTTGCAATACACTCCTTATAGTGTATATCTTTAACCATAAAGTTATTGCGCATACATTTGATTAGGTGAGGTGAATAGTGTACCTACACGGGTTCTGCCTCACTTTGCATGTCACCCGAGTCACGGGCGAGGTCGCGGGTCTAGCCGGGGTCAAGGTCATTGGCCTAGCCGGGACCAAGGTCATTGGCCTCACCTAGGTCACGTGCCACTTCCGGGAATTTTTGGGCTAAATGTCAAATTTTGAAAGATTCCCACGATGAATTTTTAGGTTAAAAGTGTCATTTTTGAAATTTTACAAGATTTCTACGTTTATCAAAATGTTCCCAGGCTCAACAGGATGTGAGTCATCGTCTGGCAATGCAAAATTAGTTGAGGCTTGTAGATGCAGGATGTTATTGAACAATGGCGTCCATTGTTTGAGAAATCTGCACGAAATTGGACAATGAAGCCATTGTTGTCTGGAGATTAAAATGTGCAAAGCTGGTAAAAATTGAACAATAAAGCCATTGTTTGAGAAATTTGCACGATAATTGGACAATGAAGTCTTTGTTGTCTGGAGGAATTTTTGCTGACCGCCATTATCAGATAAACAGAATGTGAAGCTTCAGACATGTCCAGACATGTTTGAGAAATGTGCAAAGCTGTTAAAAATTGAACAAAGGAATCCATTGTTGAGAAAAATCTGCACAACCGCTAAATTGAATGCTGTCTTTGTTTGGAATTTTTTTGCTGACGCAGGCCTCCATTATCAGCTGCGACGATGAATAAATAGAGCGGCTCGGCTGTTTGCAAGTTAGTATTACAACTGCACGCACGCGAACATGTCTGCAACAGACAGCGTTACCGAATTAAGTTCGAATTCAATAAAAACAATCAAAGACGCGATAGCGATTGTAAAATATAGTGATGAGGCTGACAAATGGATTAAACATGTAAATAAAGCCATTTTAATTGTTAGTCGATTTATCCGTAAGCATAGTTTTAAAAATGAAAATCCATTCAGGCTAGAGGCAAATTTAAGTTTATTAAAGGGTCAACGGCAATTATTGAGAAATTTAAAAGCAAAATTAGCAAAGAAGGGGGCGGGTGTAGGGAGTGGTCAGCAGCAGCAAAAGAACAAGTTGGTATGGGAAGATGTAGAATCTTGTTTTAACAGTAGAATAAGAACAGGTATGATTGTAAATTTAGGTTATAAGGAACCACAAGAATTTCTTGCAAAAGCATACAGAAGTTTCTCAATAAAAGTAAAACAAATTATAAAAGATAAGTTAATGCTTAAATCTAATGTAATATTTAGTGCATATTTTATAAAACCTAGTAGTGGCGAGATAGATTTAAAAACGTTTGCTACTAAAAATGAAAAAATTGATTCTGGCACCAATTTAAAAGAGTGGTATGAGACTAATGTTGAGAATAAGTTGTTGACGAAATTAGAAGATTTTCAAGAACGTGATTCAGGTTGGAGTTTGCTTGAGATATTACATTTAAAAGTAAATTTAAATCATTACACACCATTAACAGTAGGTAAATATATTGAGTTACCTCAGGATATTAAAAATAAAAAGGCTGTAGTTAATGTAAAAAATGATGATGAATATTGTTTTCTGTGGTCGGTAGTGTCAGCACTATATCCAATACATAAGAATTCTGATAGAATATTTTCATATCCACATTTCAATGAAGTTTTAAAGTACTCGGGGCTAGAATTTCCAATGAAATTAAAAGATATATCAAAATTTGAAACAATGAATGATTTACGTATAAATGTATATACACTAGAAAGAAAAAACAAATTTGCTAAAAATTCAGTATTGCCATCTATATTAGTAAAAATACTCAAATTAATAAAGATGCTATACATTTACTAATGATATCCAACGATGAGGGGCAGTTCCATTTCTGTTGGATAAGAAACTTATCTAGATTGGTTACAACTCAACTGCATAAGGCAAAATCTCAAACTTTATTATGTGATACGTGTTTAAATCATTTCGTAACTAAAGAATCATATTTAAGACATATTAGTAATTGTAATAGTGTAAATGAAACTAAAATCAAAATGCCCGAAGAAGGTACAACAATAGAATTTAAAGACTATAAATACCAGGAAAAAGTACCATTTTCAATATACGCGGACGTGGAGTGTGTTTTAGAGAAAGAACAGAACGTTGTTTCCGAAAATGTAGGGGTTTATCAAAAACATGTTCCATTTAGTATTGCATATTATTTAAAATGTTCATATGACGATAGTTTATCTCGATTTAATATATATCGTGGTGCCGACTGTATGGAATGGTTTGTAAAAGAATTACAATCTATAGCATATCAAGTAAATAATATACTGACAAATATACAGCCTATGGATATTAGCCAGCAGGAAAACGATTCATTTCAAAAATCGGTATGCTGTTACATTTGTAAACAACCTTTCGCCGATAAAGACGTGCGTGTACGTGATCACAATCACCAGACAGGTGAGTATAGAGGTAGTGCTCATCAACACTGTAATCTTAACTATAAAGATGCGCATTATATTCCTGTTCTCTTTCATAATCTCAGCGGTTATGACGCTCATTTTATTATAAAACCATTGGCAAAACTGATTATGGGAGATATTAATTTGTTGCCTATAAATAAGGAAAAATTTATATCATTTACAAAACATGTGGATGGTACAAATATTGATTTTAGATTTTTAGACTCGTTTCGATTTATGGCTAGCAGTTTAGAACAATTGTCATTAAATTTACCAAACAATTTAAAAACTATTACACGCAAATTTTGCAAGAGCCAAGAAGAATTTGAATTACTACTACGTAAGGGTATCTTTCCATACGACTACCTAGACAATTTTGAAAAGTTGAATGATAAAAGTCTTCCTGACAAAACACAATTTTTTAGTCAGCTGCATGGAACAGCCATTTCAGATGAAAATTATGAACATGCACTGCGTGTTTGGAACACATTTAATATGCAAACTCTAGGTCAGTATGCTGATATGTACCTTACAGTTGATGTTCTACTCTTAGCTGATGTGTTTGAAAATTTTAGAGAAAATTGTATGAAAACGTATTGATTGGATGCTCTACATTTTTACACAGCACCAGGATTGGCATTTCAGGCAATGCTAAAAACTACTAAAGTTAAACTTGAGCTGCTGACAGATGTAGATCAACTGTTGTTCATAGAGAGGGGTATTAGAGGAGGGTTAGCACAGTGTTCGAATCGATACGCTAAAGCTAATAATCGATATATGGGTGAAAAATTCGTAGAAGCCGATCTTGAATCGTATATCCTATATTTAGATATTAATAACATGTACGGGGCCGGGATGTCTGAATATCTACCGTATGGAGGGTTTGAATGGGTAAATGATTTAGATATTCCTAAAATTGATCATTTAAATACTCCGGAAAATTCTGAAACAGGCTATATTTATGAAGTCGATTTAGAATATCCTCAACATTTATTTGAACTTCACAAAGATTTGCCTCTATGCCCTGACCATTATATACCGCCAACATCCCAGCAATCAAAATTGACAACCACTTTATTTAAAAAAGAAAACTACGTAATACATTACCGCAATCTGCAGCAAGCTGTAAGTTTAGGGCTGAAAATTGTAAAAATCCATAGAATATTAAAATTTAAGCAATCAGCTTGGCTTAAACCATACATAGATTTAAATACAAAATTAAGACAAGCCGCCAAAAATAATTTTGAAAAAGATTTTTATAAACTTATGAATAATGCTGTATTTGGCAAAACTATGGAAAATGTTAGAAAATACAAAACAATAAAATTAATTTCTAAATGGGAAGGTAGGTACGGAGCCAGTGCATACATATCAAAACCAAATTTTCACAGCTGTACTATTTTAGATAAAGACTTGGTACTTATAGAATTAAATCAGTTGGAAATAGCCAATATTCGTTGGATTTTCAATCCTAGATATTTCAAAAATTTTAATATACGATTTTCATTACAATTATGTTAAACAGAAGATGGGTAATCAAGCAAAACTGCTGTACACAGACACTGATAGTCTCATATATCACTTTACCCTTCCAAATATATACAATTTTATACGGGAAGATATTCACAAATTTGATACAAGCGATTATCCTCCGAACAATTCATATAACCTTCCACAAGTTAATAAAAAAGTAATAGGTCTAATGAAAGACGAAATGAGTGGTAAAATAATTACCGAATTTGTTGGTCTACGTGCAAAATTGTATGCTTTCAAAACATTAGAGGATGCTGAGAATGGAGAATTTAAAATTTCAAAGAAAGCTAAAGGTATTACCAGAGCTGCTTTGAATAGAATTACATTTGAGGATTACAAAGACTGCCTGTTTAATAACGAAACAGTATTTTGCGATCAGAGAACAATTAGATCAAAAACCCACAACGTATTTTCTTTAAAACAAAGAAAAAAGGCTTTAGATCCACATGATGACAAAAGAATAGTAAACTGTATGTATACTGACACTTTGCCTTGGGGCTACTGTCCACCAAGCACATTATTTTATTATTATTAGAATACATGGGGCAGGCAGCGTAGCTGATTATGCCCCTTCAAAGTGAGATGCTGTACAGAATCTGTATGTTATCTAAAACTAATACAAGTACTAAACACACAAGACAAAGAAATATATAGAAATTAATCAGGCGAGTTACAAACACGATTACAACAATAGGTTAGACAGTTCAACATCCAATAGGTTTTTAAATACATTTACAGACGTTGCATCTACAGTGCTCTGCTTTAGACGGTTCCAAGAGTTACATACACGAATACTTAAATAGTGTTGTCTAGGTGTTTTCTTAAAGCTATTTTTGTAGAGTTTACAAGAGTGACCCCTTCTGCTTGTGTCAGTATTAGTACAGAACAATTGTTGGATACCGTTACATAAGTACATGTTATTCATAATTTTGTAGGTTTCAATAAGGTCACCACGTAAACGTCGTACAGATAGAGTGGTAAGTCTAAGGTGTTGTAGCCTTTGATCATATGGCAAGTTTTTTAAAGACGTTGGAATTTTGGTGAATCTACGCTGAACATTTCTATTAAGGTAATGTCTTTAACAAAGTAAGGGGACAAACAGTTACCGCGAATTCAAGTATGGGCCTTATGTAACTAGTATAAATTTTTAACATAAGCGGGGCAGATCCACAGGCAAACGCTTTTCTAACTAAATATATTAAACTGTTAGCTCTTTTTGTAATATTTATAATATGCGCGTCCCACTTCAGATTATGCGTTATTGTATACCAGATCCACCTGAGAGTCGACCGACCGCAACGGAGAGCCCTCCAAAAGTACACATATGGGGATTATTAAAGCCATGTGCAGCATACACATTTTGCTACGTTTAGAGAAAGTAACCATTGTTTACACCATTCACAAATTCTGTCTAAATCACTCTGTATGATGTACCCATTTATAATGGGATTGTTGTATAGCTTCGTGTCGTCTGCGTAGCAGCTACTGGTCGAGACTATAGTATCCAATAAGTCGTTTATGTACACCAAGAACACACAGGCCCAGAACGGATCCCTGGGGGACTCCACTTAATACAGAAAATTCTCGGACAAACCATCCCAACACGAACCCTGAATGATCTATTGTTTAGGAAGTCGTTGATCCATGCGAGCAAATTGCCCCTTATTCCGTAGAACTCCAATTGTAAAGAAGCCTTTTCAGCGGAACCCGGTCAATGCTTTCTCGAAATCGAGGTATAAAATGTCCACTGGCTCGCTATTGTCGTTGCTGATCGTCCAGTCATTAACGCACATTAACAGGTTGGTAACCACAGATCGCCCTGGTAAGAATCCATGCTGTCTGTGACTGATGATGTGTTATTCAGTAAAAATGTAATTAATGTGTCAACGATTATTCGTTCCATAACTTTACAGACTACTGAGGTGAGACTTATTGGCCTATAGTTTTCGGGGAGCAGTTTATCACCTTTTTTGTAAATTGGAGTGACGGTCGCAGTCTTCCGTTGGGGTGGCAGTACGGAGTTGTTCATTGACGCGTCATGATGTTGCACAGATGAGTAGCTAAAGTACCCGCAGTTTGCTTCAAGAAGTGTGGATGCAGGTCGTTGACATTAGGAGAAGAATGGGAATTCAGATTAAGTAAGTGTCTTTCAACATTTCTGGGGTGAATTCGATAGTACATAGAGAGTTTGGATTACGGTTCTCTACCGGGAGAGTAACGAATTTACGATTGGTTCTCTAGTGTATGCTTTGTAAAACTGTTCGCCAAGTATCGCGGCAATCTTAGGCGGTTCGAGCACACTGTGCCCGAACTATCCCGCAGCGCCGAGAGCGTGGCTTTGGACCTAGTTTTGATTTAACGTATGCATAGAAGCGGTTATTACCGCTGCCTATAAACATGTTCGAATATTAAATACTAACCATATAAATTATAATTTCAGCCTAGCGTTGTACACCGCCACCACACAGATATTTTTAAATGGCTTGAGAAAAATATCAGAAAAGCTCAAAATGTGAAGCGTTGGTTGGAGAAGCGGTCCATGTTCCGGTTCCTGCTCTTCAACAACACCTCAAGACTATATTGATACTTACACTTTGTTAAGTTCTGTCTTCACTTATGTATAAATAAGATGTGTATATTAATTAAATAAAATATATTCATGCGTATATTTATTCTCCCACTCTCTTGTCAGTTTTGCTTCGCTTATGGATAAATGCGATTGTATATATTAATGAAATAAAACACATATTAAAATAAAAGTCTTTTATTTTAATCTTAAAAATTACATGTATAAGTTATTACCTAACTTAATTTCTATTTTAATGAGACAAAATTTGAGGTGGCGACGAGGATAGTGGTGACACCTATTCCAGTTGTGCGGGGGGTGATGACGGTGTCCGCGATGTGGAAACAGCCTGGATCGCTAGGATGCGCGGGGGGGTTTCTGTACAGGTCTGCGCGGGGGTTTTTGCACAGGTCTGCCGAGGGTTTTGAGCCATACAGGCAGGTAGACAGGTAGACAGGTAGACTGGTAGACAGCTAGACAGGTAGACAGCTAGACAGATAGACAGCTAGACAGGTAGACTGGTAGACAGCTAGACAGGTAGACAGCTAGACAGGTAACTGGTAGACGTAGACAGGTAGACAGTAGACAGGTAGGACAGGTAGACAGCTAGACAGGTAGACAGCTAGACAGGTAGACAAGGTAGAGGCCAGACTAGACAGATAGACAGGTAGACAGCAGGCACAAGCAGGCTGAGACACAGGCGCACAAGCAGGCAGACAAGCAGGCATGTGCCAATATGACGGGAACAATAATTTATATAATTATACCAGTTTCATTTTTTTCCCATATAAAGAAACTTATCTAGACTGGTTGGAAATCAAATACGTAAGAGAAAATCTCAGCTTGTTTAAATCATTTTTTTGTAACTAAGCAATCACATTAGAAACTGTAATAGTGTAAATAAAGCTAAAATTAGAATGTTTGAAGGAGGTACATCAATAGAATTTGCAGACTATAGAAAATATCTGTCCAGACCCGCGGATGTGAGCGTGTGGGAATGCGCAAGGTTGCTAAAACTAAATGTATGGTTAAGAAATTTGCTTAAAATTGACTAAAAATTTACAGACATTAGGAAATCGACAACACTGTTTGTAAGCATCGAATGTAAATATTACGTGTTTTTCCAGTACTTTATTAAATATACAGTTTCGAAATTGCGCCGATAGTTATTTATTTCAACCTGTTCCACTCTTACAAACATTCGAACATATAGAGTAAGACTCATAACTTCGAATAAGTTATCCTATCATCACCTTTGTTGCAGGTGCTAATAGAGGCTATATTTGCGTGTCGCCAGATGTTTAAACAGATGTAGGCATCTGACCAGATGTTATTGTCTGGACATGAGCGGCTAATGAGGGTGGGTCAATGACCTCCATTATGTGAGCCGGATGTGATTGTTTGAGAAATGTGCAAGCTTGCTAAAATGTATGTCTGTCTGTCTGTCTGTCTGCCTGCATGCCTGTCTGTCTGTCTGCCTGTCTAGCTGTCTGCCTGTCTGTCTGTCTGTCTGTCTGTCTGTCTTCCTGCTTGTCTGCCTGCTTGTCTGCTTGTCTGCCTGCCTGCCTGCCTGCCTGCCTGCCTGCCTGCCTGCTTGTCTGTCTGCCTGCTTGTCTGTCTGCCTGTCTGTCTGCCTGCTTGTCTGTCTGTCTGTCTGTCTGTCTGCCTGTCTGTCCACCTGTCTGTTTGCCTGTCTGTCTGTCTGTCTGTCTGTCTGTCCACCTGCCTGTCTGTCTGTCTGCCTGCTTGTCTGTCTGCCTGTCTGTCTGCCTGCTTGTCTGTCTGTCTGTCTGTCTGTCTGCCTGTCTGTCCACCTGTCTGTTTGCCTGTCTGTCTGTCTGTCTGTCTGTCTGTCTGTCCACCTGCCTGTCTGTCTGTCTGCCTGCCTGCCTGCCTGTCTGCCTGTCTGTCTGCCTGCTTGTCTGTCTCCCTGTCTGTCTGTCAATCTGTCTCCCTGTCTGTCTCCCTGTCTGTCTGTCTGTCTGTCTGTCTGTCTGTCTGTCTGTCCACCTGCCTGTCTGCCTGCCTGTCTGTCTGTCTGTCTGTCTGTCTGTCTGTCCACCTGCCTGTCTGCCTGCCTGTCTGTCTGTCTGCCTGTCTGTCTGTCTGTATGTCTGTCTGTCTGTCTGCCTGCCTGTCGGTCTGCCTGTCTGTTTGTCTACCAAATTTGCAGACACTGATAATGGAAGGTCATTAACTACATCCGGTGTAAATTTCTCAGAGAAACACCCCATACATTTTTGCAAGCTTGCACATTTCTCAAACAATCACATCCGGCTCACATAATGGAGGTCATTGACCCACCCTCATTAGCCGCTCATGTCCAGACAATAACATCCGGTCAGATGCCTACATCTGTTTAAACATCTGGCGACACGCAAATATAGCCTCTATTAGCACCTGCAACAAAGGTGATGATAGGATAACTTATTCGAAGTTATGAGTCTTACTCTATATGTTCGAATGTTTGTAAGAGTGGAACAGGTTGAAATAAATAACTATCGGCGCAATTTCGAAACTGTATATTTAATAAAGTACTGGAAAAACACGTAATATTTACATTCGATGCTTACAAACAGTGTTGTGGATTTCCTAATGTCTGTAAATTTTTAGTCAATTTTAAGCAAATTTCTTAACCATACATTTAGTTTTAGCAACCTTGCGCATTCCCACACGCTCACATCCGCGGGTCTGGACAGATATTTTCTATAGTCTGCAAATTCTATTGATGTACCTCCTTCAAACATTCTAATTTTAGCTTTATTTACACTACTACAGTTTCTAATGTGATTGTTTAGTTACAAAAAAATGATTTAAACAAGCTGAGATTTTCTCTTACGTATTTGATTTCCAACCAGTCTAGATAAGTTTTTTTATATGGGAAAAAAATGAAACTGGTATAATTATATAAATTATTGTTCCCGTCATATTGGCACATGCCTGCTTGTCTGCCTGCTTGTGCGCCTGTCTACCTGTCTATCTGTCTAGCTGTCTACCTGTCTACCTGTCTAGCTGTCTACCTGTCTAGCTGTCTACCTGTCTACCTGTCTAGCTGTCTACCTGTCTAGCTGTCTACCAGTCTACCTGTCTAGCTGTCTACCTGTCTAGCTGTCTACCAGTCTACCTGTCTAGCTGTCTATCTGTCTAGCTGTCTACCTGTCTAGCTGTCTACCAGTCTACCTGTCTACCTGTCTACCTGCCTGTATGCGTCAAAACCCTCGGGCAGACCTGTGCAAAAACCCCCGCGCAGACCTGTACAGAAACCCCCCCGCGCATCCTAGCGATCCAGGCTGTTTCCACATCGCGGACACCGTCATCACCCCCCGCACAACTGGAATAGGTGTCACCACTATCCTCGTCGCCACCTCAAATTTTGTCTCATTAAAATAGAAATTAAGTTAGGTAATAAACTTATACATGTAATTTTTAAGATTATTAAGATTAAAATAAAAGACTTTTTATTTTAATATGTGTTTTATTTCATTAATATATACATCGCATTTATCCATAAGCGAAGCAAAACTTGACAAGGAGAGTGGGAGAATAAATATACGTATGAATATATTTTATTTAATTAATATACACATCTTATTTATACATAAGTGAAGACAGAACTTAACAAAGTGTAAGTATCAATATAGTCTTGAGGTGTTGTTGAAGAGCAGGAACCGGAACATGGACCGCTTCTCCAACCAACGGCTTCACCATTTTGAGCTTTTCTGATATTTTCCTCAAGCCATTTAAAAATATCTGTGTGGTGGCGGTGTACAACGCTAGGCTGAAATATATAACTTATATGGTTAGTATTTAAATATTCGAACATGTTTATAATGTGCTTGGTGGACAGTAGCCCCAAGGCAAAGTGTCAGTATACATACAGTTTACTATTCTTTTGTCATCATGTGGATCTAAAGCCTTTTTTCTTTGTTTTAAAGAAAATACGTTGTGGGTTTTTGATCTAATTGTTCTCTGATCGCAAAATACTGTTTCGTTATTAAACAGGCAGTCTTTGTAATCCTCAAATGTAATTCTATTCAAAGCAGCTCTGGTAATACCTTTAGCTTTCTTTGAAATTTTAAATTCTCCATTCTCAGCATCCTCTAATGTTTTGAAAGCATACAATTTTGCACGTAGACCAACAAATTCGGTAATTATTTTACCACTCATTTCGTCTTTCATTAGACCTATTACTTTTTTATTAACTTGTGGAAGGTTATATGGATTGTTCGGAGGATAATCGCTTGTATCAAATTTGTGAATATCTTCCCGTATAAAATTGTATATATTTGGAAGGGTAAAGTGATATATGAGACTATCAGTGTCTGTGTACAGCAGTTTTGCTTGATTACACATCTTCTGTTTAATATAATTGTAATGAAAATCGTATATTAAAATTTTTGAAATATCTAGGATTGAAAATCCAACGAATATTGACTTTTTAAAAACTATTTCCAACTGATTTAATTCTATAAGTACCAAGTCTTTATCTAAAATAGTACAGCTGTGAAAATTTGGTTTTGATATGTATGCACTGGCTCCGTACCTACCTTCCCATTTAGAAATTAATTTTATTGTTTTGTATTTTCTAACATTTTCCATAGTTTTGCCAAATACAGCATTATTCATAAGTTTATAAAAATCTTTTTCAAAATTATTTTTGGCGGCTTGTCTTAATTTTGTATTTAAATCTATGTATGGTTTAAGCCAAGCTGATTGCTTAAATTTTAATATTCTATGGATTTTTACAATTTTCAGCCCTAAACTTACAGCTTGCTGCAGATTGCGGTAATGTATTACGTAGTTTTCTTTTTTAAATAAAGTGGTTGTCAATTTTGATTGCTGGGATGTTGGCGGTGTATAATGGTCAGGGCATAGAGGCAAATCTTTGTAAAGTTCAAATAAATGTTGAGGATATTCTAAATCGACTTCATAAATATAGCCTGTTTCAGAATTTTCCGGAGTATTTAAATGATCAATTTTAGGAATATCTAAATCATTTACCCATTCAAACCCTCCATACGGTAGATATTCAGACATCCCGGCCCCGTACATGTTATTAATATCTAAATATAGGATATACGATTCAAGATCGGCTTCTACGAATTTTTCACCCATATATCGATTATTAGCTTTAGCGTATCGATTCGAACACTGTGCTAACCCTCCTCTAATACCCCTCTCTATAAACAACAGTTGATCTACATCTGTCAGCAGCTCAAGTTTAACTTTAGTAGTTTTTAGCATTGCCTGAAATGCCAATCCTGGTGCTGTGTAAAAATGTAGAGCATCCAATCCATACGTTTTCATACAATTTTCTCTAAAATTTTCAAACACATCAGCTAAGAGTAGAACATCAACTGTAAGGTACATATCAGCATACTGACTTAGAGTTTGCATATTAAATGTGTTCCAAACACGCAGTGCATGTTCATAATTTTCATCTGAAATGGCTGTTCCATGCAGCTGACTAAAAAATTGTGTTTTGTCAGGAAGACTTTTATCATTCAACTTTTCAAAATTGTCTAGGTAGTCGTATGGAAAGATACCCTTACGTAGTAGTAATTCAAATTCTTCTTGGCTCTTGCAAAATTTGCGTGTAATAGTTTTTAAATTGTTTGGCAAATTTAATGACAATTGTTCTAAACTGCTAGCCATAAATCGAAACGAGTCTAAAAATCTAAAATCAATATTTGTACCATCCACATGTTTTGTAAATGATATAAATTTTTCCTTATTTATAGGCAACAAATTAATATCTCCCATAATCAGTTTTGCCAATGGTTTTATAATAAAATGAGCGTCATAACCGCTGAGATTATGAAAGAGAACAGGAATATAATGTGCATCTTTATAGTTAAGATTACAGTGTTGATGAGCACTACCTCTATACTCACCTGTCTGGTGATTGTGATCACGTACACGCACGTCTTTATCGGCGAAAGGTTGTTTACAAATGTAACAGCATACCGATTTTTGAAATGAATCGTTTTCCTGCTGGCTAATATCCATAGGCTGTATATTTGTCAGTATATTATTTACTTGATATGCTATAGATTGTAATTCTTTTACAAACCATTCCATACAGTCGGCACCACGATATATATTAAATCGAGATAAACTATCGTCATATGAACATTTTAAATAATATGCAATACTAAATGGAACATGTTTTTGATAAACCCCTACATTTTCGGAAACAACGTTCTGTTCTTTCTCTAAAACACACTCCACGTCCGCGTATATTGAAAATGGTACTTTTTCCTGGTATTTATAGTCTTTAAATTCTATTGTTGTACCTTCTTCGGGCATTTTGATTTTAGTTTCATTTACACTATTACAATTACTAATATGTCTTAAATATGATTCTTTAGTTACGAAATGATTTAAACACGTATCACATAATAAAGTTTGAGATTTTGCCTTATGGAGTTGAGTTGTAACCAATCTAGATAAGTTTCTTATCCAACAGAAATGGAACTGCCCCTCATCGTTGGATATCATTAGTAAATGTATAGCATCTTTATTAATTTGAGTATTTTTACTAATATAGATGGCAATACTGAATTTTTAGCAAATTTGTTTTTTCTTTCTAGTGTATATACATTTATACGTAAATCATTCATTGTTTCAAATTTTGATATATCTTTTAATTTCATTGGAAATTCTAGCCCCGAGTACTTTAAAACTTCATTGAAATGTGGATATGAAAATATTCTATCAGAATTCTTATGTATTGGATATAGTGCTGACACTACCGACCACAGAAAACAATATTCATCATCATTTTTTACATTAACTACAGCCTTTTTATTTTTAATATCCTGAGGTAACTCAATATATTTACCTACTGTTAATGGTGTGTAATGATTTAAATTTACTTTTAAATGTAATATCTCAAGCAAACTCCAACCTGAATCACGTTCTTGAAAATCTTCTAATTTCGTCAACAACTTATTCTCAACATTAGTCTCATACCACTCTTTTAAATTGGTGCCAGAATCAATTTTTTCATTTTTAGTAGCAAACGTTTTTAAATCTATCTCGCCACTACTAGGTTTTATAAAATATGCACTAAATATTACATTAGATTTAAGCATTAACTTATCTTTTATAATTTGTTTTACTTTTATTGAGAAACTTCTGTATGCTTTTACAAGAAATTCTTGTGGTTCCTTATAACCTAAATTTACAATCATACCTGTTCTTATTCTACTGTTAAAACAAGATTCTACATCTTCCCATACCAACTTGTTTTTTTGCTACTGCTGACCACTCCCTACACCCGCCCCCTTCTTTGCTAATTTTGCTTTTAAATTTCTCAATAATTGCCGTTGACCCTTTAATAAACTTAAATTTGCCTCTAGCCTGAATGGATTTTCATTTTTAAAACTATGCTTACGGATAAATCGACTAACAATTAAAATGGTTTTATTTACATGTTTAATCCATTTGTCAGCCTCATCACTATATTTTACAATCGCTATCGCGTCTTTGATTGTTTTTATTGAATTCGAACTTAATTCGGTAACGCTGTCTGTTGCAGACATGTTCGCGTGCGTGCAGTTGTAATACTAACTTGCAAACAGCCGAGCCGCTCTATTTATTCATCGTCGCAGCTGATAATGGAGGCCTGCGTCAGCAAAAAATATCCAAACAAAGACAGCATTCAATTTAGCGGTTGTGCAGATTTTTCTCAAACAATGGATTCCTTTGTTCAATTTTTAACAGCTTTGCACATTTCTCAAACATGTCTGGACATGTCTGAAGCTTCACATCCTGTTTATCTGATAATGGCGGTCAGCAAAAATTCCTCCAGACAACAAAGACTTCATTGTCCAATTATCGTGCAGATTTCTCAAACAATGGCTTTATTGTTCAATTTTTACCAGCTTTGCACATTTTAATCTCCAGACAACAATGGCTTCATTGTCCAATTTCGTGCAGATTTCTCAAACAATGGACGCCATTGTTCAATAACATCCTGCATCTACAAGTCTCAACTAGTTTTGCATTGCCAGACGATGACTCACATCCTGTTGAGCCTGGGAACATTTTGATAAACGTAGAAATCTTGTAAAATTTCAAAAATGACACTTTTAACCCAAAAATTCATCGTGGGAATCTTTCAAAATTTGACATTTAGCCCAAAAATTCCCGGAAGTGGCACGTGACCTAGGTGAGGCCAATGACCTTGGTCCCGGCTAGGCCAATGACCTTGACCCCGGCTAGACCCGCGACCTCGCCCGTGACATGCAAAGTGAGGCAGAACCCGTGTAGGTACACTACTGAGGTGGATCAAATATGTGAAAATTTTTTTGACCGTTTACTTTGTAGATACAGTCATCACTTCTATATCCGGACTGACTGCTAAGATATTTGATAGCAGCAATATTTGAACTAAATTGATCAGAAATGGAAGCAAGAATTCTATATTCAGTCTGGGAATGAACTGCTGTTATTACTTCTTTAAGTACTCTTACTATTTGAAACATTTTTGCACCAGATTTAGATAAGTAAAGTGCGACTGGTTGTTTCCATTTCTGATTTACACCTCTCAACATAAAATGTAAAGCTTTGTAGCAAATATTTTTTGTTTTGCCTTCTCCAAAATTCTCTAATCCTGCTACATTGACAGAACCATTTTTAACTTGCACATCTAAATGTGGTTTTAGAGTAATTTCGTCGAACATCAACACACAAAAACGATGTAACGGTTTTTCTGTAAATGATCTTGTTGACATAAAATTTAAAACATTCTGGTGGATGCCTACAGACACGGGAATTTGTTGAAGTGTTCGTTGTAAAGTTTTTGGAGAAGGCAAAATAAATATTTTTCTTAAGAACTTATATGCTCTAGATCCCTGTTTATAAATAGCTAAATATAAAGATTTTTCTTCATCCGTCCACTTACGACCCATTTTTTTCTTATGACACTGTTTTATTTGCGATTCAATAAATTTCTGTGAAGTCTGTGAGAGCTTATCGAACCAAGATAAATTCTTACTTTTGCACATTTCTAAAATATCTTTACTACCAAGAGTAGCATTTCCTTCAACAAAGCCCTTGCGCGTCTTCCATTTCCATTTTAAAGCAGCTAGATGCTTCTTTGCCAACTTTAATTCATTTAAGAGCTGTGTACACAATATTTAACATTTACACTTAACAGGATTTTTTTTTCTTTTTGGCGATGTAGCAGTTACTGGGCTACCTGCAGATTATATAGAAAACAAAATTAATAATCCGTTCAATTTTTCACAGCATCAACTTAATTTAATGTACATAAAATGTAATTACGTACCCTCCAAGTTGCTTTCTATCTGAGTAGAAAAGCGGCATCGTAATTAGAGCAAACCGCGAATTAAATCCGCGATTCCGCGCATTAATCCGCGGTGTGACCCAATTAATTTCGCGCTACTGACTAATCACATATGAAGTTTGATATTTAATTTACACATGTGCTTCCGATTAAATTACGCGCGGCCATTTTTAATTTGCTTCTGAAATTACGCGGCGGCCATCTTGGTTTTCTGCCGCGAATATTTGAATTTTAAATTTTTCAGATTTTTTCTAAGTTCAATTTTTTGAATTTAAACTTCCCGGGTGTCCGCCATCTTGGTTTTCTGAGCGCGCCCGTCTCGCGGAAATATTTGAATTTCAAACTGTTAAATCTTCCTGCACCCCTCATCGAAGCTGCTCTCTCTCTCTCATGCACGGCGGCCATTTTAATTTCGCGCGAATATTTGAATTTTAAATTTTTCAGATTTTTTTCCTGGGTCCCAGTTTTTGAATTTAAGCTTCCCGGGTGACGGCCATCTTGGCTTTCTCGCATTTATTTAATTTAAAAAAGCTTTTTTGAGTCGGACCCAAGTGGGATTTGGACCCAAGTGGGATTTGAACTCTAGTTTTCTGGCCATCAGCCTTAGGCCCCTGCCGCTGAGCCACGAAGGCGTCTTGGATATAAAGGGTTTAAACAAAACGCCATTTCACAGCTCTGACGTCACGCTGCCAGAATTTAAAACAAACAATTTTTTTAGAAATATAATTTATAAGAATGGAATTGTATAGCCTGTGGTGTTAAATAAGGTGTAGTAATTTTAAAAAACTGATTTTGCGATTGGATGTGCCATAATTAATTATTTTATAATTTGTGCCTGCTATATGGCTGGATTAACGAGAGTCTCATTGTCCCTACCTACTATAGGAAATTTCCGCTCGGTCGGCAATAAGAGGTAAAGGCAGATCGTAAATATAAAACGAGTTAGAAATTTGATTTTAATATATTTCTGAAATACTAAGTATGAAAAGGTCTCATATAATATTATTAAATTATTTATAAAACCGAGGCTATTATCCATTTTTCATATTTGAAATGCTAGAATATAATTAATTTTATGCTGCTATGCGTAATTACAAAAGACATTATAGCCCCGAGGAGGCTTTCTATTTTGTCATCCTCAATTAGCCTAACAGGTCGTTGCCTGTCGGCGTTCAGCTGTTTGTTCGTTAAACATCCTTGGAGACGATTTTGCATTGTGCGTCACGGAATACGATAACATGAACAAGAAGCTAATACGTATTGCTTGAGTAAGAAAGATAAACATAAAAACTCGTCGTCGGTGTTCATATTTGTTGTAAAGGGCAACTGGCGGAATCCACAAGTTGAACGTATCGTTATAATTTCCTCTATTTCGTGCTACCAAATTTCATAAAAGTATAAAAACTGCATCTTGTTTTCCAACAAATGTTCTGTTTCACTTAAAATTTTACAAAACTGACATGTCACTTGAAATTATACAAAAAACGACATTTTTATCCAATAAGCGATAAAAAAATACGCCATCCCACATTATTTCACTTAAAAAATTATCACAATTCGTTTTACAAATCGATTTATAATAAAGAAAATGATGTAAAAACAGTTTTAGAGTTATTTCTAAGCATAATTTTGCAAATGTTTTACACTTTTTTCTCTAACTTGTTGCAATTTTAGTAGGATTTGAATAAAAAACAGCAATTTCATTGAAAAATATTCTACTACAGTCATTTCGAAAAGCAAAATTTCAGCTAAGTAGACTCGTTATGTCTTTTTATTACAGATTGATCGATATAATGTCACAATTTCGCCCTTTTAGTACAAAACCCACATTATTTCACTTAAAAAATTATCACAATTCGTTTTACAAATCGATTTATAATAAAGAAAATGATGTAAAAACAGTTTTAGAGTTATTTCTAAGCATAATTTTGCAAATGTTTTACACTTTTTTCTCTAACTTGTTGCAATTTTAGTAGGATTTGAATAAAAAACAGCAATTTCATTGAAAAATATTCTACTTCAGTCATTTCGAAAAGCAAAATTTCAGCTAAGTAGACTCGTTATGTCTTTTTATTACAGATTGATCGATATAATGTCACAATTTCGCCCTTTTAGTACAAAATTTCTTGTACTTTTGATAAAAATATATGTATGTTGACCGCAAATTAACATAAATTTGAATAAAAACAGGCAATTTCGTTGAAAAATCTTCTACCACCTACATTTCGATAAACAAAGCTTCAGTTATGTGGGCTCTTTGTGCATTTTTACTACAAAAATTCTTGTACAATTGACTAAATATGCATGTGATGACGACAAATTAACTCAAAATTGAACAAAAATCACGCAATCACACAGCATCTCACATAAATTTTCATATACAATACCGCGAGCGGTCGACGAATTGCCGAAAATTTGTGTCAAAGTGTATGAGTGTTTATTGCTTTCGAATTTTGAAGCAATAAACACGAATAAACACTTTGACAAAAATTCATGCAATTCGTCGGCTGCAAGCGGCATTTGAAGGACTATTCAACGAACAAAATTGACATTTCTTAGTAATTAATCAATTTTATCACGTCCTCTTTGAAAATAAAAATCTGTTGACGTAAAATAAATTGTTTGTCAAATTTGACATTTCTAATATCATATTTGATTAATTTTACAGGAAGTTAAATAAATGTCACAGGAAGAGAAACAAATTGTCATTAAAACTCCGCTAGCGGAATTGTTGCACAATTGTACGCTGATTGGTGGCAAATGACATAAATACTAAATTATGATTGGTGAATAGTTAACTTGAAGGGGGTGAGTTGAATAGTCACAAAAATCGACATCATGTCACATAAATTATACAAAAACTGTCATCATGTCACTTGAAATTATACAAAAAACGACATTTTTATTCAGCACAAGATGAAAATTGAACAAAAATCATGCAATCACACAGCATCTCACATAAATTTTCACAAAATCGACATCATGTCACATAAATTATACAAAAACTGTCATCATGTCACTTGAAATTATACAAAAAACGACATTTTTATTCAACACACGATGAAAATTGAACAAAAATCATGCAATCACACAGCATCTCACATAAATTTTCACAAAAATCGACATCATGTCACATAAATTATACAAAAACTGTCATCATGTCACTTGAAATTATACAAAAAACGACATTTTTATTCAACACACGATAAAAAATGAACAAAAATCACGCAATCACACAGCATCTCACATAAATTTTTACAAAAAGTGACATCATGTCACATAAATTATGAAAAAAAACGGCATTTTAATTTAACACAGGATGAAAATTTAATAAAAATCATGCAATTACGCATCATCTCACTTAAAAAATTATCACATTTCGTATTACAAAACGATTTATAATAACGAAAATGATGTAAAACAGTTTTAGAGTAATTTCTAAGCATAATTTTGCAAATCTTTTACACTTTTTATAAAATGTATCGCCCAAAATTAAAAGAAATCACAATTTTTTAAATTATATCACGCCATTATGAAATCGTAGATTGATTTATTGAAATTTTACACTTTGTAACTGTAAAATAACTTCAAATACTAATATTTTAGCTTTAGATTTTGTAATTATTGCAGATTCGTGAAAAACAAAAGCAGAGTAGAAATTTAAAAAAACACAAACACTTTGTAATAAACAAATATATTGTTCTTATTTCGTATAATACTTAATAATATAAAAATAATTGTACAGCTGAATGTCTTATTTTCTAAAAATTTGCTAGCAATTTACAAAACTGTAGTTTGAGGTGCACAACATTTCAAATTAAAAAGGCTGCAAGTAATAAAATCAGAATTTCATTGTGTCATTTTAAAGTTTAAGATGCTCCCAATCTAGAACTCCCTTCGTTTTTGGTGTTGATGACATCTGCCTTAGAGGCGTTTTTCTAACGGCTCTTTTTTGGAGGCGTTTTCTTATCGGCGTTCTTCTGACTGAACCTTTTTGATGTGGACTTGGATGAGTAGCTGGTGTTTTTAATTTAGATTCTAAATCGGACTCGCAGTTATCAGTCTCCATTTCAGTTTTTCCTGTAGTACCAGTCGGGGTTGGCTTCTTTTGCTTAGTTTTAGCTAGCAACACATGAGCAACGTTAAGGCCCTTGATGTAATCAGCAAACTGTAGGCGTCCGGGTGGATTAATAGTTTTTTGAGGCCGCAGAGTGTCGTGAACTAAATCGACTATGTGAGACGCCGATAAAATTTCACCCTTTATAGTAACGGTACCCTTGTGATCCCAGCTCACATCGTTTGAGGCACTCAAAATGCGTAGGAAAACTTCAGCTTTTTTCTTAAAAGTTTTGGGAAGTGTAGATAAAATAATGGAATTTGATAGGCTGTTACTGGTTGTTTCAATAGGTATTTTGATTGGCGGCCGCGCCTGGTTTGTGAAATGAAGGAATCTTTGTAACACTTGGTTGTATTGCCCCCATTTATCGTGATCAGTTAATTTGGACTTTAAAACTTTTTACATTTCGTCATCAAGCTGTGATAATATATTTTTCTCCGCATCATCGCCAGACTTAAGACGTTGGACAAATTCCGGCGATACAATCAACATCTTCCGCTCTTGGTCCATTTTGGTCGAAAAGGAGCTCAGTCGTTTGTTCTGGTAGAGCCGTCGTGAATAAACTAACTTAAAATCAAGACTTTCATAATAAATATATAAAAAAATATGACAGGTGCGGGAATCGAACCCGCATTCTCTCTCGAGATCAGAGCTTAAATCTGACGCCTTAACCATTCGGCTAACCTGCCTCCCTATATAAACGAGCACTCTCTGCATAATTAAGAAAACATATAGTTTAAAAAGCCTTCTACATGCAATTTCATACAATATTTCATATAAATTAAGTCATATACAAATTTCTAAATCGGTTTTGATATATATATTTTATCGAAAGACTTGATCCTAAGCTATCGTTTTATTATTTGTCGTATTGCGTCATCGTTGAATTTACAAGAGCCAACCTGTCTGCTGTGTGACGTACGCAATGTCTCCATCCCTTTTTATTTTAGAATTTTATAAAACCAAATCTGAACAAATTTAAAATTCAAATATTCGGGCCAGAAAACCAAGATGGCCGCCGCGTAATTCCAGAAGCAAATTAAAAATGGCCGCGCGTAATTTAATCGGAAGCACATGTGTAAATTAAATATCATACTTCATATGTGATTAGTCAGTAGCACATATGAAAATTAATTAGGTCAATCCGCGGATTAATTCGCGGAATCGCGGATTTAATTCGCGGTTTGCTCTAATTACGATGCTGCTTTTCTACTTATCTGTATAACGGTGGTGGCATTTGGAAGTAAAAGAGTGGGTATTGCGCCCCTATTCAACTTTAGCTTTTCTTTAGTTTGGAGTTTATTGGTTTCAAAGTGGTTGGCACATATGAAGAAGTTATTCTGTACACTGGTTACTGGCAGCTTGGACAATTTTTTATTTTTGGTAGCACGTATCCATTCAAGACACAAGCACTCGTTTCGTGGAAATGTGAAATACTTGATCGTGGAATTGTTTGCAAATTTAATGTCGCATCCAAAAACTGCACATTTCTTAATTCTCATTTTTTGAGAGCTGAAAAGTAAATTGTCCTATTAGAAAATTAAATATTAATAAATGTTTTCCAAATAAATAAGTTTCTGAAAATGTTAATAATGGGTAATGATTAGCAAAAGTTGCTAAAAGTACAATTTAACTACATACATATGTATGTGCCAATAACAAATACCTACATACTTATTTTCTCTACTACGTGTTTAAAAAATTAAAATAAATAGGCAGTACTTACTTTCTCAATATTGTATCCTTTTATAATTTACTCACACAAACACTGCATATACAAATCGTAAGTCAAATACAGAGAGAACTAGATTGTCTCTGGTCAAATACCATTGTTTAGTTGCTATGATTTATCTATTATTTCATTAAAAAAATCATTTGTTCCAGAATACGTGATTTAAAAATTGCGGCTTTCACAAAATTTTTAAATCGAATATTGCGCCATCTGTGGCACTTTTCACTAACTAATTAATTGCTTGAAATGTACAGTCGTGTGCAAATAAATCTGGGACAGTTTTTTTTCACATGCAGATTCAGTTAAGAATTTGAAGAATATTTCCATGGATTTCCTCTTATCAGAGAGAGTTACGGGTTTCAGTACCTATTAAAGTTTAATGTAACTCTTTCTGATAGCAGGAAATCCATGGAGATATTCTTCAATTCTTAACTGAATCTGCATGTGAAAAAAACACTGTCCCAGATTTATTTGCACACGACTGTACATCTACTTTATCGACATTTTTACAGTGCCTTTATATAGACAGTGGCGACAATGGGGTGTCCTATTTTTGATTGGCTCCCTAGATCACGTGGTTTTAGCCGCCATGTTTACGCTAAATCACCTGTGATTCGTGTTATACTTTTGGCAGTACTGAAGTGTATTGTCAGTCTATGTCAAATTCGAAGTTAGTAGGTTAGGTTTTGCCTCAGTTTTGACACAAACTGACGCAAATCTGAACCTGCAAATTTCGAATGTTTTCAGTACTGCCAAACGTAAAATACGTATCACAGTCGACTCTGATCACGGATTTAAATAAACACCCGTTAGAAATTTGCCTAAATATGGCGGCGGGGGTGTGGCTTAGTTGTATTGTCGTCACTGTCTATATAAAGGCACTGTAGACATTTTCTGTAACATTTTTAGTTCGTTTTGCCATCTATGAATGACGTACTTAAATATTTATGCCTATCTCTGTTAGTGCCATATAGCTGTCTGGTCTCCTTTAGTTATTGTCTCTGGTAGTGACTAACGTCATATGACAGATTCTTTGTGTTTCAAAGTGCGAAAATTGCTGTTGCTGTTGATTTTGTTAATTCCGTTATTTTTTTATTGTTATTGTTGCTATTTTTGTTTGTGTTGTTAATTCGGTTTTGAAAAGAAAATGGTTTTCACTAGTAAAATAAATTTTAAAGTTATTGGTGGACAAAGCCGTGAAATTTAAGCAATATATTGCAATTTATGGAGCAAGAAGCCGCTGCTGGAACTCCAATTATTAATTTAGCTAGTAATTAAATTTTTGGTTTATTAAATTTAATTTATTCTAATTTTTACGAATTTGTAAGGTCACGGAACGTGTTGTAGCTGCAATGGGCGTAAGCATGTGTACTATTGCACGCATTAAAAGTGAAGCGCATCAAATCAAGATTGAACAGGTTATATGGGCGGCGTGGATAGAGTTACGCAAAGAGATGCATAAACTTGGTTTTTATTGGTGAAAGACTAAAAATAATAGGAAAGTTTTAATGGAGAAACAAGAGATACGACACCTGCGCATCGATTTTTGAAAAAAATTAGGACATTTAGAGACGAAGGACGGCCAATTATCTACATGGATGAAACTTACATACATTCAAGCCATACCCATCAAAAAGCCTGGAGTGACGGATCCGATGAAGGGCTTAGAAAATGTATTTCGAAGGGAGACATGTTAATAATTGTAAATGCTGGTGGAGAAAATGGATTTGTAGCAGGCGCCTATGCTCGGTGGAAATCTACTTGCAAAACAGGGGATTATCATGACGCAATAAATTATGATAATTACGAAAAATGGGTAAATAACCAGTTGATTCCAAATTTACAACCCAATAGCGTTGTGGTTATTGATAATGCTCCATACCACAATAAACAAATAGACAAATGTCCGACTTCTGCCACAAAAAAAAAATAAAAACTGGCTAAGCAACAAAAATGTATCATTTGAAACCTCTATGACGAAGCCTGAGCTTTATAATCTTATTAAAGCCTATAAACCAAGGTTCAAAACATATAATTAAATAAGAAGAACTTTGGTTTAACTTTAAACAATAATTTTAAAACAATTGATATTTTACTTCATGACAACCTACCTTAACATTACTTCGGGTTCGACCATTTTTACTAATTTGCAATTTTTGCCGCAACTGCTCAATCAATCGCGACCAACTTAAAATCATGTAAAAAGTCTTATGAAACTGCATAATTTTGTGAAGACATCAACCGCTTTGGAGTTGTAGAAAATTCGGAAAATTAAGTTAAGTGGAGGTGGCCCGCCGGGTAGATGTAAGCATTGTATCTCGAGAACGACATAACCTACCAGGATTATTTCTCCACCAGTGTGTGTGTGTGTGTGTGTGTGTGTGTGTGTGTGTGTGTGTGTGTGTGTGTGTGTGTGTGTGTGTGTGTGTGTGTGTGTGTGTGTGTGTGTGTGTGTGTGTGTGTGTGTGTGTGTGTGTGTGTGTGTGTGTGTGTGTGTGTGTGTGTGTGTGTGTGTGTGTGTGTGTGTGTGTGTGTGGAATATTAATGCAAAGAATTAAAACGATTTTGAGCGCGATTAGTAATTGTTTTTCTTTGTACGCGCGTTCTCTGCCCCATTCGTACTCTCCGCCAACGGTAGGTATTGATAAATCGCTAACTCCATTTTTAACCGATTTTCTCACCACTGCATTTCAACGCTGTGCCGAAGTATCGCTAAGCAGTTTACATCTTCTCATCTTGCTTCTTCGTTGATTGTGTGTCCCAAGTATTGTAATTCTATTATTTCTATAGTGAACAGCATTTCCTTTTCTTTTCTCATTTTCAGTAGCACTTCCACATGTCAGAATCCATGTATTCTTTAAAAGTATTCAATGTTATTCGTAATAAGCACTGTCTCATCAAGGTATCTGATATGGTTTATTGACCTATTCATAATTCCTGCTGTATCACTATTCAGCCCCTTTTTGATGATAACCACTGATAGCAATATGCATCCTTATGTTACCCTTTTTTTGCTTTTCTTTTTCTTCAGTAGCTTTAGTTCCGATAATACCGGGTGTTTTAAAAAGAATTACATCTAGTAGGTTTTGAATTTTGTTTGCATGTAAATTTTTACGTGCCACTAGATTGTTATTGGTATTGAATTCTGGGAAATGCAAAGCATACTGGATGTAATTCTTTTTAAGACACCCTGTATAATTATAGTATCTCTCGAATTCATATTATGTTTTAAGAATTTTTATAAGGTGGTCAAGATTAACTCTGTTAAAAATATCTTTTGAATGAGTAGGTATGTTAAATGCAAATAGCAAATGCATGCTTTCGTCTTGCTTGCTTTTTTTGTTTTTAAGCCACTGATTGATTTGTCTACTATCTTTCAAAAATGGTTCATTATAGTTTTTCAATTTTTTCATTCAACCCATTACGAAATATGCATAGCTTAGAGTGTACATATTTCTCAGTTCTTTCACCTTCTTATAAACGCTTTTTAATTAGGAAGCTTCTATTTCAATGCAATTTTCAGTGCAGCATTTTTCTTATTAACGTCGTATTTGCTTTTGTATTATTTTATACGTGTATGTACCACTTTTAATATACATCTAGTTTCCTCAAGTTGTTAAATATTATGTGTAATTATTGCTGACTTTATAGAACTTCATCTTTTACAATTTTATTTAAATTTGGTGTTCTTTTATTATTGAACTCTGAAGATATGTGTCGTATCTAGCACATTATTTCCTATTATAGTAATTCTTACTGTAATGATTATCGGATACTGAAATAATATACATATTTTAATGTCAATATCATCATCGTCATCATAACCATCTTAAGTGTTGTGCCACTACTAGTTACAACTGATTCTATCACCTTCCTTTGGATCGTCCTATATTATGTGCAAACGTTTCTAGTGTCACTCATTATAAACGCCAATGTTACCAACCCGATAGTCGTTGACAAAGAAAACAACTCGATAGTCACCACCTAGTAGGTAGCAGTAAATAAACACCACAAACAACAGTGTTAAGCGACCAAAGCTCGCTATCAATTATCAATGCGGTGTTAAAAAAATTGTAAAAATAACTCTATTAATGCTCTGCCAATCTGTGTAGTAGATCTAACATCTAAGGATAACGCTAAAAACATGTTTAAAGTTGATAAACCCTTTTATATTATGGTAAAAGTAAAAGCTGAAAAAAGACCACAATGCAACAGTGTGACAAATGTCAAAATTTTGGTCATACGCAAAATTACTGCTGCTTAAACTCACGATGCGTAAAGTGACCAAGCAATTATCTTACTAGTGCATACATAAAAGTACAGTGACTTTATAATCACAGTGTGGCCATATGGTGGTCACGTTTTCTATTGGATGAAAGCAAATCCGCCATTAGTTTTCCAAGTTATTCTTATTTTTAGCAGTCTACACAATATTTAGTTACAAAAAGTTACTAATGTCAAAATAAGATGTTGATATTTTATAACTTGTCAAAAGTGCTTCAGTTGTAGGAGACGGCGTAAGTAACAATTTACATTTGTATGATCATATATAGTAGTCATGTTGCTATTGATTGGACGAATATTATTGCATTCGGGAAATCAGTCATTTTCAATAGCGTTAATTCACTTCAGCAAATTAATTGACAATTTTTATTTTGACTTTAGTCATTTTTGTTGCCAAATGTCACTTACACTGTTAAAAAATGTACAGTTTTAGAATTATTTTTGTCGCATCAGTATGGTTTCCCACACAAACTATGAGTTGTCAATTTGACAGTTGTAAATTCCAAAGTCCTTTTCGACTAAATTTCGAGTTACAAGAGATCACTATGCAAAAAAACTACGTGTACAACACGTTTTGAAAATCCTTGTTTTTATTCATTTGCTTGATTAAACGATAAACTGCAAAATTTATGAAAAAATATGACTTTCAAAATTAGTTGTACAAATAACTATTTGTATGTACTCGTATGTAGATGTACTGAAATTACAGAAAATAGGTGCCGACATTAGTTCTCTCTGTGTGCAATGTATTCAAGCTATGGTTGAGGCGAGAGCGATACCGGGAAGTAAGGTAGGTGGCAAATTTTCCTTTTTCGCTACAATTGCGCCCCCGCCAACAATAGTAGATTAATTTCGATTGTTGTTATAATAAAATTGCATACCATTGCGGCTATTTTTAACACATCTGTATGTGTTAACTTTAACGAGCATCACCCATCTCGCTTTAGAAGCATAATTTATATTGATCATTTTACTCACGTCGAAAGAACCAAGCAGAAGCTGTTGTTAAGTTGGTGAATCTGATTCGCTCATCAATTTCAGTGTTTTCATCAAAAAACCCATTTTGAATTAACCAAGGCTGACTTGTAGTTAACTCTGGAAACAACAAATTAATTCAATGTATAGCTGCAACTCTGACATTTAAACGACTTCAAAACCAGCATGAGTCGATTTGGAATAGATTCAGCCTAGGTTATCGTGAAAAAAATAAGAAAAAATGTGTCCAAGAACACGACCAAGCAGTTTGTGTGAAAACAATTAACGACTTTCCTTGTTGATACTGCGACGCCGACAGAAACTCTGGATTTCAAGGATTGGGCCTCCTTCTGATTTGTGGTGTTGTCGTGAGCACCACGCTTTCTTTTCTCAATAAATCGACAAAATAATTGCAAAGATTCAGCCATTCGTGCTAAAGCATCTTTAGTCACTCGCGGGGCTTAAAACGCGAATGAGCAAGCGTTTTAATTCTGCCCCACTCGTGACTAAAGATTAGTTCTACACACTTGAAGCGTAAATTACTATGTTATTAAACAGTCGTTTTACAAACTTAAAACTGCTAAATTAAAGTCAGTTTTACACACTGTCGTAGATAATAGTAATTTACGATACAAGTGCGTAAAGCTACTCTTTAGTCACGAGTGGGGTAGAGTTAAAGGAGCGAGTGAGCCAGCGTTTTAAGCCCCGCGAGTGACTATAGATGCTTTACGCATGTGTATCGTACAATATTTTATCTACGATAGAATCTGGAAAACACGGTAAATATAAAAAAAATAATGTAAATTAGGATTACCAGCAACCTGTCGTAATTTTACGTGTTTCAAAAATTTTAAAACACGTTGCTACTGACAACGTGCGTAATGAAATCTTTTAAACACGTTACTACTGACGACGTAAACTAATGAAAACATGTTATTAAACAGTCGTTTTACAAACTTAAAACTGCCAACTAAAAGGCAATTTTACACACTGTCGTAGATAGTAGTATATCATCTAACAAGTTTTATAAACGTCACTTTAATCACGAGTTTTCTTTAGGCACGAGCGGAGCGTAGCGCAGCGAGTGTTTAATAAACAATTGTCTAGACGAGTTTATATAATGTGTTACATACTATGCTTTTACTACGACCACAAATTTAGACAATATAACATATTATTTCATTAAGTTTTTAATTTTATGTTAGGTTAAATTATGCCTGACAAACGTCAAAGTTGACTGTTGAAAACTAACTTGATTTTAGTTTTGGCTGTGGCTAATAAAGCAAATACTGTCTGAACCTAACTTCAACTCATGACTAAAACGTCGTTGCCAACTTCAGCCCGTGACTAAGAGGCTCTTTAGTCACAGGTTATGAAGGCATGAGTAAAAGGTCACTTAGCGACGTGTATGTTAGTATGTTAAATGCCATTTTAGTTACAGGAATAGAAAAAAAACTTTAAAATCGTTATTGCTATTTACATTGAAGTGCTTCACAAATTTGGTTATTCATAAAGAAAAATCTGATAATCTGAGGTCCCCTTCGTGGAGCTTTAGAAAGTGAGTAAGAGATGCAGAAGTTGAGCAAGTAAACAGAAAATGGATGAATAATATGCTGCTATTCCACTTATAGTTGACTATAGTTTTATTATTTTTTAAACAACAATTCTATTTTATAATAAATCTTTGCCTTCCGTTAAGAAAAGCCATCAACTTACATATAAAATTAAAGTATGAACAGAATAATAAACTGGCAAATATTACAATAAAGTTTGTATTTTTCTCTTCGTTGACCAATATATTTCACCTTTATTTCGGTGTAAAGCATCTGGTCTTAACTTTCTACAATTGTTTAAACAAATATTTGGAATAATGGAAATGCATTTATCTAAAATATGACTACATGAACAAACAGTACAAGACCAATTTGAAAAATTACTTAAAACTGGATTTCTCTTTGTGGCTAGCAAAATTAATTCTGCGGACAACTGAAATGAACGCCTTAAGAACGATAGTGGGAAAAACAAGGAGGGATAGAATTAGAAACAGTGATATAAGAGAAGAATGTGGAATCGGAGATGTAGCAAGATTCGTTAGAGAGAAAAGAAGAAAATGGAATGAGCACGTCCAAAGAGCAGACGACGATAGGCTAATCAAAATAGCAAGGGATCAAAGGCCAAAAGAAAAAGAGATCCCGGAAGACCGTTAAAAGATGGATGAAAAGCTGGGTTTCCACATCAACTGAAACACCATAAGGAATGAATGCGTGAAGAAAAACAGGTTTCGACCTAAATAAGAGAATAAGAAGAAGAAGAAATTTATCTTTAAAAAAAACTATCTTCATATTGTGCTGATGCATGATGTTCAAAGTAAATTTAGCTAATTTCAATATTATATCATTTCTAACTATTAAACCACCCCTAGTTAATTTAAAAAAGTAATCATCATTTATGTGAGCACTGCTGAGATATGATAAATAAGTGGCGCAACAAATTTTATGAAAAATTTGGAATGTAGCATAACCGGAAATATAAATAATAGCGGAGTCATCTATCTTCGTCAACATTGACGTTTGTCCAGCATAATTTAACATAACCCAATATTTAAAATCTGAATTAAATAATATGATGTTATATTGTCTAAATTTGTGGTCGTAGAAAAAGTATAGTATGTAATACATTATATAAACTCGTCTAGACACTCGTTTATTAAACACTCGCTGCGCTACGCTCCGCGCGTGCCTAAAAAAACTCCTGACTAAAGTGACGTTTATAAAACTTGTTACATAATATACTATTACCTACGATAGAAACTGGAAAACACGGCAAATATAAATAATATTTTAAATGTAAATTAGAATTATTAGCACGTTGCTAGTGTCGACGTAAACTAATGAGCACATGTTATTAAACAGTCGTTTTACAAACTTAAAACTGCCAACTTAAAGTCAATTTTACACACTGTGTTACAAACCTCAAAGTGACACATATGTCAGAGGAATAAACATGGCGGACGTGGCGGTACTCTCTATATCTACTGGCTCTGAGACAGAGGCTACTACTGCGTGGATTTCCAAGAACTGATGTGTCGCCGAATGGCTGTTATCTTATCGCTTTTTAGCCGCCCCCGCTTGTTTGCTGGTTTCGTGTTTCATGCTGCGCTCGCATCGTTCGCTATTTTCGGACTTCGGCCGGTGGTCCGCTCGATCTTGAAAATTGTTTGAAGTGCATGTTGCCCTTGCTTCTGCGACGCCCAATATCAGTTTTCGAGATGACACGGGCTATGTATGTGCATACGTACTTTGAAGGATTTTTAAAAAAATTGCCTTGAACCGGCTTCGAACTCGCTACCTATCTAACGCTCGTAGGAACATTTCTTTCTCTGTCGCTCGCGCACGCAAATCTCGTGTTCGTTTTTACTGCCTCTAACCCGCGCCTAGAGCTCTCTCTCTCTCTCTTAAATTAATCTGTTCGGTCGAATATTTGATGTGCTTCTATTTTTCGGATCCGTTATTCGTTTCCTACTTATTTTTTCTTTTTAACTTAAAACCCTTTCTATTTTCTTCTTAATACAGTACTTCTTACGTACAAGTCCATCGCTTTTTATATTTATCTTTATTTTAATTCTTTGCTTAAATACTTTTAATATCAATCTTTCACTTGTTCATGTCTTGTTTTACGTTTTCTTGTAAAAAAAAACATTCCTAGGTTTTTCTTTAAAAAAACTCGCTTTTCATATTAACCTTTTGTTTTTTAAATATTTTCTTACGTTTTAGTTAAAAAAAACGGTTTTTCATATGGATCTTCCGTTGTTTAAATCTTTTCTTACGTTTTTCTTGTAAAAAAACTCATTCTTAGGTTTTCCTTAAAACACGCTTTTCATATTCACCTTTTGTTTTTTAAATCTCTTCATACGTTTTAGTTTAAAAAAACGTTTTTTTCATATGGATCTTTCGTTTTTTTAAATCTTTTCTTACGTTTTAGTTTTAAAAAACTATTTTTTATATGGATCGTATGTTTTTTAAATCTTCTCTTACGTTTTTCTTTTAAAAAAACTCTTTTTTCACGTGAATCTTACGTTTTTATATTTTTTCTTGCGTTTTAGTTTTAAAAAACTCTTGTAATCTAGAAAGTATTATCATCAGAAACTGCCATAAATAGAATGAGCCTTTTTTCTTTAGAATTCATAGCTTATGTTAAAATTTGTAGCATTTTTATGTACTTATTATTAATTACTATTTTTGTTCAATAGAGAGGACAAAAACGACGATGTATTGAAAATAAAGTAGTTTTCCGTCGACCTCCCTATAAAATGTGATTTTACGGACGCATTTACCTACAAAAAATGTCACTTTTTTGGACACCATTAATTTTTCGTCCGCAAACACTTTACGGCCGCACTTTACAGCCGCAAACGCTTTTCGTCCGTAAACACTTTCCGGCCGCAAACACTTTTCGTCCGCAAACGCTTTTTGTCCGCAAACGCTTTTCGTCCTCAACAACTCTTATAATTTGGACTTCACTTTAATTTTTTTTCAAATTATGACGATCGACTGAAAAATTTAACATGCACCTCGGACGAAAACTGTTTTTTATGGTCTTGCCTGATTGCTTGCCTCGGCTATTGCCTCGGCCAGCAATTGCAGGCATCGTCCATAAAAAGCCAATTTTTCGTCCTTGATGCATAAATAACTATTTTCGTTGACCGCTTGTTAATTTTAATATTAATGAATTATTTTTCCTAAAAAAGGATGGATTAGTAGACGTCATTAATACACTGTTTTTGATTAATACACTCTTTTTCATTAATTAACTGTTTTTAAAAAAAGTATGGATTAATAGATCTATTAATACACTGTTTTTGATTAATACACTTTTTTCATTAATTAACTGTTTTGGTGATTTTGACGTTTTGATGATATTTTGCATGGAGGTTAGTTGTATTAATCAAATTTTTCGCCACAAAAAAAGATTTTGCGGTCAACGAAAAAATTTTGTAATCAACTCGTTTGTTAATGGGCGATTAATAATCTCAACTATTAAAGGCACTCACTCGCTGTCGCTCGTTCGTGCTTTAAACAGTTTCGATTATTAATCGCCTTCATTAACACACTTGTTGGTTAAATAACTATTAATAATAGATACTCTCTGTTTTTGTTATTTTCTCTGCGTTATAATGCGACTATAAAGCCTCTTATTATTTTCCATTAATGGTATGTTATAGATATTAACGATACAAGTTCGAATATGAGCATCTTCACGATACGAGTTTTTTGTAGCAACCAAAGGAGTCTCGTTAAGATGCTCATAAGCAAACGTGTATTTTTCAATATTTTATCTTCATCAATAAATTCAGGCATTTGCCAATACATTGCAAAGTTTAAATTTCCCGCCATCGTGCTCTGCATGTCCATACGAAACTTCTAGCTTGATAATAAGTTTTATGTAGCACTGTGTCCCCATTCTTTCATCATAAGCCAAACGCATTTCGGTTTTACCGCTTTCAATTCAAATTTTGCGATAAACGCGCAAAATGTTGCCTCTAAAACTGGATCCCATTTACATAACCAAAATCGCAATTCACAAATCATCAGGAATGTCATGTGACGTCACAGAATACAGTCGCTTTATATACACTAACGTTAACAGTCTGGCCATATATGGTCACAATTCCCATTGGTGCCGCCATTTTATGTCTTGCGTCATTTTGACAATAAGATTTAAATTTCATAAATGTCAAAGTCACATTTGTTCAAATAAAATAAGTTGACATTCAATCAATAAAAATCGTTTAAAATGCGAGTACATAGTTAAAAACTGATCATAATTTTTAGAAACAACTAGAACTATAGCTTATTAACGGTAAGCTGACAAGGTTTAAAGAAATTTATCATTTCAAAAATTTTCTTCAAATATGAGGTATTGCTGTGCAGTCGGGTGCAAAAGCAAATCTGACAAATGTGTGCTAACGGAAACTTTCCTTAGGAATAAGGACAGACGGGACTTATGGACAAAAATATTAATAGAGAAAATTGGTACCCGAATGGAAATTCAAGAATTTGTGAAAAGCATTTTGCAGATTGTATGTGTGAAAAAGCACGAGTTGGTGGCAAAAAAGACTTAAGGATAATGCTGTTCTAACATTATTTACTTTCTCATAGTCTGATTTGGAGCCTACAGCCATTGAAAATACCAATGTCTTTATAAACAACTTGTTGGAAAACACTCTGTAACCACCCAAATAATTATAAAAGTGTAGGTTGGGGTAATTGTTGTGCGGAATTAGAAATTGTTTTTTAATTTTGCTGACACTTGTCAAGTTATTTTAAAAGTTGTAATTTTGCCTAATAAAGTCATTTTCAATACTGATTTCTCCTATTCTCAACATTTGGCGACCGTGACAGGACAGCATAATGGAGAAATCAAACCAGTTGCAGAAAGAAAGGACCCAATTGAGGCGATCATTTACAAAAACTTGCAAGGACTTGGATAGCTTACTGAAGGACAAACTATCCAAAAAAGAAGATGTAATGGCTTGTTTGAACCAGTTAGAGGATAAAAGCGACCGGCTCTACATTCTGGATGAGCAAATTAAAGAAGCACTATTTTCATATGATGTTGGTGATGAAGAATTCGAAGAAAAATGGAATTCAGTTGAATTATTCAGAGAGGAATCCATAAAATACAAAACCAGGTGTAATTTCTATTTGAACGAGGCGACTAAACAAGAGGATACAGTCAGCAATGCCAATTCTACAAGCGGAGGAGCCAAGAGGAGGAACTTCAAATTACCCAAATTTGAGTTGAAGAGATTCGACGGCGAGGTGAAGAATTGGATCGGTTTTTGGGGCCAACTTAAGAAAATTCACGAAGATCCCGCGATTGACAACGAAGACAAATTCCAATATTTGATTCAAGCTACTGAACAGGGTTCCACGGCGAGGGAGTTGGTTGAGAGTTTCCCGCCTTCAGGTGACAATTACGAAAAGGCCGTCAAACAGTTAAAAGCCAGGTTTGCTAGGGACGAATTCTTGATTGAGGTATACGTCAGAGAGCTCCTGAATCTCGTGTTGAAGCAGTCGATGACAAATAAAACAGGGATGTCTCTATCCAACTTATTCGATAAGCTTGAAACACAATTAAGAGCCCTTGAAACATTAGGTGTCACAAGTGACAAGTATGCCGCAATGTTATATCCTCTAGCAGAATCAGCTTTACCCGAAGATGTTCTTAAATTGTGGGAGAGATATCGAAGCTCTATTACAAGAAACAATACCGGAGAAAATAGTCGAAGTTCAATTGCAATCAACGCTCCAAATGAAAACGATAATAAGAACCCCACTAATCATTTGAATCTTTTATTAGATTTCCTGAAAGCTGAAGTTGAAAGTGAAGAACGGATCAAATTAGCGCGAACTAGTTTTTCACAAGTAAAGGAAACCGGAAAAGCACAGAACAATCAAAAGGTAAAATCACACCACCCCAAAATACCTGAATTGAACACCGCAGCTACTATTTTCACATCAGAGAAAAAAAGAGGTAAGAAAGTTATGAATTGTATCTTCTGTGACCGCTCTCATTCTAGTCAAGACTGTTTGAGTGCAAATAAACTAACATTTGATGAAAAAAAGGATATGGTCATAAAGAAAAACTGTTGCTTCGGATGCCTCAGACGAAATCATAGCGTGAAAAATTGTAGATTATTCATCAAATGTTTGTTATGCGGGAGAAAACATTTTCCTATATTGTGCCCGGATTTACCTTCAAATAAATCATCTGTGAATGACAAGGTAAATGAATCACAAAAGGAACAATCTGGCGATATGGAAAATGTCCTCACTAGCCTTAATAGTTGTACTGAAACCTTATTGCAAACTATTATCATTCGACTAGTAAAAGATGGAAAATCAATGCTGGTAAGAGCACTGTTAGATTCGGCTTCCCAAAGGTCTTATATTTTATCAACTCATGCGAAACAAATGAATTTTGAAAAGGTTCGAGAAGAAACAATCATACAGGGTGTTTTCGGAGGTTCAGAAACAGAAGCGCACGTTCACAGTTCATTTGAGGTCTTCATAGAGAGTTTAGATAAATCATTCCAATTGAAATTCGAAGCTCTAGATCAACCAAGAATTTGTAACTATATACCGAGACTTCAAAATAAAAAGTACATAGATTATTTGAAAAGTAAAAACATAACAATTTCAGACTCAGACTCAAAATTAAATGAAATTGTAATTCTTTTGGGAGCTGA
Source organism: Agriotes lineatus (assembly GCA_940337035.1). NCBI lineage: Eukaryota > Metazoa > Arthropoda > Insecta > Coleoptera > Elateridae > Agriotes > Agriotes lineatus. The sequence continues at coordinate 87,841,806 of OW679196.1, read as the reverse complement.
TGTTATAGGCAAATTGTTTACTGGTGTAATTGAGAAGGTAGACGAAGAATTGTTTGCCATAAAAACTCGTCTTGGGTGGCTCTTAATGGGGAAGCAGCAGAAAATAAGTAATTGTTTTTCAATTTCATCTTTATCTAGTTTTCAAATACCAGATTTATGGAGTTTAGAAGTTTTGTGTATAAGGGATTCTTCAGAACAGAAAACAAAGGAACATTTACAAATTGAGACCATACAGCATTTCAATGAAACGATAATTTTAACAGATGAAAATAGGTATCAGGTTTGCCTTCCCTGGGTAGAAGGTCACCCAAAACTCATGAACAATTTTGATAAAGCAGAAAAGAGATTATTCACTGTAACAAGGAAGCTTAAGGATTCCAATAAGTATTCAGAATATCAACAAGTTTTTCGAGAGTTCCAGAAAATGAAATAGATAATTATGCGTATTATTTACCTCATCACGCAGTAATAAAAGATACAAGCGCGACCACCAAAATCAGACCTGTGTTTGACGCATCTGCAAAGGATAAAAAGGGCCATTCTTTGAATGAATGTCTTGAAAAGGGGCCAAATTTGATTGAACTCATACCAACAGTTTTATTACAGTTCAGACTAGGGGCGATTGGTGTAATTGCAGATATAAAAAAGGCTTTCCTGCAGATTAGCTTAAAAAAAGAAGATAGGGATTTTCTGAGATTTCTCTGGTGGGAAGATGAGGAAAATTACAAGAAAATGATATATAGGCATCGTAGAGTAGTTTTCGGAGTTTCTTCAAGTCCATTTCTCTTAGCAGCAACAATTAATTATCATTTGGAACGAGTACCAGACTATTTGAAAGAAACAGCTAGTAAACTCAAAAATTCATTCTACGTAGACAATTGTGTCACGAGCGTAGAAAACATGTCTGATTTGTTGAAGTTCAAGGAAGAATCTAATAGGATCATGTCCAGTGCACAGTTCGAACTCAGGGGTTGGATTCATTCGTTCGGAAAGTCAAATGTTGATGTCACTTGCGAAGAAAATGTGTGCTCAGTATTGGGTTTATCTTGGAATTTCAAGAATGATACAATTTTCTGTGATATAAACTCCCTTACTGAAGTAAATAATATTCCTAAAACGAAGAGAGGTTTATTGTCAATTTCCCAAAGAATATTTGATCCCATTGAATTTACTTGTCCAGTAACTTTGATTCCAAAGTTAATTTTACAAAAAACTTGGAAATTGAAACTCGGCTGGGATAAGGAATTACCTGAAAATATCGTCAAAGATTTTGAGAATTGGTTGAAGCAAATTCCATGGTTAAGTTTTTGCGTAATACCCAGACATATATGTGATTATCCCTTGAATGATACGGTGAATACTTTACATGTATTCTGTCATTCAAGTAAGACAGCTTATGCCACTTGTATTTTTCTACGTTCAGAGAAGAACAGAGTCGTATCACTTCAGTTGATTCAAGCAAAAACAAGAATCGCTCCAATAAAACCAATCTCTATACCAAGATTAGAATTATTAGCTGCAGTAATAGGTGTCAGACTTTGTCAGTCAGTAAAAAAGGTTGAAATATTTTCTTCCATGAAAACCTATTATTGGTCAGATGCAATGGTAGTACTTTCATGGATCAAAACTAAAGAAGATTGGACCACTTTTGTCGGTAATCGAGTCAGGGAAATATGTTCCATTAGTGATCCTGTTGATTGGTTCCATGTACCTGGAAATATGAATATTGCGGATTTGCTATCTAGAGGATGGTGGGAGCGATTGGTAAGAATTAAGAAAGAGCTCCTGAGGAAGAATTTGGGAAAAGCTAGCGTCACGTATGAAGAATTGATGACAATATTGTGTGATTGTGAAATAATAATCAATTCCAGGCCCTTGACGTATATCTCAAATAATGATGAATTGATCCCTCTCAGTCCTTTGCAGTTTCTGCAGTAATGAAGTTCCAGACCTTGATACTATAGATAGACAATACTTACTGGGACGACAAAAATATCTGCAAACTGTAAGGGACAATTTGAGAGGGAGATTCAGGAAGGAGTACTTAGCAGAACTGGTTCATTATGGTCACAGAAAGGAGGCCAGAATTCTACCAGGGGACATTGTATTACTGGAAGTGGATAACAAGAAGCGCGTGAATTGGCCTTTAGGAAGAGTCCTCCAAATTTATCCTGGCAAAGATAATGTAGCGAGAGTAGCTAAAGTAAAATTTTCGGTAGGTGAACTACTTCGACCTTTTCAACGGTTGTTCCCCTTAGAAATTTCTGCTTCGGATAACGAAGAAATACTAAGACTTGGAGAGAAAGTCGTTCCTCAGAAGAAACAACTCGATTCTGAGGAAGAAATTGACCAGAAATCAAATTCCGATACACAACCCAACGGTAGTAAATTAGAGAAGCAAACTGTCACTACAAGATATGGACGTGTAGTGAAAGTGCCCAAACATTTCGATGAGTAGTGTTTTTTATCTATTTTCAATTCCGTGAATTGAAAAGGTGGGAGTATGTTGGAAAACACTCTGTAACCACCCAAATAATTATAAAAGTGTAGGTTGGGGTAATTGTTGTGCGGAATTAGAAATTGTTTTTTAATTTTGCTGACACTTGTCAAGTTATTTTAAAAGTTGTAATTTTGCCTAATAAAGTCATTTTCAATACTGATTTCTCCTATTCTCAACACAACTGGTAAAATTTTTAAAAAACATTATCCGTCCGAAAAACTGATTTTATCGACGTTTAAATTTTAGGTATGGAGTCTTGTGCATTTGAATACAAAAATAGGTCTGAACATGGTATTAAGATGAAAAACTTCCGTAGAAATAAAAAAGCGGGGCTTGTGGTCAAACAGGTTAATCGAGAATATTAGAATAACATAAAAGGTCAGAATAGAATCTAAATGTAAACGAATTTTATATAAATAAAATGCATATTGTTGATGTAAAACATATTGCAACTTTTAATCAATTAGAAAAGTTTATTATATTCAAAGTTCGTTTAAGAATAGCTGAAACGAAAACGAAAAAGCAAAATACACAACGAAGCAAATACAGTTGTACTTCTGTGGCAATGCACAATGTAGGCCATATAAATTAAGTGGGAAGTTATGAAAAGTAATTTTAAGCGTATTAGACTGTATACTCACGGTTTTATTAGTTTTGGTATCACTCTAAGTTCTGTAGATTTACTATTATTTATGTGAGTACTAACTGTAAATAAAATTTATAATATCTTATTGATACGACATTGTTTGTTTTACTATTTAGTCATATACAAGAAGACTATACTAAGGAGATGCAACTCCCTATGACGGCTGTATATAAAAGCGGCCCTTATGTCGGGGATAGCCGTCGCGGCGCTGTCGACAGCGTGTACTGTCGTTCGAGAGTTGGAAGCTAGCTAAATTAACCTGTAATCGCGGTTAAAAGTCAGTTTACGGTTGTTAATCCAATGGAGTGTATTTCAAGTGTGTTATTAATTGTTAAAACATGGTCCGAATTTCCAGTTACACTCAGCAAATGTTTGACATTGACAGTTCACGAGTTTTGTGAATGAATAATTGTACACCACGGCCGCCTTACTTGTCAGCTTTTAGCGGTCCGCTTCGAAACGGGAGTTGCGTGTCCTTAGTATAGTGTTCTTGGTCATATATTTACTTATACTAAGCATTTATTTAATTAAACTATTTTCCAACACTAACGCCGCCACTGCGTTTGATCCGCCACTGGAGGCGGCCATATTCTGTCTTATGTCACAAGTGACATTTCATATGGCCAGACTGTTGTATATAAAGGGACTGTATCACAGAATAGAGTCCCTGTATATAATAAGAAAGAGTTGAGACATGTGGATCCACAAATCAAAACCGCTTGATTTTACATTAAACATGTATATGTAACATGGTGGGCTAATATTTCAAACACAAATGTCAATATGTCAAACGCAAAAAAATGCATTGTCAGTTTACGTTTTTAGTAGTATTCTAGTTTCAACTGACCGACAAGCTCTAAGCTGCTCTGATGACATCCGGCAACGTAAGAAGGCAAAATGTAGAGGAACAAGATTCTCACATTGCTACTGAAAGTTCAAAGTGGACTTACAGCGAAATCAATCATTCAAACCCCAAAAAGAACACAGATGCTTGGAGTTCTATAAGCAACGAGTTGGAGAACATTTTAGAAGACCACCGATTCCTGCAGATTACAATAGAAAAACTTGCTGCGATCATATTCTGATTTTAAAACTAACAGTAATAAGACTGGACGAAAGCCTACCCATTTCTTATCTTTGCAAGGAATGGACCAGTTAGTAGGACAAAAACCAAACTTGTAGCTTACATTATTTTAATGTTCTTTCTGCAGATTCTTCTACTGGCACTTCTAAAGAAAGGTTACCTGCCCGAGCAAACACACATTCTACAGAATACACAAATGCATCTGCGGAACTTACCCCGAGAAATAAAAGAAAACAGCAGGTGGTGGGAGTGAGAACACAAAAAAAAGATTATTTGAGAAGAAAGTTAACAACTTCGACGAGAGGATAGGCATAAAGAAAAAATGAAATTACTGAAATGAACGATTTTAGTTGACAAAAGGAAATGTGAACTCCTTGAGAGATATTTCAAATTAAGAGAACGAGAAAAAAAATTTCCTAATAGATTTAATTATTTTATTACTTATATGTACATATAAACATTTCAATATTACTCCTACGTTGTCTACAAGACTATTATGGAAACATGTTTACAAATAAATGATCCCTCCTCCTGAAGTCTTTACCATCATCAACTACTGTACTATCATCGTTATCATCACTGGCTACATCTTCAACATCGATAGTTTCATTAAACTCTTCTTTCATATTTACTGCAATATTATGAAATGCCCGTAGCAGGAACAACACATTTTACAATGAAATAAATGTTTTTATTGTCAAAGAATTTTAACCGTCTAAATCTGTATTTACTTACAATCATTTTTTCAACAATTTCTATTCAATAAAGGAACCTAAACTTTTAGTTTTTAAATAATAAAAAATATAAATAATAAGAATATAACAATAAATTAAAAATTAACAACTAAAAATTCAAGTGCAAGCAGGAGAGCTATAATTGCATGAAATATAACAGCCGTACTGTGCACACTAAACCAGTGTAGACCCAACCAGTCCAATTTTCATTAGGTCAGTATCAAAAGATGTTGGAGTCATGGTAATGCAATTTCGATATTCCTCAATATACTTCAGGGAAAGTTCTTTCATGAGAAGGCTTGAAGCACCACATGTCTTCCTTCTAGCGTTCTAGCACGACATTTCTTTATCCACACGCTTTTTCTTGGAACTAATTCATCTTTCCAGTATTTTTATCAATTCCTGGCACATACATTTTATAACAGTTTTCAGTATTTGTTTACGAGCGTGTTCTTAGTACCACTCATTTTGGAGCTTAAACTGGACTGTCTACTTACGCAAAATACTAAAAAAACGCATTGTTAAAACACTCGCTTTTAGTACTGGCTATTAGTTACTTGTTCCCATGTAATGTAACTGAGCCTTCGGAATAATTATTTGTCACTAATAATACGAATATACTTTGAACGATTTTGAACTGACGTCAAAAGTCATGTCAAAATAACCTAAAATAAGGCATTTGAATAGCTTATGTCAAATTCAAATATAATGTGATTATTATATTATTTTTTAAAATTAAAGTACTCCATGGTTTGTGGATCCAACCAATCACAATGGGTTGCACCAATGACTCGACTCTTTCTTATTATATACAGGTACTCTATCACAGAATACAGTGACTATATAATCACAGTGTGGCCACACGATGGTCATGTTTTCTATTAGTTGAAGGCAAAAGGATTCCAAGTTATTGTCATTTTTAACAGTGTATAAAATGTTTAGTTTCAAAAAGTTACTAATGTCAAAATAAGACATTGGCATTTTATAACTTGTCAAAAGTTTGAGTCGACGCATCACGTGATGCAATCCGCTATTAGTTTTCCCGTGGCCGTGAGTTTTCCAAACTATAGTTTGCCAATTAGTTAGTTGCGATATTTAGTATTAACATCAAACAAACTAGAACATTTAACAGAGAAATAAATATTTTCCTGTAAGTTTTATATTGCTTAAATATCGTAAGTAACTGCTCAATAGATTATTGCGGTGTACAATTTGCATATTATCTTGAATAACATATGATTCTACAAATCAATTTGAAATTACTGAAAAAATAAGTTACTTATATCGTGTTAGTCCAAACTTAATGACAGATATAATATTCAGTCCTTTGCCAAATTACACCTATAAAACATGTATCGAGAAAACTCCAGTATAGCCCACTGGTACATTTTGACATTTACGGAATATGAACATAAAGGAACTGTTATGGCAGTGGTGAAACTGGATTTTAAGCTATAAATAAGAGATATACTCATTGGGAAGTTCAAATTCACAATTATATATGACGATTGGACTAACTGCTTTTTTACGGTGATGCACAGGTATTTTTGTACTAAGTACACACAAACAGTGTTGAATTGAGACTGTTTACTCCGGGGGGGAAAATGAAACTTCTGGGGGGTATTTTTACCTATTTCTACGCAATTCACCCATTCTTTTATAGATTAAAAAATATGAATATGATATGGTAATGTTTCCGGGAGAGAATTCTGTACTGTCCGGATGGGAATTTCCCTTTCAGTCACCCCCTGGATTCAACACTGCACACAAATCTTAAACTGCAGCTAACTTAATATCGCACCTTGACGGTAGTCAAGATTGGGTCCGGCATGAGACTCCCGTGTTTTGCCTCCATTGTCTGAACATTTATAGAACCTCCGACAAACTGAGAATCACATTATCAAGCGCATGCGCCTCAGCACCAGTGGGCTATATTGGGGTTTAGCCCATGTACCTATCTTTATATATATAATTCTTCTGTACGTGTGTATGTGACTGAACTCCTCCTAAACGGCTGGACCGATTTTGATGAAATTTTTTGTGTTTGTTTGAGTGGGTCCCTGGATGGTTTAGATTCACAATTGGATCCGGTAGGTGACGCTGCAATCGGGTTCTAGGAATTTTTTTAAAATCTTTTTGACAAATTTCCCTTTTTAAATTTTTTAAAGATTTCTCGCATATCATAACATATAACCCCAAAATTTCACCCCCCTCCGCCCCCAATATTTTTTAAAATAAAAAAAAAATCGAAAATTAGAAAATCGAAAAAACCTTTGCTGAACCTGCTAATAGCAGGCAAACCAACGTTCGGACAGGACAACGTCTGTCGGGTCCCCCAAAATTTCACCCCCCCCCCCCTCCCTCCGCCCACCAATATTTTGATATCGTAGGGTCTATTAGAGATGACGTAAGGCCCAGGTGGTTGAGCTCCACAATACACCTGCATATTATACGTATAAAACGTTTGTGAGTCACAGAGGGCGTAAATTTTCAATCCATACTTGGCCGGCTTTTGAGCCATATCTTTATATATATAATTCTTCTGTACGTGTGTATGTGACTGAACTCCTCCTAAACGGCTGGACCGATTTTGATGAAATTTTTTGTGTGTGTTTGAGTGGGTCCCTGGATGGTTTAGATTCACAATTGGATCCGGTAGGTGGCGCTGCAATCGGGTTCTAGGAATTTTTTTTTTGACAAATTTCTTTTTTTAAATTTTTTTAAGATATCTCGCATAGCAGAACATATAACCCCAAGATGGGGTAAAATGGGGTAAATAAGCCTAAACAATCGATATGGGTGTCGTTATTGAGGTTTTTTGGGACGTTGATTGCGAAAATGGCATTTACTCTAAGACGATGGATATGACATAAAATTAAAACTCTATAGTGGTGAAACGGGGTTTCAGAGACAAATTATTTTTGGGCAGAACAACGTTTGCCGGGCCAGCTAGTCTAATATAATTTAGATGTTAATAAAGCATATTAAATTACCGAAAAGATTTCTACAAATGAAGCTATATCATTTGTGTTTTGGATTTGAACTTTCCAATTTCCATTAATTGTAATAAATTGAAGACACCGTATGACTCATATTTCTTCAACATTTAAACTCCTTTGTGGTATTTTATTGTATTTGAGAGATCAGTCATTTTGAATAACAATCTTTCACTTCAGCAAATGAATTGTCAAATTTTATTTTGACTTTAGTAATTTTTTGTTACCAAATGTCGCTTACACCGTTAAAAAAATTCTATTCTTTTATTACATCACCATGGTTTTTCGCAAAATCTGATTTTGACATTGGATTCAAAAGTACCAGCCAACAATTGTATGGCCACACTGTGATTATATAGTCACTGTATCACAGAATACAGTGACTATATAATCACAGTGTGGCCATACGGTGGTCATGTTTTCTATTGGCTGAAGGCAAAAGGATTCCAAGTTATTGTCATTTTTAACAGTGTACAGAATGTTTAGTTACAAAAAGTTACTAATGTCAAAATAAGACATTGGCATTTTATAACTTGTCAAAAGTTTGAGTGGACGTATCACGTGATGAAATCCGCTATTAGTTTTCCCGCGGCTGTGAGTTTTCCAAATTATAGTTTGTTTCTACGGAAAAGAACCATATTTTGACGTTTTTCGCAAATTAGTTGTTTACGATATTCAGAACAGTATTAACATCAAACAAACCAGAACATTTAACAGAGAAATAAATATTTTCCTGTAAGTTTTATATTGCTTAAATATTCGTAAGTAACTGCTCAATAGATTATTGCGGTGTACATTTGCAATTCCAGGTTAAACATGTATATCAAGTAGTTTAGTGTCGGGAAAACTCCAGTATAGCCCCACTGGTACATTTTGACATTTACAGAATATGAACATAAAGGAACTGTTATGCCAGTGGTGAAACTAGATTTTAAGCTATAAATAAGAGAAATACTCATTGGGAAATTCAAATTCAATATTATTGTCGACAATTGGACTAACTGCTTGTTTTATGGTGATGCACAGGCATTTTTCTACTAAGCACACACAAATCTTAAACAGCAGCTAACTTAAATTCGCACCTTGACGGCAGTCAAGATTGGGTCTGGCATGAGACTCCCGCGTTTTACCTCCATTGTCTGAACATTTGTAGAACCTCCGACAAACTGAGAATCACATTATCACGCGCATGAGCCTAAGCACCAATGGGCTATATTGGGATTTAGCCCATGTATCTATCTAATATAATTTAGATGTTAATAAAGCATATTAAATTACCGAGAAGATTTTTACAAATGATGCTATATCACTTGTGTTTTGGATTTGAACTTTCCAATTTCCATCAATTGTAATAAATTGAAGACACCGTATGACTCATATTTCTTCAACATTTAAACCCCTTTGTGGTATTTTATTGTATTTGAGAGATCAGTTATTTTGAATAACATTATTCACTTCAGCAAATGAATAATTGTCAAATTTTATTTTGACTTTAGTAATTTTTTGTTACCAAATGTCGCTTACACCGTTAAAAAAATTCAATTTTTTTATTACATCACCATGGTTTTTCGCAAAATCTGATTTTGACATTGGATTCAAAAGTACCAGCCAACAATTGTATGGCCACACTGTGATTATATAGTCACTGTATCACAGAATAAGGTCACTAAATCACGTTAGCTTCGCTAACACAGGTAGGGAAACTCCGTGTTCTTTATGTCAAACCAAACTCGGTTTTTCAGTGACATACAAGATCAGTTTTTATTACGGCTGAAAAAGACCATCTGTCTACTTCTAACTTAATGAAAGGATTCTGACCTCACATTCCCAAAGATAAATTAATAATAAAAACTGTTATTTATGCACTTACTAATAGCGCCTATGATAAATTTGACATTGACAAACTCGTTTTTTAAATCTGTCAACTTGTGTTTCCCTACCTGTGTTAGCGCAGCTAACGTGATTTAGTGACCTTATCACAGAATAGAGTACCTGTATATAGTAAGAGTAGGGCAAACGATGACATTTAGGGATCCATGAAGCGAAGTTAGTCACAATTTCACAGTCGACTACATTAATAGCATGAAGGGATTCATCCGGTGAAGTTAGTTACAACTGTCATAGGTTATAGTTGACTATAAATTATTTAATATTTGGTCGTGGTAAAGAGTTGAAACTAAATGTGATTTATGCCATGTAATACACTTTTATTTATTAACTAGTAAATACAATGGTATTAAGCCAACTTTATACTCATTTGCTGTTCACATCTACACCTGAGGAACATAGATTGAATAATATTTAAATGTAGGACTCCAAATAGTAATTCAATCTTAACATTTTATACTGGCTAGCTTCCATCTCCCTGTAATAACTCCTAAAAGTAAGGATTAATAAAGTAAAAAGAAAATTAAAATGACACTAGTTTTCCTACGTAACATGAAAACTAAAGCGTACTCCAAATTCCCTCTGATTCTTTCCAAAATGATTTTCACATATTCTTGGTCATTTGGATTTATAATTTTCTCTGTCGATGCTGTTTAACCAAATTTGTTTTGTTGCTGGATTTTTGAGTATGCTTACAGGATGTATATCATTTTCTGAACGGTTATTACACCCCGGCACGCAGCAACCGGGTATGATAATGAAATATATTCTTACTTCGAAAGTGCAATAAATCTGACAATTTCAATGTCACTAATTAAAAAAATCGACAGCAAACGTGCCAACTAAATTTTTAAATTCTAATGGGATCCAAAAGGGATCCAACCAATGAAATGCTGTTGCCGCGTTTGCTCTACTCTTACTATATACAGGTACTCTATCACAGAATAGAGTCCCTGTATGTACTAAGAGTTGAGCCATTGGATCCACAAATCAAGGACCATGTGATATAGCAAAGATATATTTCAGTTGTTTCGTTTGAAAGAAGTATGCATAAAGTTTAAAATTGGCAAAAATCAGGTACTCCATGGTGCGTGGATCCAAAACAAGTCACCCTACATGTCCCAACCATGGATATATTAGTACAGGATACGTTCACTACATGTAAACGTACGTCGAATCTTAAAATAACATATCACGGAGTCCGGTACCTTCCCCCATTTCATTCTAACCTATATCACTTTATTTCTCTCTCTCTTTAGACGTATTTCATACAATGTTTCGTACGCTTAATTTTGAAGTTTTGAAATGAAAACGTCAGAAGTGTCATACAATTTCACAGTTTATTCTTCGAAAATTGAACTTTAGCAATGGTTTTGATTGCTATTATCAAAGAGAATATATCCTCTTTGGCTATTATTATCAACCGTAAAACTCAAAGGCGTTAGCGAGTGAATATCTTGCACACCCCCACACCTCATCGAGTGAGGTTATCAAGTGTTACCTGTTGAGGTTATGTTTTCTAATTTGTGTTTATTTATACGATTAGGTACTTCTTTTCTACATTTTGTAGCATCTTGAGACCAAAAAGACTATTTCTGGCACCATGTAACACGAGTTAATAGTTATTTACCTAACAAGTTCGGGAAGTTAATTTTCCCGAATGAGCACTTTGTTTGCAGCACGACCGAAGGGAGTGCTGCATGTAGTGCGAATTCGGGAAAATTCTTCCCGAAAGAGGTAGGTACAATATTTTTTGTAACGAATAGCTCAAAATATTTAAAAAAATTAAAAAAATATTTTTTAGTGTTCTACAATTTTACTGAGTTGGCAGCACTAATTAATAAATTTTTATACGTATCCTAGCACCTGTTAGCTTTTGTTGACGTTTACAGCACCTCTGGTGCCATAGTTCTTGTGGGAAAGTAAAAAACACCCCGGTGCGGGAAAAGTAATTTCCCGCGCATCGGGAATGACCGGGAAATATGAATTTTGAAATCATGAGTGCAAAATAGTTATTTTCATTCTTCCCTCTACGAAAGTGCCATTTTCGATTTTGATAAGGCAATTGAAAGCGAAAGTAAAATATGCTAAGTGATAGGTTGCTAGGTATGAAAAACTTTCGTGCCCTGGACGACAAAAAGCAAAAATGTCAACATCATTCGTTGCACACCATGCCATGAAACTTTCGTAAGCTTGATTGTACCGACCTTTGGATTTGTCCGGCAACAAACTTCTGCACGCAATGTTTGCAGCTTCTTTAATGAAATTCATGTTAAATTATGACAGACTATTCAATGATATTTGACAAATGTCATAAAATAATGCTTTTGTATTGTTACCAAAGTAACGTTAACGACAAGCCACCTGTCTTACTAATTTTATTATAATCACAAAAGTCATTGTATTTTATTAAATATGAGGGGAGAATGAAAAGTTTAATACATTACACGCTGCGTAAGCTCTTTCAGGTGCTCGGAGTTTTTAAACAGCCTCGGCTACGCTTGCGCTTCGCCTCGGCCATTCAAAAACACCTCACACCTAAAAGTAAGCTTTCGCAGCTTGTAATGTAAATGTATTTTATCAGAATTTCTCTCAATGGCGAGTCCAAGTACCTCTCTAAAGGATAGCGCTATACGTAATTCACGCATTGAGAGTGACAGAAATAGATGGTACGTCTTGTTACACTATATCAACGGCACGCCGTATCTTGTACTTATATATCTATGGTCCCAACTCTTTCATATACAGGGACTCTATCACAGAACAGTTGACGGCGCCATCTATCAAACAGTTGCCCAAGTTTAGGGCAGCTATTATGGTGAACGCGTATTCCAGTGTCACAATTCTCGCACTAAAATCTGTCGTTTAGGTTTATTTGTCTAGCAATGTGGTTTATATTCCACAATTAGTTTTATAATAACATTATCTAGGGAATCAGCTATTAACATGTCAAGTTTAGACCAAAAAAAAATTCAAATATTTATATCTTATTTATTTAATATTTCTGTTATTTGACTTCGCATCCAGGTGAAATTTGATCACACCCTTCAGCGTGTTGTTTTCTAACAATATATATGAAAATAATTGGTTAATTTTAATTGTGAACGACGTCTAACAGATTTTAAAATACCGTGTTGTTTCTATGGTGCTGCCATCTTATAGGAAAAAGTGCAGCGGTCCCCGTCTTAATGGACAAGATCTAGTCATGCAGAGTACCAGGTACCTTAGACACCGACTGCTATGGTCAAAGTCCTACTTAGAATTTTGCCGAGACTAAGAAGTTCCAACCCTAGCAAGGGATCTTTACATGCTACACATCGTAGTAACATGGGACCCACGGCTTTACATCACTTCCGAATGATGGCAATCTGTACAGGCTTTCATCTGCATTTTTTTATTTTTGAAAACCTCACCGGGACCGGGAATCGAACTCACGACCCTACGATCAGTAGCCAGGATGCTTACCACTGAGCTACCGACCCCGGCTTGGTTTTTGTTTACTAAAAAAAATGTAATGTTTACTAAGATATCTATGAAATGCATGCAGTTGTAGCATGTGTTGCTTATCTAGTTGTTACACGATAAAAAAATCACCGTGTATTATGTAACAAGTTTTATAAACGTCACTTTAGTCACGAGCTTTTTTAGGCACGCGCGGAGCGTAGCGCAGCGAGTGTTTAATAAACGAGTGTCTAGACGAATTTATATAATGTATTACATACTATACTTTTTCTACGACCACAAATTTAGACAATATAACATCATATTATTTAATTCAGATTTTAAATATTAGGTTATGTTAAATTATGCTGGACAAACGTCAATGTTGACTGTTGAAAACTAACTTGATTTTAGTTTTGGCTGTGGTTAATGAAGCAAATACGGTTTGAACCTAACTTCACACCGTGACTAAAACATCGTTGCTAACTTCAGCCCGTGACTAAGAGGCTCTTTAGTCTCAGGTTATGAAGGCGTGATTAAAAGGTCATTTAGCGACGTGTATGTTAGTATGTTAAATGCCATTTTAGTTACAGGAATAGAAAAAATATTGTACGATACACATGCGTAAAGCATCTTTAGTCACTCGCGGGGCTTAAAACGCTCGCTCACTCGCGTTTTTAACTCTGCCCCCAACTCGTGACTAAAGACTAACTAGCTTGACGCACTTGTATCGTAAATTACTATAAAAGCAGCGATACCACAATCATTATTCAATGTAGGTACTGTATTATCAAATAAAAGTTTTAGAAGACCATACCTAGCCGATTGAATCCCTAACAGTTATATTTACCACTTAAGTTTTCTAATGAATCAAAGACGTTAAATATTTTGTAGTATGAGAAAGAGCGTAATAAGTATCTTTCGTTAAAAAGCCTTGATCATATGATATTTGCTTACAATTTTCAAACTACTGCATCATCTATAAAGGGTTATTCACGTATTCAGGTTAGCAGGTTAGGTTTTGCGTTAGTTTGTGTCAAAACTGACGCAAAACCTAACCTGCTAACCTAGAATTAGACATAGACTTATTACAGTGCCACCAATGACATGTAAACAGTCTATGGCAAATTCGAGGTGCTAATGCAATAGGGATCCAGTTAGCTTTATAAATCGTATTTTGGGTTGCATTTTTACCTGGTCAGGCTCGTCATCGTACGTGAATAACCCTGTATTATTAAAAGGTTTGGCATCGTCATTTAATTTGAAGTTTGCCTATTAGTTGATTCTTTACATTAACGACTGTCCAGCACATTAATATAATTTGGATAAAATCTGCTGTTTTATTGTCATCAGACATCAGTACTTAAGACCGAAATGCTTTTTTCATTAAATATCATTGATACTAATTTAACATTCTGTGCTTCAAAATGGGTTGGGTAACAACTTTTATAATTTAGATTAGGAGCTTTCTTCACTACTGAATTTGCTTCATCTTTATATATATAATTCTTCTGTACGTGTGTATGTGACTGAACTCCTCCTAAACGACTGGACCAATTTTGATGAATTTTTTTGTGTGTGTTTGAGTGGGCCCCTGGATGGTTTAGATTGACAATTGGACCCGGTAGGTGGCGCTGCAATCGGGTTCTAGATTTTTTTTTAAAAAGTTTTTGACTATTTTTAAAAAATTTTTGACGATTTTTTAAAATTTGTTTTAAGATTTCTCGCATATCAGAACATAAAACCCCAAGGGCCCCCTTGGAGAGGGGCGGAGCCCCGTGGGCCCCTTGGAGAGGGGCAGAGCCCCGAGGGCCTTTTGGAGAAGACCCCCTTGGATAGGGGCGGACCCCGGGGGGGCCCTTCGAAATGGGCGGAGCCCCGAGGACTCCTTGGAGAGGCGCGGAGCCTTGAGGGCGCCCTTGAAAAGGGGCGGAGCCCCATGAGCCCCCTTGGAGAGGGGCGGAGCCCCGATGGCCCCTTAGAAAGGGGCGGTGCTCCAAGGGCCCCCTTGGAGAGGGACGGAGCCCCGTGAGCCCCCTTGGAAAGGGGCAGATCTCCGAAGGCCCCATTAGAGAGGGACGGAACCCCATGAGCCCCCTTGGAGAGGGGCGGATCCCCGGGGGCCCCATTTTAAGCAATTATTCTCTCTTCAAATGATAACAGATCTCCTTTAGATGGTTAACATCAATTAAAACTTACACGGGTGTTTATCTACAAATAACACCCGTTTTATCAAAAAAACTGTTTTAAAACGGTGATACTGAAACTAACAATAATGGTTTTCAGTTGAAAACGTCTGAAATATTACTGAAATATGACTACAAATACCTGTGTAAACTGCAGGAGTCGTCTGTACCCCATTCACTCCATTTGTTACAGGGTGACAGGATTTTCATGTACATTTTTTTAACGGTGTCAGTGACATTTAGTAACAAAATATTACTAAAGTCAAAATTATTGCTTGGTTAAAATTTATTTTGCATTCGTACTTACTTTATTTTTGTGTATAAAATAACACAAGTGTACATCAATGATGATACAATAGTAGTTTGTACAACGAGAGTGGATATGATGTCCATATCGCACGAGGATAAAGTTTGAGCACGACGCCGTAGGCGGAGTGCTCAATTATCCGAGGGCGATATGAACATTCCACTCGAGTTGTACAGTGTATTTTGTCTACGACCTATCAATGGAAAAGAATGGAAAATTAAAAGAAAATTTTCATTCTCCCCTCTACGAAAGTGCCATTTTCGATTTTGATAAGGCAATTGAAAGCGAAAGTAAAATATGCTAAGTGATGGGTTGCTAGGTATGAAAAACTTTCGTGCCCTGGACGACAAAAAGCAAAAATGTCAACATCATTCGTTGCATACCATGCCATGAAACTTTCGTAAGCTTGATTGTACCGACCTTTGGATTTGTCCGGCAACAAACTTCTGCACCCAATGTTTGCAGCTTCTTTAATGAAATTCATGTTAAATTATGACAGACTATTCAATGATATTTGACAAATGTCATAAAATAATGCTTTTGTATTGTTACCAAAGTAACGTTAACGACAAGTCACCTGTCTTACTAATTTTATTATAATCACAAAAGTCATTGTATTTTATTAAATATTGAGGGGAGAATGAAAAGTTTAATACATTACACGCTGCGTAAGCTCTTTCAGGTGCTCGGAGTTTTTAAACAGTCTCGGCTACGCTTACGCTTCGCCTCGGCCATTCAAAAACACCTCACACCTAAAAGTAAGCTTTCGCAGCTTGTAATGTAAATAACTATTATTCAACGCTAATTAATAAGATATCTTACAACAAAATCACGTTTGCCACAAACAGGGCACAGCAGGGCGTGCCCATTGCAAAACAAACAATTAATGAAAGTTGCCTAGGTAATCACGACTAACGTGGTTTGTGATTGGTGTATTTCATATCCACCCTTGTGTGGATATGATAGTACGAGCGGCGGTGACACTAACACCCGTATTCATAGTCGTTCGCCAGCGGATCGCCGGCGACTCGCCGGAGTTTCGATATGAATAGTATGTTGGCGGCACTGTACGTCTATGTCAAATTCGAGGTGATCAGGTTACGTTTTCAGTCAGTTTTGACAGAAACTGACACAAAATCTAACCTGCTAACCTCGAATTTGACAGAGACGTACAGTGCTGCCAACATACTATTCATAACGAAACTCTGGCGAGTCGCCGGCGATCCGCTGGCGAACGACTATGAATACGGGCGTAAGTCTAGTGTGATAAAACTTTTCAATGTCATATATATAATTCGTTAGGTCATTGATGGGGAAACACAAAACGGCAGTGCTGCCACGTGTGGACCGAACGGCACTATAAAATATTATTTAAAAAAAATATTTTTTTTTAATATCTAGTATCATAAAACTTCAGGATTCTGATTGTTTCTCAGATCCTATTTTCTAGTATCATCGAACTTCATACAAATTCAAACGTTATCTGAAAGATTATCAATTTCTGTGTAAGAAAAACCACTGCTGCCTTTTCCAGAAATTGAAGAAAATGGCGGCAGCAGCATTTGAAAGTCGCGATTATCGCAACTGAATTTCGCGTGTTCATTCGGTTTTATCGGCATTAATCCGGTTTTTTTCGATTTGTACTAATGAAATACGCGTGACATTGTAAATTGCAATACATTTTCTATGGCGTTGATTGTTTAAACAAATGAAATTGTATTTTTTATGTGATATTTTTCGAATTTTTCTTATTTCTCTTGTTTTTTTTTCATATTTTCCAAGTCTTCGATTCCAATTGAGAATGAATTAGTTTTATCTAAATTAGATTCTATCAATTATTCCAAGTTCATTGATTTTTGGGTAGGTTTTTTAGGTCTTTTAGCGTTTTTCACAGCACGTACGAATCCGTTTCGCAGTTTTATTGAAACATGCCATTTATTTATCAGGACAGGGATTGTTTGAACAAATTAGAAGTATTTAACTTAGAACATAAAGATTTTTGAGCTATTTTTAAGCAGAAATTGGGTCTGCGGCGTTGATTTATTTCACCAACTGTAAGAGAATGGAAGCGTGTTTAAATAGGTAATAGTCTTATTTTGTGAAAACTAATTTAATTTCTTTCTAGATTTATGCATACAAATGTTGGTTTATAAAAAACACAAAGATTATGCAAAGTTCGCAATGAATTATTATTGAAACAATTTGCCCATTTAGTAAATTTGGTATTATATTAAAAGTTAAAATTACAGGAGTAGCTAACAATTAAAGCATCGAAGCAACTTATCACTAGTTTTCGTGGTCAGAATCAAAACTTTCTGCGTCAATCTTCGTCGTTGTTATCTCTTGCCAAAGGTAGTATATCGTCAACGAAACAAAGCATATTTTGAAGAAGTAAAATACGTTGAGATTAGAAAAAAGGACAGCGATGAGACCGTTGCTGACTGCTTCTCAAACGAAAGTGAGCATAAAGCATACCAACTACTGACGAATGGGCTTTGTAGGTCCTTTTGCTACCCTCTAGCCAATCAGAATGTGCCACTTGTGAATAGCACAGCCGGGGTCCTACAAAGTAAGTTGGTAAAGTAAATCAACGCCGCAAACACAATTTCTGCTTAAAAATAGCTCAAAAATCTTTGTTCCCAGTAAAACACTTTCAATTTGTTCAAACAATCCCTGTCGTGACAAATAAATGGCATGAATAAAAAAAAATGCGAAACGTATTCGTACTTGCTGTCAATGACTTTGGAATAATTGAAAGAATCAAATTTGTTTAAACAATGATCGCAAGTATTGTTTCAACGAATAGAATTAATTTATTGTCAATTGGAATTAAATGCATGGAAACTATGAAAAAAAAAACATGAAAAATATGGAAAAATCGAAAAATATCACATAAAAAATGGAATTTCATTTGTTTAAACAATCAACAACATTGAAAATTCATTGGAAATTACGATGTCAGCGTATTTCATTAGTACAAATCGAAAAAAAAACCGGATTAATGCTGATAAAACTGAATGGACACGCGAAATTCGGTTGCGATAATCGCGACTTTCAAATGGTGCTGCCGCCATTTTCTTCACTTTCTGGAAAAGGCAGCAGCGGTTTTTCTTACACAGAAATTGATGATCTTTCAGATAACGTTTGAATTTGTATGAAGTTCAATGATACTAGAAAATAGGATCCGAGGGATCACTTATCTCCCTGCTGCCGCTGATAAGAGTTTGCTCGGGGAGTGGCAGCACTGTTTTTTCTTAAAGCCCTACCCCTTCCCTGTCTCGGGGAACAATCAGAATCCTGAAGTTTTATAATACTAGATATTGAAACAAAAATATTTTTTTTAAATAATTTTTTATAGTGCCGTTCGGTCCACACGTGGCAGCACTGCCATTTTGTGTTTCCCCATCAATGACCTAACGAATTATATATATGACATTGAAAAGTTTTATCACACTAGACTTAGCGTCACCGCCGCTCAGACTTTGAAATCATATACGTTCAGTTAACTACAATTGCCTACATATCCATTCTGTAGATTGTGAAGAAAACAGAATATATACATGCGGGAGTAGAAAAAATTTATTTTAATGCTTAGGCCGTGTTCGGTAACTGAGCTACTTTAAATAATTTATAAAATGTCAATGTCTTATTTTGACATTAGTAACTTTTTGTAACTAAATATGCGTACACTGCTAAAAATATTCAATAGGACATTGAAACGACTCTTAATGGCGAATTTTAAAACAACCAATCAGAAACAGGACCATAATTTACCACACTGTCATTAATATAGGCACGTTAGTTCGTGGTGTGTATTTTTGTGATATTTGTGTATTCATCGATGTTGTCTCGAGATGCCAACCATTGTTCCTTTTTCGCCTTCTGTGTGCATGAAACCGGTGACACCAATAACTCGGCAGAAGCGATGAGAATAAGAATCGAAAAATCGATGTAAGATCGAGAATCGAACTGATCTAGAAAATTGGCGAAACTGGCGAAATGTTTAGCAGAGATTTTTCAAATTTGGCATCTCGATGCACATACGATGACGTGTTGATCGTATGGGACTTTTTTGATGTGTTTTTTTTTAGACCATGTCGACAATTGGTAGTGGGATGGCTCCCCTTGGAACCTTTCAACGGTTCCACGTGAACCTTCCTCTTGGTTTAGAGGACGGGTATTTCCCTATTTCTTCCTCCACAAAAAAACCCTCTGCTTCCTGTCATGCGAAATGTTGTGTTTTCTGAGATTGTGTAACAAGTGTGTAACAGAACGGAATGGCCCTACGTAATAGGCCTAAAAATGGTGGTAAATTGAATAGGATAGACCGCGCAATAGCGCGCGCAGCCCTGTTTATAATACTAATAATTTTAATGCCACAAGATAGTACAATTTCAATATTTCTTTGTGTCAGTTTGTAAAGTTTCTCAGCAATTATTTTTTTCTGGTATTAGTGAAACAACAGATTTAAATTTTCCGAAAGCACTAGCAATAAGAAAGACCTGAATTGTTTTAGCTTTTTCTGCATTAACATTTTCAGCTATACCATATAATTTTCCACCTCGATATTGAATAGATGAATTGACGTAAATTTCATCAAATTGGAGAATTACATACATTTTAAAAAATGTAGATTTTCATTATCTGAACTAGGGCAAATATTAAAAGCTGATTTAAAACGTTTTAAATGACGTGGGAAGGGCAAACTTAATAATTTATTTTCTCTGATTGTAGCGTATACTGCTGAGGGTTGATTAAATATGATGAAAGATTTTATAAGCGTTTTAACTGAATAACGTTTCTTATTATTAAAACTTAATTCTATTTGTTCCGACATAAAAATTAGTTGTTGTACTCTTTACTGTCAAAACAATCATTAGTTTCATGCGAATATAAAAAATTTTGAAACTCGTCAATTTCTTCGTTTAGCCTCATAATAAAATCACTTGTTCTATATTTGGTAGGCGCATCATTTAAAAATGCTATAATCTTCACTATATCTGTTTTAATATCATTTACTATATTAAGAAGTGAAATAAATGATGAATTTTAATGAAATATGCTAAAGGATAAATTACTGTTAATTTTAACAGATGCTCTCACCTTCATTTTTTCAAAATCCATCTTAAATAAAATAATTTTGTCTTCTCCATCGCCGAAATGCCATCCCAACTCCCGTAAGGTTTTCCCGAACTTCTTATCTTGATTTTCTTTTAAAATTACCAAATTTTTGCTACAAATTTTGACTTTATCTTCTTTAAAATGCCAATCTTGCTCGAAAACTAGTGGTATTGCAGTCGGAGCAAGTCTCTTCATCTTGTTAATCTTTATATCCGCTCTTTTAAAGTGGTTTTCACACACAACACTAGCCTTTCCAATCCACCAGTTCTCTAAATGCAAAACTTCTTTCCATTTTTGTGCCACCGTTTCATTAAATGGAAACTTGAACACGTTAATGTACGGAGCAACTGATGAAGATTTTACATAATCATTGGGTCTAATAGAAGTATGTTGTGGGTGGATACCACACAGTTAAACAGAAACACAACAACAGCATGTGGACCGGTATAAGAAATATGATGAAGGTAGATCTAAAGAAGTTTAGATCACAGCTGGTGACGAACGCTGGATATATGCAGTTGACCCGAATCTAAGCGGCATCGGCAGTCTGCACAATATGTGTTTCCAACAGATCCTAATCCAGTTAAAGTGAAGGGATGTCGAAGAGTTGGTAAGAAAATGATTGCTTGCTTCTTTTCAAAATTAGGACCTATCACAACTGTCGTGCTTGAAAATAAACGTACGGTTACCGCAGAATGGCACAGAACAATATGGCTGCCAGACGTTATTCAAAAAGCTCGGTTAGGGCACCCAAGATGTGAGATCGTTCTGCACCATGACAATGCTTCTAGTCATACCGCACATCAAACAAAATAATGTTTAGAGACTTTCGGGTTAATATTGCTAAGCTATCCCCATACAGTCCCGACCTAGCACCTTCCAATTACTTTCTATTTCCTCCATTAAAGGATAAAATGCGTGGTGTGCGATTTGAAACTTCCGAAAATGCTGTGGAAAGCTTCAAAAACCTTGTTTCGCAAGTGGCTCAAGAAGAGTGGAATTTGTTTTAAAAATTGGTTTTACCGAATGCGTAAATGTTTCGAGTTTAAAGGCAACTATTTTGTGAAACAATAATAAAAACAAATTTTGACTACACAACTTTGTTTTATTAGATTGCAGAAATTTATGGGGCTACCTTCGTATAACAGCGTCAAAGCACAAGCAAATAAATTTATGCGAAAAAGTTATCTATGTACGTAAATTCATATCTTCATAGGTATACATAGGTATTGACGATGGTTGGTTGGGGGGCTTGGCCCTCCCCAGCCAAAAATCCTAGTTACGCCAATGGACAACATTCCCTGAGAATTAATCCAAACAAATCAGCTATCTTACTCTTTGGTAATAAAAATATCTGTAGTCTTTTGGCTAATTCTGTAAACTTCATATTGATCATGTAAGAATACTTGTGGTAGATAAAATAAAAAGTCTCGGTCTTATTTTAGATAAACTTTCAATTGCAGAGATCAGATAACAAAATACATTTCTCAGAACTATGTGCATCTTAAGAAACTATACCCTCATAGGTCGTATTTAAATATCACAATTAAAAAGACGCTTTCTGAAGTGTTTGTGCTTTCTCAATTTAATTACTACATTCCAGTCTACCACTCAGGTATTGACAAGATGACTGCAGACAAAATTCATCAAGTTCAAAATGCGTGTCTTCGCTTCATCTATGGCATAAAAAAATCAAAAACATATCTCACAAACTGACGGATACCAGCTGGTTAACTATGTATAATCAAAGGCTACTTCAATATTCAAATATTTTTTATCAAATTTTAAATAATAAATACCCCGCCGTATTTATACAACAAAATCACATTCAGAACGTGCATAACCTTGATTCCGAGGACTAATTTCGCCCTTACATCACTCTACTGCCCCTTATCAAATATATCATATTGACAATAACATATTAAAAGAAGCCTCGGTTCGAGTCCCGCGGGGCCGAAATTTTTCCGCATTGGCGATTGGAATCGAGCTCGGTGAAAACCATTTACAGTTGGGTACTAAATTAACTGTGCTCGACTCAGAACCACAAGCAGACGTAAGAGATAGAGTAACAAAGTCAACTCATCACGAGGACACACACCGCACACAATGGTTGCTGCGCAAGCACAAAAGGAGCGCTCCAACTTTGTATCACGAATCCGGGACAAGTTGAGCATTGTACCGCCAAACACAAGCGTATAAAGCACCAGCTTCTACACCGCAAGGTAACTGATGTTACAGATAACACATACATACATATATTAAAGGATTACATAACCCTTAATTATTCGCAATTCAAGTAAAAAATGCTTAACGACTTATATTCCGCAACAGTTAGAATTCAATTTGCTTAAAAAATTAAATATTTGAATAATTCTTAGAAGTGACAACGATCGCCGCGCCAACTATAGTTTGGTAGTTAAAAATGGAACAATATTTGTTTTATTTGCTAGCACTACTATCCCTGCCCTCTATGAGGGCCACCTGCAGTCCATAGTGCAGTCTTAAGTCAGAGATTTGTCCCCGCCACTAAAGGCACGCTCTTAACTTTCTTCGATTGTACTAGGATGAATATATTAATAGTTGTAGAGGTTTATTTTTGTCTAAACACTGTTGTAGAGTAGATCGTTGCACATAGTAGTGTAATTTAATTTAGGCAGTTTTTAAATCTACTTTCAGTTCTTTTAAGCAGGGATGGAAGATCAGAGGGGTTGGATTTCCTACTACCAGCTGAATCCCGCCTTGTGGTTACCTGTTTGAGTTTGATAGTGTTTTTCCTTTCATTTCTCTTTATTGTATATGTGCTCAAGGGTAATAAAGAAAATTATTATTATTATTAGGTACTACGGCTGAATTTTTTCTTGCTTTAAGATTT
The DNA here is from genome assembly GCA_940337035.1 of Agriotes lineatus. Classification (NCBI taxonomy): domain Eukaryota; kingdom Metazoa; phylum Arthropoda; class Insecta; order Coleoptera; family Elateridae; genus Agriotes; species Agriotes lineatus. The sequence goes on along the minus strand of OW679196.1, from coordinate 87,818,032 downwards.
TTTTGCTGGAAGATATTGTTATGGTAGCATCTTAAGACTGCTAGTTTATTTATAAAAGTTAATCCCTGAGTATGAGATTAATTATAGAATAATAAAAATACTTAATTATTAAAAACATACAAAGATGAATTTAAGTATACAAAGAACAGCATAATTATTCAAATGTTTATTTAGTAAATTTGCAGACTAGAATTCAAATCCAGCTATACAATTCAGATTAAGAAACAGAAAGGTTCTAACATATGGATTAAATAATGTTTGAATTAAGGTGGAAAGCAAAAGTTGAATAATTATTTGAAAAAGTCATTCAATATGTCAAAAATGATTAAATTGTATTAGTATGTAATCCAGGGTCGTTAAATTTAAAAAAACAATGGATAATAGTAATTTATTATACAAGACGATAAAGTTAAATTTTATCCACGAGTGAATCGTTTAACGTCGAGACGAAGTCGAGACGTTAATGATTCAAGAGTGGATAGAAATATCTTTATCGTCGTGTATAATACAATATTTTTTTCTATAGCAAGAACTTTAACAATTTCAAAAGAAAATAATTACAGTCAATCACATTTCAAAATGTCAGTAGCTAGATTGGGTTGCTACGATAATACGAAGCTGTCATATTTAATTTAAACAAAAGTTAGAAAATAAAATTACTTTATCTATCCTTGATGTTAAAGTGCTACTTTATCTACCCTTGCTGTTAAAGTAAAACTTGACCTTTTGTTTTGAGTTGATAAAAGCACACTTTAACATGTGCTATAGAAAAAAATATATTACTATGGCGAATTGTATTCTTAAAAAAATAACAACACAATTTTCATTCTAAAAATTTAAATGTATTTTAATCAAAACTCGTTTATAAAACGATTTTATTAATCTAAGAGGGCTGTTTTTTTTCAACCTCCGGTGAGCCATAACAAAAAGACAAGTGTACAGGGTTATTCATTATAAATTACCCACCCCTTATCATCGTTATTATTGCCTATAGAAAAAAAAGTTTTAAATAAAAGTTATGTGGTTATAACTGAATTTTGTTAAAATGCTATCAAAAGTACAGTGGCGTGCATAATTAAGGGGATACAAAAAAGTAATATATTTTTTTAAATGGAACACCCTGTATATTATAAAATTTTTGGAATGATATTTCTTTCCTGATTTCAAAAATATACCATATGTTACCCTTACCTTATACCGTTTTTGAGTTATTAAACGTCAAATATCTTAGTTAAACTAGTTAACATTATTAAATATAACAAAGTTTTATTCAGGAAATTTAAATATAAATAAATGATAACTAATTTTTATTATTTCATTAAAGAAATGTCACTTATCAAACAAAATAGTTGCATTTTCATAGCTTACTTTAATAATTCCTATTTATAGTAACTAGTTTAACTAAGATATTCAACGTTTAATAACTCAAAAACGGTATAAGGTAAGGGTAACATATGGTATATTTTTGAAATCAGGAAAAAAAGGTCGTTCCAAAAATTTAATAATATACAGGATGTTCCATTTAAAAAAATATATTACTTTTTTGTATCCCCTTAATTATGCACGCCACTGTACTTTTAATAGCATTTTAACAAAATTCAGTTATAACCACATAACTTTTATTTAAAACTTTTTTTTCTATAAGCAATAATAACGATGATAAGGGGTGGGTAATTTATAATGAATAACCCTGTACCTATACAGTGCAATTATACGGAATGCGAACATAGGCAGTCAAATGAGTTAGAATACAGTTTATGGGCATTGTATGCGTTAGACAGAAATAGACATATACGATTTAAAATCTAGTATCCGCAGAATGAAGGTGTTTGTTTTCAGAAAACACTGAATCCTAGGATACTACATTTTAAATCGTATATGTCTATTTCTGTCTAACGCATACAAAGCCCATAAACTGTATTCTAACTCATTTGACTACCTATGTTCGCATTTTGTATAATAGCACTGTATAAAACAATGATTTTATTACTAAAAGTTATGTACACTTAAGGTTACTTTTCGACATAACCACATTGGAGATTGGGGCATTTGTCGTACCTGTGGACAAGCTTTTCAATACTCTCTGTGTTTAGATGTAAAATTTTGACTAATCCGAACGTTATTAAAGGAGTCAACACACATTTAATAATGTTCAGTCAAAATGCCACATCTAAACTACACTTTTCGAAAACAAGGGTATCTGCGTATTTTTCCTGTCCCAGTTTTCTATGACTTCGATGGTACATAATTATGTTTTGTTATAGTATTTAATTAAATCCTGCTTCCTATAGATACCGTCTTTGATTTTTCCAGTTCCGGAAAATTATAAACGATGGTATGTACAGATACCTACAGCATTTTCTCTAGAAAAAAATAATACATTTTAATAAGAACATAATTTAATAATCAGTTATAAACAGCAAACACAAAAGTAAATGTACATGTTGTTTGTTTACATAATTACAAGGCATCAGTAATTTTTTTTTAAATTGCATTTTTATTTCGTTGATTTCTACGGTTTTGGGAAATGGAAAATTGTAAACAATAGTATGTACAGGTGCAGTATTTTTTCTCTACAAAAAAATTATTTACACTTTAATTTAAAAAAAATAGGTGTGCCAATAATAATCAAAGAATAAAAATTTACCATTGAAATCCCTATGCTGCGTCTCGCAAATCACCACCCTGTATATACCTGGAATAAAACCGGGAAAATTTCAGAAAAATATATACAGGGTGAGCACCTTAAAAAATAAAACTTTGTTTATTTTGGCGTTAATTTTGAAATAGAAGGAAGTAATAATTTTCACGTAGGTCAGGCTTTACACTTGCCGAAAATAGGACTCAACAGATATAGGAAAGAGTCGAAACATTTCAACAATAAGACAGTTTTCTTAAATAGAGGAACACGCCGCACTCATTTCAAATAGCGTCGATGGAGTAGTTCGACTTGTGGATGCAGTTATTATTTCTACGCAGGTGCGGTTATGATCGCTATGCAGATGCGGCGAGTTCAAACCCCAGCGAGATACATTTTCTTTATTTAGAAATGTATTTAATTTATTAGAAACGTGAAGAAATGTTTACTCCTAACTTAATTTGATTTTTAAAATTATTTAGTTTCACAATGTCGACGAGGGAAGTTCTAGGTAAAGCCTTTTAGAATTTTTTCTGAATATCCTTGTTAAATTTCAGAAATATGGAGTGACTTTATGAAACAGTTTATTGAAAGAAATTGCAAGTGCTTCATCTCATGCACACAATTTCAAAATACCAGGCCAATATTTCTGAAATTTTGCAACGGGCTATAATATTACATTCTTTTACTTCCCTCGTCTAAAAGACAAAGGAAGTATTGTTTTGTAATATGAACAGATGAGATATTTTATCATGATTATTTTTAATAAACACGCGGTTTCTTCTTCTGCATCTTGCTCCAAAAAACTATGACGCCAGTAACTCAGAAACTGGGACTTTTAAACGGTTGTTCTTAGAGCAATAAAAATTTGTGCAAAAAATCAGGACTGCATTATTGGATATACGACAAAAGGACTCGGAAAAAAGGACGCGCGACATAAGGACGCGGATAAAAGGACGTGCGACAAAAGGACGCGCGTCTTTAGGACGCGTCCTTATAAATTTCCTGAAATTTGAATTTAGAATAAGATTAAGTTAATTATTAATAATTATTATATTTCAACTTTTTGTGAGGTTCTACTTTTTCGCCTATCTAATATTCAACTTTTGTTTCATTACAGATCACCCCACATATGTACTCATTGTTTGTTTTTTAATATATCTGACGAAGCAGATTTACATGTGCGCAACGCTACTATTTAATAAATTTTAATGAAATTTTGTAGTGACTAATACTGCTTAATTTTTTGAAAAATACTGCTTTAAAAAATTTAACTCAGTAACTTACTAATTACAAATCATAGCTGATTCTCTCCTATTGTAATAATATATTATTAATATATTTAAATAAATATTTTACTAACTCCCAAGAAGCCCAAGAAGGACACACACAAGTAAGTTACATCCCTCAACTAATGCATTCTAGTAGTGCTACATAATTATTTGTACATGTGAAAATTACATTTATATTAACACGTTCTAATATAATAGTTATGACTAATTAACTTAGTATTATTCTAAATTCAAATTTCAGGAAATTTATAAGGACGCGTCCTAAGACGCGCGTCCTTTTGTCGCCGCATCCTTTTGTCGCGTGCGTCCAATTGTCGCACGTCCTGTTGTCCGCGTCCTTATGTCGCCCGTCCTTTTTTCCGCGTCCTTTTGACGTGACACCGCATTATTTCTTCTGAGTTTGCCCTTAAAATTTGTCTAATATGCCTGGGCAAACACACTTCGTACTTGAGATGGGCGCGTAAGTGAGTATTCACTCACGTCACGCACGTTTCACGCTTGCTTTAAACAGTCACGTTCACGCATGCTCACGCTTACGTTTTCTCACGTTCACGGCGTGACCCGCCACTCACGACGTGACCCGCAGCTTTTATTTCAAAATTCAAATTCAGATAGAACAGAATGTTCAATTTTAAAACCAATAAAAATCTGTAAAGGGCTTTACTTAGAACTTCCCTCGTAAGTGGACATTGTAGCACTAAATAATTTTAATCAAATTAAGAGAGCTAAAAATATCTTCACGTGTCTAACAAATTACATACATTTTCAACTAAAAAAATATTACCGGTGATCGAATTCGAAGAGCAGGCGGCTGCGTATGCGATTCCAGCGTTTTGTGGGATATTTCAAGCGAATACGCTATTCATATATGCGCTACAAAGCACTTCTTGTGTCCGTGCGTCCCGACTGCCTTAAATAAAACCTTAGAATAAAAATAATGATTAATTCATAGGCAGGACGCCATTGACTGTACACAGTACACACCACACTCACACCACAACACAGATGCGCATGTGCAGCTCTATCTCTAGATTTTCCACATGGCAGGGCAGCAGGTGGGCAAGGCACCCTGCAATCTTTTATTCATTATTAAATATTTAACGTGATACGTGAATCACGCCTTGGAAATTTTCACTCACGTTCACGTCCCGATTTTCAAATACAGTGAAATCTCTCATAAGCGGACACCGTAGTGCCACGTTATTTGTCCGCTTAATGGAGGTGTCCTCTTAATAGAAATGATTTAATCTTTAATTTTTTTTGTTTAATCTTTATTTGAATATAGAACAACATAAAAATACATACATTTTTAAATACAGACTACACAATAACATACATTATGACACTACCGTAAAAAAGTAGCTTTAGTACATACCTATCAACTGCAGCCTATAATGAAGAAATCCTACCTGGTTTTAATCAAATGCAGCTATAAACAAAGAACACTGCTATGGATAAATTAAATCGTTTTCGCAGAACACTTCTTTCACTTCCAAAATTCAAATACATAACTGAGGATTACGATTGGAAAACAGCGTTGCCAGGTGAAATTTTATTTTGTCCCTAGACATCAGCTTCAAAAATCCCCAAATTTCCCTAGCCAGTGCCCAGCAACTGATAAAACCTTATTGTATTGTTGGGTGCATAAATTAAATCAAATATGCATTAAAATACCATTTTTATTTTTTAAAATTTCGTAAAACATTGACAAAAAATGTTGCAAGATTGGAACTTGTATTTATAACCTCAAACGGGCTATTTTGTTCGGTGAATTACCGCTTTACTTGAAAATCATTTTTAAAAAGTCCCGGGCGTCTTTTTTTTTTTTAATCGTGTATTGTCAGATCAACATACAGGTGTTATACATGATATTGAGGATCTAGCTAGTAAATGACAAGAATAAATAATTACAAGACTATACTAACGTCTTAGACGGATAAATTGAATTTATATATTTTTTTAAATTATTGTAAGGATTAGCTTAGTCACTATCGTCTTCAAGAGCTATGAGATCTTGCGGCATTTTTCATTTTAATCAGGTATGTATGTTTTTATGGTGGAGGTTGAAAAACACTACACCATCACACGCACTTGCATTTATAAAGAATTTTTTAGCACTTTTTAAAATGAAGTCGTGGAGTTGATCGTTACAGATGTACCAAGGGGCATTTACAGCAGTTCGAAAAATCTTGTTTTGAAATCGCTGCAATTTTAGCATATTGGTTTTAGATGTGTTGAGCCAGACCGGGTATGTATTAATGGTCGTAGTAGGGTCTTATATAACAGCATAGCACATTCAGGTTTGAGCGAGGACTTCCGATTTATCAGAGGGTAAAGTTGTCTTAGTCTATTGTTACCTTGCGAGAACTTTTGGTTTATGTGGTAACTCCAGTGTAGACGGATGTCTAAATGAACTCCAAGGTATTTGATGGCACTGTCCTTTGAGTTCCATGCAGTGTTGAATCCAGGGGGGTGACCGGGGGTGAAATTCCCCCCCGGGCAGAACAAAATTCCCCCCCGGAAACATTACCACATCATATTCATGTTTCTTTAAATCTATAAAATAATGGGCGGATTGCGGTGGAATAGGTAAAAATACCCCCCAGACGTTTCATTTTCCCCCCCGGAGTAATCAGTCTGAATTCAACACTGGTTCCATGGTAAGATAACTTTACTTATTTCGATGTTAGGTGGATTGTCAATACGCTTCAGTGCGAATATCTTGACTTAGCATTTTACAGGGTTGATTAGGATATTCCAGTTATTGTACCATTTAATGATATTGCTAACGGCATTTTGTAATTCGTAGACTGCTTCAGCCAAGTTAGGGCTCTGTGTGATTATGGCCGTGTCGTCGACGAATATGGCTAAGAATGCTGCTACTGTTGGTATATCCGTCTCTTTAAAAGAGCAGAGGTTGCACTATTCCGAAGCAGAGGCACTGCTTACAGCTACTTACCTTCTAGAGACGTACGTATTACATTCACAAAACTTCGGATACTAGTCACTAGATCACGCACCGTCAAAATTTCATGTGTAACTTTTCAGATTCGCACCAACTTTGGAGAAAATCCTCTTAATTTATTCATTTGTTATTCAGCTTCCGCCAATTTGAAAATTTGCCTAGATTTGCGGGAAAACTGACAAAAAATCTCTTTTCCCTTTCAACATATCAAAAATTCCTAGATTCGCGAAAAATCCCTAAACCTGGCAACCCTGGGCGCATATGAAAAGAAGTAATTCCCCTAGTTTTCTAGCTAGCATATGAACACGCAATTTATAACGCGCCCCATACCATACATATGAAAACATGTAATTCCCCTAATTCCCTAGCATTTAAGCACATAATAATTAGTAACATGTCCGCTTAAGAGGGAAATGTTTCAAAACTTCCAGAATTTTCCTGTCCGCGTCCTGTTAACAGAGTCCGCTTAACAGAGATGCCCTTACATTTAAAATACATTGGTTCCTGACGGTGCCAAAAAAAATGCTCGCTTAATAGAGGGGTCCGCTTAATGGAGTGTCCGTTGAGAGATTTCACTGTATTAGTCACTTTCACGACGTGACCCGACTAATTCACGTCATGCGCCCATACTTACTTCGTACTAATCTGGTACTGGAACAATGGTATTCTAATTTACTGTGTGCTTTGTCAAGACGTACCTGATTAATAAAAACTCAGAAGACAATCCACCTATCTCACTGAAGTCCAGTCAGGGAATTTAAAGTTCAATTAAACTTAATTGTTAATAACTGCATTTCTATTTAAGTATTGGCTTACTTCTCAGCTATTTAAAATTAAAATTTTAAAAAAAGTAGCTGATAGAAATAAAAACTAGAATAGAATAAAATATAAAAAATAGAATAAAGATTACATTAGTACGACAACTATTTAGCTTGAGCTAGACAGCATGAAATTCCTTACAATTGTAATAACTTCGGTAACTCTCACCTGTTGACACAAATAGTACTAAAAAATAATACCATAATTGCGTTACACTTTATTTCAACGATAGTAAACATATTTTAAAACAATAAAATTTTAACGATTTACCAATTTTTCTTGGCCTTGTGGATAGAACGCTGCAAATTACTATCAGAGGGGACTTCCTTGCATTTATCTTTAAATTTCAACTTAGCTACATAACACAGATGCACTTCCACATCACTAAACTCTTCAAACAATTCTATAGTGCTCTGTTCAACTATTCTTGCACTTTCATTCAGTAACAATTTAAATGAATCAGGAAATTTGTCTAAAAATTCGTTAAAATCTTCTTTACTTAAATGAGAAACAATAAAAGTTCTTAACAAATATCTATCATGAGGATTAAAGTGAATGAAATTTTCACGATCACTTCGTCTTTGGGACTGCGAAGCAAAAGGCAAGGTTTCATCTACTGTAGTCTGCAATATAGAGATGTTATCAGAATGCAACTGGCTTTGTTGAAATGTGAAATTTTCCCTCTCATGCTTGCTATTGTCATGAGATTTCACTAATTTCTTCAGACGCTTTATGGAAGTTTTCGTGTTTCGGTTTTGAAAGTTTTTCAACATTTCTTTCGAGTTTAAATCTCTAACATTATCTCCCAACTTGCTTGTTTCCACTTCGTCAATTGCTGTGCTGTTTAAAGCCATTCTGTCACAAAGTCTGACATACACAAGTTTCTTCGAATTCTTTCTCCAATGTTCTCTGACTTGTTTCACATTATTAAATTGAACTAACTTGATATCATTATTTGCTCCTCGAGATTTTATGCCGACTCTTTTATACTCATTCATTTTCTCTAAATAGCCTAGAGGTTTTGTTAAAAAGTCCAAGCTATGGTCCTTAAAGTTCGTCTCTAAAACATCCACTAGATAATCCTTTTCGTGTTGTATGTTTGAAGTTAATAATACTTCCAGATAATCCTTAAAAGGAGTCAGGCTGGGCATAAAATTCAACCTATTTTGCAATGGAGCCTGTCTATCCTTAAGCTTCTCTAGTAATCGTTTTAATACTTCAGCTTCTCGAGTTAAAGTTTCATCCTTTTCATGCTTTGCATTTTGTTCAGTCATAAATCCTACAAATAAGCTTGAATTTTGCACACTTTCGTTATTGTATAAAAACTGAGTTGGAAAATGATGCTGCATTAACACCAGTTTTCGATAGTGTATAAAATGTGTCCAATCTTTCCAAACGAACATCTTTTTTTGGGACGTACCGATGCTATTGTTAATATTATCTGCATATTCAGAAAATTTGTTTTCGGTTACTTCATCTACACCAAACATCAGCTTCAGTATATAAATGATCATACTCATCACTCGACCTTCATAGTTTGGGACGTAAGACGAATGTGAAGTAAGTTGCAGCTTAGGCATAGCCAGCGACATTAAATTCAAAGTGTAGCCCATTACTTCATCTGAAATTAATAAGAATAAATTAATAGTACAATATGAAAATGTAAGTCTTTCTGAATGAGTTACAATTATATGAATTCTAGTTATATGTTTTTCACATCTGCTAGCAATAGTATATTACATACCGAGGTGGAAAGTGTTTCATTCCTGTCGAGAGATTAAGTAGTTAACCGAGACGTGTAGCATCGAGGTGAACTTTATCTCGAGACAGGAATGAAACTTTTCAACGTGGTATGTCTACTATTTTATTCGCAACCACTTTATTCTAAACAATAATTGGAAAAATGATTATATTATGATACGACAGGTTGTGACGCGCATGAATGGATCAACGAGATTTCCATTGTCCCTACCTACACAGCGGTCGGGAATGGATTCATTTCCAACCGGCAATCACACTTCCGACCGGTTGGAAAGTTACAAGTTGGGAATAGCTCATTTTCCAACTTTTTAAAAGTCAGTAATGATCTTATTACATATATGGTTGTGAATAAAATAATTCTACCGGGTGATTATAAATGCTTTTCCATCAAGTTGCCTTTGAAATATTTGTTGTATGAATAATATGTTGGTGGCACTGTAAGCCTATATCAAATTCGAGGTTAGCAGGTTAGGTTTTGCGTCAGTCTGTGTCAAAACTGCCGCAAAACCTAACCTGCTAACCTCGAATTTGACATAGGCTTACAGTGTCACCAACAAATTATTCATACAACAAATTAGTGATGGGCATAACCGGACAATTTTCATAACCGAATTATTTGCATTCGAATCATATTAGTAACCGATTGATTATTTGAATAATGATTCGAATCAATTTTGGCTCTCGATTCGTTTCGATTAAGTCAGTCGGTTTGCCGGTTGGCGGTTCACCGTCATCTGCATCGGCATCGTAACTTGCAGATAGCAGAGGAACTCAGTTAATCGTTAATTATAATAATTGTATAAATGATTTTTATTTGATTTCTAAGGAGTTTAAACCACTGAGAATAGCTATATCAATACTAATCATAAAGAAATTATAAATATACGAATACAAAGTATCTATTGAATCTATTTTTAGTTCCTAAAATTCTCTAGTAGTCAGCCTTCCGCGGTTCTAAGGACGCATACTTAAAATTTTCAACATCGAAACCCACTTCTTGTTCCGATTGCTCCGTTATTAAAAATTAAATATAAATCTTTTACGATATTGGAAAATCTTATTTCGCTTTCGGTTTATCCCTTATTAGGCATAATCAACCGCGTTTCGAAGCAAAAATTGAGGCCGTTATAAACATAGCTTCGGCAAATCTGACTCAGCAGAACGTTATCTTTAATAGGAACGGCCCCATAAATTTAACTCGTCGACTGGGAGTATCAAATGTCTTAATAACATCAACAGCAGCGGCGAGCCTCACTTGGGTCAATCAAGTACATACGTAGAAAAGGTTATATGAGTTATGATTAAGAATGCCGTATTATTTACAGAATTTCGATCACTCGCAGGTCGCTGAGACGCGGCACGAAGTAAGTATCAGGTTGAGGTTATTTTTGATTCGATTACTTGGAACGAAAACCGAGTTACACAGGTTATTTAAATAACCGGATAACCGGTTATTTTTTATTCGAATAAGCCCATCACTACAACAAATATTTCAAAAAGAACTTGATGAAAAAGTATTTTATTTGCAACCATATATGTAATAAGATAATTACTGACTTTTACAAAGTTGGAAAATGAGCTATTCCCAACTTGTAACTTTCCAACCAGTCGGAAAAGTGATTGCCGTCGCAGCGGTTAGAAATGAATCCATTCCCGACCGCTGTGTAGGTAGGGACACTGGGAATCTCGTTCATCCATTCATGCGCGATCCATTCCCGACCGCTGTGTAGGTAGAGACACTGGAAATCTCGTTCATTAATTCATGCGCGTCACAACCTGTCGTATCATAATATAATAATTTCTCCAATTATTGTTTAGAATAAAGTGGTTGCGAATAAAATAGTATACATACCACGGTGGAAAGTTTCATTCCTGTCTCGAGATAAAGTTGACCTCGACGTTACGCGTCTCGGTTAACTACTTAATCTCTCGACAGAAATGAAACACTTTCCACCTCGGTATGTACTATACTATATAATCACCTGGTGTAAAAGTACAATTGAAAGTCGAAAGCGAGGAGTTACTGACAACAGGATATCCTGTGTACACTTGCCTGGAGATATCGACAAATCTTGACGATATTCAGAGGAGCTGTGAGGAAATTTCAGGTTTGGAGAATCTTTGGAAATCTCAGAAAATATCACATCTTCGGATATCTCTGGGTAATATTGAGAATATCTGTGAAATCCTAAAGATACCTTAGGATATCTAAGAAAATGTCAATGATATATTATAGGTAGTTTTCCACTATGCATTAGTAGCGCTGATTCAGGGCCGTAACTAGGAAAACTTTTATTGTAGGCAAGCAACATTTTTGCACCCGTCAGTACAAAAACGATATATGTGACAAAACATACTAATGATTCTGCATGAATTCTACATTTATTTCCAGATATATAATGTAATGTTTTCAACCAAACGGTAGGTATTCAAAAATAAATCCCAACATTTTTATTCAAAATTTTCAAAATAAACAACTAAATGTTAAAATAACAAAATACAACACAAATAAAATGAGAACAGAAAACAAGATTAGAAAACACAATTCTAATTAAAAAAAGTAAATATTATGTAGTTAGCAGAACATTTTACAAATCCATATATACAGGGTGTTCCACGACTCGACCGACAAACTTATACCATATATTCCAGGGGTCATTACGATCAAAAAATGTTATATGACCTATAGATGAATTCCTCTTTGTTTCGGAGATATCAAAGAAATTTAAAAAAAATGATAAAGGAAAATTTATTCACCAATGGATAGCTAATTAACACAAAATTACAGCAACTGTTCAAAATGAGAACCGCCATTTTCTAAACATACAGATATCCTTCAAGTCATAGAATGTTGCCAGTTAATTACTGCCAATTCATTCTTTAGAGAATTAGTAGCTTCAACTATACGGTCAATCAACTCTTCGCGTGTATCTGGTTTACCATTACTATACACACTACATTTGAGGCAACCCCACAGAAAAAAATCTAAAGGCGACAACTCAGGTGACGTGCTGGCCAATGTACAGGACCACCTCGTCCTATCCATCTTTCCGGAAAATTTTCATTAAGAAACACCGTCACTTGTCCCCCAAAATGTGGTGATGCCCCATCTTGCTGGAACCACATGCCACAACGAGTTTCCAGAGGAATATCTTCCATGTAATTCGGCAATTCTTCTTCCAAAAAGTGAAGGTAAGTTTCTGCACTAAGAGGTCCTTCAATAAAATGAGGCCCAATAAGATGATTATTTAACAAGCCGCACCACATGTTGACGGAAAAACGATGTTGATGTTGATGGTTAACCACAATTGTTTCGCATGGGTTTTGATTCGCCCAGATGAGAGAATTACATGTGTTGTTAATACCATTCCTTGTAAATTGGGTCTCATTCGTAAAAAGTATTTATGGAATAACCTCCAAACTATTTTGTAACCACTGGCAATACCGTACTTGATTTTCTAAATCGTCAGGAAGTAAATGCTGAACTTTTTGTAAGTGATAGGAATAAAGCCCATCATGGTGCAGAATTCTCCATACGTTGGTTTGAGGAATTCCCGTTGTATGAGATATTCTACAAATACTGGTAGAAGGACTTCGTTCAACTGCATTTAAAACTACTTCAGCGTGCCCATCTCTATCTCTTTCTACACGACGACGTGGGAAAAATCCTGTCTCTCTCAAGCAACGAAAAACGTTTGAAAATGTTGTGTGGTGAGGAACAATGCGATCTGGGTATCGCCTGAAGTACTCCACAGCTGCAGCACGTCCACTTCCATTGCAAAAACCATACACGAAAACCATATCGGCATATTCTGCATTAGTAAAATGCGGCATAATGGCTTAAATTAATAAGACAGCACAAAAATCATTCAGCATTAACTACGACAGTAAACAAGTCATTAAACTGTTTTTTGTGAAACCAATTTATCAAGGCTAACTCGTAATGACCCCCGGAATATATGGTATAAGTTTGTCGGTCGAGTCGGGTGTTCCACGACTTTTTAATTTCTTTGATATCTCCGGAACAAAAAGAAATTCATCTATAGGTCATATAACATTTGTTGATCGTAATGACCCCTGGAATATATGGTATAAGTTTGTCGGTCGAGTTGTGTAACACTCTGTATAAACATATAGTGTACCTGCGTCTCTGCGTCACCATTTCATCGGCACCGATCGGGAGCATGTCTCCCAAAATTGAAACGCCACTGCGTCATTTTTAGCGCAACGATAAGCATATGCATTTATCAGTGAATGCGAGTTGAAATCCCAATGACTGCAATGTTTTTTTTAATTTCTAAATTCATGTAATTCGCATTACTAAGTGTTTCTGTATTATTAGCAGCATTAAGGTATTTTTTTACCTATTTTGTAGATAATTTTGAAGACTTCAACCATAAGTCGATCTAACAAAAGTTGTTTTTCTTGCAGTGCGCTTTCTGTATTAAAGACGTTGAAAACATTTTCTTTTGTAACTTTTTTATGTACAATTCAATTTAAAAAATGCACAAATTATTTTAATTAGAATAAGACCACCTAAGTGTTGCGCTCAAAAGCTAGTAAAGACATATCAATGTGTTAAAATAATACAATAGAAACGAATAATTACATGTTATTATCTGTAGTAACATATGAACATGGAATAAGTTTCTGTACTCGCAGCCACACTGTTTTGTTGAAATCAATATATTTAGAACGTGAAGCTTTTTCTGTTGGCACTTAGTATGGGCCTTGCATCAAGCCGATTTCGATAATTCTTTTTTTTAACTAAAAAGTGCCACCGTGTAGGGTCGCAGAAGTGTCCTAAAATAAAGCCTGTGGTGTTCTGCTGATTGTTGCAATGGGCCACTGTACGAGCGATGAGTCCAAAGCAGTAAATGTATATATATATTGCAATGGTTTGACAGCTCCACGTTGGGCTTGCCATATAGTTTGTAATGGTTTGATCTGTGTTGTAATATTATAATGATGATAAAATAAATAGCAATTACCACTACCTGCAAATATTCTTTTCTTCTTCTTCGGCACTGCAACCCTGGAGGATTATGGCCGCATCTCCCGATGCTCGACTGATTCATTTTGGACACTTTAAGGTGAATCACTCCTTATTACTTATTGTTATTTGAGTTAAAAAACAATTATAATTTTGGGTCAGTTCTAGCACTTTTCACTATGTTTCTCCACACACTGCGGTCTTGCACCAAGTCGCACCAGTTTGTTACCCCCAACTCGTGTAAGTCCTGTGTAACTTCCTTTTTCCATCTTAACTTCGGTCTGCCTCTAGTCCTAGTAAGTTCTGGTAGCCATTGTGTTATCTTTTTTTAGGGGCTTTTGATCAGTTTGTCTCATAATGTGGCAAATATTCTTTTATTTAAGTCAAATTTCGACTGACTAAAAATACTCACTGGGTTCGTTAATTATTTATAAAGTAAACAGTATTGTGCCCTTTATTATATTTCATCCATCTGCAATTTAATCTTACAGAGGCTAGCTAGGTAAGCAAGATGACTCGTACCTCAGGGTTAGATTCACCGGTACATTAATATTAAATTCGTGTGATACACCACTGGAATATAAATTTAACTCGAACGTGCAGACGTTATTTCTGTCAAGCTCCTAGCACAAATCGGTTTATTTTGGTTAGTGTTTCGTTTTTGTGATTTAAACTAATAAAAGGTGTTTTATGAGCGATTTATCAGGTAAATTTTGAATTATCGCGCTCTTAGCGTCACTGATTCTTATTTTTTTGCAGGCAAAAACCCTCCACTTTGTTGTTACAACATTAAATTGTTTTTTTTGGAGCGTCGCTCTGGGATCAACACAACCTCAAACTTGATTATGGCAATTACTGAATATTTGATTATTGATGGATGCCCAACTCTGCCTGGGTCTTGTTCACGAAGGTCTGCTCTAGTAGTCATGCGAATTTCCGGATGCTAACACCGTTATTTTGGTTGAAAAACTAACCTGACTTCCTTGCAGGGCTGCGGTAGCTTATTCGGATGGCATCTCCTGCCGATTTCCGCCTGTAGTTGGACCCTGTGATGCTGTGGCTGCTGTAGCTGCTTCCTACACGCTGTGCGGACATGCTGCAGTCGAAATCTTGGGCTCAGGAACCTTATTGTGCCCCCGGCTAAAGTGCGTAGTCTGCGCTGGTTCTGATCGAAATCCTCGTAAAGTGGCAACGATGAAAAATTATTTTCATATGAGGGAAAATGTTCCCCACATTCTCACAGGTGCACTAACAATTTCTTGACACAATGGTGTACTTTTTATTGATATTATTAATGATTCACTAGGTAAAACATGTAAATTTCAGAGAGCACAAAAACTGCATGTCATTAATAATTTTATTCAATTGTCTCTCCATACTGGTCGTTAATAACAATTGCCTATTTAAGTTATACAAAACGGAAATTGACCAAATACAATATAATAACTTCTTACTCTAGTTTAACTTATAATTAAAATTATGTACAAAAATTCTTATTTCTAAAATATTGTTCTTTTAATTTTGGTTTTAAACTGTGCCATAGCGCCACTCCCTTTGTGTTATTTTTAATTGTCCTTATCACTCACGTAATCACATTGACTTGTTTTTTTTAATTGTTCAGTTCCTGCACTAATTTGTTTCATATCCTGTTGTGTCCATTTCTTGTAACTTTTTAACTGTTCGCTTTTCTCCAAATTCGAATATTGCTGTCCCATAATTATAATTGCCCTGTTCTGTTTGGTTTATGCTCGTTGCAACGTATTATCATAATTCTGCTTCTATTACCCTTATTTAAAATGCTCATAAACATATCCTATTTAATTATTCTGACATCTACGCTTCAATTAACATGCACATATTATAAATCTTTCTGTGACAGTTCTATTTATTTTGGTTCGGTTTTAATTTTGCACAAACCTCTTATTTTTGGCTAATTTAGAATTATCGACTCCAATCTATGAAAAACGAGCTCTGCCCTTTGCCTTCTTAACTCAAATAAACTCATTACTACTAGCATTTCTTTGCAAATGTAATTACGGATTGAAATTTACGTTCAATCTTGCAGTTGCATGAACTACCCCAACTCTGTGCTATCTGACTTGCTTTACTTATTTGTTGTGCTGCAAGCAGAGCTGAGTAGCGGGCTCAATACCATCTCAGTATATACATATACAGTGCTTTCGTAAAGTAGCGGATAAATTCGTTAAAAATTGGAGGAATAACTTTTGGAAAAAACACTGGGACCCGTCAATTTTTATTTTTATTTGCGCATTTTTTCAAAAGACCCGCGTAGGAGGTATGACGTCATTGATGTTTTTTTAAATAGCAACCCCCTTTTTTTATTACGAAATTTGAAATAACACATTTTTACTTACGCTAAGCTGATTTTTGGGTATAGGTCACATGACCAAAAATTAAGAAAACATTTTAAAATTGCAAATTACTAAACTTAATTGCAATGATAACTTCAAAATGAACTAAATTAAATATTCAAATTGTGCACCGTTGTCTACCTGACAGTAACCAAGACGACCAACATGTTTTTTATTGATTGCTGTCATTGATAAAAACGTAAAATCATACTTCCTAAAATTAAGTTTAGTATTTTATAATCTTAAAATGGGTTTTCTTAATTTTTGGTCATGTGACCTATATGCAAAAATCATCTTAGCGTAAGTAAAAAATGTTTCTTTCAAATTTCATAATAAAAAAAGTGGGTTGCCATTTAAAAAAACATCGATGACGTCATACCTCCTACGCGGGTCACCCTGTATGTATGCATTTTATTTAAAAAAATGTGCAAATAAAAATAAAAATCGACGAATCCCAAGGTTTTTTCCAAAAGTAATTCCTTAAATTTTTAATGAATTTATCCGCTACTTTACGAAAGCACTGATATGATATCAGTGGATCTGCTCCAACAGTTGTTTAAAATTTAAGTTAGTTTGTCGCCACTGCTATATTACATTGTTTTAAAAATGGAAACATTTTTATAATTACAATAAGGCCATCTAGGCGGTGGGCTAATGGGCTAATAATTCTAATATAGTTTAGGAAAATTAGTCAGCTAATTATCTTCTTATATAATATATTTGACGTTTTGTCAGCTCAGCTGACTTCCTCAGAAATTACACATTATGTTGAAATACAATAGACTAAAAAGGAAAATGAGATTAAGGTTAGATTACTTAAACAATGTATACTATTACCTTATGTAATGTCGATTGAAATTTTTAGATTGTAAACTTGTAAAATGTTCAAAGGTTAATAATAATTCTTACAATATAAGTTGAAAAGAATATTTAAAACGATTTTGCAGATATAAAATGTCATATGTCAAAATTTGAAATCTAAACTTTCTTATTTTAAAGGTATAACGATACAAAAATTGTATTGTAAAAGATATCTTGATATTAATTGTAATTTTTCTTTATTACTTAAATAAGAAAATTTAGAGAATATTATAGTAAATGGAATGAAGACTTTCATTGTCGGTTTTGTAATTAATAGAATTTGTATTTTTTTTTATTTTAATTATTTCATATATAAGGCGTTTTTGTAAAATATTTTCTTTTTTCAATATTTTAAGTGAGTTAAAATTATAATTGTGATAATTATCAACTGCATGATCAGACAGGGCAGTATTTGGTTTATTTGGGTTTAAAATGTTTGTTTTTATAGAATTTTTATGTTGAGGTAATCTTTTTTTTAGATTTTGTTTTGTTTGTCCTATGTATTTAGCATTGCAATTAATAGAATTAATTTGGTAAACAATATTTGATTCAGATTGAATTTTTGTTTTATCTTTTGGATTGTTAAAAATTGATTTCCTACTGTAATTTTTAAGAGATATTAAAATTATTTTTGTTTGATAATATTTTACTTAAACGTTGTGATAATTATCATAATTTTAATTTTAACTCACCTAAAATATTGCAAAAAGAAAATATTTTACAAAACTGCCTTATGTATATGAAATGATTGAAATAAAATAAAATACAGATTCTATTCATTACAAAACCGACAGAAAATCATCATTCCATTTACTATAATCTTCTCTAAATTTTCTTCTATAATTAATCAAGAAAAATATATCGTTTAAATTACAATTAATATCAAGATATCTTTATAATACAATTTTTGTACCTTTAAAATAAGAAAGTTTAGATTTCAAATTTTGACATCTGACATTTTATATCTACAAAATCATTTTAAATATTCTTTTTAACTTATATTGTAAGAATTATTATTAACCTTTGAACATTTTACAACTTTACAATTTAAAAATTTCAATCGACATTACATAAGGTATAGGCCAGTCGATAAGTCTTTTAAAATGGCTGTTAGCGGGAGTAATTCCGGACAAGCTGGAATAAATTTTAATCTGTTCTGTCGGGACTCAGAAAATATATATTAATTTTGCACCCCTTGACAGGCCCGGATTTAACCGCTATGCTTAAAAAAAGGTCAAATTTTTTATATTTTTTCTAATATTAGTGAATATCTCGATTAGTATCAACTTTTGAGCAAAATACGTAGTTATCAAAATTAAAGAAGAGTAAATTCTCTACAAAAAATGTTCTATACATTTTTGTCATATATTCGCTTGTTTCGAATTCATAGGCGTCGAAATATATTTTTTTTCGAGCATTTGCTTGTTGCTTTCTTATACGATAAAAGAAGTATTGGATTCACCCCAAAAATTCTAAATTGAGTTTTCAACAGATCTTCACGTTTTAAAGTCCCCTGAACCCAAAAAACATGTTTTTGTTCATTGCTCTGTCTGTGTGTCTGTCTGTCTGTGTGTCTGTTTGTGAACAGAATATCTCAAAACGAAAAGAGGTATGACGTTGAAACTTCATATATAAGTTTTTTGTACTATGTAGATGCGACAGCAAGCTTTTGAAGAAAATCGCATAACCGGAAGTAAATGTTTACTCTTGTGATTTTTCAGTTTTTTTAAATTTTTTCAAAAACGGCTTCAACGATTTTTTTCAAACTTTACAATTTTATTAAATTTTTAATGTGTATTAATGTGAGCTAGGCAATTTTTCAGTCGAATACCTCGAAAATGGGTTTCTTTTGATTTCTTTTCCATTTTTTTTATTAACTCCTATTTTAAATAGAACACTCAGTATATTATTACATTCTTGAATTCAGCTTAAAATTTTAGAGAAAATTTGTCTCTTGAACTAACGCTCTATTGTGTACGGTTTCTGTACAAATTGCAATTTTTGAAAATTTTTGACAAATGCTTGTATGTATGTATGTATGTATAATACTTGCGGTGTAGAAGCTGCTGCTTTATGTGCTTGCATCTGGCGGTACAATGCTCAACTTGCCCACGATTCGGGATACAAAGTTAAAGATTAAAAATCAATTTTGGCTGATAGGCCAGTCGATAAGTCTTTTGAAATGGCTGTTAGCGGGAGTAATTCCGGATGATTCAATTAGGGACAACATTTTATTTTTGCATGTATTTAGTGGCTGGGATACTGTTTCCGCACTATACAGGCAGGGGAAAATGAGGTTCGTTAAACGTTAAACAAATTTTCAAAGACCCAAACGCGTCCCCAGAGGAAATAGATAAAGTGGGAGAACAATTTCTTCTTCTTCTGTATGGATCAACACACTGTGTATCATTGAACAGGTATATATACCAGTGTTTCGTACAATCTATTAACAGAAGTTAACCAAATCTAGCATCATTACCACCAATCAAAGACGCAGCTCACTTGCACTCGTTCCGTACTTACAACCAAATTCAGTTATGGTATGGAAACGAAAAATCACCTTTCGAGTTGGGATGGAGAAATTCAAAGAATGGATTAATGCCCATTCCCACTGTACAAGACGCAGCTCCCCAAGAATTACTGAAACTAATTTCTTGTAAATGCGCCAAAGGTTGCAATGTATCTTGTCGCAAAGCAGGTTTTCATTGCTCAGTAATATGTGGTTTCTGTCAGAGCAAATCTTATTTGAATACTGTGGACGTGATCGAAGTAGACGACGAAGACGACGACGAGGACTTGCATATCGATCTAGAACAATCAATAGAACATTCCCAAGATTATGAAGCAAATTCGAAACACGAGACAGATATTGTTGAAAGTCAAAGTGATATTGAACAACCACCAACATCAAAAAGGCAAAAAAATTGATGAGCAGTCAACTTCAAAAGAAACTTGAAGTTAGCAAAGTTGGAATAGTGGAACGCCAATAATAATAAAAAAAAATCTGGTGTGATACACGCACACAACTTCCTTTCATAGTGATTTTATAATTAGCCAAAATTTGATTTTTAATCTTTAACTTTGTATCCCGAATCCGGGGCAAGTTGAGCATTGTACCGCCAGATGCAAGCACATAAAGCACCAGCCTTTACACCGCAAGGTAAAACGAGGTTATCGATTATACATACATACATACATAGGTACATACATTCAAGCATTTGTCAAAAATTGCAATTTGTACAGAAACCATACAAAATAGAGCGTTAGTTCAAGAGACAAATTTTCTCTAAAATTTTAAGCTGAATTCAAGAATGTAATAATATACTGGGTGTTCTATTTAAAATAGGAGTTAATAAAAAAAATTGGAAAAGAAATCAAAAGAAACCCATTTTAGAGGTATTTGACTGAAAAATTGCCTAGATCACATCAATACACATTAAAAATTTAATAAAATTGTAAAGTTTGAAAAAAATCGTTGGAGCCGTTTTTGAAAAAATCCAAAAAAACTGAAAAATCACAAGAGTAAACACCTACTTCCGGTTATGCGATTTTCTTCAAAAGCTTGCTGTCGCATGTAGATAGTACACAAAACTTATATATGAAGTTTCAACGTCATACCTCTTTTCGTTTTGAGATATTCTGTTCACAAACAGACACACAGACAGACCGACACACAGACAGACCGACACACAGACAGAGCAATGAACAAAAACATGTTTTTTGGGTTCAGGGCACTTTAAAACGTGAAGATCTGTTGAAAACTGAATTTCGAATTTTTGGGGTGAATCCAATACTTCTTTTATCGTAAAAGAAAGTAACAAGCAAATGCTCGAAAAAAAATATATTTCGACGCCTATGAATTCGAAACAAGCGAATATATGACAAAAATGTATAGAACATTTTTTGTAGAGAATTTACTCTTCTTTAATTTTGATAACTACGTATTTTGCTCAAAAGTTGATACTAATCGAGATATTCACTAATATTAGAAAAAATATAAAAAATTTGACCTTTTTTTAAGCATAGCGGTTAAATCCGGGCCTGTCAAGGGGTGCAAAATTAATATATATTTTCTGAGTCCCAACAGAACAGATTAAAATTTATTCCAGCTTGTCCGGAATTATTCCCGCTAAAATGTACTTGTCGACTGGCCTAGTAAGAGTAAATATTAGGGATGTCGGCGGGTACCCGGGTACCCGGGTCGACCCGGGTAATAGTCAACCCGGGTATATTTTCAGGACCCGGGTACCCGACTAGTAAATTATGTAATGCCCAAAAACTCAGCCTTTTTCGGAGAATATAATAAAAACTTAAAAAGAATAGGAATAAGTTCTAGAAAAACACAAGAATGCAGTAATAACAAGAATCAACCCATCCCATACCACAGAATGTTGATTATTGTTTCATGTAAGGCAATAAATCCGCTTCACAGAAATATTCAACCCGTCAATAAAATCAGTATTGGTTGAACTAACATAAACATCATCTGTGTGATGTTGATGTTGCTACCAATTTCGCATAAAAAGTCACGTACTTGAATTTGATAACACTTGGACGTCTGAAAATATTTAGGACAGACGACTTGCAGTTTGAATTGGCGAGTAGGTACTATTGCAAATTAGTTCACATGAAAACTCGCGGCATTAAAATGCTTAGAGCATAGAGTTTGAACATTGTATGAAACTACAAAAGTACAAACAAATACGAAAACAATGTCATAAAAAATCGCCTGTATGAAAATATTTTCATTCGCCAGAAAATAATAAGGCAAAATGTAAATTCTTCGGGTACCCGAGGGTACCCGGGTACTGCTTTCGGGTACCCGGGTTTGATTTTAGACCGGGTACGACATCCCTAGTAAATATACATTGTAATCTAACCTTAATCTCATTTTATTTTTTAGTCTATTGTATTTCAACATAATGTGTAATTTCTGAGAAAGTCAGCTAAGCTGACGAAACGTCAAATATATTATATAAGAAGATAATTAGCTGACTAATTTTCCTAAACTATATTGAATATACCTAAAAGACAGCTGTTATAAACAAATAAAATTTTAATAATTCTAATGTTTTGATTTATATAGGTGGGAACTATAAAACAAATGCTGTTACAATGTGGTAGACATACAACATTTCCTTTGCAAATTGCACAAGAGAATGTAATGTGCGACCAGATGGGGCGCAATTCGCGTTATTATAATTAGCATTATTTGGGCTAAAATCATTAAATTACAAATTAATTTGTTTGTAAAATTGTCCACTTGTTTATTTGTTTTTTTATTAGTACGACTTAGTGCCATTTTAGTGCCCCTTGCTGCTTGAGCCTGTAGACGGGGGCCTAATCGGCCTATACCTAGTTACGGTCCTGCACTGATTTATAATCAGCAGCCTGCGCATTCACATCCACTGGCATCTGCCTGTAGTGTTGCGTTACTGACTATTATTATAAGTATAAATTATTTTTGTAAACTTGTGTGCATGAGCCTGTGACATGACAGACAGGAATACGAGGGGGAAACAATGGGCACTGATATTGTGTCTTTAGAATAAATTTGAAACCCAGATAAGACTACTATGGGAGTTTCTCAAATTTGTTTGAGATCATTATGTAACTTACATAACAAATAACATATTTAAAATTAAATAAACTGCTCAATTACAGATCTAAAGAGTAGCTTCAGAACGTGACCACCGAAGTTCTGTAGATGGCGCCAAGTGGAATTATAGCGCACCCAGAATGTGTAGTTCAAAACGTGACCACCGAAGTTCTGTAGATGGCGCCAAGTGAACGAGCCGCCTAAGGTTACTAAATCATAAAGGTACCGCCAACTGTGCAAACATATATCTTTTGTCTCTTTTAATTTGGGGTTCCTGTCATTAGTGTCTCACTCTCACTCTCACTTTTTTACAATGTTCTGTCCTTTTTAATTTGGGGGAACAAAATCTTGGAATGGAATGGCGGTACCTTTATATATTTAGTGACCTTAGAGCCGCCACCGTGCTAAAATGCTTGGAAATTTTGTTTGCAAAGTGGAAAATCGCCACCTTTCGCCAAAACCAAATAGCGCATGAAGGTGCTCGGGACTTTAGCAACAACTTTGCCCCCTTTCACAATTTCGATATCTGTAGCCGTTCGAAAGTTACAGGCGATCCAGACAGACAGACAGACAGACAGACGGACGGACGGTCAAAGCGTTCGCATAAGTACGCTGAAGCTACTAATAAATAAACTGAAATAGATAAAAACGATTGTATAATGGCTATCTATGAAATACAAGATAAAATAGCATAGCATGAAACCTTTTATTATGTTGGCAAGTGACCAAAGAAATGACATTGCGAGGGCAGTTACAATATTTATGTTAATTTAAAAAAATCTACTCTGCTAGATAAACACCAGTGAACAATAGTCTAATTACTCGACTGCACCACGCAAAGAAGGGTTACGTGTTTAGCAGTTGTTACAATAGAGGTCCACAGCTCACTTTTGAAACAATTAAATTTTCATTTTTAAATGTAAGTAATGAAAACATGTTCACATGATATTAGTGGTTTTATATTGAAGATGAGTTGAATTATTCTTTTCTGAAGAATAAACACTTTTTCTATTGAGACCGCCTTTCTCCATAACAGTATGTTGTATGATAGATGAGAGTAAACATAGGCGTAGTATATTGTAATTAAAGATACAGTATCTAATGTAGATCTAAGCTGAAGTATCAAGTAGTATGAAATGTTGAATTTGATCAGTCTCTTGATCGCTATCTAATGTGGTACCGAAAAATTTTACAGCAATATTATTTGTTAAATTGAGAAGATAGCGACTTTTGCCGAAGTAAATATACATAGTCTTATTGCTATTTAGAATGAGCCTATTTTTAGAACACCAAGTCTGGAACTCACTAGTGATGCGGTTGATAAGGCTACATAAACCATCAGCACTGTCAGCCGCCGCAATAACAGATGTGTCAGGGCCCATAACAAAACCTTGAGCAACGTCTAGGTTGATGGTATGTTTAGTAGAATGGATATGGTAATTTCCACTAACAGTTGTCTGTCACTAAGGAATGACATCACGCAACTTAACACATTTCCGTGAATGCCTGTTATATTATGAATAGACAATGGTCTCCTGTGTAAAACTGCAAGCTTGCAACCTTGAACGATAAATAGCTTCTTTATATGAATTGCAAGTCTGCAACCTTGAACGCACGTGGCTTCCTGTCTCACGCTCCCTTTTAGAGATAACGCTTATCTTAGCTGATTAGGCATAGTATATATACTAGTAGCTTGCACTTCTAAGTTAAGCTCCAGTCAGTCGATAAGTTCCATTGTGTTCGTATCATAGCTAGATGTAAGAAATTGTCCGGCGGCTAGCTGTGTGCTTCCAATGTTATATTTCATTGTAAAATAAAAATAAACGTTTTTTAAAAAGTCGTTTCGGCGGCCTTTTAATAAAACTGGCGCAGTCGTTCGGATTTGTGGAGGAAAACCTGGAAAACTACAAACATCGAGTCGACCAGCAACTTTCCTTGAGGTTCAGCTCTTTGCCACAAATCGAAACCTACCACCCAGCGGATCTTCGGACATCTCCAACAGGGACAAACATCGCCCGATCGTGAGAAGCGCCCGTCGACCCAGCTCCTGCTCCTCCGTGGTTATTGGAACCATCTGGTCATTGGGACCACTCTTGATCATTGGGATCAGTCTCTGGTATTGGCAACGTCAACAACGACGACCCCAGGACAACTTTTGGATAACGCTCTAGCGCAAAGCTGGACTATCCAAGTCGGACTTCAGGACCTCTGTGCAGGCCAGCCGACATCAATAGGATCGACGCATCCTTTTTGAAGACAACAGGACGTAGCTTGATCGCACGCCGTTCGTCAATTTTAACGCACAATGTAAGTGCATATTTTTATAATAATTTTCAAGCTTTAGAGAAAAAGCAAAGGTATATTTTTTAAAAAATAATAATTTTCAAGCTTTAGAGAAAAAGCAAAGGTATATTTTAAAGGCAACAAAGTAACGACTATTAAAGCGTTCGCCTAAGTAATAATTTACAAGTTTTAAAGAAAAAGCAAAATAATTAATTTTAAAGGCAACAAAGTAACGTAATATAATTTTCAAAAATAATTATTAAAGCGTTCGCCTAAACAACAAAGTAAAAATTTCAAAGGCAACAAAGTAACGTAATATAATTTTCAAAAGTGATAATTATTAAAGCGTTCGCCTAAAACAACAAAGTTAACTAATATAAAGTTTTAAAAATTATACTAACATAGTTTTAAATATTTATTTATAAGTCCAGGCAGAACGTAGTAAGCCAGACCAATTGCTGCACATAATAGGTGTGCTTAATTTGCATTTGTGCTTGCGTTCTTGCGCGTAGGATACCTACCCCCCTGTTAAACATCCCCTAGTCATTAAACTGTTTACTAACATAAATAAAAATTAAAAATAAGTGAAACAAATAAAGCAAAATTAATTTTTGTCTATAAAATTTTTATGTTTAGATCACTATTATCTTGAATCATTAGTTAAAACACCTGTAATTATATTTTGAAACAATTGTAAAAATTTTATGTCACGAGATCGATCACGCTCACCAAGGAATTCTATCCCTAGAATTTTATTTTTAAATAATTTTGGGTTGTTACAACAAATATGGTTGATCAAAACGCATCATTGTTTCCCCCACATTTTAATGTAGCTTTATTAAATGAAATTCCCACATATGATGGTAATCAAGCCACTCTTTCGGAATTTATCAGATCCGCAGAAATCATTGCAACTAAATTTTGTACAGAAAATTTAAACGATTATATCAACCAAGTAATTTTAAATTCGATAAGGAATAAATTAAAAGGTCAAGCGTTAGAAGTAATCACAGGTTACGAGTATGATACTTGGAAAGACTTAAAAAATGTCTTAATTGAAAATTTTGGCGACCAAAGGTCAGAATTGAATCTCTTAATTGATTTAACTAAATTAAAACAGAATCAAGACTCTCCCATAGAATTTTTCAATAAAGTTAGAACTCATTTAGCTATTTATAATTCAAAAGTTTCTCTGAGTCAAGAATCAAAAGATATTATCACTCATAAATTAAAAGCTAACAAAGATTTAGCACTTCGCACTTTTACAAGTGGACTAAATGAAAATTTAGGAAGCTTCGTAAGAAGTAGAAACCCAACTTCACTAGAACAAGCCTTAAGCATAGTAAAAGAAGAAATTGATATCAGATATTCTCAAAATCAAAATAATTTTCAAAGTCAAAAATTAAATAAATCAAATTTAACTTCCAATATTCAAACAAGAAATTCATATAAACCTAAATTTAATAACCCAAATTTTATGCAAAGACCATTCCAACAAAATCGAAGTAATTTTAACCAAAATCCTAAAAGTAATTTTAATCAAAATCCCAACTATTTTAAAAGTCCAACAAATCTTAACAATCCTAATAATTCTAGAATAACTCAAAATTCAAGCTTTAATGCATTTGCACCAAAACCAAATTTTTCACCAACAAATAAACCAGAACCTATGGACTTTAGCACTATAAAAAGACCAGCTACTCAACAATCAAATTTCCCTAATAAATATCGAGCAAACTCTCAAAACGTTAATAGAAATTTTAATCATTTAAATTACCATCAAGAAAAACCTCCGGATGAGTATGAAAACTTAGCCGAAAATTTATTTGAAAATGGAGAATTTTCAACTCCAGAAAATTTTAACGAAAACCCTCAGGAATATTTTGACCCTGACAATTTTCAAGATACAACTGAAAATTACGAATCACAAGATTTAGACCATACTTACGATTATTTCGAATATCCAGATCCAAACGATACTGTAAATTTTCATTAAGAGCCTCGGAAAAGCATATTTTAACTTTTAATATAAATTCAAAATCAGATCTTCCTTATATTATAATTCCCGCCACCGGCGATAAACTTTTAATTGATACAGGTAGCTCACAAACAATAATTTCTCCAGAATTTGTACAACAACATTTTCCAAATTATATTTATGAAACAGAATTCGAGATAATTACATCTCATGGAATTTCTCAACATAACTTAATTGCAGATTTACCAATCCCCAGTCTTTTTTATGAAAACGGAACACATACATGTTATTTATATAATTTTAACCCAGACTATATAGGACTTATTGGATCCGACTTATTTTCAAAATTATCCGCACGAATAGATTATAAATGGATGCATATTCAGACAGAAAGAGCTACGATACCATTTTATTATAACCCGTAAAATTTATCAGCATAAAAAAAAATGAAACTAAAATAACTCCAAAATTAAAATTTAATGAAAAAGGCATGACTAAGCCTTCAGCAATTGAAACCATACAATAATCAATTTAAAACAAGCGTAATTAATACTTTAAATGAAATACAAGAAATTAATATTTATAATCCTTAATCTTATAAAAATAAAATTATGAACTCAACAAAAATCAGTCTATCAGATTTAACAACTTTAATATAAAAACTCCAAACAATAAAAGTATTTTAGATAATTAATTTAAATAACAATTTTTTAACAACTTTAATATAAAAACTCCAAACATTAAAAGTATCTTAGATAATTATTTTAAATAACAATTTAAAAAAAAACAATTTAAGACTAAAACCAATGCACATATAATTTCAAAACTGACGAAAAGTCAACTCATAAGGTTTAGTAATTCAAACATAAATTTGTAAAATATTTAGATTATATAGCTCCTTCTAAAGTAGGAATAAAATCAGATTCATCTAAAAATTCAATAATCAAAATTTCCCAGCACTTAAAAATCTAAATAAAATAATTTTTAACCAAATAGTCTACTAAAGAACATTTATCAAAAATTTTGCCAAAATAACTAAATTTTTAACCGTGTGTTTAAAGAAAAAAATAAGATTGTTCACACCCTTGAATTTTTGAAAAACTTTAAGTATTACAAATAAATTCTAATAAATAAATCAGTAACTTCAAATATCAAAAGTATTTTAAAAAAAATAACATCTTAAGAAAAAACTTAAGACTAAAATCATTTAAATCAGAAAAAACTCAAATAAAAATTATACTTAACAAACAAACAAGACCTAAGCTTGTATCAATCTAGTATTTACAATTTTAATAATCACAATATTTCTCGCGTTAAAACTAAAATGTTCACAGCAACATACCTTTATAATTGATATTGCTAAAGGAAAACAAAGAAAAACCTTTACAACCATTTAAAACCAATTCGGAAAGATCAAACATTTCAATTAAACGAAAAAGTATTATTTAAAATAAATTTCAGAAGTAAAGATAAAATTTAAAATTAAAACCAATTCGGAAAAATCAAACATTCCAATTAAATGAAAAAATATTTGTTAAAACTAATTTCAGAAGTAAAATTGAAATTCAAAATTAAATCTAATTTTTTAAAAAAATATGGAAATATAAAACACCCTGACTAAAAGGAACTATTGCTCTCTCTTTTTCAGGATTACTACCCTCTTCATCGCCTGTACCCTGCTGACTCAATCATTAGTTATACAGAGCGATATTATTATTAAAAATTTAAAAGATAATCCTGGATTATATCCCTTAAACTTAGGAAACGTAGTGCTTAAACAAAGCGAATGGACGCTTATTAGAAATGTAGACTATACCCCTATATTTGTTAATTATGACACACTTAGAACTAATTTAATGAAAATAATACCGTTACTTGAAAATAAAAGTTACGTTATTGAATATACAAAATTTAGAAGAATTGATGATGTTATTATCAATCATAACAATTTACTCATAATATTAAAACAATATCTTGAAAAAACAGATAAACTCTTAAGTCAATTATTTCCTGATGTTAAACACAAAATTAATAAAAGAGGACTTTTCGATGGACTTGGATCCGCTTTCAAATTTTTAACTGGAAACCTCGACGCCAACGATGGAGTCAGATATGAATCTATGATTACTAAACTGCAAGAAAGCAATAAAATTCAAAATGACGTTATATTAGAACAAACTAAAATTTTAAATGATACCATCTCAGTAATCAATGATATAGCAAAGAGTCAAGAATTATTAGACAGAAATATAAATAAAATAATTTTACAAAATGAGGAATTAGGCAAAAATCTCGCTACATACTCCTTAAAAACAGTCTTGCTAGAAGCAATTCAATTTTTGCAACTACTTATTAACACTTGTTTGGAACTAGAAAATGCATTAACTTTTGCCCAAAATCAACAGATGCATATGTCATTAATTGATAATGACGATTTAATTGAAAATCTAAATGAAATTTCGACGTATCTCAATAGCATATCAGAAAAAGCTTTAACTATTCCATATCCTGCAGAGTTACAGTATTTACATTTATACGAGTCAATTATCATTACAAAAGTTTATCAAGTTAAAAACAGAATTACATTTATATTCGAAATACCTCTTACTTCCAAAACTAACGATTATCAAATGATACAATTAATACCATTTCCGATTTTTATCCAAAATTATCAATTTCGTATGATTATACCTACTTATAGTACTTTATTATTTAACGTTAAAAACAGCATTCCCATTGAAATAAGTCATTGTAAACTTATAACTTTAGACACCTACTTTTGTAATCAAAATAACTACTTTGAAATCCCCAACGACAAATTGTGCGAAACACAACTTCTGTCATTTAATAAAAATAAAACATGTATCCCTTATTTATTCAATTTAACAGAAATCAAAATATCACAAATAAATCCTGCGACATGGTTAATATCTTCCCCATCTGAAGCAATATTGGACGTCAAATGTAAAAATCAGAATTTTAGAAAAGGAATATCTGGCACTAACCTCTTACACCTCAGTTCAGACTGTCTTGTTTCAATAAATCAAAAACACATGTTATTCACCGCAAAAAGAACCTCAAATGAAATTGTTAATTTAAAAATTTCAAACATTGACCGCTTAATAATTCCTGAATCAAACCACATAAATGTTTCAAAGATTGACTTGATACCTCTTGACACCCAGAAATTGGTTGAGGACCGAATTAAACTTAATAAATATGAAAATTTGTTAAAACCTGTTAATTATATTAAATCTGATAATTTAAGTGTGTCTGCAATTATATTTACTCTGTGTACTATTCTTATGTTAATAATTTTATATTGTATTTGTATTATAATAGAAACACAATGAAGATTAAACTTATTAGATTTTTAAATAAAGATTTTGAACCAGTTAACGTAAATGCATAAGTTTAATTTTCTTTTCTTTTTGTAAGTTCAATAGAGGCATATTTGAATACCGCTATTGAACATTTTATCGGCGGACGTGTTATATTATGAATAGACAATGGTCTCCTGTGTAAAACTGCAAGCTTGCAACCTTGAACGATAAATAGCTTCTTTATATGAATTGCAAGTCTGCAACCTTGAACGCACGTGGCTTCCTGTCTCACGCTCCCTTTTAGAGATAACGCTTATCTTAGCTGATTAGGCATAGTATATATACTAGTAGCTTGCACTTCTAAGTTAAGCTCCAGTCAGTCGATAAGTTCCATTGTGTTCGTATCATAGCTAGATGTAAGAAATTGTCCGGCGGCTAGCTGTGTGCTTCCAATGTTATATTTCATTGTAAAATAAAAATAAACGTTTTTTAAAAAGTCGTTTCGGCGGCCTTTTAATAAAACTTGCCCATATTATATAGTTTTTAAGATACCGCTGTGCTATCCACGGTGTCGAAGACACTAGTAAGGTCATAAAATAATTCGGTTACATATTTTTCATTGTTCACTTCCCTGTAAATGCAATCCAGCAATTCCACAGAAGCCAATAAATCGTACGACACTCATTAATGACCAATAGAAAAATTAGTTCACGAGCCGTAACCAAGACAACAACAAAATTTCTTGGAAATTTTTTGTAGGTAGACATTACTTCTGTTTAGGGTTTGTGTCGTTACGATTTTCTTATCGAATCTGCATTTGAGCATTAATTCATATCCTAATTTGCACTCGCGTGACGCGCGACGTTGTTGAAATCAAAAAAATTTCCGGAAAGAATTAATGCTCTTATGAGATTATATGTGAATATTACTTAAACAAAAGCAATGTTTATCAAAAATAAATTTAGTAAATAAAATTCCATGGGAAATAATAAAATTAAAATTAATAATGGGGAGATCTAAAGGGTTGTTCAATTGAAATATTTAGATTGTATAACTGATGAAAATTTATATTTTGCAGAACACTTCAAATATATTACCAATATAATAGCAAGAAAAACTAATATGTTAGGACGTACGTCAAGAAACATGAGCAGTTTGTCCAAATTATCAATTTATAAAACTATTATTGCTTCACATCTGTATTTTTGTTCAACTTTGCTTACTCAATGAATAATACGGAATGAGATATCTCACAGAAAAAAAAGTAGTGCATTAACAATAATTTTACGATGTAATAGGCATACACATAGAATTGATATGTTAAAGTTCACTAATATGTTAAGCGTGAGACAAACTATAACGTACACTACTATACTTATTTTCAAAATGTTAAATGGGTTGTTGCCTGATAATCTTCTCAGTAATTGTACATTTGTTAGGGATATTCACAAACACAACATCCGTTCAAGAAATAATTTTTGTTTAAGTACAGTTAGTAGCAGATTTAGTCAAAATAATCTGCATTATAAAGGCCTAAAACAATATAATAATCTACCTGAGCATATTAAGGACTCAGAGAATTTAGTGCAATTTAGGCAACTAAAATTAAAGATACTGTTTCTATAAACCGTTCAATAGTTATTTGCCAGATAGGAGGCCATGTTAGGGTGATGAATTTCACCCTGTAAATATGCTGTCAGTCATTAACAAAAGTTAGGTTATGCTCATTTTATATAAAATGATAATTTTATGTTAATGTACAAAACGTGGTTGCCAGATTTGGTTTTGGATTTTGTGCCACTTTTAGTATTGGTTAAGATAAATTTCATAAAAGACAAATTGCTGATTCTGAATACGTTTCATACTTTGTTGAGTAGGCATAATGGTATAATGAAAGTCGTTTTTTTATTGTAATTATAAATTATATACAAAAATATTTAAATATTACAATTTATGTATTTTTTCAGTATAAATAAAGCTTTTACAAGCCACTTTAGGCCCATTGCATAACAATGTGTCTCCATTGTCCCTTATTGATGATTTTATTTCTCCAGTCTTCTATTCCTTTCCTTGATATGTCTTCCATTACTGCCTCCTTCCACCTATTCGTTGGTCGCTTCTTCTTCTAGTTTCTTGCGCTCTGCCTTCCAATACTATCTTAGTAGCTCTTCCATCTGGCATTCTCCATATATGCCCAAACCATCTTAACCTTCGAGCTTTAATGAAGTGTACTATATTTGGCTCTCCATACTTCTTTTGTACCTCTTCGTTTGTAAGTCTTCTCCAACCATCATCCGTCCGAGTCCCTCCAAATATTTTTCTCCGCATTTTTCTCTCCCACCTACTTATCGTATCTTGGTCTGCCACATTCATCGTCCATGTTTCACATGCGTACGTAGCTGTGGGTCGAATTACAGTCTTATAAGTCGTAATTTTGTCTTAAGGACATTATACTATTTAACGCGCCCGGACATCTCGATGCTTTTATTAACCTTGATTTAATTCCTTGTGTGTAATTTAAGTTTTCAGATTTTAATGTTCCTAAGAAAGTAAACTCCTTAACTCGTTCTATTCTCAAATCTTAATATTACGCCATTATTATTGATTTCTTTATTTTAGGTACTTCTTTGTTAAAGCTGCTGAATATTGTCCAGTGGAAGTTGAAGAATGGATTTTTTTTAAATATGGCCACAGAAGAAAATCACAGGGAGTTAAGTTACAAGACCTCGGGGGCCACACTGTAGACATGTTTTGACTAATAACTCTGTTTTTGTAAAACTCTTTAAGTAAATTTATGCCCCATCTTATTGAAAGTACGTAACCCGTTTGTAATTCATTGTCACGTAACTCTTCAAAAAACGGCGACAAAATTTCAGTATGATATGGTTGTGCATTTAGAAAACCTAAAATTTGAACTATTAAAATAAAATTTTATCGTTTTACTACACTCAATTACCTTAAAAAATATAGGACCTATAACTCTTCTTTTACTAATTGCAGCCCAAACCCCGATTTTTTTTGGGTGAAGCGGTTCTTCAACATAAAAATTGGGATTCTCGGCGCTCCACATCCTCATACTTTGTGAATTAATATAGCCAGATAAATAGAAGTATGCCTCATCAGTAAAGAAAGTTTTCTCAAACGCATTATCGTTATTTCCTAAATTATTAATAAACCAGTTACAAAATTCCAATCTAACCGGAGGATCGTTTGGCAGCAGTTCCTGATACACTTGCAACCGGTAAGAAAAATAATGCAAATTGCTTCTTAATATCCTATGAGATGTTGAATATGAAACATTTAATTGCTGTCCTAAATGGCGAACAGATACGTGTGGTTGTTCTTGCACAATTTGATTTCTAATAGTTCTTTCAGATATCTAAAACAGTACAAAGCCGAAAATTAAAGCAGCAATTAAGTTTTATGCATAAATACTTGCATCCCAAAAGTCACTAAGCCGAGCAAAGATTTCAGTTTCACTGAGGTCGGGCCTGTCAGCTTTATAATGCCTGTAAGCCTTTGTAATTTGTAGTTTTGTGTCACCTTTAATGACTTTTGGCATATTTACTTTAGTACTACAATTTGTTTGACAGATAGATATCCATGACGGCGATGTCCATACATATTATGCCTAGTGGCAAACAAAGTATGAAAGGACTGGCAACATTGCATGTTTAACCTCAAAATGTTAAATTAGACACTTTCGTGAGCCTCCTGTACATAACAGCTGCTTCTGACAAAGTGTCAGAAAGAGTTTCTAGGGAGTTTTAGTTTTATTAAACATAAAAACAAAATTCCATGTCTACCTACTTGGCAAATAACTATTGAACGGTTTATAGTAGTCATTTCCATGTTGACAGAAGGAGTTGGCTATGAGTAAATATATATTGTTTTACAATTGTTTATACCTTTCCTTTGACAGTACACAATATTTTTGTTGTTTCGGAATTTGTAAAGGCATTTTTATAAAATGTCGAGTTTTAGCGAATTACCTAGCGGAAGTAAGGTCTACAAGGCCGGGAGGGTGACCAGAAACCCTTACTTGAATTTTCTCCGGGTGTACAGGACCAAGCAATCGGGAAAGTCGATCCCGCAGATTACTAAAGAAGGGGCCGAGATATGGAGAAAAATGGAGGCGAAAGACAAGGAGCCGTATGAGCTGCAAGCATGTAAAGCTCGCAAGCGCAAGTACAAGCCAAAGCGAAGAGCCGGGCGTAGAAGCGGGGGCCACCGTGGAAAAACGTCATGCTAGCAGATGTAGTAGCCGACGACGTTATAGTACTATATGGTAATCTGATATTGGAGATAATGACGTTTTGGCATTAATATTGTACGTACGTACAACGTACACTGCAGAAATTGTATATACTCGATTATTATATTGTGTAACACCTATTGTATACCTTTATCTATATAAATATAAATTATACTATTAATAATTAGGAGTAGTAGTTCTTTATTTATCATTGCAGAGAATAACGTAAAATCTTCCCGGTTCATCATTTTCAATCATGGACACAGGACATAAGTACACACTCTTAGACAATGACATTTGAACGCTGACTGTTGTTTCAAAGTTGACAAAAGTTAATTAGCACAATGAATGCAAGTTATTCCATTAAAAAAGGAAATTTGTAATAAAAACGTTTTAAATCGGAACGATCTTAAGGCACAACTTATTCTTAATATAAGTATCACCCATACAAACAATGGCATCGGGAAATATTCCAAATAAACGAAGAAAAGCGAAACGGATTTTGAGAAGAAATACAAGAAAGAATAAATCGAGATCGCAACTTTCTTTCGACCAGTTGCTTTAGAGATGAATGCACATCTATCCCTTAAATGAACCTGATTCCCAAAACACCAAGCATTCGGCTCACGTAAATCCCCATATCAGTCTTAATACGAGGATGAAACATCCTAGAAAATCAATATTTGCTGGAATTTTTAATAACAAATTTATTGGGCATTTGGATATACTGGCACATTAAATGCGAATTAATATTCAGAACATTTAATTAATATTTGCCTTGCGATAGATAAGCAGCAGGTGAAAGTCAATTCAATTTCAATTTCAATTCAATTCCAGCCCTTTCGGGCACATGTATTAGAGTACCTAGATAAAATTAATACATATCATTTTGGAGGTACCATAACCCTCCTGAGTGTAACTAAGATATCGATTTTAACAAATAAGATCTTAAGTATGTCATTTTACTTAATAATAGCAGTTGCATTTAACGAAGTCGAATCTTCAGCATCGGATTCTTGCCAATCTTCAGGGTCATCTTCTTGTTCCTCTTCTGGTGGATCGTCTACTTGGAATCGTGAGCGTGCAAAAAACTCTAGTGTTGCGCACGCCTGAGCTGACGGAAGGATAAGGCTCATGGACATTCGAAAGTTGTTGACCACTTCAGGATCGTCATCGTTTAATAGTAAGCGACAGTTTGCGTATAGCGTGCAGACCGTCAGGCGATGTAATGGTGTATCTGGTTCATCGCATTGAGGGCAGTTTGGGTTAGGTGTTCTGCCAATTCGGTGTAGGTGTTGACGAAAGTCTCCATGTCCAGTAAGTACAGAGACAACATCATGTGACCATCCAGACGGTAGCAGTAGTCGATCATCGATGCTGGAAAGAAATTGGAATGTGGTACGTCCCTTGGTGGACATCTCCCATTCGCTTTGCCATTCTTGCATGGTAACGTTCAACATCCAGTCGTCGAGAGCTCTCTTCGTAGTAACGACTGGTGGTATCGGCCGCCCCATTAAAATGGCTTGGCCTGTAGATCTCCATGTGAGTCTTACGTGGCGTTGTAACGCAAGGTACTGAATCGGCGGGGAACCATGGAGGACACCTGCAGCATCTGTGGACGTCGAAGTATATGTTCTAGCAATAGCTCTGGAACAAAAACCATAAAGTGCATATAAAACACGTTTAACATGGGAGTGCAAAGCACGGTGACCCCAGACTTCTGCAGCGTAAAGGACGATGGGAAGGACTCCTCTCTCGTAGATGACTCTCAAGGCTTCTCGGACATTATCAAGGCATGATGCCGCGTAGCGTCGTAATGTGAAGAAAATGCATCTGGCTCTTGCTGTGACCGTCTTCACATGAGTGATGTAGGTGAGGTTTCTCTCAAGCATGACACCCAGATAACGAGATGCTGTATTCCTTTTGAGGGAATTGCCGTTCATTTTAATAACTGGGGTACGATCCAGATACCCCTTTAACATGACGAAATTGGTCTTCGAAGTGAAAATCGTAAGCTTTTGTGAGAAAGCCCATTGAGTGACTACTTGTGAGCAGTGTTCGGCAAGTCTTTCGAGATCTCTGCGATTGTCAGCACTGACTAGGACAGTTATATCATCGGCGTAAGCAATCATATCACAGTTATTTGGGAGTACTTTGTCTAGTAGTTGGTCAGCAACCATGTTCCACAACGTGGAGACAAGAATCGACCCTTGCGGGCAACCCTTGGATACAATCTTGGAAACCTTGGTGTTTCCTGTTTTCAGCGTAATAAATCTGTCTTGAAGGTGAAAGTCAGGAGAAAAGTGGATGAAAAGAACAAGGAGCCGTATACAGTGTGTACATAATGTAAGGAATAAATTCATTATCTAGAAAAGGAAAAGCTTTTCGGAAAAATCCTCGCACACGTCAACCTTTGTTTTAGGATGCGCATCTTTTTACGTTCTAGTCGCATTGGTGACATCATTACTGTTCCGGATATGACGTCATCGACATTTTTTTCAAATAGCAACCTCTATTTTTGACAGCGCCATTTGAAATAGCATATTTTTCTGCATACAGGACATCAAAATCTTTGTCATGTTACATAGGGAAATTTTCGAGAAAATTAATGTTATAACGATTTAATTAATTTTAATTAATTTATTTTATTCAGTTAATTGAACAAACTAATTAATTAAGTGTTGAAACTGAAGTCGTTCCTAGCTTTGTAAAGGTCTCTTTCTAAGTCCTAAAACCACTCTTTTTATTATAGCAAAATAGTATATTAAAGTATGAGTGGATAACAAGGTCTTTAAAACACGCGTGAGTTTTCGAGCTCGACGGCGTAGCCGGAGTGCTCGAAATAGAGCAAGTGTTTTAAAGACCAGTTATCCACGAATACTTTACGCTATTTTTTATTATACCTCCAATACTGGAAATAAATTACGCACTAAAAACTTAGAAATATTTTTTGTCGTAATAAATCGAGAGGGCATAATAATATTGCTACTATAGTTACGAGAATTATTTACGTTTTTGTCGCGTCCATGTCCGTTGTTGCATTCAGTCGTTTCCTTGACAACCTTTAAAACTCGGCGAGCTTTAATCGCCTGCTTTCCAGGGGCGGACTGGCTGGGGGGCAGGGAGGCAAAGTCCCCCCGGGCCTTCCTATGAGGGCATCTGCGGGCCTTCCTATGAGACCTCCAGTTTAAAAATCTCGGTACCTACATACTTAAAATTTGAAATCAATACAATTAAAATGTTCATGATCTTCGTAATCATTACAAATCAATATTCAATTATGAAAGCAGTAAATAGTAAATAAGGACGGGTTCCCATAGGTATACATTTTTCTTTGGGCTTGTGTTTGTCGAACTTGCAAGCAGAACGCCACTAGATGATGTATGGATGGATTATACATAGACATAACATTGGCCAGGAGGTGCCGCCGGCGGGCCTGTGTATTATTTAGTAATTTAATATCAGTATTCAATATCAGGAAATCGCCGACCCGGGCAAATTGAGTTGAAATGCTACTTACTATTTTAACGTGATTTGTGAGAGCGTGTTTGTGTAAGTTGTGCCTTGCCTGAGCCTTATTTTAATGTACATAATATTTCAAAATTAATTAAACTTGAGTGAGTCCAGTGTACCTATAATTAAACGCTCAAATCGCCTTAATTGCATGAATTGTGGTGTTGAACTTTTAATGATAAGTTACCTAGAATGAGCAGATCAAAATCACAATATAAGCATCTATCGGGTTTTGAAAAGCTCAGAAAGCGCCAACAAAAAAATTTGGAGGCTGCAGCAAAAGACACCAAACAAAGGAAGTTGGAGTTTCCAACGCGGGAGTTGGTACATCCACCACAAGCAGCAACACTTGGGGATGAGAACGTAGGAGAGCTAGATCAAGCCTCCGGTTCTAACGATGAATGGAAAAATCCCTCAAATTTGGGATCCAAGGAAAACCAGGCAGATAACGTTGTGAGTGGAGGAACTGAGAAAGCATTAAGTGATCAAGATAATGTTGTGAAAGACAATAATTTAAATGCAACGGTTACGTGTAACAATGAATACGATAATGATGACTTTCAATCAGCAGAGAGGGATAATTCCAGCGGTAAGTTATTGAATATTTTAGTAAAACGTAGTATGTATAGTAAAACTGTAAAACTTGTAGAAAAATCAGACAAAACTGATAAAGAAATTATTGATGGAGATGGAGCGCGCGTTGTCCACAGTTCTGATGGAAATGCTGATGCATTTTTAGGTATTTGAAATTATTGAAATTTTAAAATCTAAATATTCTGAGTTGGTGTATATTTTAGAATTAGAGGAGACCCTAGGCAGTGAAGAAGATAGCTTTAAATTGCATAATGGCTCGTCAATTTCCGAAAAGCTGGAATTTTTAAAACTGCACCCATTTCAGCCTACACAGGCTTAAAAACTAAATTAGATTGTAAGAAATTATACTATAGATTGATTGGCGACAATGAAATAAAAAGAAATTGGGTAACAGTAAAAATGCATCCTGATACAAAAAAAATCGACACAGTGTACTGTTCAACATGCATAGCCTTCTCTGTATCGAAAGATTCTCCTTTTTGCATTGGCTGCAAAAACCTTCGACACATATATTCAGCTATAGATAAACACGAAAGTAGCACATCTCACTCAAATGCTGTAAAAAGCTTTCTCATTGCCTGCAAAGATGCTTCAATTGGGGCAAAAATTAACACTGACACGTATGCTCTTAAGAAAAAATGCTGTGAAGAAAATATCCATGTATTGCGTCAAGTATTTGAAGTGGTAAAATTAATAGGACGACAATCCTTGCCTTATCGAGGAACAAGTGCAAATGAAACTTTATTTAGAATTCACGAAACGGATACCAATCATGGAAACTTTTTGGAAATAATAAAGTTGCTTGCCAAAAGTGACCCAATTTTAAATAACTACTTGGAAGCTGCTATACAGAAAAGTAGAAGACTTCATCAAGCACTGGAGGCAAAAGGGCGAAAATCCCGTGGTAGAGGCAGTTTGGTAACTCTCCTATCGAAAACCACCGTAAATAAGGTGATAGGATTTACATTCGAGGCAATGAGAGAAAAAATTGTGAGCGAACTGGGCAATAGACGTTTTAGCCTCCAAATGGATAGTATCCAGGATATAAGTGTTAAAGACCAGGCTACTATAGTATTGCGTTATGTCGCCGATGTAAAAGTTTTTGAGAGACTGTTTGCTGTAATTGCAGTGAAAGATTCGACTGGTGGAGGTCTAAATCAACTATTAAAAGACTGCTTCAAGAAGCACGGGGTAAAGTACGAAAACATTGCTGGCGAGTCGTTTGATGGAGCCTCTAACATGAGAGGCGAGGTTCTTGGAGTGCAAAAACAAATTCAGGAGGTAGTGAAAAATAGCGTCTACGTATGGTGCTATGCCCATATCTTAAATTTATGTATAGCAGACAGTTGTGATAATTTGCAAGCCAAAAATTTATTTGGATTACTAAATCGCTTAGAGACATTTTTCGGCGAATCTTATAAGCGGATGGATATATGGTGTGATACAGTAGCGCAAGTTCACATGTCAAAATTAAAAAAACTTCAAAAAATTGGACAAACCCGGTGGTGGGCTCGAGACAAAGCCCTCAAGTGGTTTTATGCAGGTGATAATTGTCTGTATCCTGTAGTATTGTTTGCATTAGAGAAAATAATGGAAGGTAGCTTTGTAAAGGTCTCTTTCTAAGTCCTAAAACCACTCTTTTTATTATAGCAAAATAGTATATTAAAGTATGAGTGGATAACAAGGTCTTTAAAACACGCGTGAGTTTTCGAGCTCGACGGCGTAGCCGGAGTGCTCGAAATAGAGCAAGTGTTTTAAAGACCAGTTATCCACGAATACTTTACGCTATTGTTTATTATACCTCCAATACTGGAAATAAATTACGCACTAAAAACTTAGAAATAATTTTTGTCGTAATAAATCGAGAGGGCATAATAATATTGCTACTATAGTTACGAGAATTATTTACGTTTTTGTCGCGTCCATGTCCGTTGTTGCATTCAGTCGTTTCCTTGACAACCTTTAAAACTCGGCGAGCTTTAATCGCCTGCTTTCGCACGCTCAGGCGTGCTTTAAACGGCGATTCTGATGCAGGTATAATAAAAAAGACATTTTATCCACAATCACCTTATAATTGAAGTTCTATCCACACTTATGAACCGTCTGAAGTACCAGTTTATTAATTAGTTTGTTCAATTAACTGAATAAAATAAATTAATTTTAAATCACTATAACATTAATTTTATCGAAAATTTCCTTATGTAACATAACAAAACTTTTGATGTGTTGTGTGCAGAAAAATATGCTCTTTCAAATGGCGCTGTCAAAAATAGAGGTTGCTATTTGAAAAAAATGTCGATGACGTCATATCCGGAACAGTAATGATGTCACCAATGCGACTAGAACGTCAAAAGATGCGCATCTTAAAACAAAGGTTGAGGTGTCTGAGGATTTTTCCTGAAAGCTTTCCCTTTTCTATATAATGAATTTATTCCTTGAGTGGTTGTTGCTCTCGGGCTTCGCCCTCGAGGCAACAAACTCCACTCGCGGGATTAAATGGTGCACTTTAGTCCCTCATGATATAATATACTATTATTTTCCTTGAGACTTGTAACTATAGTCCATTTACTTGACATCTGCACTGTCAGTGTCAAATTTAAAAAAAATGTCTTAACTATACCTCAAAAATGATGTGTTTTTTATTAGACTGTACAGTAATTTAATTGTTAAAATGTGAAAAATAGCAGTGGTGCCAACATAATGTCAGTTTGACAGTGCAGATGCCAAGTAAATGGACTATACATATTATATAATTACGCACTAAAAACTTAGAAATAATTTTTGTCGTAATAAATCGAGAGGGCATAATAATATTGCTACTATAGTTACGAGAATTATTTACGTTTTTGTCGCGTCCATGTCCGTTGTTGCATTCAGTCGTTTCCTTGACAACCTTTAAAACTCGGCGAGCTTTAATCGCCTGCTTTCGCACGCTCAGGCGTGCTTTAAACGGCGATTCTGGTGGAGGTATAATAAAAAAGACATTTTATCCACAATCATCTTATAATTGAAGTTCTATCCACACTTATGAACCGTCTGAAGTACCAGTTTATTAATTAGTTTGTTCAATTAACTGAATAAAATAAATTAATTTTAAATCACTATAACATTAATTTTATCGAAAATTTCCTTATGTAACATAACAAAACTTTTGATGTGTTGTGTGCAGAAAAATATGCTCTTTCAAATGGCGCTGTCAAAAATAGAGGTTGCTATTTGAAAAAAATGTCGATGACGTCATATCCGGAACAGTAATGATGTCACCAATGCGACTAGAACGTCAAAAGATGCGCATCTTAAAACAAAAGTTGAGGTGTCTGAGGATTTTTCCTAAAAGCTTTCCCTTTTCTATATAATGAATTTATTCCTTGAGTGGTTGTTGCTCTCGGGCTTCGCCCTCGAGGCAACAAACTCCACTCGCGGGATTAAATGGTGCACTTTAGTCCCTCATGATATAATATACTATTATATTCCTTGACACTTGTAACTATAGTCCATTTACTTGACATCTGCACTGTCAGTGTCAAATTTAAAAAAAATGTCTTAACTATACCTCAAAAATGATGTGTTTTTTATTAGACTGTACAGTAATTTAATTGTTAAAATGTGAAAAATAGCAGTGGTGCCAACATAATGTCAGTTTGACAGTGCAGATGCCAAGTAAATGGACTATACATATTATAGGAATAAGTCAAAAAGTACTAACCAATACACACTAATCAAAAATACAAAACAATATCTACTAGTATACATAATCCATGGTGTAACCATTAATTGATTAATTAATGTAGTAATACATAAAAAATGTGACATTCTTACATAAAAATTAAAATACGATTCAGATACATTATCTAGTAATTCCTTCCTCGTATAATAATAACAAGCATCAATGAGGAAAACGATGAAATTGACAGCTGAATCAGGTCTTTCAACCTTTTTGGTACTAATCAAGCGAGATGCTTACTTTCAAAGAGCTGCTATTTAATTTTTAAAATATGCAAATCTCTTTTGTCAGTGTCATCGAGCGACCGATTTTTTCATATGTAAGGTCTGAATGCAAGCTTGTCGATACATATATACATATTACGTATAAGTTAAAATATGCCAATACAACAATTAGTGCTATTATTTTTATTAAATTATACTAACAAAATAAACTTAAATGTTGCATATCCAGAATCGACCCTTGCGGGCAACCCTTGGATACAATCTTGGAAACCTTGGTGTTTCCTGTTTTCAGCGTAATAAATCTGTCTTGAAGGTGAAAGTCAGGAGAAAAGTGGATGAAAAGAACAAGGAGCCGTATAGTGTGTACATAAAGTAAGGAATAAATTCATTATCTAGAAAAGGAAAAGCTTTTCGGAAAAATCCTCGGACACGTCAACCTTTGTTTTAAGATGCGCATCTTTTTACGTTCTAGTCGCATTGGTGACATCATTACTGTTCCGGATATGACGTCATCGAAATTTTTTTTCAAATGCCAACCTCTATTTTTGACAGCCCCATTTGAAAGAGCATATTTTTCTGCATACAGGACATCAAAAT
The DNA here is from genome assembly GCA_940337035.1 of Agriotes lineatus. NCBI lineage: Eukaryota > Metazoa > Arthropoda > Insecta > Coleoptera > Elateridae > Agriotes > Agriotes lineatus. The sequence goes on along the minus strand of OW679196.1, from coordinate 87,774,241 downwards.
CTTTGTCATGTTACATAGGGAAATTTTCGAGAAAATTAATGTTATAACGATTTAATTAATTTTAATTAATTTATTTTATTCAGTTAATTGAACAAACTAATTAATTAAGTGTTGAAACTGAAGTCGTTCCTAGCTTTGTAAAGGTCTCTTTCTAAGTCCTAAAACCACTCTTTTTATTATAGCAAAATAGTATATTAAAGTATGAGTGGATAACAAGGTCTTTAAAACACGCGTGAGTTTTCGAGCTCGACGGCGTAGCCGGAGTGCTCGAAATAGAGCAAGTGTTTTAAAGACCAGTTATCCACGAATACTTTACGCTATTTTTTATTATACCTCCAATACTGGAAATAAATTACGCACTAAAAACTTAGAAATAATTTTTGTCGTAATAAATCGAGAGGGCATAATAATATTGCTACTATAGTTACGAGAATTATTTACGTTTTTGTCGCGTCCATGTCCGTTGTTGCATTCAGTCGTTTCCTTGACAACCTTTAAAACTCGGCGAGCTTTAATCGCCTGCTTTAGCACGCTCAGGCGTGCTTTAAACGGCGATTCTGATGCAGGTATAATAAAATAGTATATTAAAGTATGAGTGGATAACAAGGTCTTTAAAACACGCGTGAGTTTTCGAGCTCGACGGCGTAGCCGGAGTGCTCGAAATAGAGCAAGTGTTTTAAAGACCAGTTATCCACGAATACTTTACGCTATTTTTTATTATACCTCCAATACTGGAAATAAATTACGCACTAAAAACTTAGAAATAATTTTTGTCGTAATAAATCGAGAGGGCATAATAATATTGCTACTATAGTTACGAGAATTATTTACGTTTTTGTCGCGTCCATGTCCGTTGTTGCATTCAGTCGTTTCCTTGACAACCTTTAAAACTCGGCGAGCTTTAATCGCCTGCTTTCGCACGCTCAGGCGTGCTTTAAACGGCGATTCTGATGCAGGTATAATAAAAAAGACATTTTATCCACAATCACCTTATAATTGAAGTTCTATCCACACTTATGAACCGTCTGAAGTACCAGTTTATTAATTAGTTTGTTCAATTAACTGAATAAAATAAATTAATTTTAAATCACTATAACATTAATTTTATCGAAAATTTCCTTATGTAACATAACAAAACTTTTGATGTGTTGTGTGCAGAAAAATATGCTCTTTCAAATGGCGCTGTCAAAAATAGAGGTTGCTATTTGAAAAAAATGTCGATGACGTCATATCCGGAACAGTAATGATGTCACCAATGCGACTAGAACGTCAAAAGATGCGCATCTTAAAACAAAGGTTGAGGTGTCTGAGGATTTTTCCTGAAAGCTTTCCCTTTTCTATATAATGAATTTATTCCTTGAGTGGTTGTTGCTCTCGGGCTTCGCCCTCGAGGCAACAAACTCCACTCGCGGGATTAAATGGTGCACTTTAGTCCCTCATGATATAATATACTATTATTTTCCTTGAGACTTGTAACTATAGTCCATTTACTTGACATCTGCACTGTCAGTGTCAAATTTAAAAAAAATGTCTTAACTATACCTCAAAAATGATGTGTTTTTTATTAGACTGTACAGTAATTTAATTGTTAAAACGTGAAAAATAGCAGTGGTGCCAACATAATGTCAGTTTGACAGTGCAGATGCCAAGTAAATGGACTATACATATTATATAATTACGCACTAAAAACTTAGAAATAATTTTTGTCGTAATAAATCGAGAGGGCATAATAATATTGCTACTATAGTTACGAGAATTATTTACGTTTTTGTCGCGTCCATGTCCGTTGTTGCATTCAGTCGTTTCCTTGACAACCTTTAAAACTCGGCGAGCTTTAATCGCCTGCTTTCGCACGCTCAGGCGTGCTTTAAACGGCGATTCTGGTGGAGGTATAATAAAAAAGACATTTTATCCACAATCATCTTATAATTGAAGTTCTATCCACACTTATGAACCGTCTGAAGTACCAGTTTATTAATTAGTTTGTTCAATTAACTGAATAAAATAAATTAATTTTAAATCACTATAACATTAATTTTACCGAAAATTTCCTTATGTAACATAACAAAACTTTTGATGTGTTGTGTGCAGAAAAATATGCTCTTTCAAATGGCGCTGTCAAAAATAGAGGTTGCTATTTGAAAAAAATGTCGATGACGTCATATCCGGAACAGTAATGATGTCACCAATGCGACTAGAACGTCAAAAGATGCGCATCTTAAAACAAAAGTTGAGGTGTCTGAGGATTTTTCCTAAAAGCTTTCCCTTTTCTATATAATGAATTTATTCCTTGAGTGGTTGTTGCTCTCGGGCTTCGCCCTCGAGGCAACAAACTCCACTCGCGGGATTAAATGGTGCACTTTAGTCCCTCATGATATAATATACTATTATTTTCCTTGACACTTGTAACTATAGTCCATTTACTTGACATCTGCACTGTCAGTGTCAAATTTAAAAAAAATGTCTTAACTATACCTCAAAAATGATGTGTTTTTTATTAGACTGTACAGTAATTTAATTGTTAAAATGTGAAAAATAGCAGTGGTGCCAACATAATGTCAGTTTGACAGTGCAGATGCCAAGTAAATGGACTATACATATTATAGGAATAAGTCAAAAAGTACTAACCAATACACACTAATCAAAAATACAAAACAATATCTACTAGTATACATAATCCATGGTGTAACCATTAATTGATTAATTAATGTAGTAATACATAAAAAATGTGACATTCTTACATAAAAATTAAAATACGATTCAGATACATTATCTAGTAATTCCTTCCTCGTATAATAATAACAAGCATCAATGAGGAAAACGATGAAATTGACAGCTGAATCAGGTCTTTCAACCTTTTTGGTACTAATCAAGCGAGATGCTTACTTTCAAAGAGCTGCTATTTAATTTTTAAAATATGCAAATCTCTTTTGTCAGTGTCATCGAGCGACCGATTTTTTCATATGTAAGGTCTGAATGCAAGCTTGTCGATACATATATACATATTACGTATAAGTTAAAATATGCCAATACAACAATTAGTGCTATTATTTTTATTAAATTATACTAACAAAATAAACTTAAATGTTGCATATCCAGAATCGACCCTTGCGGGCAACCCTTGGATACAATCTTGGAAACCTTGGTGTTTCCTGTTTTCAGCGTAATAAATCTGTCTTGAAGGTGAAAGTCAGGAGAAAAGTGGATGAAAAGAACAAGGAGCCGTATAGTGTGTACATAAAGTAAGGAATAAATTCATTATCTAGAAAAGGAAAAGCTTTTCGGAAAAATCCTCGGACACGTCAACCTTTGTTTTAAGATGCGCATCTTTTTACGTTCTAGTCGCATTGGTGACATCATTACTGTTCCGGATATGACGTCATCGAAATTTTTTTTCAAATGCCAACCTCTATTTTTGACAGCCCCATTTGAAAGAGCATATTTTTCTGCATACAGGACATCAAAATCTTTGTCATGTTACATAGGGAAATTTTCGAGAAAATTAATGTTATAACGATTTAATTAATTTTAATTAATTTATTTTATTCAGTTAATTGAACAAACTAATTAATTAAGTGTTGAAACTGAAGTCGTTCCTAGCTTTGTAAAGGTCTCTTTCTAAGTCCTAAAACCACTCTTTTTATTATAGCAAAATAGTATATTAAAGTATGAGTGGATAACAAGGTCTTTAAAACACGCGTGAGTTTTCGAGCTCGACGGCGTAGCCGGAGTGCTCGAAATAGAGCAAGTGTTTTAAAGACCAGTTATCCACGAATACTTTACGCTATTTTTTATTATACCTCCAATACTGGAAATAAATTACGCACTAAAAACTTAGAAATAATTTTTGTCGTAATAAATCGAGAGGGCATAATAATATTGCTACTATAGTTACGAGAATTATTTACGTTTTTGTCGCGTCCATGTCCGTTGTTGCATTCAGTCGTTTCCTTGACAACCTTTAAAACTCGGCGAGCTTTAATCGCCTGCTTTAGCACGCTCAGGCGTGCTTTAAACGGCGATTCTGATGCAGGTATAATAAAATAGTATATTAAAGTATGAGTGGATAACAAGGTCTTTAAAACACGCGTGAGTTTTCGAGCTCGACGGCGTAGCCGGAGTGCTCGAAATAGAGCAAGTGTTTTAAAGACCAGTTATCCACGAATACTTTACGCTATTTTTTATTATACCTCCAATACTGGAAATAAATTACGCACTAAAAACTTAGAAATAATTTTTGTCGTAATAAATCGAGAGGGCATAATAATATTGCTACTATAGTTACGAGAATTATTTACGTTTTTGTCGCGTCCATGTCCGTTGTTGCATTCAGTCGTTTCCTTGACAACCTTTAAAACTCGGCGAGCTTTAATCGCCTGCTTTCGCACGCTCAGGCGTGCTTTAAACGGCGATTCTGATGCAGGTATAATAAAAAAGACATTTTATCCACAATCACCTTATAATTGAAGTTCTATCCACACTTATGAACCGTCTGAAGTACCAGTTTATTAATTAGTTTGTTCAATTAACTGAATAAAATAAATTAATTTTAAATCACTATAACATTAATTTTATCGAAAATTTCCTTATGTAACATAACAAAACTTTTGATGTGTTGTGTGCAGAAAAATATGCTCTTTCAAATGGCGCTGTCAAAAATAGAGGTTGCTATTTGAAAAAAATGTCGATGACGTCATATCCGGAACAGTAATGATGTCACCAATGCGACTAGAACGTCAAAAGATGCGCATCTTAAAACAAAGGTTGAGGTGTCTGAGGATTTTTCCTGAAAGCTTTCCCTTTTCTATATAATGAATTTATTCCTTGAGTGGTTGTTGCTCTCGGGCTTCGCCCTCGAGGCAACAAACTCCACTCGCGGGATTAAATGGTGCACTTTAGTCCCTCATGATATAATATACTATTATTTTCCTTGAGACTTGTAACTATAGTCCATTTACTTGACATCTGCACTGTCAGTGTCAAATTTAAAAAAAATGTCTTAACTATACCTCAAAAATGATGTGTTTTTTATTAGACTGTACAGTAATTTAATTGTTAAAACGTGAAAAATAGCAGTGGTGCCAACATAATGTCAGTTTGACAGTGCAGATGCCAAGTAAATGGACTATACATATTATATAATTACGCACTAAAAACTTAGAAATAATTTTTGTCGTAATAAATCGAGAGGGCATAATAATATTGCTACTATAGTTACGAGAATTATTTACGTTTTTGTCGCGTCCATGTCCGTTGTTGCATTCAGTCGTTTCCTTGACAACCTTTAAAACTCGGCGAGCTTTAATCGCCTGCTTTCGCACGCTCAGGCGTGCTTTAAACGGCGATTCTGGTGGAGGTATAATAAAAAAGACATTTTATCCACAATCATCTTATAATTGAAGTTCTATCCACACTTATGAACCGTCTGAAGTACCAGTTTATTAATTAGTTTGTTCAATTAACTGAATAAAATAAATTAATTTTAAATCACTATAACATTAATTTTATCGAAAATTTCCTTATGTAACATAACAAAACTTTTGATGTGTTGTGTGCAGAAAAATATGCTCTTTCAAATGGCGCTGTCAAAAATAGAGGTTGCTATTTGAAAAAAATGTCGATGACGTCATATCCGGAACAGTAATGATGTCACCAATGCGACTAGAACGTCAAAAGATGCGCATCTTAAAACAAAAGTTGAGGTGTCTGAGGATTTTTCCTAAAAGCTTTCCCTTTTCTATATAATGAATTTATTCCTTGAGTGGTTGTTGCTCTCGGGCTTCGCCCTCGAGGCAACAAACTCCACTCGCGGGATTAAATGGTGCACTTTAGTCCCTCATGATATAATATACTATTATTTTCCTTGACACTTGTAACTATAGTCCATTTACTTGACATCTGCACTGTCAGTGTCAAATTTAAAAAAAATGTCTTAACTATACCTCAAAAATGATGTGTTTTTTATTAGACTGTACAGTAATTTAATTGTTAAAATGTGAAAAATAGCAGTGGTGCCAACATAATGTCAGTTTGACAGTGCAGATGCCAAGTAAATGGACTATACATATTATAGGAATAAGTCAAAAAGTACTAACCAATACACACTAATCAAAAATACAAAACAATATCTACTAGTATACATAATCCATGGTGTAACCATTAATTGATTAATTAATGTAGTAATACATAAAAAATGTGACATTCTTACATAAAAATTAAAATACGATTCAGATACATTATCTAGTAATTCCTTCCTCGTATAATAATAACAAGCATCAATGAGGAAAACGATGAAATTGACAGCTGAATCAGGTCTTTCAACCTTTTTGGTACTAATCAAGCGAGATGCTTACTTTCAAAGAGCTGCTATTTAATTTTTAAAATATGCAAATCTCTTTTGTCAGTGTCATCGAGCGACCGATTTTTTCATATGTAAGGTCTGAATGCAAGCTTGTCGATACATATATACATATTACGTATAAGTTAAAATATGCCAATACAACAATTAGTGCTATTATTTTTATTAAATTATACTAACAAAATAAACTTAAATGTTGCATATCCAGAATCGACCCTTGCGGGCAACCCTTGGATACAATCTTGGAAACCTTGGTGTTTCCTGTTTTCAGCGTAATAAATCTGTCTTGAAGGTGAAAGTCAGGAGAAAAGTGGATGAAAAGAACAAGGAGCCGTATAGTGTGTACATAAAGTAAGGAATAAATTCATTATCTAGAAAAGGAAAAGCTTTTCGGAAAAATCCTCGGACACGTCAACCTTTGTTTTAAGATGCGCATCTTTTTACGTTCTAGTCGCATTGGTGACATCATTACTGTTCCGGATATGACGTCATCGAAATTTTTTTTCAAATGCCAACCTCTATTTTTGACAGCCCCATTTGAAAGAGCATATTTTTCTGCATACAGGACATCAAAATCTTTGTCATGTTACATAGGGAAATTTTCGAGAAAATTAATGTTATAACGATTTAATTAATTTTAATTAATTTATTTTATTCAGTTAATTGAACAAACTAATTAATTAAGTGTTGAAACTGAAGTCGTTCCTAGCTTTGTAAAGGTCTCTTTCTAAGTCCTAAAACCACTCTTTTTATTATAGCAAAATAGTATATTAAAGTATGAGTGGATAACAAGGTCTTTAAAACACGCGTGAGTTTTCGAGCTCGACGGCGTAGCCGGAGTGCTCGAAATAGAGCAAGTGTTTTAAAGACCAGTTATCCACGAATACTTTACGCTATTTTTTATTATACCTCCAATACTGGAAATAAATTACGCACTAAAAACTTAGAAATAATTTTTGTCGTAATAAATCGAGAGGGCATAATAATATTGCTACTATAGTTACGAGAATTATTTACGTTTTTGTCGCGTCCATGTCCGTTGTTGCATTCAGTCGTTTCCTTGACAACCTTTAAAACTCGGCGAGCTTTAATCGCCTGCTTTAGCACGCTCAGGCGTGCTTTAAACGGCGATTCTGATGCAGGTATAATAAAATAGTATATTAAAGTATGAGTGGATAACAAGGTCTTTAAAACACGCGCGAGTTTTCGAGCAAGACGGCGTAGCCGGAGTGCTCGAAATAGAGCAAGTGTTTTAAAGACCAGTTATCCACAAATACTTTACGCTATTTTTTATTATACCTCCAATACTGGAAATAAATTACGCACTAAAAACTTGGAAATAATTTTTGTCGTGATAAATCGAGAGGGCATAATAATATTGCTACTATAGTTACGAGAATTATTTACGTTTTTGTCGCGTCCATGTCCGTTGTTGCATTCAGTCGTTTCCTTGACAACCTTTAAAGCTAGGCGAGCTTTAATCTCCTGCTTTCGCACGCTCAGGCGTGCTTTAAACGGCGATTCTGATGCAGGTATAATAAAAAAGACATTTTATCCACAATCACCTTATAATTGAAGTTCTGTCCACACTTATGAACCGTCTGAAGTACCAGTTTATTAATTAGTTTGTTCAATTAACTGAATAAAATAAATTAATTTTAAATCACTATAACATTATTTTTATCGAAAATTTCCTTATGTAACATAACAAAACTTTTGATTGTTGTGTGCAGAAAAATATGCTCTTTCAAATGGCGCTGTCAAAAATAGAGGTTGCTATTTGAAAAAAATGTCGATGACGTCATATCCGGAACAGTCATGATGTCACCAATGCGCACTCGTCCTAATCGTACCAAAGCGCAATGGACATTCGTGACACCACCGCAAAAATAGTCGACATAACTTTGACTACTCATGGTATTATAAGTGAATATACTATAAAAATAACATAAATAAAACACTGCTGGAACCCGTGATTGGAATCTGACACAATTCATTAGAAACCTCTAACCACATAAATATTTAACATAGCCTGCTGAATTGTGTGACAAATGTCACTTTATACGGCCTGGATATTTTTTCGAAATCCATTGTTGTTTTCATTTCTGAGAAAACGCCAATTTTGGCCGTTTGGCGCCACATACCCACGATGACATTTAAATGACAACTGCTGTCAAGACTAATGCGTGTTTTAAAAATTATTTTTCAAATAAAGTATCGGTAGGATAAGAACCTATTGTTTTAAATGTAATACAGGGTGTTACAAAAATGTTGAGCTGGCTATACATAGACGGTTTCTACAACTAAAAATAAGCAAAAAGGTTTATATAAACATATGTTCTAAAATGGTTCGTTACTGAATTACAGCGGTGAATTTAAAGAAATTTACTTAAAGCTTTTCAGACCAATATTAAGTAGGCAGTCCGTACTTTTTGTTTTCAGTCGTGACAGTTGATTAAGTCATTTATTTGATTAGTACGGTTTTCTAAGTAATAGTACAAAATTTCAGAATATTCTTTCGAAGAGATGTCCGACATGCATTTAATGTATGGTTTAGCACATTGTAACAGAACAGAAGCAAGAAGACTTTACGCAGACCATTTCCCAAACCGACGTTTACCAAATGAAAAACGTTCGAAAGGCTTCATATTGGATTAAGAGAAACAGGATCCTTCAAACCGGTAGCCCGAGATCGCGGCAGACCACGAACTACAAGAACTTTGGACTTGAAAAAACGTGTGTTGGAACTTGTTGAAGAAAATGCAGGTGCTAGTACTACTCGAAGAATTGTATCGGCGGAAGTTGTCGATCATGTGAGTGTGTGGCGGATTTTAAGAACTAAGCACTTTTATCCGTACCACCTGCAAAGAGTACAGGGACTTAGTGAGAATGACTTCCCACCACGAGAAGCTTACGGTGTATGGTTGTTACAGACATGCGCCGCCGATCGTCTCTTTCTGACGTGTGTGCTCTTTACTGATGAAGCTGGCTTTACAAGAGATGGTATCGTCAATTTTCATAATTTACACCAGTGGCAAGAAGAAAACCCTCATGCTATTATTCAGTCCAGACATCAAGCGCAGTTTTCATTAAATGTGTGGGCAGGAATTATCAACGACCTCTTGATTGGTCCTGTTGTACTTCCCCGACGACTTTCTGGGCAGAATTATCGTTATTTTTTAGAAAACGACTTACGAAGTTTGCTGGAAGCCACTAAATGTTAGAGGACGCATGTGGTTCATGCATGACGGTGCAACGGCAAACTTCAGTCACACAGCACGCAAATTTGTAAATGCCGTATATCCTGGAAGATGGATTGGTCGTGGTGTACCTGTAGCGTGGCCTGCACGGTCTCCCGATTAAATCCTCTCGATTTTTACATATGGGGACATTTAAAATCTATGGTATATTCTACTCCAATTCAAAATATTGAGGATCTTCAACGTAGAGTGGAAGATGGATGCCAGCAAATTCGAAATACACCAGGAATTTTTGAGCGCGTGAGGCAGACCATGATACAAGCTCAGCAGTGTGTTGCTGCCCGTGGAGGTCATTTTGAACATTTGTTATGATTTACATTAAAAACTCCCGTTTTCTGTACACTTTTTTAAATAAAAAAATGAAAAACTTCAAGTGGCTGTAATTCAGTAACGAACCATTTTAGGACATATGTTTATATAAACTGTTTTTAAGTAACAAACGACTTCCGGGATTGGACCGTGTCATGATTGAGATCGAAGAATTCAACGTTTCGCCCACTTTCGTAAGGGGCTTCATCAGGAGGAAAAAAGCAAAAGAGCACGGTAAGTCAACGTGTTAACCACGCCAGAGGCGAAACTCTTTGCAATGGAAGGGACAGAAGAGCACGGTAACTCAGGAGAAAGGCGAGAATTTCTGCCGATAGTCAGTCGAGTTTCGCCTCTGACGTGGTTCACACGTTGAGTTACAGTGCTCTTCTGTCCCTTCCCTTGCAAAGAGTTTCGCCTCTGGTGTGGTTAAGACGTTGAGTTACCGTGCTCTTTTGCTTTTTTCCTCCTGATGAAGCCCCTTACGAAAGTGGGCGAAACGTTGAGTTCTTCGATCTCAATCATGACACGGTCCAATCCCGGAAGTCGTTTGTTACTTAATGACAATGGCCGTGAAAGCCTCAAAAATCATAAACTGTTTTTGCTTATTTTTAGTTGTAGAAACCGTCTATGTATAGCCAGCCCAACATTTTTGTAACACCCTGTATAAATATGAATGGTATAATCTATTATTTAGTGTCGTGTAAGTACGTTAGAGATCTATAGTTTTAATATTTTTCTTGAGAGAGGTGTGGAACTCCAAGAATTTGTAGTTGAAGACGGATTCATATTTTCAGGAAGGTGTAGTTATAATTAATAATGTCGTGGAATAACGAACTTTATTTCAACATTAATATGCAATATAATTTTTAACAAATATATACAAAGCTATCACAACTATTAGCTAGCATGCTAGATGCTACCATTCGCGCCGCGGATGCCGAGTGAATTGCCGAGAGGGCCATTGGATCCGCTGGTGCTGGCTGGACGCGCAGGTTCGGAAACGCGTTTCTGGCGCGAAAGTTAATTGTGGCTATGTCACTACATCACCCCCCCCCCCTTTAGTGACGCAATCCAATTCATAAATCGAAACGAATGGGTTGTTTGATGGTGCGGCCAGACCTAGTGGTACCTGTAGGTGCTGGTTGTTGATGTTCGCCTGCAGGGGTTTTCAGTAGATAACATGGCTTCAGCCTATCCATGGACACATTGACAACTCTCACATTAATTTTGATGGTGTATACCTTCCCTTTTCGGTTGAGAACCTCAAATGGGCCTGCGTATGGTGGTTGTAAGGATTTTCGTACCCGATCATCTCTTAAGAAAACATGGCTGCAGGTGGGTAATTCTGACGGTACAAAAATCGCTGGTTGCCCATGATGTGATGTTGACGGACGTATTTTCCGGATGTTCTATCGAATTGTTTCTGGAGGCGATGCTGGATTCAATTCATCCGCTGGCTGATCAACGAAAAATTTGCCTGGGATCCGTAAGGCTGTACCATACACCAGCTCAGCAGGCGAACATCCTAAATCTTCTTTGTATGTGGTTCGAAGTCCTAACAAAATTATTGGTAACATTTCCGACCATCTTTGAGTTTGGTGGCACATTAGCGCGGTTTTCAATGTCCCATGCCATCTCTCCAGAATACCGTTAGTTTGAGGTCTGTATGAAGTGCAGCGTGCACGCTCGGTGCCAATTAATTTGGTTAGCGAGCTCATGAGTGCAGATTCGAACTGCCTTCCCTGATCGGTTGTAATTGACTGTGGAGCGCCAAAACGGGAGACCCAATGCACGTAGAATGCCTCCGCTACAGTTTCGCTGGTGATATTGACGAGGGGTACTGCCTCGGGCCACCTGGTAAACCTGTCGATCATTGTCAAGCGGTAGCGAAAGCTCTGCGATTCTGGCAATGGACCGATTAAATCAAGGTGGACGTATTGAAATCGTTCGTTGGGAACTGGGAATATGACGTGTGGGCTCTTTGTGTGTTTCTGGACTTTAGCTTTTTGGCATGCCATACATGATCGAGTCCATTGAGCGATGTGTTTATTCATCGCTGGCCAAACATACCTCTCTCGGATGAATCTACCAGTTGCTCGAATGCCTGGATGCGAGGGGTTGTGACACATGTTGAAAACTTGTTTCCGCAAGCTATCTGGCACGTATGGTCTTACTTTATTTGTGGAAGTATCACACCAAATTTGTACCGTCTCACCTGGAGGTGTAAACTTGGCCATTTTCAGGGAACTTTGGAGCTGATAGAGTTCTTCGTCGCCTTCCTGCCCTGCTGTCAATTCGGTAGCTGTAATTGCAGTGGTCATGTTGATCGAGTTGATTCTTGAAAAGGCATCTGCGACTATGTTCTGTAAACCGGAAATATCTTCTTATATATATTTCTAAAAGTCCTGACTGACTGACTCATCAACGCCCAGCCCAAACCCTTGGACCTAGAAAGCTGAAATTTTGCACAGAGGTTCCCTTTATGATGTATACAAGGAATAAGGAAGGATATTTCGAAATTCAACCCCCCAAGGGGTAAAATGGGGGTTCCAATTTTGTATGGAAAAATAATATTAAATAGACATTTCGACTTGAAACTTCGTAGGAGTACTCCTAAAAACAAATAAGCAAACACGTATTTCTTGATTTTCCGAAAATCAACCCCTTAGGGGGTGAAATGGCGTAAGTAAGCCTAAAAATCGATATGGGTGTCGTTATTGAGGTTTATTGGGACGTTGATTGCGAAAATGGCATTTATTTTTAAGTCCAAGACGGTGAACATGACATAAGGGAAGAAACGGGACGGGACGGGACTAGACTGGACGGAACGGGACGGGACTGAGCGGGACGGGACTGAACGGGAAGGGAAGGGACGGAACGGGACGGGACGGGACGGGGCAAAGCGGGACGTTGCGGGGCGGGACGGGTCGGGGCGGGGCGGGACGGACGGGACGGAAATGGGAAGGAAAAGGATGGGATGGAAGGGGAGGGGATGGGATGGAAGAGGAGGGGCGGGACGGGACGGGAAGGGACGGGACTGGACGGGAGGGAAAAGGGCGGGACGGGACGGGACGGGAAGGGTCGAGACGGGTCGGGGCGGGGCGAAACGGGATGATACGGAAAGGAAAGGGAAGGAATGGGATGGAAGGGGAAGGGACGGGACGGGACGGAAAGGGACGGGACTGGACGGGACGGGACTGAACAAGAAGGGACTGGACGGAAAAGGAAGGGACGGGACGAAAAGGAACGAGACGGGACGGGACGGAAAGGGAAGGGAAGGGAAGGAATGGGATGGAAGGGGAGAGGACGGGACAGGACGAGACGGGACGGGACGGGACGGAATGGGACGGTACGGAGACGGGGACGGAGAAAGGGACGGGGACGGGGATAGGATGGGATGACAGAAAATAATTAGTCATTAGTTAATACACAAATAACGAACCTCGCGCGAACGAAGTCGCGGGTAAAAGCTAGTGTACAATATTTGTTGTAAATTGACTTACAAAATCTAATTGCCGAAGTTGCCTAGGAGCTGCTTTTTCGGATTTTTGTTGAAAGGCGTAAATGAGGGGTTTGTGATCGGTCCGAACCATTAATTGTCGACCCTCGACCATAAACCGAAAGTACTTAATAGCCTCATAGATTGCAAGAAGCTCCCTGTCATAGGCACTATAGTTCGTTTGAGCTGCGTTTAATTTCTTAGAAAAGAATCCAAGTGGTTCCCAGATGCCATTTCTTTGCTGCTCTAGTACTGCACCGATAGCAAAATCAGAAGCATCAACAGTAAGGGCTAGGTGGACATCTTCAGCTGGGTGAACAAGTAGCGTTGCGTTGGCTAACTGCCTTTTGCACGATTCGAATGCTGCTGTAGCTTGAGGGTTCCAAATAATAGGGCGTTTATCGTTTTTCCTAGTATTCCGTAGGTATTCGTGAAGTGGAGCTTGGATTTGGGCCGCATTCCTGACGAATTTCCTGTAGAAATGTATAGGGCCTAGGAAACGGCGTAGGTCTATCACAGCTTCAGGTTTCTTATATTCTTGGAGAGCTTGTACTCGTGCTGGAAGTGGTTTAATGCCCTCGGTTGAGATTAAATAACCCAGATATTCGATCTCTGGTACATTTAATATACATTTTGAGACATTGATCTCTACGCCAAACTCACGAAAACGTTCGAATACACTCCGTAAATGTTTCTCATGTTCTTCGATCGTTCGCGAAAACACCAAAATATCATCGATGAAAACGTGGCAAAAGTCAAGCCCGCGCAAAACTGTGTGCATAAACCTCTGAAAAGTCTGTGCCGCGTTGCACAATCCAAATATCATTACAGTGAACTCAAACAATCCGAATGGCGTTATAACTGCGGTTTTGGGAATGTCTTCGTCTGCAATTTTAATCTGGTGATACGCGCGCAGTAGGTCCAGTTTTGAAAAAACAGTTTTCCCATCTAATGAGTGAGCAAAGTCGTGTATGTGCGGAACTGGGTATTTATCTGGAATTGTTACAGAATTTAGGCGGTGATAGTCTCCGCATGGGCGCCAACTACCTGGTTCCTTCTTCGGCACTAGGTGAAGTGGGCTTGCCCATGGACTGCTTGACGGCCTGCAAATTTCTTGCTCCAGCATATATTCGAATTCCGCCTTTGCTGCTTTCAATTTTTCTGAAGCGAGGCGTCGTGGTCGCTGCGCGATTGGCTGCCCTCTAACCTGAATGTGGTGCTGCACGTCCTGGCGCCTATGTGATGGAGTGAAAAACGGCGTCGTTATATCCTGGAACTCCTTAAGAAATGGGTGGACATCAACTAGCTTACTTACTGTTGAGATGAGAGAATCGACAGAAGTTTTTTGTAATTCAGCTTTTACAAATAAACTTGTCGCAGTGTCGAGCAAACGGCGGTTTCGCAAATCCACTAGGAGGCCGTGGTTGCGAAGAAAATCCGCTCCAATTATTGGTTTCGATACTTGTGCAACATAAAAATGCCATTTATATGGCCTGCGTAAGCCTAAATTTAAACATAACAGTTGGGTTCCGTAAGTGTCTATGGGGGAACCGTTCGCGGCGTATAAACGGAAATCCGAGGATACACGTTTTTCATTTCGCGGCGCGGGAATCACAGATACGTCTGTGCCGGTATCTATAAGAAAGCGAGTCCCTGATGTTTTACCCATAACGAAGAGACGGTTAGTTGGTGTATGGAGCCCGTCGTTGACCGCCTCTAATTTTCCTGTTCGGTGGAAACAAAGCTGCAGGGTTTGGTGCACTTGAAAGCCTTACTGCGGAAACGCCGATAGTAATAGCAAATTCCCGAGTCCTGGTTTGCACTTCTGGATCTGGATCGTCAGCGACCTCGAAACCGTTGCTTGCTCGTTGTATACTGTCGCCGGTTACTGGACATAAGTTCCTCCACCATCTTAAGGTCACTATATCAATAAGGTACCGCCATTCCATTCCTCGCTTGAGAATGTGAGATAAGGATAACAAATACAAATTTCCCAAGTGCAATAGGGAAGACACTAGTTTTTGGGGATTTTCTTTTTGGTGTAATGGCACTTGTAAAGTGAGGAATCTGTTAGGTTATGTGTTTTTATCCCCAGTTGGAGAAAATTGTGCGACAAGGATAGATATAAAAAAATCACTAATGGCGGTACCTTATTGATATAGTGACCTTACACCATCTCAGAGCCAGTCTACTGGCTCTGCACCATCTTAGAGTCCCTGTATATAATAAGGTAATATATACAGGGACTCTACACCATCTTTGTTAATACTGCCACCTGTTGTTCGAGAGCAGTAATAGCTGTTGGCTGCGGTGCTGTGACGGCTGCGACAGACATGGCGCTGTCGGCGGCGGAAGTTCCCTGAGCTGCTCCCTGTAGCGATGGCGTCGCTGTGGCTAGAAATGGGCTATTCATGGCGGCGATGTTTGGGCCGGTACGCAAACTCACTTCCGCGATTTTGTCCGCGATCGCGGCCATTTCCGTGGGCTGCATCGCCCTATTTGCGCTTAAAATTAATTGTACTGATGCCGGTAGCCTCTCCAGCCATAATGTTTTTAACACTTCGTCGCTTAGTTTATTATGCGCGAGCACTTTCATTTCACGCAATAACTGGGATGGGAATTTATCGCCCAAATCGATCTCGGTCAACACTCTACGTAATTGTTTTTCCTCGGAGTCTGTAAATCGCACGATTAAACATGCTTTTAACGAGTTATACTTGTCTTTTTCATGGGGTTTCGTTAAAATGTCCGCGATTTGTTGCAAAACCGCACTGTCTAACGCACTAATTATTGCAAAATATTTGCTCAGGTCGGACCGCACTCCGAACCTGTGGAAATTCGCCTCAGCTTGCACGAACCATAACGTAGGGTTTGCCAGCCAAAAAGGTGGAAGTTTGACCTGTCGAACTTCTTCAACATGAGGACTTGCCGCTCTTGCTTGCGATGACGATTCTTCTGTAGAATGCTCTTGTTCACTCATCTTGGTTTCAGATTGGCGAAATGAAGATGCACGTGGTCCGGGCACACAAAAGAAAAACGCGGTGTACTCGCTTAATGTTAATTATCGGGGTCACCAATGTAGTTATAATTAAGAATGTCGTGGAATAACTAACTTTATTTCAACATTAATATGCAATATAATTTTTAACAAATATATACAAATCTATCACAACTATCAGCTAGTATGCTAGATGCTACCATTCGCGCCGCGGATGCCGAGTGAACTGCCGAGAGGGCCATTGGATCCGCTGGTGCTGGCTGGACGCGCAGGTTCGGAAACGCGTTTCTGGCGCGAAAGTTAATTGTGGCGATGTCGCTACAAAGGTATTTTTTGGATAGCTCACACATTTGCTCTAAAATAGCACATGATATGCAGATAATCGTATTTCTTACAAATTTGAAAGATGTTCTAGGTGGTAATAGTAATGAAGTATTTTATTCTGTGTGTTGTAAGTTTATGTGTAATTATTGTAAAAACATTTAAAAGTTATTTGTCTTATTAGATATCTATCTGTAAATGTAGTAATTAAAAATGTAGGTACTAAAGGAAGTGTCATGTGATTTTATAGTCTTCGCCCAGAAGAAGTTACTCGGAAACACTTTTCTTGAAAGCTACAACTAACAATTCTTTCCCGTTGTTTATAGATACCTATTTAAATAAAAATAGAAAATAGAAATCGCTACAAAGGTACGTTGTTTAAAGCACCATTACTAGTGATGTCAAAAAAGTAAATATTCGTTACACAAGTACTCATTACTCAACAAGATCCGAAGTAACGGATATCAACTTGCAAAAGTATTCGTTACATTTTGAAAACAGTTACTATAGTCATTGAGTAAACAAGTACTCGTTCACTCAACGCTGCAGTTTAACCTTCTTTTTATTTCTTCGCCATCTTCTCTGTTTAAAATTAGAATGCTGTCTGAAAAAGTAGGGGTTTTATGAAAATATTTTTACGCAATAGACACATTCGAACAGCAATTGGCGTTCTTAACTAGACTTTATTAATGTTCTAAAATGAAATAGGTAATTTTCCAAAGAAATGCTTAATATGCGTTAACATGTAAAGGGACTTCCGGGATATTTTCTGTCATAGTAGTTTTATTAAAAAAATATTAGCTAGCACTTTTTAATGCCGTGAAATAAAATAGGTAATTTCCCGAAGAAACGATTATTAGCGGATGATAAAAAACGTGATCAGGTAGATTGCTATCACTTGTTTCTTCCTAAGGTGACTTAGAAAACAAAATAAAAGCAGACCTCTTAACCAGGTTGTTTTTTCTAACACCTCTTATATATATAAAATGCGTAACAAATGCAACTCCTAATGTTACGTGTGCATAGGCCATGAGCCCAATGCTCAATTCTGAGAAATAAAGAAGTAAGCATTCAGTTTTGTTTGCTTACGTCAGCTTTTCTTAGCTCCGTGTGTGCGAGAGTACTCGCCACTCTATCTGAAACCAACGGATACTCTCGCTGTACTTTCAGGTACTCGATCCGAACTGGTTGCAACGCGCGTAGGCTTTAGAATAAACGAGTACTCGGTAACGAATACAAAGTAATGGATACTACAACAAAAAGTAACGAATAGTTAAAAGTACCGAAAAGTATAACGAAAGTTGACATCACTAACCAGTACGATAATTTAAATTTAGCTTTCAGACCATTTCCTTTGTAAAACTTAGTTTGAGTTAAGTTCATGATAAGATCTTCCCCAATTGATATATTTGCACGTTGTAGAACCGCTTTCTATTTTAACAATACCAAACGAAATCATAAGCAATAATATAAATAAATTAATCAACAAATTATACTGTGAACGTAAATAATGTAAATGAGAAAATACACGAAAAAACTAGCAGGAAACTGATCAAAAAACACAATAGAAAATCAAAGTAAAAAAATACACGGGAGGGTTATATTATTGTTGTAAAATTTTAAGAAACGTCGTAAAATTTAATCAAATATTTGCATTGTAGTCAACGTAGTAACTGATGTTACATTGCAAAATTGAAATTGCCGCTCGTGGGTATACAGCGCTCTGCGGAGAATCGCGAAACTTCACATATGCCCAGGCCGTATACAGTGACGTTTGTCAAACAATTCAGCAGGTCGTGATACTTAACAACTGCTAAATATGTATTTCGACAGTTACGCTGTCATCGTCCATTGCCTTGGAAAGAAAGAGAAAGAGTTGGACTGGTGATTTTGTGAAGAGCATATTTTCAGCTAACTTTGTCGTGTTAAGTTGCTCTCCAAGGTTACCGGCGATGACAGTTTAGCTGTGGAAATACTTACTTAGCAGTTGTTAAATATTTGTGGGACCAGGAGTTATTAACGAATGGTGGCATACTATAAATAGCTATTCACATATATAGGAATGTTATGAGTATCATAACTGCCACAGATGTATGCATAGTCGTTCGCCAGCGGTTCGCCGGCGACTTGCTGGAGTTTCGTTAAGAATAGTATGTTGGTGGCACTGTACATCTATGTCAAATTCGAGGTTATCAGGTTAGGTTTTCCGTCAGTTTTGACAGAAACTGACACAAAATCTAACCTGATAACCTCGAATTTGACATAGACGTACAGTGCCACCAACATACTATTCTTAACGAAACTCCAGCGAGTCGCCGGCGAGCCGCTGGCGAACGACTATGCATACGGGTGTAAGACATCTAAGGCTGTTATGATTTATAACATCCATGGTATGTTCAATAGTTTATCAGTTGCAGTATGGTAATGGTTATCATGTACGGTAAAGGAATATTACCGTACAGATACAGTTATGACTTAGTTACCATCCTACTTTTGTATACCGTGTGTCCACAGAAGTACGCACCATAGAGGTAAGATAATGCTAATAGAATATAAATATCAACCAGTGCTGTGACCACCGTCCCTTTTCTTGTACCATTTATAACAATATTGTTTCATACAGTGACGAGTCAGAAGCCAGAAAACAACGTTTTTGCGTGCCGGCGATCACAGCATTAGCCGATCTTTCGATTCTATTTGGTTATCCCTATGGTGCGTCCTCCTGTGGACACACGGTATATAATAGTGGGATAACAGCATCATTAATATACGTGTGTGTAAGTTACAAACGAGAGCGTAGCACGAGTTATGTAAGCACACAAGTATATTAATGATGCATTATCACACATGTGTTGTACAAAATTTTATCTACGACTGCCTAAAATTGAGAAAAGTGCATTAAGAGAAATGTCAGATCTGTCATTTTCAAAAATATTTTAGTAGGCAAATGTCATTATGTCATTCATTTGACACTATTTTAGTTACGTAATGAAGTCATTACACAACTCAGTTGCGTAATGAAACCATTACATAACTGAGTGGTGTAATGAGCTTCATTACCTAACTGAAATAGTGTCAAATGAGTGACGTAATGCGTTACTTATCCAACTGGAGTAGATAAACAGACTTAATATTCCGAAACCGGTAAAAATTAAAACTGTAGTGCATTTTAACTTATACTGTTAATTTTAAACAAGTTACAAGGGTAAAATAACAGTTTAAATTTTAAAATAAAAATATGTACCAGGTATTTTAGATTTCACTAAAATTAAGAAAAATCTGTCACCGCAAAATTAAATAAAAACATATTTCTAGCACATTCTTTTAGGATAACACCAAAAAAATTACACTGTTGTCACCATTGGTAATGGGGATATCAAGAAGTCTGCAAATGTGAAGTTTGAAGGGGCAGTGAGAGAGAAGCACAAAGGGGAGTAGTAGCAAAGAGCATATAATTAGTATTTATGCTCTTTAGTATACTCGGGCCGCCGAACAGATAGAATGGAGCAGGCAACCCAAATAACATATTACAAAGGTCACTTGATAATATTTTAATTATAATTACCAAAAAGGATCGGAGATGCCGACCCTTACAATTAGAACTAATTTCAATAATTGTCATTAAACAACTTTTTGAGGTTATGATGCAAATAGAAATGTCGACCAACTTAAAAGTCAAGCCTGACATTTGTGCACTTGTAATTGAAAATGTTTAGGCCTGTGGCATGGCTCTTCCTAAATCTCATTATTGGCTGCGGCGTCGAAACCAAAACACGTTGCCCGTGATATGGTTAAGTTTGTAGCGTTTTTTCTTTGGAGTTCCTTTATTCAACCATTTACAAGGACTAAATTGTGCATCTCTACTGCTGTTTTCAAAGTTACATGCAAGTATAAAATATTGACTTGTAAAGTAGTCTCTTAAGGAAATTTTAATTATTCATAGAGCTGCCTGCATTATGGGTAACCGTAAGAAACTAATTCGTAGTCAAGGACGTGAAAGAATCTAAAGCGACTATTGCAATTTTTCTCAGTCGTTTTGCAAGAACGAGTGACTAAAGCAACCGATGTTGGCCTAAATACTATTAGAGGAGCCCAACAAAGTGGCGGAAGAAAATTTACTTCTCCAAAAAAAACAAATTACTAAACTTACCCCAGGTCATCTGTCGATCAATATAAAGAAGAAGTAATCCCAAGTGTGACTTTGCCATAAAAAGAGACCTACAATGAAAGCTGTATTCGAAGTCGAACAAAATGAAGGGGGGTGTTAATTTCACTGAGAAATTACATTCCTTTGGGCGAGTGGTACATAAAATGGGTTTTCAATAGAGAAAATGTCAAGACAATAGGCACGTTCTAATAAAAAAGAGAGAAACTCTGACAAAACGTGTTGATTTTTTAAGAAAATGTAAATGTACTCTTATCTGATTTACCTAATGAAGGTTTTGGTTCTCAAAAGTTTTGTCTAGACATGAATGCAATTTTTTCTATATGTGATTAATTTTAGTTAAGCTATTACTGATGTTATTATACACTTATTTAATTTAATGACCATACATATGAATTAACCTTTATATGGTGTTTAGTTGTATTTTAGCACTTCTAACTTCTTTTATTACTTCATTGGAGACCATATTAGATGAATTAGAAAGAGTAAATCAGAAGCTTTTCATAAAAACTGCATTAAAGGAACTGCGAAGTTTCCAAAGGGGATTATGATTTGCGGCTGCATGTCAGCTAACGGACTGTTAATTTATTTATTATGTACACACTGGGACGTAAATAAATCACTATCAAAGTTTTATTGCTCCAAATAATGTTTAAATAATAATTTACCCATTATAGAGGGGTACTACTGAAATACTTGATCAAATTATATCACAATTATTGTTTTAAAGCATAAAACAACTAAAAATTGTATTCCCCTTCAAAAGTTATAATATTAATAGTAGTTTATTTATCTAGAACGAAAAGTGGCATTTTAAAGACGAGAAAGTTGTTTACTTGAATTACTTGCGAGGACCTTTAAAAACACTTTTCGTTCGTGGTGAATACAACGGTTTATTTCATACTGCAAGTTTAATAAATTTTAAATAAAAAGTAGTAAATCATTTCAAATTTTATGTCAACAACTGGCAATTTTAAAGTACTTGAACTTTAAAATTTTACTTTAAAGTACTAGGACTTTAATGTTCTATTTTTTGTACAATAAATAAGTTTTTTTGTATTCGCTCCCCAAACTGGTTACTTTGGAAACTGTCTAGGATCCTCAAAATGGCCATTTAGAGGCCTTGTACTTAAAGTCGTCATGGCAACATTTTAGCGGACTCAAACATTAGTTGCCATGACGACTTTAAGTACAAGGCCTCTAAATGGCCATTTTTAGGATCCTAGACAGTTTCCAAAGTAACCAGTTTGGGGAGCGAAAAATACATTTTCTCACGGCCTCCTAATATAATGCCGCGTTAGTGGTAATTGAAACTTCATATTATAATGTTTGGAGAGCTAATACAAAAAAACGTTGTATGCAACACGTCCTCAAATGGCTTTAGAGGACTCATCTTCATATTACAGACTCGGCTGCGCTTCGCTCCGCCTCGTCCGGAAACATTACGACTAGTCCCCTAAAGCCTTGCTTTGAGGACTAGTTACATAAAGTACTATTAAAGTACTTGAACTTTAAAATTTTACTTTAAAGTACAAGGATTTTAATGTTCCATTTTTTGTACCATAAATAATCCGAAAATAGTAGTTTATGTAACTAGTCCTCAAAGCAAGGCTTTAGGGGACGAGTCGTAATGTTTCCGGACGAGGCGGAGCGAAGCGCAGCCGAGTCCGTAATATGAAGATGAGTCCTCTAAAGCCATTTGAGGACGTGTTGCATACAACATTTTTTTGTATTAGCTCTCCAAACATTATAATATGAAGTTTCAATTACCATTAACGCGGCATTATATTAGGAGGCCGCGCGAAAATGTATTTTTCGCTCCCCAAACTGGTTACTTTGGAAACTGTCTAGGATCCTCAAAATGGCCATTTAGAGGCCTTGTACTTAAAGTCGTCATGGCAACTAATGTTTGAGTCCGCTAAAATGTTGCCATGACGACTTTAAGTACAAGGCCTCTAAATGGCCATTTTGAGGATCCTAGACAGTTTCCAAAGTAACCAGTTTGGGGAGCGAATACAAAAAATGTTATTTTTGACATCAGTATGAAATAAAAGAAATAAATAAACAAATAAAAATATTAATTATATTTTTATAGAAGCTTTATGTGTTGAGGCTGGTAGCAGGCAAAGCACATAAAGCCACTTTTATTGCGAATAACATATAAAATTTTATTTTCAAACGAATACTTATACTGCAATAAAAGTAACAAAATTAGAAAACAATAATTTAGTAGAAATGTAAAAACTCAAGATTGAGGTAAAATTGTGATACGTTGGAAATAATTCTTCCATGGTTATGATGGATGAAAATCACAAATAATAATTAAATTATATTGCTGAAATGTTTGATTTTGTTATCTTATATGAGTAGGCAGATAAAGTAGCAACAGTGGCAACTTTATATGCCTAATCAGTTAAAGTACTACCTTTACCTTTGGTTATAATTATAATTAACGCTTTCACTTTGCGAAGCAAGTCACATAAGTTTTCACTTTTATGGTGTTTGAAAATGAACATATTTTATTTAGATTTACAAAATATAAAAATTTAAATAACTTCTAAATGACTTAAAAATCTAATGACTTTCTAGTTTCTGAAATTATTTGTGAAGCAAAGAAAAATACATAAAATACAATAAAAAAAACAGCCAATTAATCAAATAAATGGTAAAATAATTCAATATAGATTCCTCTAATGGTTAACAACCTAAATTGTCTTCAACGAAATCATCTTCTTGTTCAGACGATAGATTAGAACCGGATTCACCGCTGCCGTCTACTGTAATAATTATTTCTTCTCTGTTATCCATAATGTATTCCCACTTATGTTTGTCGACACTGCACATATATTCTTCCATTCTTGCACACTCACACTTCCAAAATTATTTTCTGCAGAAGTGTTAACATCGTCTAATTTGAATGTTGTATTATTTGTAGCAACATAGTTCTTTACTGACACCCATATTTTCCCAATCTGGTTTAATTCTGGATGGTAAGGGGGTAATCGTAGGACTACGTATGACCATGTTCCGCTAATAATTTCTCAATCATATAACTTTTATGTGTAGGTTTATGTAATTTTCTGGTACCATATAATTGGTTTTGTTTCATTCAACTTAATATAAATGTTTCTTACTGATAACCACTTTTGCATGTCTGCTTTTTCCAAACAAGTGTTGGATTCGGCTCAGTACAGACATTGTGATACCATGCATTATCGATGACCAAAACCGACTTTTTTGAAGATTTGCTAATAATTTTTCTTTCAGGCAATTCACATAAATTTAATGGTTTATTTCATCGTGGCAATAATCTGTCTCTTAAGTCCTGATTTAAACATCAGGAATGAATTTGGTACGAAACCTTTTCTACCTCCGGCATAAAGAATAATCAATGCTTGCTCTTTACTGACGGGGGATTTTAAAGAATTGTTGGTACCATCATCACAACATTTAGAAGAGTATGGAAGCTATGCAAGTACGTTTCATCAGTGTACACAATATTTCAGCATTCGGCTTTATATTTTATCTTAGAAATTCAACACAATTTGCTATTTCTCTCTTCTCTATTAGAACGTGTGCCTATTGTCTTGACATTTTCTCTATTAAAAACCCATTTTATGTACCAATCGCCTAAAGGAATGTAATTTCTCAGTGAAATTAACACCCCCCTTCATTTTGTTCGACTTCGAATACAGCTTTCATTGTAAGTCTCTTTTTATGGCAAAGTCACACTTGGGATTACTTCTTCTTTATATTGATCGACAGATGACCTGGGGTAAGTTTAGTAATTTGTTTTTTTGGAGAAAGTAAATTTTCTTCCGCCACTTTGTTGGGCTCCTCTAATAGTATTTAGGCCAACATCGGTTGCTTTAGTCACTCGTTCTTGCAAAACGACTGAGAAAAATTGCAATAGTCGCTTTAGATTCTTTCACGTCCTTGACTACGAATTAGTTTCTTACGGTTACCCATAATGCAGGCAGCTCTATGAATAATTAAAATTTCCTTAAGAGACTACTTTACAAGTCAATATTTTATACTTGCATGTAACTTTGAAAACAGCAGTAGAGATGCACAATTTAGTCCTTGTAAATGGTTGAATAAAGGAACTCCAAAGAAAAAACGCTACAAACTTAACCATATCACGGGCAACGTGTTTTGGTTTCGACGCCGCAGCCAATAATGAGATTTAGGAAGAGCCATGCCACAGGCCTAAACATTTTCAATTACAAGTGCACAAATGTCAGGCTTGACTTTTAAGTTGGTCGACATTTCTATTTGCATCATAACCTCAAAAAGTTGTTTAATGACAATTATTGAAATTAGTTCTAATTGTAAGGGTCGGCATCTCCGATCCTTTTTGGTAATTATAATTAAAATATTATCAAGTGACCTTTGTAATATGTTATTTGGGTTGCCTGCTCCATTCTATCTGTTCGGCGGCCCGAGTATAGTAGGTTATTTTGACAAAATGTCATTCTTTTTATAAGACTAGTGGCGCTATTCATAGTGTGATCAGCTGATCAGTATTGGACACAAACATGTAAATATTATATATCATTTTAAAGCTTATATGAACCAGGCTAGAATTTGTATACGAAACATATTGCCATATTTTTAGTTTCAAACAAGTTAGAGCATTAAAACTTTGAATATCATAACAGTTTTTATCCGCAAACGTCACAAAAGTGACAACTTATTTGTCTTTATTGACAAGGTAAAAGTGTCACTTTATCTGCCTAAGCAGATAAAATAGCGACTTTTGGGTACTTTATCTGCCTAAGCATACAAAATCGTTGCTCTCTTTCTTTCTTTCTATGTTTGTTCGCTATCTCTTCCGAAGATACTGGACCGATTAAATTGTATGATGGCTTAAAATTTTGCTAATTTTTAGACTTAGATCGTAGGCCGGTTTTTATTTTCAAAAAGAATACGAAAAAGTTTTAGTTTTAAATAAACCTTTAAGCAGCGGATCGGAGCATCTGTCGCCGTGGGTTATGTTGTGACAGCTGCTGTGGCCGTGTGCTATTAGCTCGGGTGATTCAGTATGTTCATATATCATTACAGTAGCGCGTTATTTGAACAACAGAGGTTGGGGCAGGGGTACAGTACTCGCCTGTCACGTGGGTGGCCTGGGTTCGATTCCCGGCCGATGCATCCTTTTTTTAAAATTTATATTAATGAAATTTACCTGAATACGTTTGCGGATAAAATAGTATATGTTATTCGGAGTAAAAATGACTTTATGTGGCTTAGCTGAATTATTTGCCTCACTTACGTTCGGCTAAATAAACTTCAGCTTCGCCACATAAAGTATCACTTTTACTCCTAATAACATAATCTACTATTTAGTGTTTTTTAGTAGTACAGTCGAGCTTCCATATCTCAAACTTTAATAAATTAAATATCTGGATTTTTCAAAATCCCGTCACATTCTCAACCTAGTTCCTATAGTTTCCCATATATAAATCTCTCGATAATTCGAATTTCGATACCTAGAAGCATTTTATAAACCCCTAAAACGGGATTTTCCCTCCATTACTCGTTTTTTTTTCTAGAAGCAAATATTCAGTTTAGCAATAATGATTACGTTAAGAAGGGCTGTAAATAGTAAATATCATTCTGAAGTTATTTCTTTGCATTTCAAAGGATTTGCAAACTTGCGTAACTCAAAACGTACAGTCACCTCTTGGTGAAGGTAAATTGTTTTGTCTACGGACCTTTTAGTTTGGGTTATTGATAAGGCCTAGTAATGACGTTTCAAGAATTTGTTAATTTGAGTTTTCTACTTTAATTGTTTTAAAAACACCATCAATGATTTGGAGTACATAACTGATGTACAACATTTTCGATGAGGGGTCCAAAACTTTTACTACGAAAGTGAGCACGTGCTATAATTGCTATACATTTTTGATTTTCAAGGCCAAATGCCTTAAAACAATAGTTAGGACACAGTTGGTTATCAAATTTGGCGCACCAAAATTGACCAATTATAGTTATACAGTCGTTATTTCATTTATCATTTTATTTATTAAACACCCATACAAGACGAGCCAAGTGGTTTAAATACACATAACTCTTACAAAATTGTTATGGATTGGTAATTAGTTTATTCGAGATTATCATTATTAGTGAGAAACTGTTTTTCGTGTATTATTTTATTTATATTTGGTACAATTTTTGAGGTAGAAATCTACAGTAAATTTTTCAGATTTTTATCTAAGATTTTGGTCTCAATTAACTTTCTGCACGTTCCATGCACGGAAACAAATTTTCGTAAATAGATGTTTGAATTTTGAAAAACAAGCGTAAATTTCGATTTAAGCAGTTTTTTAAGCAAACCCTTGGAGGGTTGCATTAATTAATAAAAAGATCTGCATGCGACCTGTGGGCTGTGAGTTGAACACCATAAAAACGAAAACTCAAAACATTAAGTATTAGCAAAGAGCATATAATTAGTGCTCTTTGGTATTAGCGAAAAGATGCGTTTAATTTAGAAAATAGAAAAAGACGTTAAAAAGAAAAATGACATTGCATATAATTTTCAAATTCGAATTAATATATCGAGAGATCCAAAAAAAACTGTTCCTCAGCGGGCTGTGGAAATTCAACGTATGAATAATATGTTGGTGACACTGTACGTCAATGTCAAATTTGAGGTTATCAGGTTAGGTTTTCCGTCAGTTATGACACAAAATGACGCAAATCCTAACCTGCTAACCTCAAATTTGACATTGACGTACAGTGTCACCAATATATTATTCATACGTTAAATTTCCACAGCCCGCTGAGGAACAGTTTTTTTTGGATCTCTCGATATTAAAAAGTATATGGAGATTAAGGTTGAGAGATGGAAGGCGGCGACAACCGTAAAAAATCCAGCATATCTTATATTATAAGAGCTGATGCCGCCGGTCGCTGGTCATCCAGACCGTAAGCACTGGTGCACACACATGCCGACCGCACACAAGTGGCGATGCAGCAAGCATTTGTATTGCTGGCAGGGCCGGACGTCGGCTGGCTACCAGCTTAAGCAAGCATTTTTATTGTTAACAGTTTCTTTACGCTGGCAGGGCTAGACTTAGGCTGGCCAACGCGTTCTAATATATATATAAAAGTATATGGTATAAAGTCATTCATTCATAATTTACAGCTTCTTTTACTTTTTGGTGTCGAAGACCAGCCATATTTAAAAAAAAAAATTAAAATTCGATAACTCAACTTTTTACAACTCGAGTTTTTTTTCCCCCGGCACTTTCGAATTATAGAGGTTTGATTGACTGTTTTAGCTCAAATTTTAATAGAAGTTTTTCTAGTACATCATCTAAGGATTGAAAAAAGAAAAGTTAGCATCATTCCAACTCTTAGTTATGGTGGTATAAAGTAGTTTTTAACAGTCTGCAACTGTAAAGTTATGTGGACATAGGAAGAAAAGTACATGGGGGTGGGGTCGGCATTTTTTTTTAAATTTCTCTTAGTGTTATAACAATTAGTCAAAATTCAGATATCCCCTAATTAGTCCTGATGTCATCCCTGCATTTCCTGGGCTACACAGATACAGACTAAAAGTACAAGTTGTGTAATATATCTCAACCAGCCTTCGATTGAAACAGTAATATTTAGTAGAAAAATTTATAAACGAAATACAAAAAACACTGAATTAAATTAGTCAAATTACTTAGATCTTTATTTTGACTGACTTGTGTAAAACAATATCATCCATAAATTTAAGAAAATATATAAATAATACTTTAGTATAAAGCTGGCCAACTTATAATAAATTATAAAAACAATATTGCAATGGTATCAGTGTAAACTCACATTTTTATAACATTTGACTAAAAACATTTATTTAAAATAGTTCCATTCATGCACGTTATTTGTCGACTCTTATTTCTTTCTTCATGCCTCCTGCTGATCGATCTCCTACATCATATTTTTTAATGAATGCATTAATTAAACCCTCCAACCGTTCGGGGTTATTGAGATGTACATGATGAGTTCCCTCAACTGGGTGATATTCAAAGTTTTTATTGTTTTTTTTTACAATATCCATCACTTCTAGTGCAAATTCTTTCTTTTCAAAGTATGGGCTCATATCGGCTTTACTCAAAAAAATTGGGCAGGTCAGCCTGGAAGCACTTTCAACTAAATCTTTCTGAACAAAACCTAACAAAATTGAAACTTTCAGCCTTCCGTCCCTTTTGAAATAGAACTTTTCTGGCTCTTTTGTTGAAGGCGCTACATTTCGTTCCAATATGTATTTACACTTGTCCAGTGCAATTGATTTTCTAGTACCTTCGTGCAGCATTTTCTCTAGCATCGGGAAAGGATAACTAGGTGGTTCACCTTCAGTACTATTCAATTTGTCATATTTGATAAAACTTTCTATAGTTGTAACCATACGATCAATTTTGTTATCTTCAAATACAAGGGGTTTTAAGCCATCTAAACATATTAAAAAATCTACAGTATTTGGATACAGCATCGTATATGTGTAGTTTGTAATAGCTCCTAGTGAATGTCCTAACAATGATACTTTTGGCCAGTTGAAGTATTCGACAACTCGCCTGATGGTAATGGCGCTGTCAATTCCATGATAAAACATACCAGCTGGCAGTTGCGATGACAGGCCATGGCCCGGAAAGTCCAGTGCAAGAATTCCTAAGTTCTGTGGAAGATATGGAATAAGCGTGTCAAAAGTTCCACAATTATCCTGCAAGAATACATATTTTATTAATTATATCCATGTAAGAAAACCCCACATATTACCTGCCAACCATGAAGTGCTAAAATTGGTCGCTTATCTTGCGGGCCCCACCATTTCCCTGATATGTGGCCCCATGGTACTGGAATCTTAACTTCTTCATATGTGCGATTTTGTGATGCAAAACAGCGGACATACTTTAATTGCTGAACTAGTTTAGTGAGCGTATTTATATTAAAATTACATTGTGAAAGCAACATCTTTTACTATAAATTAATATTAATCCAAACAGGAACCATCAGGATACACTAAACGAGCTGAACGTGTTTTAATTTTAAAATAGAATAGGTTTGTGTGTTAACCTACTTATTTATTTCCATTAATAATTGTGCAAGTCATGATGTAAATATGTAGTCCGTTTTGGCAGTCCAAAGTTTAGTTAGTACCTATTTGCTCCTTTAAAATATCAAGCATATGCATAATAGCTAACATTTATTTATTTATTTCCTCTATACAGTAAATTTATATTTTTTTTAAATCAGAAGTGCAGTGAACCCTGATTAATATTTCAAGATTACACTCACAGAACAATTTCACTTATTAGGTTATAAGTTGTGTAATTATTATAGGTTAAGGTATATCTGTAAGTGCAAAGTCCTAGTGTGAGGGCTCCCGGTTCCACCTCCATGTGCAAAATTCACATTATTTTACATACTACAAATGTTGCCCACTTTTACTTCTTGCACCTGTTGCTGTTCATATCAAGTAATCTTTTAGTATAAATACCCACACGTGTATTAGATAAAACTGAATAATAAAGAAATTGAAGTGTGTACAAGATACGAATTTCAACACGTTTAGGAGGGGGCCGTCAGACACGATTAATAACAGATGGCGCCATAAGCGAAAAGCAGACCTTTCTAATAATGTCATTATTTTAAATTTAAATGAATATCTAAGTTTGGAGGAAACACTAAAGCCATGAAGAAATACCTATAATGGCAATAACAAAGTTTCAATGCGAAATGGATTGTTTTAATACAGTAACTCATCGTCTGAAATCATAAAAATTAAAAAAAAAAAAATCACCTACAAACATAATAATTTGTTATTGCCACTAGAAGGCTAACCACATAAATTACCTAAAATTTGAAATCAATCTATACAGTCTTTATTGAGAAAATGGAATTTTTGGGCAAATTATTTACAACTCCATGACCTCTACATGCCTTTGTGCATATAACGTTTCAGCTATTGCCACTGAGATGGCGCTGGCTATTATATGGATACATAGATATATAAGTACAAGATACGGCGTGCCGTTGATATAGTGTAACAAGACGTACCATCTATTTCTGTCACTCTCAATGCGTGAATTACGTATAGCGCTATCCTTTAGAGAGGTACTTGGACTCGCCATTGAGAGAAATTCTGATAAAATACATTTAACTCGTGTTACATGGTGCCAGGAATAGTCTTTTTGGTCTCAAGATGCTACAAAATGTAGAAAAGAAGTAATCGTATAAATAAACACAAATTAGAAAACATAACCTCAACAGGTAACACTTGATAACCTCACTCGATGAGGTGTGGGGGTGTGCAAGATATTCACTCGCTAACGCCTTTGAGTTTTACGGTTGATAATAATAGCCAAAGAGGATATATCCTCTTTGATAATAGCAATCAAAACCATTGCTAAAGTTCAATTTTCGAAGAATAAACTGTGAAATTCTATGACACTTCTGACGTTTTCATTTCAAAACTTCAAAATTAAGCGTACGAAACATTGTATGAAATACGTCTAAAGGGAGAGAGAAATAAAGTGATATAGGTTAGAATGAAATGGGGGAAGGTACCGAACTCCGTGATATGTTATTTTAAGATTCGACGTACGTTTACATGTAGTGAACGTATCCTGTACTAATATATCCATGTATGGATAGCTATACAGGTTGCATAAAAATTTACACTTCCCATATCTTTTTTAATAACTGGAATAATTGCAATAAAGATTTGAATTTTTTTATGTAATACAGTAAAATCTCTCATAAGCAGACACCTTCGGGACTGTAAAAAAGGGTCGGCATAATGGAGATGTCTGCTTATAGTAAAAAGTAAAAAATTAAACCTACTAATAGCTAGTTGATAATTTGTTACATTTTTTGCTTGATTATTTCCTTCATACCTAAACTGGCCAATCATAAAGTCCGATTTTCTGTTGTTTATGGCATTACATAGTGAATAAAATCCTTGCTAAAACTTAGGGGCGATTAAAGCCCGCCAATTTGAAAAGGGTAATTTTGATTAGGATAATGGAATATCTGGCCTAGAACACTTTCCAAGTGATAGTAGCATCGAGTATGATGTATTTCACTAGTTTGACTTTCAGAACTAGGTACTTTCTGAAATATTGCTTGGTAGAAATTAATTTTGATGTTTTTGACTTTTACATTGACAAATATTTTAGAATTACTGAGCATCGCAGTGCTTCTTGTATTGCGTTATTATGGTAAACGAATACAAACAAATTCATTTCGTGTCTGAAAATTGCAAAACGTCGCACCATTCACAATGAGTAGGTACCAGTAAAGATTTTTTGTAGTTCATTAATCGACAAAGCAATCAAAAATAGTGTCCCCGTCAATACAGGTACAACTAACAAATCAATATGGAGGCAATTCACAGCATTTGTGAAGAAAAAAAGTATACTTTGCACCAGACTGCATAAATGGAATATATTACTACTGTATTGAAAAACTGGGGGTTCAAGGTGAAATTGTTGTGGGAGAACATGCAAGACCAGAATCTTCCTGACAATCATGAATTGTTTACTAAAATTGAAATAGCTTCATCTATTGTACAAACTTTACCAAAAATAATTAATACCTACTATTCCTTACTCAGGAAACTATATTCAAAATAAAATGTAAATATGCTATTTTGATTTAATTTAATCTCATTCAAGAAATAATCTTTAAATATAGGTACCCCTCATACAATTAATTCAATCTTATCAAAATTATGCAAAACTACATTGTTAGCAAAATATTACTTTTGAGCAAATGTTTTAGTTATTAATTCAAAATAAAATCCCTCAACCTTAAATTTCCCTAACAACCAGCTTTGCATAATTTTAATTGATTAAATTCATAGTACTCGGGATATAACCTATGATTACAGATTTATTCTTCTTCGCTGATTCATCGGAAACATACAAGCAATATGAAACAAAGAGATATAGTATCTGAATTCAAACCGACATTGAAGTTGTACCTATATAACTGTATTTTATTTAGATACATAATAATTGACAAAGTAGATAGATAACTGCTCATTTATTTACAAAAAAGAACCAACAGGGTGTAAAACAATGTTAACAAAATAGTTAAAATACACTGAGTTTACAATAAACATATTGAACAATTTAAAAATACCTGGCTTTACAAATGAGCACAATTTATCATAAAACAACCGTTCCCTTTTTATTTTTAAACATTTGAGGAGTATTTTCATTATCATTACTTAAATGAAATTAATAAAATTGTCTAGGATCTTTTTAATTTTTTTTGCAACCAATATTTATAAAACTCCGTTATTGCTGTCCACATAGAACTCAAAATAAGCCGATGTAACCCAAATTACTTATACACAAAACTCCACCCCTGAAATGATGAAAAATGCTTTACCGCGTCTCTTGTATGAAATTAAAATAACAGGTAGGCTTTGAAAACATCATTTTTAAAGATTGACAGTAAATACAATGTGATTGAGGTCATCGTCCTGAGCCACAGTGGTCTAGAATTTCCTCTTGACCTTGTACCTAAAAAAAGCTTAATAACATTTTAATTTCCTTATTTGAATAGATACTCACTTGATAATAATATGAATGATTCCTTTTCAAACGTATTATCGGTCCTTTCTTTTCTAAACAAATGCTACTTTTTTTCAAGTTTATCACCTCATCCAAATTGCCCTACACAGTTTAGTTGAATTTGGTCCCAACTCTACTACTGTGTTTCCAGTAACCGGACAAGGTTGCTTTGGAGTAGTGTCACATTCCACTCTTAATGGATCATTCCAAATTCTAAAATCAGAAATCACAGTAGAATATTAATTTACATACTTTGTTGCATGATATAAATACAAGGGTATGCTCTAGAGATGGTAACCCACTGCGCACGTGAACCACATGACGTCACATTCGTACGGTCTCGGGCATGATTATCATGGTCTCGGGTATATCAGGAGGGCTTCGGCATGTTGGACGATGGTTGCACGTATTGCACGTCGATAACCCTAACCTCATTTATACGGTTTCTCTCCTGTGTGGATTCTTGCATGTCCAACTAAATCGCGTTAGAATTACTATAAGGTTTTTCTCCTGTGTACGGAAAAGAGTTATAATGTACGAGAATCAATAAAACCGCGTATTATTCACACGAAAAATAGCATTTATTACAATTGCGTACGATTTCCCTCCATTTCACCATTAATTTGACCCACTACAAATGCAAAATACGATTTTTCCGGGAGACTTTTAAAACGTAACTTTCAAATTGCCACCTATTGATGACGTAGTCTGGTTCACGCTTTCTCATTGGTCGTTGAGAAAAGCTGCGCTCGAGCATACCCTTGTATTTATATCATGCTTTGTTGTACCATTGATTAATCAATGGTTGTACTCTTACTGGCCATATTCCGAAGATGATGAGATGATATAACGCCATATTCCTTTTCCTGTAACTTTCTTAACTCCTGCTTCGTATGTCCTTGATTTCAGGTTTGGAGTCCTAAAACTGCAACAATGATCATACATAGATTCTATTCAATAGTTAATACCTGTTAAGCAACTTACAAAGAATTTCCATAATTACTGGTGATGTCATCAGTGTTATTGGGCCCTTCATAACTAATATTTTCTGTCAATAATCTTTGTGTGTATGTGATTTTATTTGATGATACAAACCAATCTAAAATTCTAACAATATCATGTTATAGCAACTAATGACACACAAAAATCACTTACTTATATTTCCACGCAACATCACTGCTACCAATAAAATCAACACTTATTCACTATTCACACGCACCGAAGGCTCGTTTGGTTTCAAATTGCGTTCGAAACTGCTGCACAGGCAGAAATCCTTGAGTAAACACAGACAGCAAAACAAACTTGTGGGTCCAGGCCCAAGTAATTCTCAAGTTGCAATTTCAAATAAGCAATGCGAAAGTGCCATCTGTTATTGTGTAGTGGCAACCACCTATCATACTGCAGATTTCAACATACTAGTAGAGCCAAAAATAAATATTCTTAATAATGAACATTACTGCCATCTTACGGCAATTTAATACGTCAAACTCTCCCACTCCTCTGACAGCCTGCTCTTAATAAATAATTATTCCTACAAATAATAGGTATACGGACTTATTCATGAAACGCATGCGCCTGCCATTTCAAAAATAGGCAACCCAAAATACCATCCACAGGATCATCTTAATCAAAGAGCATATAATTATATGCTCTTTGTCTTAATATTATTATACAGGTTGCGCCAACGATAAGGGAATGAAAATTATGAGTTTTTTATACCTAAAATTTGTTTACACCCGGTAATTATAAATGCTCTTCCATCACGTTCCCTTTGAAATATTTGTTGTATGAATAATATGTTGGTGGCACTGTAAGTCTGTGTCAAATTCGAGGTTAGCAGGTTAGGTTTTGCATCATTTTTAACATAGACTGACGGAAAACCTAACCTGCTAACCTCGAATTTGACATAGAATAACAGTACGACCAACATATTATTCATACATCAAATATTTCAAAGGAAACTTGTTGGAAAATCATTTATAATCACCCGGTATAAAAATTGTAGGTACGAAGGTGATGCACATTACTAAAATACCGGGTGTCTTAAAAATAATTACATCTAGTAGGTTTTGCATGTAAATTTTTATCTGCCCTAGATTGTTATTGGTATTGCATTATGGGAAATTCAAAGCATACTAGATGTAATTCATTTTAAGACACCCGATATTTTTCATTGTACAAATTGGCTCAAAAAAAGATTGGCGAATCAAACTTACCTTTTTCTTAATAGAATGCTCTATAGCTAACTTAAAAGTTTTATATTGTAACGACCTTGGGGTCAGACCGTTATCTATATATGACTCAGCGCCCCGTGCGACGCGTGAGTGAGCGTTCCGGATCATTCCAGAAAGTGTAACGACCTTCGGGCGGATCGCATCAGAACATTCCAGAACGACCTTGCGCGCGAACACGTCAGCGTCGCTGGATTAATCGAGCAAGGTCTGGACGTTTCTAGGATGACTCACCCGGCGTATATATAAACCGGTGCAGTGGGAAAAATCGAGAGTTCTCATCAATTCAAATTCGGCAGCGAAGCGCGTAGAGCTCTCATATAAATGAACCGTGTGTATATAACCCTAGTGAAATTAATAAATAACAGATAAATAACCATATAAATCGTTAGTGTTTAAGTCGTAAATAGCCAAATAAATAATTGATGTTTAATGCAGCGCATATAAATAAATAAATGTATCGTTGTTAGAAATAGTGCCTGCAGTTCGTTAGTTTAAGTTATTTGTGTTCTGCCTTGTTAATTCCTGTGTTTGTAAATAATAATAATTAGTCGTTGTACATAACTGTTTAATACAAGAAGCGTCGTATAATTTTTAAATAACCCGAACGGTTAAAACGTAACAATATTGAAAAACTAATCATTTTAATATGACAGTGTATGGATCTAACGTCAACTGTTTTGAAGATATTAACAATTTTATTCAAGAAAATGCTGAATTTCAGAGAAAACAACCGAACGAAAGAAAATGTTTTTTGCAAATTACTATTCGAGTATCAAGTGGTGGCTCTTGGTATTAACGCTTTGCAGGGTGCTCAATATTCACAAATATAATATCCCGCTCAAAACCATTAAATAATATTTAATAAAAAATAATATTTTATAAAACAAGCGGTTAAACTAACATCTGCAATTGTTTTTATATTTTAAATGTTGTGAATTATCTTTTAATTGTTGTAAGCTGTATAATTTTGAAAAACCTGTTTACTAAGCTTTCTTCAGTTTCTACGCTCCATGCTCAATCGTTTTTCATATTTAATTTTTTCTTACCTTTTTCGTTTTTCTCTGTTGCTTATTTCTTGTTTTAGCAGTGGCTACATTTTTTAACCTGTTCTTTATTGTGCCCGGAGAGTTCGAAGTGTTTAAAATATCATTTAACGGCGTTTGTAGGTTATCTTTTGAAATACCTTAAAGCATCTTAAGAGGCTTAAATTGTTTTTTATATTCAAACACGCATATCTAAAAACAGGTAAATTTAGTTTAGTAGTAAAAGGAAAGAGCAGCTAAATTTTTTTGTTGTTTTACAATTAACATAAATAACAACATATATATTTCAGCACCTGGTGCCTTCTTCAGTGTACAATTACAAACAGTTTAAAATAATAAGTTTTAGATAACATTCTGTTATTCATTTGGCGATAAAAATTAAGTACAGAAACATTCTCCAATTATATATTGTAAGTTTGTAACATTCTGTTGTTTATTTCTAAAACTGTTAAAATTTTTTTCCCTTTTTTGTTATTCAAAGATTGCCATTCTATGTATAAATCCATTTATGAAGTTAGTTGCTTTATAAAGATTTTTTCAAATATTGGGAGAAATTTAAAAATTACGTTAAATTACTGATAAAATTTTTTTATATTATTAAGTAGGTTCGTCTTGCTGTCGTTTTTTATTCGAGAAAAATTGTTTCTTTTTGCTTCTGTCAAATCTGTGTCATATTTAAGATAACCACCACTTCAAAAAGTAATGAAACCATCTTTATTTTATGTTATTGTTAATGGGTATATAAATATATAAGGATCACTTTAATTGAGTTTATATATCAGTAATGATCAGCCATAAAAAAATTTTTAATTATGAATTTTGTATTTTTTTTATAATAAACGATTTTTTTTAGTTATTTTATCCAGATAATATTTGGTTGAAATTTCATTTTAGAAATATTAATTTTTATTTATAAAAATGGCAGAATTACTATTACAGCCATGTTTGAAAATTTTTTTAAAAGAGGTGTATTCTTAACAGTTTAGATATTATTCATAAGGTTTTAAGAGTTTTATGCAAATATCAATTTTCAGGGTCAACCGCCGAACTCGGCCATGACCGATTTATTCCAAAATTGCTGAAGTAATCTCAAAACAGAATCTCCTGTAAAAATTAATTTTTAGATGGTTTTTGAATAGTAGCGGTATTTATTGTATTAGAATTATTAATTTGTTTGAGAGCAAATTATTTCTGCCGTGTTGCGGCCATGACAGATGTAGCAAGACGTAAATTTAGTAAATTTAGGTAAATTTAGTGGTATAAAGTAAGATACCTACTCGTATAAAGCGAAATATCATTAAAAGGGCTTTTAAAAAATTCAAAAATATATACCCAGAGCCACCATTTTACATTCAAAAAGTAATTCGCGAAAGACGTAATTGTTTGATAAAATTATCTTTCTCAATTGTTTTCTGTTACAGCAGCTGCCCGAGATTCAGCATTTTTTGCATAT
Organism: Agriotes lineatus; assembly: GCA_940337035.1. Lineage (NCBI taxonomy): Eukaryota > Metazoa > Arthropoda > Insecta > Coleoptera > Elateridae > Agriotes > Agriotes lineatus. The sequence continues at coordinate 87,736,026 of OW679196.1, read as the reverse complement.
CTCCATCACAGTTAACGCTAGACTGATACAACTTTATATTAAAAATATTAGTATTTCAATGCAACATTTTTAAGAAACCTAAATATAGGGCATTCTGTTTAAAAAAATGTTTGATTGCCTCACTTTTTTGAGCCACCCTACATGATCAAAGATATTTTACTAATGTGCGCCACCTTCGTACCTATAACTTTTATAGTTTATTTAAGATTAAATAAACAAAAAAAAACTATGCAGGGAATATTTCTTTTTAATATACATATACCCTATGTGTACTTTAAGAAAAAAAAGCATCAAAGCATTGTTTTACCCTCTATGTAGGCAACCAATTATACAGCAAACTTCAATTTTAAGAGTTTTAACAAAGAGCATATAATATATGCATATAATATATGCTCTTTGGTTTTAATTTAAAACAAATAGCATGCTGTGGAAAAACGATATTTTATCTACTCCTATGCAATAGGAGTTTTGTGTTCAACTTGTTAGCTTTTTACTTACCTTTAGGTCGGCGTTCTATATTTTTAACTCAACAATTGATCACCATAAGTGTACTTGAGGCCCGTCTCTAGCAACAGTGAAGACGTCGCGAATTCTTTGATTAAGATGTTAAAGGGAGCGCCAACAAGTTATACTCAGGTACACTGATATAGGTCAAGAAACTTGTAACTTCGCTTTATATCTAATGAACCAATTATCCAACTCAATGATTGAAATTAAAATGAAAGAGAGTAATACCTTTAACTAGCTTTATTGTTACTCAAACGTTGATCATTATTCAATTACTCTACTATTTGAACGGGGTACCCCACTTGACTTAAACCACTAATATGTTTAATATTTACACAGCGTTTTTATATGCAAAATATCATCAGAAATCACTTATCTGTTCGTGGTTACACTTGTAGAGGTTTAATGCCTCCAAGGACTCCTATTAAATGTCAGCTTGACAGCCCCAAAGCGTCAGCTGTCATATGCGGCAAGTAGGCCCCAAAACTGCCTGATGACTAAACTTTCTGTAGGTTTTCCCGCCCAATACTAGTTGTTATAATTCGAATTTCAAGATAAAATGAGGCAGACGCCAAAATAACTATACGTACCCTGTTAACAGGCAATAACTATGCAAACGTTAATTCGTGGTTTCCTAAATCGCTTCTAAGCTCGAATCTATATTCGTCAGAAAAGTGATTCTCGCTTCTAAAATCTCCTACCAGGACGGTTGGCCAGTAATATTCCCTACTATAACCAAACCATTTGAAATGGCGACATTATCACCAAATAACCCACGAAACTTCTTGCAAGTTCAAATGCTGTCACACGTTTTTTTCCAAAAACAAAAACCGTTGTTTATTTTTCCCCTTTAGTAACGACCATTGCCAATCTGATATTAATTTTTATGAGCTTTTATCGCATTAATCCCACTTGATCTTTTATTCTCTAATTATATAACGTAAACTACTAGTATAGTGCTAAAATGCTTTTAGCACGTAACAAACTTCAAACGTTATTTAATAATAAGAATACATTTTGTGATTGGCTACAACCTATTGAATTATGAAAATAGAATTTTATGATTGGCTGCAAACCGTGAATTATGAATCATAATTCATGGCCATTATACAGTAGGAGTAAGTGCTAAAAGTTGATGTTTATGCACGAGACATGAAAATAGGCTAAGTTTCATAACATATCGAGTGCAATAACATTTTTAGCATGAGTTAGCATACAATATTTTTTCTACGACTTTAAATTTACTGTTATTAATTCATAAATGTTGATTTAACAAAGGTTTGCATTTATGACCGTTCTAATTTATGTCCCGACGCGCAGGTGAATGTTTGTGGAACCAGTACTGTCAAAGTCAGTTATCAAAGGTAATTATAATACTACACATCTAACTTTATTCATTACATAACGCTTTTATTTAAAAAAACACTTTACCTCTAACGCAAGAAGTACCTAGAATAACTTTACAACCTCACTTCCAGTTTGAAATTGTAGTTTTATAACCTCACTTCACTTTATAATACATGTGCTAAAAGTAAACAGCTGATCTCATTTTAAACACGCTAAATTATAAAACGTCACTTTTAGTGAAAAAAGCTAGCGCTAAAAGGCCTGCTTTTAGTGGTGATCGAAATATAAATCGTACAAATTTTCTAATCACCAGCAACTATTTGACTAAGACAAAGAAAAAAGAACAAGCCTTTGTAAAACTTGATTTAATTCACTTAATGAACACGAAGACATTTTAAATAAGATAGTTTTTAGTGATGAAGCAACTTTCACAATAAATGGAGAAGTTAATTCATAATATTTTCGGTGTGTATCTTATTCCTGGTTTATCCATTTTATCTTCCTAACCTCATCCCTTTCTATTCCTCAGATATTGGTCCCGCACTAACCACCATTTACAAAAAACATGTTAAACGAAATTTAGAATGAGCGTTTCCCTATGTACAGGGTGGGCCAAAGTAGACGCTTTCTTATGGAAACTCATGTTCCTGTCAGAGATAGAAAAATTTTGACCAACGTCTCCTGAGCTCAAATTTTATGAAAAAGTTACTGGTGTAAACAGAATTTTGCTATCGTAAACCGTTAGGCCGCTAGGGGGCGTTTTTCAAAATTCGTCGATTTCTTTAAACCCTTCTAGCTTTTTTGTTTTTAGTAATAATTGATTTCTGTAAAAACTTTCTATAGCAGTTTTTGGTGTAGAATAGGCTGGTGAATTTTGTTTTAATACAGGGTGATTCGTAAATTTGCTGCAACAAAAATTTTCTTATTTCTTATGGAACACCCGGTATATTTATACATTTTTTTGTAGTCCTTAAAATTCTCTTTTCAAAAATATATAATACTATATGTCTAAAGTTAGCATTTTACGGTATATTTGGCTTTAAGTTAAATAAACTAAAAATATCAAGTAGCCATTGTGTCATAGCACCGCATCACCATTGTTTTAAACCAACATTAGCAATATTTATGAGTAAAACAAAGTTGGCGCTAACTAAATAAGAAAAAACAAAAAGCAGATAGGGTTACAAACATTTAGAACAAATAACAAAATTAATAAAACATATTACCACCCAACGATATGTCCTTTTATAACATATGTTCAAACTGGGCACCGTTCTGATTAATACACAAGCGGCACCGTTGTTTGACAGCATTTGCAGCATTTCTTAGCTCAATGTTAGAAATTGTAGCAAATGCATTTTGCACTGCTTCCTCTTGCAATTCTCTTGATGTAATCGGTTGTCTATATGTCAAATCTTTAATTTTTCCCCAAAAATAGCAGTCTAGGGGTGTCATATGTGGGACTTCACTGGCCAAGCGATTGGTCCTTGGTTCCCTATCCACTCTTCACCAAACTGCACTTTTAAGTAATTAGTTGTAACTCTTCAATTATGAGGCCATCATCTTGTTGGAAGGTGGAAATTTAAATAGACACGGACAAAAAACCAGATTATGTTCAAATTCAAAAGCTATTTCACTAATTTGACAGCGGCCAACTTTGTTTTCCTCATAAATATTGCTACTGTTGGTTTAAAACAATGGTCATGCGGCGCTATGACACAATGGCTACTTGATATTTTTAGTTTATTTAACTTAAAGCCAAATACACCGTAACATGCTAAATTTGGACATATAGTATTATATATTTTTGAATAGAGAATTTTAAGGACTACAAAAAAATGTATAAATATACCGGGTGTTCCATAAGAAATAAGAAAATGTTTGTTGCAGCAAATTTACGAATCACCCTGTATTAAAACAAAATGCACCAGCCTATTCTACACCAAAAACTGCTATGAGAAAGTTTTTACAGAAATCAATTATTACTAAAAACAAAAAAGCTAGAAGGGTTTAAATAAATCGACGAATTTTGAAAAACGCCCCCTAGCGGCCTAACGGTTTACGATAGCAAAATTCTGTTTGCACCAGTAACTTTTTCATAAAATTTGAGCTCGGGAGATGTTGGTCAAAATTTTTCTATCTTTGACAGGAATATGAGTTTCCATAAGAAAGCGTCTACTTTGGCCCACCCTGTACATTTTCATGTACACCCTGTGTTAACACGTATTAATGAAAACGATAGTTACAGAGGTAATATTCAGCTAATATAACTGAAATAGTTGCCGTTTTTATTAGCAACTAGATTCTAGTTTATGCGCTTTGTATGCGTCAACCTTCTGAAGAATGTCAAGATATTTGGTCAAAATTACAGAAAATTATTTAAATAGTGCCCTACCCACAGTAGCACATAATTCCACTCTTCTGAGGTATATGCTTCTTAAGCTAACTCTGCCAACTAGATCTCATCAAGCAGGCTTAGACTGCAAAAGGCGAAAGCCGTACTAACATTTTTTGATTTATTACACCTACCGCAGTCAATCACTGTATACAAATAATAATGTGTGCACATGCAATCACATCAATGTCGTAAAACATCTCAATAAGTAATTTTATTTCTAAAATGTAGGTACTTTTAGGTCATGGTTTTCCACATCAACAACAGCGCTGTTCCGAACGGCTGCCAACAAAGTAATGATCGCCAGAATGATTGCCAACATCCAGTAATGGATAGGCACGCAAAGAAGAAGAAGGTACTCTTTACATGTGAAAATTTTTGATACTTGTAGTCGACTTTTAATATGCTTTGAAATAAAAAATAAAGCAATTTTATTTATACAAAAACCCAATTAACATAAATTTAATAGGTACATACTAAAATATCACTTAATTCATTTACTTTTGTAGGCCACTCTGTGATCTGTCCTCTATATCATATTTTTGTATGAAGGCATTTACTAGGGCTTCGATTTTTTCAGGTTCATTTAAATGTAAGTGGTGTGTTCCTTCAATTTCGTGGTACTCCACATCATTTTTTTCTCTAATAATCTCAAGAATCTTCATATAAGTTTCTTTTAACTGCATAAACGGGCTAGTTGTAGCCATGCTCATAAATACAGGACATGTTATCCTTCGGGAAGCTTCAAATAGATCTTCATCTGTAATGTATTGCAAAGCAGCCACCTTTAGTCTTGGATCGCGAGTAAGATAGAAAAGATTAAGATCTTTTGCTGAAGGCGCAGTATTGCGTCGCAACAGATATTTGCACGACTCTAAATCAATGGATTTCCTAGAACCTTCATGTAACAGTTGCTCCAGTTGTGCAAACGGATAACTGGGGGGCTCAGTGCTGCTGCTGTTTAATGCATCATTTTTCAAGAAGTAATTTATAGTCTTTGCCATACGATCAGGTTTATTGTTTTTATCGGGACTATACGGATACAAACCATCTATACAAATTAGAAAATCGACATTTTTAGGGTATAAAAATGCATATGAGAAACTACACATTGCCCCCATTGAATGGCCTAGAAGCGATACCTTAGGCCAATTAAAATAGTTAACAATTCTTCTTATTAATATAGGAAGATCTATGCTGTGGCCAAATATTCCACTGGGATATTTTGACGACAAGCCATGGCCTGGTACATCAATTGCCAAAAAACCCACATGTCGTGGAAGATATGGCGCTAGTCTATCAAACGTCCCACAATTATCCTAAAAACAGACCCCGTCGTGAAAAGCTAAAACAATTCAAACAAGAGTTACTTGCCAACCGTGGATTCCCAGTATGGGTCTTTTATCTTGTGGACCCCACCATTTTCCAAGCACCTTTCCCCATGGACAAGGAATTTCAATTTCTTCATAGCTTCGTTCCATTGAATGTTGTTCATTATTCAATAATTTCGACACTTGTCGGACTGAATAATTCTGAATATTTCTTCTCGTTTGTAGCACTTTATTTGTTCGAATCATTTTTATTTATCTTCAAATACTGGAGTAATTTTATCAGTACTAACTGTAACTGAATGGTTTCTATATTTCTAATATGTGTACTCTAGTTATGACATGCTAAATCTGGGAAAAGCCGATTAGCTCTGGGCTCTGATAATAGTTTGAGTGTCAGTATAAGGTTATCTCTGCAATAAATTAATGGAGGATTCACAAAACTGCTCATTTAATATTTTAAAAAGGTGCTGATTCACAAAATTAGGAATGCCACATTCTTGGTAGATTTTATCATTTTGTAACATAACCTCAAAGTTGCTATTTAATTCAACAAATAATATGCAATATTCTCAAGGGTAATATAACAAAACCTTGATAAATAGTCGACAATTTTTAATGTACTAACTAAATTTCGACTGTATTTTGGTATTAATTCGACAAGACCTAATTTTGGCATTAATAATCTGATTAAAGCCCGAGAGTTTAGCTCCAGTGCGGATATTATGTCCAGAACAATTGAAAAACACGAGAAATTTAGCAACAATAAAAATTGTAGCTAATTTATCAAGTTCATATTCTTATATGGGTATTTCGCCACTCTGCAAATTAAAATATTAAATAACGAAAATATTAACAACGAACGTTTCGAGGGACAATCTGCCCTCGTTATCAACGAATAACAATTAAAACTAACAAGACACTGGAAGGAAAAACGACCAACCTTCCAGTAAAAAAAAGATAAGTGTCTTGTTAATTTTAATTGTTATTCGTTGATAACGAGGGCAGATTGTCCCTCGAAACGTTCGTTGTTAATATTTTCGTTATTTAATATTTTAATTTGCAGAGTGGCGAAATACCCATATAAGAATATGAATTATGAATTCACGCCACAAAGAAGTTTCAGAGATTATCTTAATTTATCAAGGTCGTGCTATATTTGAGAAGATTATTTCTTGAACGCAATGTACAGTTATCGCCAATAAAAACAGGTACACCTAAATAGATCATAGTGACAATATTTTAACATTATTACCGTTTAAACCGTTCCCATGCTTCTAAACGACAGTTACCTGTAATTTTCTTGCCATATTATGCAAATTGCAAATAAAAAACTTAATATAAATCATTAAATTTGCAAACAGAGAAAGCATTCCAACAAAAATTATATTAATAACTTGTAATGTCGCCACGGTTTGCAATTACTGATTTCTGATATATTTAGGTAATAAGTTGTATTTTTCCTCATGTTAAACTGAGTTGCAATCGCTTTTATTGGCACTCGTCTCATTACTTTATCGACAATCCTTCCTTTTTTGAAATTGTTCAAATGACGGGGCATGTTTTCAGATAACCAATTTTCGACATTCGATGACAGCGAAAAATGCGACAGTTAATTTAAATGTACAGGTTACTAAGGTAGGTATTATTCTAAAAGTTGCGTTTACATTGGGATAAAATCGGGTATACCTAATTTTCTATCATCCAATACAACACTGTCAAAAATTAATTTTAAATTTCAAAATAATATTTTTTTGAAAATTATCTTTTATGTAGCACGCAAGTTATTTATGGTACAAATGTGTTTATCACAAATAATGCACGAGAGAAAAGGTCTTTTATTGACTGAATTATTTGTAACAACACAAGCGTGCCATACAAAATTTTATCCAACAACTCAATGAATATCTAAAAAAGTCATAGTGACTAATTGGGAAGTACCGAGGGATCAAATAAATTTATACTTAGAGTCGCTTGTGATTTGTGTTATACGTCTCGCAGTACTGCAGTGTATTATCAAATTCGAGGTTAATAGGTTAGTTTTGTTTGTTATTTGACAGACTGACGCAAAACTTAACTTTTTTTTTTTAAAGGTGTTGCATATCCAGGGATCTTGGTTGTATGTCTCCATCCCTGGGCAGTACAAGTGGCCCTAATGACACCCTCCTCGACTCTAAGCTCTCCCTTGAATTGCAGATGCATTACTTCAGGAAGAATGTCGATTCGCAGGTTCCAGTACTTTTATTGTGTTAATAGATCAGTATTGTACAAATGTGTGAACTCAGAGTAAAACAAAATCAATACGCTATACAGTAAACATTACAAATAAAGTACTTTTTTTTCTATAATAACTGTCAGTGTTACAATATTGGTATAGTCAAATTTATACCCATTCGGAGTCACGTGATAATCTAGTAATTTTACGTATGTCGATTCTTAAAAATGCAATTTTAGGGAAATAAATGACATTCCGTTTTGTAGGTTATCCTGACATATGCCAATTTCTAAAACAAGGTTGCTACGGGTTTATTCTCTTATATGAAATTAAACTGAATTTACAGGTTAAAGAAAACATAACATGTCGTAAAATGTAAATATAATAAAGATATGTCAGATGCTACATTAAAAACATAGCAAATTTTAAGTCAATTTCTGTGCATGCATATTCTGTTATAGAACATTGCCATTTGAAGCCTATTTCCTTGCACAATCTATTTAGGGAAGAAACTGAATGTGAAAAATCTCCTCCAGATTCTTCAACCAAGCATTTTTTAGATTTTTTATGGTTACAAATTCTTTAGCTACATACATTTTATATATAGTGTCTTGACTGCTTCGTCGACTTCCGTTTTTGCATTCTTCACTTTCTGGCTCATATTTTCGGTAAATTGTGCTCTCCAAGATATTTAACGCAAGAGAAGCACGGCGAACAGCGTTGGAGGGTGAAACTGTTGATTTACTATTATTAATATTGTACTCTTCATAAAAAAAAACGCATAATATTCAAATTAATTGTTGTGACTGCTCGTTATACCGCATGTCCGATGGTTTCTTTTAATTTCCAGTTTTCGGCTCAACAATTTTAGGTTTTATTACCCTTATCTCAATAACTTACACGAAAAATATAATCTGACAGATTAGAAACGTCAAATTTTTAAAATTAATTTTATGAATCGACATGCCTTTTTTTCAAATTTCTTCCATTTCATTTATTTTACTAAAGATGAACAGAGACAGACAAAAGTCACGTGACTCCGAATGGGTATAATTTTGACTATAGATATGTGATTAAAACGCTAGGAAATTTTTATACCTCGTGTTGGTAGAACTTTTTCAAAATTATGGTTGTGTCAATTTTGAATGTGAAAGTTTCTTAATTTTTAAACTCTTGACAAATTTCTCTTTTTAACATGGAATCATCATCATCATCAATAAAATCGGTTAAAAAAATCTGGTGTGATACACTCACACAACTTCCTTTTACAGTGTTCTTATAATTAGTCAAAAATTTCATTTTTAATTTTTAACTAATTGTCAAAAATTTTCAAAAATCACAAATTCTACAAAAACGGTACAAAATAGAGCGTTAGTTGAAGAGACAAATTTTCTCTAAAATTTTAAGGTGAATTCAAAAATGTAATAATATACCGGGTGTTTTATTTAAAATAGGAGTTAATAAAAAAAATAGAAAAAAAAACAAAAGAAACCCACTTTAGAAGTATTCAACTGGAAAATCACCTATTTCACATCAATACACATTAAAAATGTAGTAAAAACGTAAAGTTTAAAAAAAATCGTTAGAGCCGTTTTTGAAAAAATCGAAAAAAACTGAAAAATCACAAGAGTAAACACCTACTTCCGGTTATGCGATTTTCTTCAAAAGCTTGCTGTCTCATCTACATAGTACACAAAACTTATACAGGGTGTTAGTAAATAAGTTCGACAAAATTAAGGGGGTGATTCTGAATGGAAAAATAATGATATTTTGTTATATAAATGTATATTCGTAAATGCTTCGTTTCCGAGCCACAGTTAGTTAAAGTTTTTCTTAAAAATTAATAATTTTTTTATTGCTCTGAAACCGGTCAAGATATGCAAATGAAGTTTATTGGGTTTTAAGAGGTACTTATAGCGCATTCTTTGATATGCAATTAAGAATTTTATATTCATCATTGGCGCGCATACGGGTAATGATCCCGATGTCTTATTTTTTGCATAAAAATGGCGCTACCTACAAAAAAATAACAAGAAAGCTTTTTTGTCACAAATTGAACGAGAAATTCAAAAATAATTTTTATTTTGAAATATCTCAGTGGCGTACCATTTTTTTCTATAAAAATATCGGGATCATTACCCGTATGCGCGCCAATGATGAATATAAAATTCTTAATTGCATATCAAAGAATGCGCTATAAGTACCTCTTAAAACCCACTAAACTTCATTTGCATATCTTGACCGGTTTCAGAGCAATAACAAAATTATCAATTTTTAAGAAAAACTTTAACTAACTGTGGCTCGGCAACGAAGCATTTGCGAATATACATTTATATAACAAAATATCATTATTTTTCCATGCAGAATCACCCCCTTACTTTTGTCGCACTTATTTACTAACACCCTGTATATGAAGTTTCAACGCCATACCTCTTTTCGTTTTTGAGATATTCTGTTCACAGACAGACACACAGACAGACACACAGACCAATGAAAAAAAATATGTTTTTTGGGATCAGGGGACTCTAAAACGTGAAGATCTGTTGAAAACTCAATTTCGAATTTTTGGGGTGAATCCAATACTTCCTTTATTGTAAAAGGAAGTAAAAAGAAAACCAAGAAATATTTTAACTGCAAAAATGAAGCAAGCGGTATTAAATTATGACATATCTGTCAAAATGACAATCATTTTTTAGTGAAAGAAAAGAACTAAAAATCTATGTAGTACCAACATTATTAAAACTAGGGATCCTGCAGGAATGCAACTTATCCCCTAGAAAGTTGACCTTGAAAATTATTATAGAAAAAAAAATGTACTTCACATACCTATCATTAATATGGTAATTACAGTTCATTCAAATTCAAGATAGAGCAAAATCTGCAACCCAAGTTACAAATATCAGCGGTCAGTTGATTACTATTTTGATTTTATTAAAATTTAGATCAGAGAGATATGACTTTGTTGCCGTCTTGATGAGTGTCAAAATCAAATTCGAGGTTAGCAGGTTAGGTTTTGCGTCAGTTTTGACACGAACTGACGCAAAACCTAACCTGCTAACCTCGAATTTGATTTTGACACTCATCAAGACGGCAACAAAGCCGTCTCTCACCCCAGATGGTTTTTGGGCGCAGAAAAGAACAGCTCGAGTGTGCTAACACCGATACATCCGCCGTAGCGAAGGAAACCAACGTCCTAAATATGTTCGGGGGGCTTCAATCCACGCAACGTGAGGGCATTCCTAACTCCACATATCCAAATCAACCAAATAGCCCTAAATAAGCATCCCCCGAACTAGTAAATAGCACTATTAGCGAACTGTTCGCTTCGAAAGCTGGCGAAGAAGAACGCAGCAAGTCCCGGCCTGGCAATGGTTTTTCCAGATAAAAGCTATCGCCAGAAGACACGACCAGACGCCAATGCGCAACGCGCGGGAAAATAGCGTTCAAATTCGAAATTATGGCAGGCGGTGCATTCTGCACGTAGAACAAGTTCTAACAAGTTTCCTATTTTTGTATGCTCTGCTTTGTATTTCTGTAATTTTCTCTTTTATCTTCATCATTGGGTCTTTGAACTATTATCCTTTCTAGGGTTTTTTCAAGGGTATCCAGTAGACATATTGGCCTAAATATTTTACTTATTTCATCCATTTCTTCTGTGGGTTTTTCTATTAGACATAGTTGTGCCCGTTTTCATGTGTAAGGGTATGTCTCCGATTCTGTAATCACGTTCAACATTGCAAGCATGGTATTTTCTTTTGATTCCCATGCTGATCTTATTATTTCAGTTGTTAGTCCGTCGCGGCCTGGAGCTTTTTTCCATTTCGGTCATTTGATGGTCATCTGGACCTCTTCACTGGTGACCTCTGTTACTGCTGTGGTATCTATTAGTTGCCATTCGTGTTGGACATATAGGGAATAATTCGTTAACTATTCGATCAGTTTCTTCTTCTCTCAGAGCGATCCTGGGTCTGCTCAACAGTTTTCCTGTCACGATTTTATACCCCTGTCCCCAAGGGTTTACCTCAACCTCCTCTAGTAGTTGCTTCCATTCGTCTTCCTTTGCTTTAATAAATAGATAGTCGGTATTCCATTGTTGCTTTTAGTTATTCTTTTTTTACCTGCAATTTGTGCTCTAGGGCAGTGTTACTCAAAGTGGTGGTCCGAGGACCGGTGCCGGTCCGTGAGCAAGATGTTGCCGGTCCGCGAAGTCGATTGTTGATTTCGATAATCGACTCGATTCTGTTGTTAGTCTACCACTTCAAAATATGGGAATAGTATAAAAATTCATCTATTTCGCGTGGCTCTGTCATCAGTTGAACCACGGATAGATAAATTGACCAATAATAAGCCCATTTATCACATTAATGCGTTCTACGAAGCTGGTTGAACTGTTAAATATGTAAATTGCGTAACGTTTTAATCTAGTAAATAAGCGGTAAACTTGACATCAAATACAGGAATGGCTTATGAACGGTATTAACATTGAACTATTAAAAACACTGGCTCAACTAAGCAGCAATAAAAAGCGGTAATCAACTAAACATGGTACAAATCCGACACATACTTTATCTGCCACTACGTAAAGTTGAAAATGATTATGTAATCTGACGGTAATGAATTAAACTGACAAGTAAACAACTATAAAAGGTTTAGCAAATGCAATGGTGCAAACAATAAATGTTACAATGACCGCAACATTACACAAACTGTCTGGCACTTCGCCGAAACACTCGGTACACTTAAAATTCGTCACTGTAAAGCTACTACAATTGAAAAGGTCCCTTTAAAAAGCTTGGCTTAGCTGCAATCGACGTCCCACGTTGCTGCAAACGGCTGCCGTTCAAGACCACTGCTCTAACATCCAGTGAAACTTCTTCAAAACAACGGTAAATGACCGACGAGGTGGAACCTGGGATAATCCCCCTATTAAGAGAAAAATTGAAGCCCGCACGGAAATTGGCAGAACGAAAAGAGGGAGCTTTGCGAAACCTGGTAAGCCGATACTGGGTTTTCACAGAGTCCGCCAAACGACTTTTTAGGGGTTGCCACCCCATGACAACGAAAACCTCAAGGCTCACATCAATAAACAACAACGTTAAGTTCGCCCAACAGCTACCACAACTACGTATAGTTCAATGAGTCCATAAAATGCGAAACGCACAACACTTGTGTTGGATCGGCGAGAGTTCAAATAACGGAACACAACAAGCGATACACACACACACACACTAAAGGAAAAAACCGTTACCCGTTAATCACACAATAAAAAAAACGTAAACCCTCACCTACGCTACCCTGAAGGGTGCGTGGCGGGACGACAACTTCCAAATCACTTGTTGCTTCTCGTCACGCCGGGCCAATTCTGTCTAGAAAATCCGCGAAGAGCTTCGCACGCGATAAATAGTGGGGTCCAACATTCATACTCGCTCTCTCTAACACACGGCAACTGTCTTTTATTCTGACTCAAAACGTAGGCGCTTATTCAACAAATTCACGTCTGCGGCGGATCGATAAGGAACACGTGCGTGGCGGGCACGCAGACTGGATCGATAACACAGATGTGTTCCGCTAGAAAAAAACTGAATGCATGTACAAAATTCGAGATACATACTTATATACAGGCGGAATCGTAATTCGGAATCGAGAAAATAATGCAAAATTAGACGTACGTTCGTACAAATTAAAAATTTTCTTGCATCTTTTAAAGTCTATGAATAACTTACTTATATTTCGCTATTGGTTCATTTGTTAATAAATGTAGCGGTCCGTCATACATTAGTAAAAATAATACCGGTCCGCCACATTAAACAGTTTGAGAAGCACTGCTCTAGGGTTACTGTGTATTTTCTGTTTGTCCTTGTCATTTGTCTCCTTTTAGTTATACACTTTTGGCAGTACTGAAGTCAGTCTATGTTATATTCGAGATTAGTTTTGTACGTTATTTGACACTGACGCAAAACTTAACCTGCAAATCTTGAATTTGTCATAGCTTGACAGTGCTATCAACAATACAGTAGTGAGTGACATGGTTTTTATTTCTCTAGTGGGTAACGGTTTTTACCTCACTAGTGCGTTATAGGCCAGTTTAGAGGTCTAAAATCGATCTAGTAATAGCCTTATAACTAGGTGTTGGATAAAATTCATTTTCAACATCTTGTTTAACTTATCCACGTTATTTTAATGTTACGGATAATTTAATCTATAAATGTGGTTTAAATTAGGTACATATTTTTGCAGTTTATTAGACTACGTTAAAGTCACATCAACTAATAATACAGTAAATGACAGTTAGCCTTAATTTTCCTAACTACGCTCGACTACAGAAGAGTTTCTATTCCCCTTTTTCACCAACACCACATCACCCTCCTTTATACTAGTTTTACAAAATAAAGCACAAGTCTGAGGAGGTATAGAGGGACCCCCGGTGCATGAGAAACCGGACATGTTGGAGTCACGTAAAAATGCACAACATTACACCATGCGATAAAACACATAGTAAACGGTATCACACTACATATACAGTGAGAAAAACGTTTTAAGACTAGACATGGCTGAATTATGCAAAATTAGACAAGGGGCATTTACTTAATGTTACCATGGTGTTTGTGAATAAAATAACAACACAGTGACTATAGAAACTGGTTTATTTCATTGTAATTTCAAAACCTACAATTGTTACTGTACTACCTATTGCTACCTACCTTAGAAGGCTCACATAACTCCGACTAGCTCATCCTCGGCTGCGATATGGGTATGACAAATGTGGGATTTTTGTTTACTTCACTTTTGCATAAAGGTTTTAGGTTCACTAAGAAAGAAGTATTGGGCGCCACCAACTTGATTAGATTGTTAATTTTTTCTATAATTATTTATATATACATACATCCAATCATGTAATTTAAGGGTTATGTTAATTGATTAATTATGAGTTTAATATAATAAAGGTTCATCTACTATGGCAGTTCATAAATGACACCTTATAATAAAATATCGAATTAGAGTTCATATCAGTTTGATTTAATTAATAATGAGTTTCTTTTTTTTTCTGAAATTCTGCATACAAATAAGATAAATTTAAAGAACCTTTTATACCCTCTTAAACTATTTCTATTCGCAATTATGGCTGTTAAATGATTTATCGGATAACTCAATTCACATTTCTAAAGTATAAGAAATGCCCATTATTTGACACATACCTGCGGTATAACATTAAACGCTAACTGACATCCTTTATCTAATAGACTTGTCTGTCCGGGACGCATATACGTAATCTGCAGACGCATAAGGTATTATGACAACTGTTCGGCCACAATCGGTAATTGATTAATATGGAGCCAATGAAAGTTTAAGTAAAGTGCAGACACAGAGAGGTATTAGACGTCTGCAGTTTACTTAGTGGTTTCGCTTTGAGTTGCTATATCGTATTAAATGTCGTCTAAAATTACTATAAATTATTGAAATATAGAAAGTATGCTCCCAGAACGCTAGGAGTACAATTTGTAAACGACACAGCTGTTTGATTAAATCTAACTACCAAAGATGAAGTTTAGGTTAGCTTCGCATGTTTATCTTTCGACCAACAGACCGAAAAAACAGACCGAAAGAATGCCGGTAGATATACAAACTGTATCTAACCAAATTTAGCGCTTACAAAATGTAATTTTTCGAAAACAGTTAAAAGAATCTGGTCTGATACACGCACACAACTTCCTTTTACAGTGATTTTATAATTAACCATAAATTTGATTTTTAATTTTTAAGCATTTGTCAAAAATTACAAATTTTACAGAAACCGTACAAAATAGAGCGTTAGTTGAAGAGACAAATTTTCTCTAAAATTCTCTGCTGAATTAAAAATGTAATAATATAGCGGGTGTTCTATTTAAAATATGAATTAATAAAAAAAGAAAAAGAAACAAAAGAAACCTATTTTAGAGGTATTCAACTGGAAAATCACATCAATACACATTAAAAATGTAGTAAAAATGCTTGACAAAATCGTTAGAGCCGTTTTTTTTAAATCGAAAGAAAACTGAAAAATTACAAGAGTAAAAACACCATACTTCCGGTTATGCGATTTTATTCAAAAACTTTCTGTCGCATCTAGATAATACACAAAACTTATATATGAAGTTTCAACGTCATACCTCTTTTCGTTTTTGAGATATTCTGTTCACACACAGACAGACAGACCAATGAACAAAAACATGTTTTTTGAGTTCAGGGGACTCTAAAACGTGAAGATATGTTGAAAACTCAATTTCGAATTATTGTAAAAGGTGACATTTTTATTTTATTTTTAGTGGATGAAGTGATTCATTTTCGTATACACAACAGGACGCAAACTACTTTTACGTTCTAAAACGCGTCCAGCGACGTTTGAATTAATTTAGTGAATAAAATGGATCAGGCCATTTACCAATTTATTATTTCAACTTAAACAGTTAGTTTTAACCCTATAATTATACTAAAGTTAATTAATTACTATATGTAATTACATTGAATTCCAATGTTAAAATGACATAAATTTTATAATTATTATTCATATTCTATCAAATAAATTCATGTTGACAGTTCTATAATTTTTATTTCAATTTTGCTTAATATTAATTCAATTTTCGCAAACATTTTATTTGTATCTCGTGTTTTTTTTATCGAAAAATCATAAAGTATCACTTTTTTAACAAAAAAATTGTAAAGAAAGTAACACGTTTTTAACTATTTTATTGAAATTGCGAATTGTCTATTTGACAGTTATAAATGTTGAAGTCTTTTTCGACCAAATTTCGAGTTACAAGGGATCACTATGCAAAAAATAACGTTAGCAACACATATGAAAACAACTTTTTTTACTCATTTGTAGTTGTTTTTGAATGACTACATGTATTCACATACATTTTCCGATGGCGATTCCACACGTGTGTTACATACTATTTTTCCTGCGACAGTTTCGCATTCTACAACAAATTTAATCTTTTAATTTGACATTCGTTAAAAAGTTGTCGGTTTTAACCAGTCATAGTATGACAATCTGTCAGTTGTCTGAAATAACGTTTTTCATATGAAAACAACAATACAGAAACAGTGTTTTGATGGACTCCATTACAGCGGTGTTATAATAACCACATTAAAACATTAATATACGTAAATAATATCTGTATTTTTCGTCAAAAGTTAAAAGTATTGTTTTTTTTCGTAGGATGAAGATTTGTTCACGAGCAGCGTCATGATAATTTTACGAGCGAAAAATTATATCTCAAAAAGTAAATGTAATTTTTTCTACGAATATTAAAAAATAAATTTACATTATGTATTGCAAAAACTACAAATGAATTTAGAATCTGGCCGTTTTTGGTTTACTTATTGTAGCCGTAATAAACAAAATAGCCACCATTCTTGCGAGCAAACAATTGGTTATTTATTAATTTCCATAGCAACGTGCACTTTCATCTGTAGAGTGAAACAAAGAGCTAGGTACTTTATAAGCGCTAAACTATCTAATAAAGCTCTATTTTATAGCGCAGTAATTTTTTTCATAAAACTATTACTCTCGTAAAAACAAACACTTTTTGTACAACTGTCATTAAAAATTACATTTTTATTCCAGGTGACTACACTTATATGTCAAAATTAATTTATGAGAGAGCACCTTAAAAGTACACACTTTTAACACGTTAAAAATACTTAGTAAACCAATATTTGTCAGATAACTAAGGAAAATCAATAACTTTCAGTTGTTTGGCAGCTCGATATTTTGAAAAAAATCTAGTAAGGCTTTCTATATTCTAATCAAATGTCAAAATTAACATGATTATTTTGAAAAATGTCTACAACTGCTTTCTATATTATAATCAAATTAATAAAAGTTACATTTAGTCAGAAAAAATGATCTTGCTGATTTTTAACGACAGTTGTACAATAGTATATTGTACAACTAATTATTAAACTAATACTTCTTCCACGAATTTGAAGTTTTATTAACGAGGGTGAAGCATAATTATCACTGGTAACTCGAAATTTGGCCGAAAAGCGGTCATATTACAAACGTGCAGTAACGTGAGAAAATTCTTATATCAAAATTAATTAATAGAATCTAATTACATCTGACCAAATATCTCTCGTTTAATCGGAATAAACCGAACATTTCAAGAGAAAATACTATACTAATAATAATAGTCTGTATTTATCAACTCAAGATACAATAAATACGAAATAATAGTGGTCACGGTGCTTGCGTAAAGTGCAGACGCATTATAATGGAACACGTCTGCAGTTTACTTCTGTTCTGATTGGCCGTACGACTTCGGAAAAAACGATGTGATGGGTTATACCTTATGCGTCTGCAGATTACGTATATGCGTCCGGGACGCTGTTTTGTCTGTCCGGGACGCTGTTTCAGCAGCCAAACCGTAAGAGATAGAGAAAAAAGTTGTGAAAGTCATGTTTGGAATGGTCATGCCAGGTCAGGAACCGAATTTCAGTCACGTGACACTTCCGGTTTTCGAGAAATCACGTTTTGATTTAATACGCGTTCTATTTTAAAAACGGTCTTTTTTGTTTTATTAAATGAGACATTTGTCTCACTGGTTGCTAGTTTACAAATATAACCTGGTGGCTATCTATTTAGTTCTTTTTAGCATTGCTACTGAAAAGGTAATTAAATCTTATTATATTATTATGAAGTTATTGATGGTAGATTAAATTTTATAAGTACATTTTTAACTTGTAACTTTGACATACAAAATTCCGAAAAAATAATATTGATGGGAGAAATATTAAATCAAAATGGGATAAGAATGCTCACCTTCTGTCAAATAAATGATTTACTAATAGGAAACACTTTCTAGGACAACCACTGCAAGAAAGATATACATTTGTAACAGAGGGGAGAGATGCAAAAAGCATTATCGACTATATAGTGTACACACAAGAAAGGAGACACAAAATCGGACAAATTAGAACAGAAAATAGAGTTGAAATAGGCACACACCACATATTAATAATAGCTGAAATGCATGAAAAAAGACAAGACAAAAATAGACAAACCAGAATATAGTAGAATAGCAATAAAGAGACTACAAGACCCAGAAAAGAAGAAAAGATATAAGAAACAGAGAAAAAAATTGAAATGGCTAAAGAAAAAGAAGGAAATCTTGAAGAAAGATGGTACATTTAAAGAAATAATATTGAGGAAAGCGGAAGAAATATGTGGAGTATATAAAATCAAGAAAAACAAAAAAGAACTGATTGGTGGAATAAAGAAATACAGGCAGAGGTGAAAAAGAAGAAAGAAGCAAAGAAAGCGTATATTAGAACGAACAGAGAACAAGAAAAAGAAGAATATCACAGAATAAGAAACACGGTAAAAGTAATGATAAGAGAAGCTAAGAGAGAGAGCTGGAAGAAATACGGAGAAGAACTAAATCAATGTTACAAAAATAACAATAGAAAGTTTTGGAGCAAAATAAGAACAATAAGGGGTAGGAAAAGAAAAGAGATAAGAGGATTGAGAGATAAGGAAAACCAGATAAAATCACAACTACAGGAAATAATAAACATATGGGAAAAATACTATATGGAAAAATATGAAGACAAACAAGAAGAACAGAATATACAAGAAAATAAGACACAAAACCAGACAACGGAAAACGAAAATACAACAGAAGAAATACAAATGGAACAACTAGAAGAGGCAATGGCCAAAATTCGGATAGGAAAAGCAAGTGGGTCAGATAGAATAGACCCGGAGATGATAAAGTGGTTAGGGGAACTAGAAAAAAAATGGTTACTAAAAATAATGAGGCTAGCATGGCAATCAAATAAAATGCCGAAAGACTGGGAAGAAAACCTACTGGTGCCAATCCACAAAAAAGGAGACGAATTCGGCTGCAAAGACTATAGAGATATATGTCTCTCATCGGTAGTATACAAGGTATACATAAGAATAATAGAAAAGAGAATGAGAGCAATAGTAGAAGAAAAACTGGAAGAGGAACAATCAGCATTTAGACAAAAAAGACAAACAGTGGATAATATATTCCTACTAAGACTAATGATGGAAAGGAAAATGAAAAAGGAGAAGAAATGCATATAACCTTTATAGATCTTAAGGCTGCTTTTGACAGAGTAAATAGAAATATCTTGTGGGGAATTATGACAGATCTAAACATCCCAAGAAAACTAATAGAAATAACAAAGATCATCTATAAAAATGCAAGGGCAAGAGTACAGATATGCGGCAGACGATCATCGCAATTTAAAATGGAAAGAGGAATTAAACAAGGCGACAGCCTCAGTCCATTGCTTTTTATACTCATAATGGACAACATAATAAAAAACGCCAAGCAAAGATCAAAACACCTACAAATGACCATCGGATACAACAATCTATGACCGATTAAAACAGAGGTAATGATATATGCAGACGATATAGTATTAGTAGCGGAAAATCAAAGAAAAATGCAACAATTAATAAACATGGGTGGAAGAGATAGAGAAAGTAAGATTAGAAATAAATATAAACAAATGCAAATACATGGAAATAAGCAATACACAAACACAACAGGCAGAAGAAAACGGGAACAAATTGACATGTAAAGGGGTGGAAATAGAAGAAGTGACTACACATGAATACCTGGGGACTGTAATAATGAACGACGGAAAAATCGACACAGAAATTGCAAATAGGGCCAAAATGACAACAAAAATATACTACGCCCTAAATAAAACAGTGCTGGGTAAGACAGAAATAGAACAGAAAACAAAGATACATATATATAACGCAATAACAATACAAACATTAATATACGCGAGCGAGACATGGGTAATAAACGAAAAACGGAGAAGCAAAATAAATGCGGCAGAAATGAAACACCTGAGAAAGATAGCGGGGAGGACGAAAATGGATAGATACCGAAGCGAAAACATAAGGAAGAAACTAAACCAGGAAGACATCGAAACAAAAATAAACAGAAGAAAGTTAAGCTGGTATGGACACGTAATAAGAATAAGAGAGGACAGAATAGAGAAGAAAGCAATGGAAGCTAAAAGATATGGAAACAGAAGGAAAGGAAGACCTAGGAAGGGATGGCTGGAACAAGTGGCAGACCTAGGAATGAAAACGAGAAAAACAATACAACAGATGAAACAACTATAGTGAGAGACCGGAGAGGATGGAAAAAATTGATAGAAGAAAAATGAACAACAAACTCCGACGCCATCAGGGCATAAGGAGAAAGGAGAAGAACTTTGACATATTTTGGGTTACGGCTGAACTGAATAGTTTATACAATTTTCCTGCCGTTTAGGACTGACCTAACTAAGAAGGAGCTGATCCTATGCAGCCTTGCCCATCGAGTTGAACTTTCTGCTAACAGGAAACAATTTCATCACCATACTAATGAAGTGGCTTTTTGGGTGAGGAACTCTTAAGGAGATTTAGTGATGGTCTAACATTATCTTCTATTTCTATTAGGCCCTCCAAAAAGGCTTCGTCAAGACTCCGTGCGACTTTATCCAACTGAATCATAGATAGCAAAGAATTGCAGGGGAAACAAAAAGCTAAACCAAAGACACCCCTATTAGGATATATACTGATCGCCAATGTATGTACCTACCAGTTAGTTTGTAACTGCTTTTTCTATTAAGAATATGCCCATAAAATTAAATCTATTTGCCTGAAAAACCACTACTCTATAATATAATGCAGAATTAGATTAATTACCTTACAGATGGAAGATTTCATATTCTATTATCCTTTTAAGCTGGGAATCAGCTCCTAACTTATTTGTTGCTGGACGCTATCAAGCCTCATCTGTTTTTTTATTCAAAACAGGAAGTGGTTTCCCTCTTATTTTTAATTTGAAAATTCCCAAATTAGCCTTCTGTTTGAAATTAAATACTAGATGAAGATTATGCAACCTGTATTTCTCCCAAGTACTTTAAGTTGTCTGACTTTCAGGTTTTGTTATAATTCAGATTTATTATAATTTAGTAGCTCTGACTGTGGAATGCTACATTACTACCAGGTAAATTTATTAATGCTAAAATAAAGTTGTCAATGTATAGTCTTACATTATTCACACTGTATGTATAGCAAACTAAAACACAACGCGAGAATGTGGCAAAACTGCACTCATAAAAGCTTGGCATAATATAAGGCACAAAAAACAGCACACAACTGAGAACTGACTCACCCCACACAAGGGCGTAGCCAGGATTTTATTTTGGGGGGTGCCGAACCAGGGGGAAAGGTTTATAAGGATGTAACAGATAGTAACTAAATTCAAATTCATTAGGATAAAAAAAAACGAACAAGAGACAAAATAACAAAAAAAGTGAGTTTTATTATTGCTTGGAACAGAAAACTTATTATAATATATAATTAATTGTACTGTTAAAGTTAAGACTTCTTTGATGGCATCAAAAACTACAAGAGAACTAGCTTCCTGGGCACGCTCGCTATTACATCCAGTACTTGTTCTGGTGAAACACTGACATTTGATGAGAATTTCGGGGAGTGCCGGAGCACCTTCAGCACAACCCCTGGCTACGCCCTTGCCCCACAACTGGTTCTGTGACAAGGAGTTCGGAGCCTATCGCCCCTCCTTCCCGCCCCACCGTCATCCATCCTCATCATTTGAACACCTGCCACCGCCTGTTCTTTCACAGTTAAAAATCGCAAATAGTAGCTTAAAACTAATAATTTTTGCAAATTTTGAAATGTCGCTCTTATTAAAGAATCGGCTCCTTCGTCCCTCGTTTTTAAAAACGATTCGTCCCATCAACTCCATTTTGCGTGCTTGATACATAATATACTATTATTTGCTAATATAAAAAGAACAGTCGTGGCCTGAGGAACAATTTTGTTTATTAAATGGCGTTTAATGTGTTAACTAAACATACTAGAGTTTATTTCATTTTGGAACCCTAACGGCCCTTTAAACATTCCCTTGTGCTATCATCTGTTGATTATGCCCTTAATACATAAAACACTATTATTAAAATAAACAGAACTGTAAAATGGGGTGAGATTGGTATTTTCAGACATTTTGAGCTGCAGAGTTTTTAAAATTCTATATGAATTACAATTAATGCAATTCGACCTTCAGCAATAGATTCCATTACCAAAGAAACTTTTTCAGCCACCCACAAAGTATTTATGTATGTATAATCTGTAACCTAATTTACCTTGCAGTGTAGAGGCTGGTGCTTTATGTGCTTGCATCTGGCGGTACAATGCTCAACTTGCCCCGGATTCGGGATACAGAGTTGGAGCGTGCCTTTGGTGCTTGCGCAGCAACCATTGTGAGAGGTGTGTGACATGGTGATGTGTTGACCTTGTTACTCTATCTCTTAGGTCTGTGGTTCTGAGTAGAGCACAGTTAATTTGGTGCCCAACTATGAATGGTCTCACTGAGCCCGATTCTAATCGCCAAGGATACAGAAAAAATCTGACCCCAGCGGGATTCAAACCGAGGACTTGCTTAATGCAAGCCTGGCGCTTACCCATCTGCGCCACGCAGCTTCTTACAAAGTATTTATATATTTTTTTAAAGTATCCCAACCCCAACCAACCTCAAAGTAGGAGGCGAGTTTGTACACCTAACTAAATTGCCAGAAAACTCGATCTAGACTGATTTTATGCTTTAAATAGGACACAAATTGTTTTTATAGAACATATTTGTCATTTTATATTGTAAAATTTTCGTATAAAATTTAAAAAGTGCATTTTTTAAGCACAGGTCACACGATCATTTATTTGCATAAAATTTGTTTGTCAAACATGTTCGGTGACATCATAGAACAATGTTTGGTTTATTCTATCAAACAGGGTGGTCACACCATCAAAGTTACTGTATGTAACTGTTTGAATCAGCTGTTATTAATGAAGTTATGGTCTGCTTTCAAGGTGCGAGATGTAAATTATGTGTATTTTTGTAATAAAAAATTATGCTAGAACAAGCGATCCTTTCGTTGGTAGTAAAGTATGGACCTGTAAGTGGTTACAAAGACATGATAAAGAAAGAGTGGTACACAATAACAATAGAAATCTGAAGATGATTATAACTTTAAAAAATATTGAAGGATGGACAAAAATGTTAAAAACCGATGAACTGCGCAGAATTGCGTCAAACAGTTGCACGGAAAATAGAGCACGTCGTATTTTAGAGATGTTTGACAAACACGATTGGTGACGTCACAAATATGCCATCATTGATGTTTGATAAACAAATTTGATGCAACAAAGCAACCGTGTTGCCTACGCTTTAGCAAAATACAAATAAAACATGAATTTGTATTAAAAAAATACAATTCACAACGTAAATATACATGAATTTTCTTGGAAAACAAAACTAAACATTCTTTCAACCTAAATTAAACATGATTGTAAAAAAAAAAAATTAGAAACTATCAAAAATGAAGTGTCCAATCTCACCCCTACAAGGTACAAAACATTATAAAACCCTTCCTAGAAAATTAACCTTACGATTTTGACGATTAAAAACCACTGTATGATGGTTACCCATATTTACTGAACAAAAATATTCAACAGTAATATCCCAAGTGCATTAAAATAACCGATTAAATTTTGACGTTTTCTGTCAGAATGTTTTAATGGTTTTAATGAGGTCCCGGGTAGTGTAGCTTGAACAAGCGTCCACGTTCGATCAGCAGAGTTAAGCAACGCTCTCTCTGGTCAGAACTTGGATGGGAGTTCCACGGCTGCTTCTCCCGGCACCTCATGGTACGGCTGCCACGGAAATAGTTGGTGCCGGATGTCATAATAACATCATGACAGTCGTTAGTGGGGTTGGAATTGGAAGTCCCCATAAAATGTACAGTGATGCCTATAATTGGCCTAACAGCTGTTGGCGGAGTGCGGAATAAAATAAAAATAAAATAAGAAATATGTCAAGTAAATTTACAGCTCAACAAGAATCACGAATGCGTAGCACGAGGGATTTTGGGGCGGAAAATTTACTTAACATATTTCTTCAGAGCAAAACATTCCGACAAAAAATCGTCAAAATTTATTCAGGCTAGTTTACATGCACGTGAGATGTTCGGTGTGATTACTTCCTGAATAAATAGATAAAATTCATTATGCACAAGCGATTAAATTTTGACATTTGAATTTTTGTCATTAAACTGACAGAAACCATAGTGATTACGCATTATTATGGATATTAAGGACATAATCAAAAGTAATGGCCGCTGCAAATGAAAAGTTGAGAGATATTAAATTTCGCATTTCAAAATGTATTTTTCCAAACAAAAGTATTAAGTACACTAATTGCGCTTTACCATTATTCGTAATGTCAAAATCTCATTCTACTGTATTTTCAGTCTGACTACATAACAGTACTACCAACTGAAAAATATCATCGACATAAAATAAATTATGAAAACTTCAAAATGTCTAATCTCATACTGCAGTCTTATCTCGCCCATTTTACGGTAACACGGACATTTCCACGCTTCAATATGGACTGGTTTTAATGGATTCAAATTGTCAGGCCACACTGTACTGCATTGGTGCAACAAGTTTGTCAATTTGGCTACCGTCACAGCGTAGTGAATTATTTTTAAGCTCTCATATTATTCAAATAGAATCTGTAACTTTGCTACAAGTTAACAAATCTTGCGTCTCAGTATTCGAAATCCAACTGGTAAGCCTTGGAATTGAATAACCCTGTATAGTACCCTAGTTGTGTGCATCGCAGAGCTGAGGTGAATCATCCGAAAATAGATTCGATTCACAGATACAAATCATCAAAAATTAATCGAATCATGGATACCAGGTTCAGATACTTTTTACATAAAAACAATTCAAATCCTTTCGGATCACGGATCCGAATCCTCCGTTTAACAGAATTATTGTTACAGTGTAGTTATTTTATTTTATTACGATCTTTATTAGTCCAGTGCTTAATTATTATCAAAGCATCGATTAATTAAATAAAAAAATGAATAAACTGTACTTCCCGCACGGTATAAATAGTCCACGAGACCGAAGGGTGAGAGGCTGAAGATAATTAATGAATGAATAAATTACACATTGTTGTAGTCACGGTCTACCATCTACGGTTGAAAGATAAAAACAATGATATTAATTAGCAATTCCTGAGCCTAAATAGTTTGCGCAGTCAGAATATTAGTCGCTTATGATTTGTGATATACGTTTGACAGTAATGAAGTGTATTGTCAGTCTATGTCAAATTCGAGGTTCGTAGGTTAGGTTTTGTTTGTTTATGGACACAGATTGATGCAGAACTTAACCTGAAAATTACGAACTTGACATAGCTGGACAGTGCTACCAACAATGCAGTAGTATAAATAACGAAAACTCACTTGTGAATAAAACTTCTTTTTAGTCACTGAAAACAGTTGTATAATGTATGGTAATAGGCGCTACTGTAAGATAAAAAAGATTATGGGAAAGATCTTAGCTCCATCCATTGCACTCCCTACTCTAACGATGCACAATGCCTGCACAAAAGGTAAGTGAACTATAACAAGGATTTGTATTATGGAAAATGATTGGAACCCTTTTTTCATTTGCTTTACGAATCCGGATCACAACTCCTTTTGTGCTAAAGTATTCCAACACCTCTTACAAACCTTCAACAAGGATTCGAGTCATACCCAGTTCTGATGCATCACTACAAAAAAGTTTTTCCTAAAATCGTAGACTCAAGTTTGATCTTGAAAGTGTCACTTTTGCAAGACTATACATTTTTACTTTACTTTACTTAGTTGACCGGTCACCTTCACCGTGGTCTTTGATGGGATAGTTTTATAAAATTTGTAAAGAGCGATTTCAGAAAAAATTTAATGCATTACACAGCATGAAAGTGTCTATGCTTAACTCTGAGGCTTTTTCGCGTCCTCGTATTCTTCAACAAGCCTCCTCATCTGCACAATATCACTTTCATGCCTTGTAATGTAATATACTATTATTTCAACAATTGTAGTAATAATAATAAAGATTAACTAACTTACCGTATACAATCGAATCCTCTTCTACAATTCATTCTTACTTGCAAGTTAAAAAGTCTTTACATATGTTACTATCAAATCGATGAACACCTCGCACCTGTACAGTACATTCATTCATTAGTAAAACTTATGTTAACACATTGATGGACACAACGTCTATAGCCGTCTAATTTCTACAGATGCGAAGTGACATAACATCCATAGACGTTATTTAATGCATAGCTATATGTGACACAACGTCGGTAGACATCTGGTCGTGATATAAATATATAAATTAAGTTGTCGTGTCACCATACGTATGCAGAAATATTCGTTACTGTCACCTATACTTCAAATTTCGCCTGGAATTGATACATTTATAGACATCGCACTCCCACGTGAGTACACTGTGCACGCAGTGTCCATCAACGTGTTAAATCATAATATGCATCATCCCAAAATTGTGCTGTTTTAATAATATTAATACTTGACTTAATATTATCCACAGATATGATATTCGATGTTCAGTTAAATTCCACACCAATATTTTCAAATTGCTGTTATAAGATTATTTTTAGTTGAATGTAATTCATACACAAAAAATACCTTTAACCAAAGAGCTGCTTACAAAAGAAAAAAATGAATTAAATTGGAATGGTATAGGTAAATACGTCAAATTGATGTCGAGGCACCCTACTCAGTACTTGCAATTACTAATTTTTAATTTTCTTCATTGCGGCTTGTACAGATTTGAAACATACACATTAAAATTGTGAAAAATTATGTTGAAAAGAGTAGAAACAAGAAAGAGTATTAAACTTCGGTTATGTCTCTACCCATCAAGCCAAGTTTGATACATATTATAGACCAGGAGAAAAATTGTTATGCACCAATTTGAGATGCAAAAACCAGTAACAATTAAAAGAGCACATTTTAAACATCAACATTCTACCGCGTGTTCAAAAAGAAATTACATAAGGGTTGGCCAGGCAAAACAAAAAGATGTCAACAGCAAGCTTTAGCGCCTGTTTACATATATGTTTTTGCTTAAGATTTAGTTATGATTTATTGTAACGGAAACTCATAAGCTCTTACTAGTTGTTTACACTAGTGAGGGGACTACTATTCGAATGTAAATTACTACACTATTCGATTCTTGCAAAATCTCGAATGCATTCGATTCTTTGAGTGTATCCGAATGATTCAATTCAATTTTAGCTTAGCACAGCCACAGTCTATATACAAAAGAAATACGTATAGGCCTGTAACAACAATAAAAAAGCTATTTTATAAACAGTCCCTTCCATATATTCATTTTCGGTACTATAAATTTAAGTATTTAAAAACAAATATCCGTTATTAATAGGGTGGACTGAACTGCCTATAATCAAAACACATTTCTATTTTTGTTTTGTACACGCGTTCAAATGGAGCTGTTCACACGGCATTCAGCGACGCATACAGTATCGCGCTGCAGAATTTCGGTATCTGTTTTTTTTGGGCGCCAGCGACAAATTCTGTATGGAGCGTACAATATTTGACAACGAAAAATGTTTATTAGCCTAGTAGAGCCCAATCCCTGTCTTTGAGATACAGGACTAGGTTCATAACGCCATGACACTGGACTGTTTTCGCAAGCGACTAACCGCCCCACATATCAGATACAGTCGCCGCGTCTGAACAGACCGCAATTCTGTATCCCGCATACGGAACTGACGTGTGTACAGGGCCTAATTCTCCATTGATTTTCCTCTCTCAAAATTTTGTTTTCTAATGTTTTGATGCAAAAGCAAAAACAACAGGATTGATAAAGATACACCAGTTTTAGAATATGTCAAAATTTTATCCACTTTTAATTTACAAAATGTCTTTTTCAATAACACTAGCTGTAGCGTGTAGCTGATAACATTTTTAGTTTAGACGTTAGGTTATATTTAGGTCAGAAATGTCAAAATGACAGAAATGTTCTTGCAACAGCGTGAACATTCAAATATTCTCATATTGTTAACTTATAACTGAAGTCATAAGTAACAAGAAATTTCTCATAAAACAATTTAAACAGACTTTTAGAATTTCCAATAACCTTTTTAAAGCAAGCACCTAACCTGCAGTTGTGTTCATGGGGGGTTAAGTTGCATTGTAAATAAACCAATTCTTGAAGAAATTACCTTTTATTTTAATTTGGACGATAACATTTAACAGCTAAATTACTACACTGTTAAACATACCATAACAAGTAGGTAATCATTAAAATTGGAAATTATTTCTTTAGTTCACAAGTACACAAAAGTAAACAAAAACTAACCCAGCTGTTTCAAATATTGATTGTTCTCCTGAAAACACAAACTTACTCTTCTTTTCACACTCTTAATAGTACATTGTGTATCTAGGACGAAAAGCGTAACATTCCCGGACAATTGTGAATATTGCTTTTTGTCCAAGACACCATACTATTTTTCCGCCGATCGATAAAAGTAATTAAAAAAATTAGGAAAACATGTCTTTTCGAATAATATTCCCTGCCTAGGACGGGAATATTATTCCTGTACAGTTTTACTGTAAATTACCTAGCAACGGCTGATGTAATGGAATGTTTGACTTTGCTCAACAAAGTTTTATCAATGTGTCAATTCTAGTAAGATTGGCAGAAAAACGATTTATTCAACACCTCCTAGTTATAAGGCTATTAATAGATCGATTTTAAACCTCTAAGGTAGCCCATAACTCACTAGTGAGTTAAACCACAACCCACTAGTGAGATAAAACCAGGTCCCTCGCTACTGTATTGTTGGTCGCACTGTCAAGCTATGCCAAATGAGATTTTTTGAGTCAATCTGTGTCAAATAACAAACAAAATCTAATCTACTAACCTAGAATCTGACATTGACCAACAGTACTGCTATCCCTATGACACGAATCACAACAGACTCTAATTATATATGCGTTGATTGTTTATAACAAGTCTATTCAATGCCCTAAAAAGTTTGCTTCCTAACAACCGAAGCTTTATAAGAGATGTCACCAAGATCGCGTGTTACAGAAAACTGTAAATATTCACCAGCACTTGAGAAATAGTGAATTCAATAAAACAGAATACAGAAAACTTATGTTAGGTGACAAACATCGTGAAATTTGGTATAATGTGTACAATGGCCATGTTAGCAGAATACATTGTTCACATTTTAGAAGAACAAATCAATTGTACTTAGGAAACATTGACTACTGCTAACACTTGTACGCCACTATTACACTATATATCTACAAGGCAGAGGTTCTTTATAATGTGATATATTTCATTTCCTTAATATATAATATTGTAATAAAGACAATTGCAGATTTTCCACCGGTAGGAAATTCCACGAAAATTACTGCATCTTTATTAGAAGACCCCCCAAACTCACATTTTGAATGTAGAGATCACAATCAGTTGATAGAACTTAATCAAAATTGATTAAATCTCTGCTTAGCAGTTATTGCAAAAGACGAACAAATATAAACTTTTCTACTTGGTATACTAAACCACTGAGTAGACAAACACAGTTTGGACACAGAATGACGCAGAGCCTAACCTGCTAACATCGAATTTGACATAGACTTACAGTGTCAGTTATCAGCCATATGATTTAATGCACGACATGACTACATCAGTTCCAAAGCCGACTAGACCACAAATTCTAATGAACACCCATACAAAGTTATATTAAACTTACTATTCATTCTATATTTCACATTAAAGGAGAAATAAAACAGCTCTTTAATATTTGACAATGTCATAACACGTGTATAACCAAACATTTCACAATGACATCGGTTGACAACTTACAAATCTTAGTGTTAAACCCTGAATATTAGATTCCATTGACACTACAGTGCCTTTATAAAGTGTGTCCCCGGATGGATGTAACTATACTTGTAAACTTCCTTATTTTGCATTTTAAGAAAAACAGTCATTCTTCATAAAAAGTTTTGCTTCATCTAGCAAGTCCGCAACCACTACCAAAATTTCGAAATAACATACAGGGTGGTTAGAAAACGAGACAACGTGAAATTTGGTTAGGAATAAAGTACCTTTTATTTGAAAGGAAAGCATAAGTATTACTGGGAAAAGATGTTTGAAATTTCAACAGAAGCTCAAATATCTAAGCTGAACGTTGTATCTTAAAGTTGATTTTTTGATTTTTTATTGAAAGAGTGTAATATACTAGCATAAATTTTGATAAAAAAATATACTTTGAGATACAACGTTCAGATTAGATATTTGAGCTTCTATTGAAATTTCAAACATCTTTTCCCAGTGATACTTATGCTTTCCTTTCAAATAAAAGGTACTTTATTCTTAACCAAATTTCACGTTGTCTCGTTTTCTAACCACCCTGTATATTATTTCGAAATTTTGATAGTGGCTGCGGACTTTCTAGATGAAGCAAAACTTTTTATGAAGAATGACTGTTCTTTCTAAAATGCAAAATAAGGAATTTTACAAGTATAGTTAGGTCCATCCGGGGACACACTGTATAGACAGTAGCGGCAATACAACTAAGCCACACCCCCGCCGCCATATTTAGGCAAATTTCTAACGGGTGTTCATTTAAATCCGTAATCAAAGTCGACTGTGATACGTGTTTTACATTTGGCAGTACTGAAAACATTCGAGATTTGCAAGTTACGGTTTGCGTCGGTCTGTGTCAAATAACAAACAAAACCTAACCTACTAACCTCGAATTTGACACAGACCGACAATACACTTCAGTACTGCCAAAAGTATAACACGAATCACAGGTGATTTAGCCTAAACATGGCGGCTAAAACCACGTGATCTAGGGAGCCAATCAAAAATAGGACACCCCATTGTCACCACTGTCTGTATCAAGGCACTCTAATTGACACGCGATAGCAGCACCTCTAGCTGTATATTTAGATGGAATTGGACAGACTTGTAATAAACAATCAACGCAGACGACGCTCGGTACATTCCAATTTCTCACTATTCTTTTCATGGCTGTCAATACATTTAGTTTTTAGACATTTATTAAGTTGTTGGATAAAATTTTGTATGGCACGTGTTATTACAATTAATTTAACTTTTTTCTCGTGGATTACTTGTAATATAACAGTTATACCATAAATAACTATTATAAGCATTTGAGAAGTTCTATTGATCCACTGTTTGGTAATTCTGTTTCGCAGTTTCTTTATATCGTTAATAGGTCTTATATATTATTTTTCAAGGTAAAGGAACATAAAGTAATCTAAAATAGTGGAGTTGCGTGACCTTGGTGGAAATTCTCGATTTGAACATAAACTAATTATTCGATCGTCAACAAACTCATGAAGCTGATTAATCAATTCACTTACAATATTCCGGTATCTCTGAGCAGTGGAAAAATATGGGCTCGATAATATGTCTTCGAGACACAGCAATCCAAACACCAACTTTTAACGGGTGGAGGACTTGCAACACTCCATAACCTCATATTGTATGAATTTATATACCCTGAAATGGTGAACCAGGCCTCGCCAGAAAAAAGAGCGTAAAATTTAACAATTCGTAATTAATTAAATTTTGTTCTAAGCATAGTTTACCTATTGTGGTCTGCTGGCAGCAACTGATGTAAAGCAAGAATTTTGTATGGGAATAGCTTTAAATATTTTTTGGCCATAGCTGGCAAGTTCCTAATGCAAAAGCATATACAGGTTGTCCGAAATCAGTTTTGAACATAGGAAATTAATAAGTGCGACAAGGAAAACATAAACAAAATGAGTAGCAGGACAAAGATAGAACGTAATCATGGCTAGCTACATTTTTACACTAAAATTAAGTCAATGAAACAAACAAACACTTTTGTCAAATATTTTGGCTGTTGTTAAGAGTATAAAGTGAGGTTTAAATATACCGATGGGGCCACAATTCTATATAACAGCAATGAGATAACATGAACAAGAAGATAACACGTATTGCTTGAGTAAGAAAGAGATAAACATAGTAGCAAATATTCGAGAAGGCTTGAAGCATAATTTAATTATGACATTTGTCAACTAAACATGCCTACTAAAATAATTTTTTCGTATGGCCATCTCTTTCTTACTCAAGCATTCTATTTTGTTATTCATGTTATCTCATTGCTGTTATATCGAGAGATCCAAAAAAAAACTGTTCCTCAGCTGGCTGTGGAAATTCAACGTATGAATAATATGTTGGTGACACTGTACGTCAATGTCAAATTCGATGTTATCAGGTTAGGTTTTCCGTCAGTTTTGACACAAAATGACGCAAATCCTAACCTGCTAACCTCGAATTTGACATTGACGTACAGTGTCACCAACATATTATTCATACGTTGAATTTCCACAGCCGGCTGAGGAACAGTTTTTTTTGGATCTCTCGATATACAGTGTGTCCAGGATAAGGAGGGCCAGTATGGGGATCTCGGTAATGGTAAGAGATACAAATCTGGTTAAATGGGAAGAAAGTTGCCCAATTAAAGGACTAAAAAAATGACGTCTAGAAATCCTTGATATGATTTTTCGTTTTTGAATTATGTCAAAAAACCGAATTTTTGGATTTTCTTTTTTATTTTTTTCTGGCGTTAATATTAAAGTTAGAGCGAAACTGATTAAACTTCTTTATAGCAACTTTTAGTGGACTTAATTATTACGTTATCAATTTTTTTATCCGACATTTTGTCTTCGAGAAACCATCATCAACTTCATTTTTTTAAATACGGTCCTGGTTTTTTGATGCCAAATTTGCAAAGCCCTTGTTACTCTAAATTCAACAATGTACCACATATTATGGTTTAATTACGTTTCGAGCTTTTTCTGATCATGATCAGAACATTTTTTAGATACGGACCTGCATTTCTCATAATTTTGTAAAAATAAGTTCATACAGTAAGTTAGGCCTTTCTACATGCCGTTAAAATATTAAAATGCACATCATAATGTCATAATTCTGATACATTAATTTAAGAAGCAACCAATAACTATTAACAATAAACAACAAATAAATGAACAAAAGATAGGCAGAAAGAATGAGAAAACGAGCCTTGAAACAATGTAATAGGTATTTAACGTTTTGAAATAGAAGAACTTAGAAGATTGGTTCTTGAAGCCTTTCAAAGTATAACGCCAGTATTGCTGAATAATGTTTTAGATTCTACAGTTAGATGTTATTTATGCATAGAGAATGATGGCAACCATTTTGAATACCTTCTGTAAATTTAATACCGATTAAATTGTTTCGATGCTCGTTTTGTTATTCTTTCTGTCTATCTTTTGTTCATTTCTTTTTTGTTTATTGTTAATAGTTATTGGTTGGTTATTAAATTAATGTATCAGAATTATGACATTATGATGCGCATTTTAATATTTTAACGGCATGTAAGAAGGCCAAACTTACTGTATGAACTTATTTTTACAAAATTATGAGAAATGCAGGTCCGTATCTACAAAATTTTCTGATAATGATCAGAAAAAAGCTTGAAACGTAACTAAACCATAATATGTGGCACATTGCTGAATTCAGAGTAACAAGGGCTTTGCAAATTTGGCATCAAAAAACCAGGACCGTATTTAAAAAAATGAAGTTGATGATGGTTTCTCGAAGACAAAACGTCGGATAAAAAAATTGATAACGTAATCATTAAGTCCACTAAAAGTTGCTATAAAGAAGTTTAATCAGTTTCGCTCTAACTTTAATATTAACGCCAGAAAAAAATAAAAAAGAAAATCCAAAAATTCGGTTCTTTTGACATAATTCAAAAACTAAAAATCATATCAAGAATTTCTAAACGTCATTTTTTTAGTCCTTTAATTGCGCAACTTTCATTCCATTTAACCAAATTTGTATCTCTTACCATTACCGAGATCCCCATACTGGCCCTCCTTATCTTGGACACACTGTATAATTATGGCCCCATTGGTACTATTGTTTACTATTCACATAATTATGTTAATTATTTAAACCTCACTTTATACTCTTGATGACAGATAAAGTATTTAACAGAAGTGTTTTTGTTTCATTGACTTAATTTTAGTTTAAAAATTTACCTAGCCATGATTACGTTCTATCTTTGTCTTGCTACTCATTTTGTTTATGTCTTCCTTGTCGCACTCATTAAATGTTCAAAACGAATTTTGGACAATCTGTATAGTGTGTTGTCATCAACCTAGACTTTCCAGTTCTATCTCTATGAATAAATCAACACATCTTTTGAGTGTTCTGTAAAAGTTTCCTTCAGGAAAACAATGTGTGAAAATTGTTGCCAAAATTCCTATAAACAAGACACCGCACCGTAAACCCAATAGTCGTTCTCTCAAACAACATGCCGAAAATATGATTCAATCTTACATTTTTGTGTTCTATTGTAAAAACCATTATAATTGTAGCTTCATTGAATTATCAATAGTAATATAACAAAGGCGAGACATACTTACCGACAATTTTGCACATGCCCGAGGGAAGTTTTCTAAGGGCAACCAGCACGATGACTCTTGGCACGGGCAAAATTATATGTAAATGTGTCGCTCGTGTTTATATTTTGAAGATTATTACACAACACCTGTATACGAATTATGATTTAAAATTGATCTAATGATACCAAAAAAAAAACTCTTAATTGCTTGTTTCTTGCATTTCTACTTCTAAGCTGGTCAGATTGCATGACTAGCTTCGCTGTCGGGCGTATTTTCTAAACACTCCAGTGTGAGTGCAATCTGGTCAGCATTGTCGAAGCAAGGAACTATGAACGCAATATATTTTGCGTGACTATTGCTTGAATCGATAAAAAAAAACTAACAAATCATCATATTAATGAGTAAGGTGGAGTATTACAGATAAGTTGTTATATAACAATAATTATCGACGAAAGCAGTTTTTGATTGGTTGAAAGTTATAAAAGCGAGTTCGATCATTGGTCAAATCGTTCAACAGATGTATGCAATAGTCAATATAACTTATAACAGCAACAACAATGATGACAGTTAACGAGTTCTAAAGCTAGTTATAGACATTACTTTTATTTTCCATGGCCGACCCTTATGTAATTTCTTTGTGAACACATCGTATATTTCCAAATGTAAGTAATTCTTTAAAAATATTCGTCACAGCAAGTTTTTAACACTATAAAACCAACATAATGTCGAGTTTTATAGTTTTTTAAAACTGGCCAAAGTTAAAAATTAAAATTATTCAAAAATTGCTATGGTACTGGTACACCACCCACTGTATGGGTTTAGTGCATTTTGGGATACTGGTCTCAATTACGTGCGAGCCCTACTGCTTTTTCTTTATGTATTTACTGTGCATGGTAGAAACTAAAAACAATCTTATAAACTAAATAATATAAAATGTTTTATACAAGTTTTACAGGAATATTAAGGAATTTGGATAGGAATATACTAAAACCGAGTACAATTATTAATATTTATTGACAATAATGGAGCTAGATGTGAAACAAACAGAAAAATTGTAATGCTATACTAAGTTACACATTCAAAATATGTTCTTTATATCAAGTAGGTGGACGTTCTTGCTTTCTATTCAACAGTAACATATGAAGTCTTCAACCTAGACAGAGGACCTAAAATTTCATTCTTCGTGACTCAAGAGAGTTGCAAACGAATTTTCAATTCTCTTGATACTCATTGATAGTGTTATTCGAGAGATATTCTATTTTCATTTTCAGATTGAGCTGAATTTTTTCATGGGTGAATTTCTGAATTTCTTAAACAAACTTGGAATTCATCCATTAGGTCTTGTTCTTACCCCTTTTTAAACAAAGGAAAACAATATTAGTGTGAAAATTAATTATTTATTACTCCTTACCTATTACGAATGACAAGTCAAATTTACAATTAAAATGAAAAACAAAATATACACAAATATTCTAGCAGTATTAAGGAAATTTTCCTTCTGCGGGTTAAATAAGTTATGGCTGCCTACGGTAGCAGCAGCCATAACTGACAA
Source organism: Agriotes lineatus (assembly GCA_940337035.1). NCBI lineage: Eukaryota > Metazoa > Arthropoda > Insecta > Coleoptera > Elateridae > Agriotes > Agriotes lineatus. The sequence goes on along the minus strand of OW679196.1, from coordinate 87,699,286 downwards.
ATTTGGTTTCGAAGTATTTGAAATCAAACTGTTTGACTTGAAAAACACTGATGGCAATATTAGCTAACATATAAACTAGAAAAGTGCATGATGAATGGAAATAAAAAGTCCAATGACAAGTTTACACCATGAAACACACAATACAGCAGACAAATGATGTAAACTCGTCTAAAACATTTACAACTACGTGAAGTAATTCTAAATATTCCTGACTTTAATGCAGCGGCCTTCCGGGCTTAATAACGACCTGTAAGTAGGATTACAATAAAAACCGATTAACAAAATTTTCCGCAAATTCATAGCATGAGACACTATGTCACTTAAAAGCACTACGGTAGTCGTTATTATTCTCAGCATTAATACGGTTAACATAATGCTGAAGATATTAAACGCACCACGGTGTATCTTTGAATGGGATCTTAAACCTTCCGGTAATACAGTAATGCTACGAATGAACTTAAAACCGGAGACACAGTTAAAGAAGCTTTACATATTTAAGCATACCATGCAGGCTGGAGTTAGAAAATGTCTAGATACTTACGGGGGGAATAGGATCGTGAGCGGGATCGCTCGTATCGCCTTGAGGAACGCCTGTAGTACGGAGACGGAGAGCGCCGATATCTAGATCTATAATCATTACTAAAATACAAAAAATCGTTACTGCCACAGAGTTGGTAGATTTACTTCATCCAAATATCAAGTTTAGCAATTATTGCATTCACTTAAATTTACAAAACCAAAAATATACCAACACTGATCTAACATAATATTAAGGGCGCCATCAAGAGCGAAATTAATTTAAATAATCTATAAACTGATATGAAAATAAGACTGCATTTCATCTGCTGTAACCTTAGAAAAGTGATGCAGCTTCATTCGATAATTGACGCTATACGTTTAAACTGGGGCCTTTAATAAGAGACTACTTGCCGTTGGGCAGTACAGCATGCAGGGAAGTGGGAACTACTTCATAGCAGTAATCATCATCATTTGATAGTTTTAAGAAATGTTTAGGAAAGAAGATACTCACAATCACGTAATATGGCACCATATGAAGCAATAAAACAAAAGTCCTCTTCACCAACATTTATTTTAAAATTATGGGTGGTGATATGTTTCGAAACCAAATTGGTTTCATCCTCAGACCATAATGATCATTAATATAGGTAGTCGAAGCACATTAACGTTTCGCTCGTAATTAAGCGCTACCAAATTTTATTTCAAATTAAAAGCGCTTAATTTTCGCATATATTGCAACAATCGATTTTACAACAATCTAAATTTCCCGATGCGCTCGAGCCTCCAAGAAAGCCAAGATACGCCATCAGATAATACACGCGTTTTCAGCGCATCGCTCCTCCTGATCTCGGCGATGCCCGACGAGTCGATGGCAGCGTATAAAACGGAATTGATTCCGCGGACTCAAGGAGATTATTCCGACGAAGCAAACCTCTCTTACCAGGCCGATCTCGCGGCTTCAGCTGAGGAAGGCTTTGTGCCTGCCTCAGCTGGGCCACCCGAAATATACCAGTTCGCGAATTAATCAGAGATTATTCACAGAAACCAGATCGCGCCTTCAGCCAATTTCCGCACCAAAAAACATTCCAGTAAGATACCAGTAATTTACTAGAACTTACTAGGAAATTAAAATCCTGTTCTCTGAACAACGTCCCCGACCCGCTTTACTCAGTTCATAATTATTGTAATTAAATCGAAGTTTACCGAGAATTCGGGGCTCGTTAATAATAGTCAGTTCACCTGCCCGAAGCCATGATACTTTGGTGATTTCAAACAATGTGAGCCTGAGATTGGGCCGCGCTACGTTGAAATTATCTAAGGTTCTACAGCTGATTCGTTTCGAATAATGTAAGCCTGAGATCAGGGTACGTGATTCGAAATAATCCGAGGCGAAGCAATTCCGATTAAAACGATTAAAATTCCTGCAGGGTTTCTCATTAATAGGTAACACATCTTAGCTGAAGGATAGCACTTTGTTAATTTCGAACTAGCATACACCTGAGATCGGGCTGCGCTATATTGAAATTTGCTAAGGTTCTATATCTGATTCGCAGTAAGCCTGAGATCGGGCTGCGCGATTTGAAGTAAAATAACCCCACTTGAAGCAGTTCTATGTCCCATAAATTTTTTAACTTAATAGGAGGAAATCACACCTACCTGAGATCGGGTAGGGCAATCTCCTCATCCCCGAAACGTCGTTAATTTTATTATTTAAAAGTAAAGCCGACTGAAGGTCGTATTGAATGATCCTTTATCTAATAGACGTGTCTGTCCGGGACGCTGTTTTGTCTGTCTGGGACGCTGTTTCAGCAGCCAAACCGTAAGAGATAGAGAAAAAAGTTACTAAAGTTATATGTTTGGAATGGTCATGTCAGGTCAGGAACCAAATTTCAGTCTCTAACAGTAATTATTATCTTAATTATATCCTAATCCTAACTTTTTAGGTTAGATTCTAGGCAAATTTTATCAAGGCGAATGCGACTGGTAGTTTGCTACCAACAATGACGTCATATACGTACGTGTGGTGAATACGCGTTCTATTTGCAAAACGGTCTTTTTTGTTTTATTAAATGAGACATTTGTCTCACTGGACTGCTAGTTGTAACTCATTCGATGTCCCAGAACTTATCAGTCGTCCAGCGGAAATTTTGAAGTGGTGTCCGGACCTCGGCGCCGTAGCAAAATTTAGTACTCCACGGTCATTTCCCCCAGGTCATAATTCACCTAACTTCAAGCCCCGTAATTATTTGACCTCGGCACGCGTACGAACTATCGGTTATCAAAACCGATAGCCTTCATCCCCCTATGGTTATCAGCAAATGACCTGTTGCAGTCGCACACGTGGGTAATAAGAGTAAGGACATCCAGGTGGTATTTGGAAACTAAAGCGACATTTATTAAACAAAATCCGAGGTAATCTAGTACTTTCATTAATTTGAGGAATTGACATTTGTTTGTGTTCACAGTACTGCCAACCACCACAATCCATCTTAGAGAGTTCCAGCAGTTGCCAAACGGTTGAGAAGTACGACCGCCCTGCCAGTTGGGTGGCCTAACCGTAGCAAGAAGCCGATTGAAGTATACTTTGTATTTACAATTAATTGAGAATGATTTATATGTTGATTTAATTTTTACAAGTAAAATTTTATTATGTATATAGTAGTGAATAGATGTATCCCCTGTTGAGTTGTTCTTTGAATTAGTCAAAGTATAAGTAAACCGAACCCTGGCCTAAACATAAGCTACCATTCGTAAGGGCATATATAATTAGTGCTACAGATTAACTTACAAAATTAAATATAAAACAGAAATCATTGTAAAGTAACCCGATAGCATTATAATATTAAAATGAGGTTAAGATTTTTAAACGTTGAAGACAAGATAGAAATTGTATTAAAAAAAACACACCATATTGGAGAAGAAACTAATTAACCAGCAAACTGCAGTATTTCATTTTATTCTGAGTGCTGTCATCATCAATGGCAGATAGGTACTCCTATACTTTTCCAATTTAAAATTTTTAAATTTTGATGTATCAACCAGAACAACGATCAACATTTGCTGATTAATTGGTTTCTTCTCCAATGTGGTGTGTTTTTTAATACAATTTTGATCTCGTCTTCAACGTTTTAAAAATCTTAACCTCATATAAACATGTGATCATTATGGCCTGGTTTCGAAACATGTTGCCACCCATAATTTTTAAATAAATGTTCGTAGAGAAGACTATTTAGTCTTATTGCTTCATATCAAGACATGTCCGCTAAAAGCATGACGGATCACCTTCTTATTAATATGGCAACATCAACGCAAAAAATGAAAATGTGAAACATGTATTGCTTGTCCCTTTGCAATTCACAATGTGCAAAGTTCGAATTTTTCTAAGGTTACAGTATGTAAGTTATAACAGATAACACATAATAACTTACTCTCGGTCTCGGTCTCTGCGACGGTCCCAACGGTCGCTGGATACACTGTAATAATAATGCTGTAGTAAATGGACACAAAGCAGAGAGATTTATTTAAACATGATTTTTTTAAAGACTGTTTAGGGTCGCCTTTACAGAGGTTTTAACTGCAGAAACTCCATTCTATTAACCCACAGAAAATGAAATAAATTTCTTTGCTCTACCAAAACTTCTGCTGCTCTCAAAAATGAATGTAGAGAGCATACATTGCGAAGTTTTGGCTATACGTAACATTTATTATTAAAATAACATAAATTGATTTTTCGTTTTTGAAATTTTAAAATCGTATTGTTTCAAAACTTGTTTTGTTTAATTTTTAGTAGAATTTTTCTTCCAGGTGTACCAACTTTTTATATATGCATAAAGGTATAAATGTGTTTAAAGCAATTTTTATTCGGATATAGTAAATATCAAACAAGCAAATGTACTGATCGAACAAAACTAATGATTCAACAAATGAATAAAAACTATAAAATTAAATATAATAACAATCTCGCTACTAATATAAAAAATACTTACTATGTGGGTTTTCCCATATAAATTCCAGGAGTAGGTGTGTGTGCTCTTTCGGTAATAGAAAAGTCTACTCTTATGCTTTTTCCATTAATCTTTATACCATTACATTGCTCTTTGGCAACCTTAGCATCTTCGGAGCTCTCAAAATAGACGAAGGAGAAACCTCTAGAGCGACCAGTCTGCGACATAAAATTATATTAAAACCAATTCAGTCGAGCACCTGAAGGCCAAATAAAAATAGCACTAAATTTGTTCTAGAATTAACGGGGCTGAGCATGCAAGTATGGCTTATGTCAGCACGGGATTCTAGGTTTACTCTTCCTGTGTGCATCAAGATACTTTGCATTGAAAAAAAAGCACTCAAATATCACAGGTTAAAACTAATCTACAATTTCATATTTACTTTTCAAAACTTTGAAATTCATGCTGTTACATAACTTTTGGAGAATTATAATAAAAATTCCAACATATAACTAATTTAGAAATTTCGCTTTAAAGGTGGTCTTTACAGAGAAATTTGATTTTTCCTAGTTTGGCAATGATGTTCCTTCCTCTCATTTTAAAATAAATTATTGCAATTTTTTAAAAAGACATTTAAGTTCCAATCAGCAACTAATTTATCAACTAACGTACTATAAGAAATATTTCTATCAATTTATTCTAGTTAAAAAAAAAAACCTAAAATTGCTTGTACCTTTGCATCAATGACAACTTGCACACGTTCGACTGGTCCATACTTGGAGAAAATGTGATACAGCTCCTCTTCGGTAGTGTAAACACTTAGCCCAAACACACCCAGGCATCGAGAGGGTTTGGGGTTGTCACGTGTTCCAAGGTGGCGCCTGCGGCTGGACATAGGGCTGTGTGAGTGCGAACGACGACCATAACCTCTCCCATGTGAGTGGGAGCGAGATCTACTGTGAGAATATTTTGACGACTTGTAACGTCTGTCTGAACGTGATCGACTACGAGACCTGTAAGATCAGATGTGAAATCCAATGTTACAGTCTATGATCAGAGGTCTATACGTCGACAATTCGCAACTCGCATTCTCAAAGCCGAAATGAACAATGAATGTTTTGATATGATCACGCAACAAACAGCGAAACTTGTTTGTCCAATTTTCAAGTTTAATTTAACAAGAATTTGAATATTTTAAACCAAAATTTAATTCTGTTTTGCACAATAACGCAAAGCAGGATATTTAAAAGTTTTTTTAAAGGATGCTGTATTTGGATTCATACCTGATCTGACTTCCGATTTACTAAGAACTAAAAGCTGAAATTAAGTTCTTTTGCTGATATTTTTTGATACTTACCTATCAATGAAACTATAAACTGAATGGGATTTTAAAATTTTAATTAATAAAGCAATTAAATGATTATCCAAAAAATTTCTAAAATATCTCGGTGCAAAAGAACAAAAAAGTGCTTATAAATTTAATATAATCTAATTTGTTGTGTGATAAACAAAACCACAACACGCAGTTTATGCTCAATAGTAAATGATAAAATTAAATTAGAAGTACCTGTATCTGCGGCCATCACGATCTCTGTCTCGATCATCCCTACCACGTCGGTCTCGGTCACGATCGCTTTCTCTGTACACTTTTCGAGATCGACTTGGACTTCTGTAAGATAAAATTATACATAATAATAATAAATTTATTCTTTCCATTCTTTTTCATAATTTACAGTAATTACAATAGAATGGCACCTGATTATTGTTGTATGTAAAATAGAAATATCTTATGCTAACACCTCTTAATATAAACAAATATTAGCATGCAAAAATTATGAAGAATAAAATATTTGTTTATAAACTGATTGGTACATATACAAGGTTAAAACAACACAACAGTGAATCAATCGAAAAATCTGAGAAAAGCAAATCTATTGAATTTTTTTGAATCAATATCTGGACTAACTACAGCTCGCGGCGTATGCCGCATTTAGAATATAGGACCAACTTAATAACTTTTATTGTCAAACACAAGTGTCATGTCAAAGCATCAAGAACTCTATTTGTAAGGGTGTGTTTAAACGGAGTGTGTGGGCGACCTTGGGTACGATTCAGTAAGGCAGTAATGAAACCCCATTATTATTAAATGAAATGTACTTGTTTCTAGTTTGAAAAAACAAACCAATATAGTCCAGTCAAATGGTGGAAAATAGGGGAAAGTTTTGTGAAGTTTGTACACGAATATCAGGTTTTCCAACAAGGATTTTGACCGGAAACACGTTTTTTAAGCAAAAAAAATTACCTGAAGGCTATCCATTTTTCGTACATGTTAAAGAAGATAAAATTTCCTACATTTTATGTACTTGAGGTTTTTTTTGCCGACCAATCGTTCAGCCACGAGAGCGCCGCGAAGTTATAATAGACATAATAAGTAATTGTTTTCTGTGATAATATCCCTATTAAAAGTAATGGCAAGTTTGTTATTTAAAACCAGAAAATTGTAAACAGTTGAATGAAGCTTTGATTCTATTGCCGGTTTAACATGGCATGTAGTATTGTGCATTATTTAAGAGGTATGATGTTTTGACTCTGTCAAACCTCTGGTGGTTTGATTTCTTTTATTTTTTCAATATTTTCTTTAATGAAATTATTTATTCTCGATGAGAACAGCTTTTGTTGATTACTTTAATCAAGTAAATACAGTTTAATCAGATAAATTCGACAGTTTTGAATTTCAATTACATTTCATAAAGAAATATTAGTATTTTAGAACCCACTTAAATGAGAAGAAAATGATTTGTAGGGTATTCGCCTACAACTTCCTCCTACCATAACTGGGATAATGAACGCAGCGACTACTTATGGTAATGTTTAGTCTTCGTGTAGCTTTGCTAGAAGATATAATGCAAGTGGATTATGAAATCCTTGGATGGCCATAGTTTTTGGTAAAATACGCAGTGGCAAAGTCTGTTACCAGTAGAAAAATTTATAGCCATGTTTTGTGATTTTATTACAAAATTGCCAGAAAAACAAATAGGAAATTATTGTTGCATCAGCTTGAGCTGACGATAAATTTTTGATTATCTGATAAATACAAAAGATGTCATCAAAAAAACTGCATTTTACAATTTCTACTATTTATAGAACACTCTGTACTTGACACAATGATAAGCCCTAAATACAATTTGATGGAAAACTTTCACCCTCTAGATGGACGTGGTTTAAAAAAAAATAATTTATGTTGGCAATGGTGAGTAAAGGTACTCAATAATATAATCTATACAATTTTGATAGAATCACTTTGACAGAATGTTTTAAACTGAACACAAAGTGGTGCTACGTATGAAAAACGGAAGATATCATTTCGAACATTTTTATGTATTCAACAGAAATGTTTGTATTTGTTAAACTGGCATTACTGATATAACCTTAAACTGGCAGATATAAAATGCCAATGTGACTTTTAATACCATGATTGCCAACATAGATTTTTAACAAAGCAATTCCACAGCCCTCTCGAGAATAAAAGTTTTCGATCATACAGTATTTGGATCAAACTAAATAGAATCATGATTTTGTTATTTCTTTGTAAGTACAGTAATCCCTCCGTATCCGCGGGTTTTTTATACGCGGGTTTCGGTTATCCACGGATTTTGCTCGTCATATTTTTTTTAATTTGAATTGACGGCGCCGGCTAGACTGTACAGTACTGTATCTAACCGAGTAGGGAGTGTGGCGCCACCGCTGTCTCAATCGTCCCCCGCCGTCTCAATCGTCCCCCGCAAGTGTTACTCTGTGCGTCAGTCGAGTCAGTCCAGGCTGTTAGTCACTCGCTATAGCACAGTGAACTAAAATGTCCCAGATCGCGAAGAGGAAACGTGTCGTGCTTTCTTTAGTTGAAAAAATAAACATTCTTGAAGCGCTGAAAGTTGATAAAGTTGCTACAGTCGCTAGAAAGTTTGGATTGAATGAGTCGAGCGTTCGTGAAATTCTAAAAAACGAGGGGAAAATCAGAGGTAGTGTGAAAGAAAGCGGACTTCTCTGTGCCAAAACTGCTTCTGTTTCTCGAGACGTGAGGGTTGAAAAAACTGAAAAGGCATTGAGCATATGGATAGAAGATCAAACCAGGAAGAGAGTTCCCTTAAGCTCTCAGATTATCAGAGAAATTTTTTTTTCTCAGAACCTAACCCCCATCTTTCCATTTAAATAAGGTACCATTATCCGCGGTTTCGCGATCCGCGGTAACCCCCCGGAACCGAACCCCCGCGGATACGGAGGGATTACTGTATTCAGATTTTTAATATACCATGTTTAAATGTGATAATTCAGTAATTTAAATTTTTGCTTACTTTAAAAATTCATGACAGCAGTTAAAAATTATAATTGTTACAATTAGTTTAAAAAAAAAACTCAAATAGAACTTCGAAATATCATTGATAAAAATATATATGAAATATATTTCAGTAATAGTAAACCTGTTCGATTTCAGTAATTAATCAAAATATAAAATTTAGGCTATGTGCTCACATGTAAAATAACAGTATAAATATGACTACCGGGTGACCATAAATGATTGTGATTTTTTTTCTTAGGTTGGCACTGTTTATGTTGGTGGCACTGTAAGTCTATGTCAAATTCAATGTTCACAGGTTAGGTTTTGCGTCATTCTGTGCCACCAACATATTATTCATACAACAAATATTTCAAAGAAAACTTGATGGAAGAGCATTTATAATCAGTAGTTATATCCCGCGGGGAATATTGCAAGACTATTCCTCGAAGAAATGTCATCCTTTGTATACCCCACTGTTCATTTTTAAAGAGTTTTCAATTTTCTTTCTGAAATGTCTTGTGTACCTCGCTGGATTGCTTTTCTTCCTGCAAATACTCGCTATTGCACTTGTGCAAATACCCGGGAATTGCACTAGTGCAAAATATTCGCTGTATGCGACTCTGACTGGTTCAAATTTTGAAAATTGATTGATGGGATTGGTTTATATTATCTGAGGGGAATAATCACCTGATATTAAACAGTATAAATATTACTACCGGGTGACTATAAATGATTGTGATTTTTTTTCTTAGGTTGGCACTGTTTATGTTGGTGGCACTGTAAGTCTATGCCAAATTCGAGGTTAGCAGGTTAGGTTTTGCGTCAGTTTTGACACAGACTGACGCAAAACCTAACCTGCAAACATTGAATGTGACATAGACTTACGGTGCCACCAACATAAACAGTGCCAACCTAAGAAAAAAAATCACAATCATTTATAGTCACCCGGTATATCACAATAGTATTTATTGCCTTTCATTAGAAGTTAATTTCCTTGCTTTTTCTAACCCTAACCTGTTTTGCAAATCAGAATGCACTAACCTAAAAGATAAACATTTTCTTTCTACACTTGCGGAAGAAATTACTGTTTATTAGTTGCTTTATCACTTTGTGCTATAGGGTCTATATCTACTGGTAAAAATTCTGAAAAATATGCCTATCATGTTTGAGATAACAGGCTTGCATCACGCCTTCATTCTAAGGCAATAATTCTAATGATATTTACAAGCCGAGATTCCCCTCCCCTGCCTCTACGTATTTTGACAGGGTTCGGAGTCTTGAAAAGCAATGAAATTCCCTGACCTTTTCAGGTTTTCCCTGACATCTATTACTGAAAATGGATCCCCCTTAACCGATATATTAGTCGAATAACTCGTTGGCGACAAAATTTAAAATAATATATTTTTTTTAATGAAACACCCGGTATATTTTTCAAAAACTTGAAATAAAAATGAATTTGTGATATAAAAGTTTTAATACACTATTGTCTTAAAATGAATACTAAAGAAGTTATCGCAAGTTTCAGTTTATAGATAAATACATACCATGAGATTAAAAAAAATTCTGAGCAGGCCTTGATACGTGTTATACGTTTGGCAGTACTGAAGTGTATTGTCAGTCTATGTCAAATTCGAGATTTGCAGGTTAAGTTTTACGTCAGTCTGTGTCAATCAACCATATATTTAAAAAACTATATTGCTAGCGGCTATGAGTTAGTGGGTCACGAAGGAAGTGAGACAGACGACCGACTCTTTAATGTATATGGTGAGCTGTGCGCAAGCACGTTGGCGTCGTCCACGTGGTGGGGAACTGGTCTCAAGTTTAAAATTCGCTTCTAAAGAAAAATTGAAGAAGGGGAAGAACTATATCTAACATTTGTTGATCTGAAAGCTGCTTTCGATACAGTGGATAGAAAAGAAATATGGAAGACGCTGAGAGAACTGAAAGTAGACATTTCTCTGATAAAAGCAATAAGAAGTACATACGACACAGTCAAAGCAAAAGTACAATTGGCAGGACAAAGATCAGACAAGTTTGAAATGGAGAAAAGAATTAAGCAAGGCGATAGCCTAAGCCCTTTACTGTTTATAAGTTTAATGGACAAGATAACCAAACAAATAAAAGAAAAACACAAACAGTTGGATACAGTAATTGGCTACAAGAACTTAGAAGCAATTAAACTAAGCAGCCTCCTATACGCAGACGACGTTATATTACTATCAAACACCAAGAACAAAATGCAAAGGCTAGTCAATATATGGACAGAAGAAATAGAGAACATGAAAATGAACGTGAACATTAGTAAAACAAAAACTATGATTGTGAACGAAAAACATAAAGAAGGTCAAAAGAATAATGACATAACATGTAAAACAAGAAACTGGAAAGAGTATCGACCTATGAATTTCTAGGAAGTATGCTAACGGAAGAATGGATGCAGAACTAGCAAATAAATCGACAAGCATTTACTATACCATAAATAAAACAATACTAGGGCATCAAGACATTGACATAGAGGTGAAAAAGAAAATACATAAAATGATAACAATACCAACTATAACATACGCCTGTGAAAGCTGGACAATAAGGAAAAAAGACGAATCTAAAATTAATGCTATGGAAATGAAACACCTCAGGAAAATGGCAGGAAAAACTAAATGGGACAGAATAAAAAATGAAGCCATAAGAGAAATAACCAAACAGGAACCAATAATGGAAATAATTAAAAAGAAACAACTAAACTGGTACGCGCACATTACAAGAATGGAACCTAACAGAATTGCAAAAAGAATAATGGAAGCGGGAAAACCAACCAAAAAACAGAGAGGCAGACCCAGAAGAAAATGGATGGAACAAATCAAAGAAATAGGACTAGAAAAGGGAGTGACAGTGGATGAAATGAAAATAATAGCGAGGGACAGAAAAAGATGGAAAAGCTGAATACAGGACTAGAGACCATCATCCGACGCCCGAAAGGGCATTAAGGATTAGAGAAGAAGAAGAGCTGTGCGCAAGCACGTTGGCGTCGTCCACGTGGTGGGGAACTGGTCAAGTTTAAAATTCGCTTCTAAAGGCGGAGTTTAAACTCTCAGGCATGCGCACGAGACGCTTTATACTCACGAGTGAGACTTTGTCAGCGCCGTAATGTTTTCGGCTGTTTCCAGGCCCTACTAGCAATATACAGTGTGTCTGCTTAAGTTCGCACCATACAGAAAACTTTTTTATTATTAATTTTACAAAAAAAGTTATTCTTTATAAAAAGTTCTGCATGGTCCAAAACTTAAAATTAAATCATCAGATATCAATTTTTTTAAGCCGTATACGAGGAATGTCAAAAAATATGAATTCTGCTCAAGAGTAAAGTACTATTGCGGAAAAAATATTTCGCACGCTCTGTTTGCCTTGTGTAAGTATGGTTTTATCAAGTGGACTAAAGTCACTGAATTGTCAGTTGTACAACCGACATTCTGCCATCAAAAGTTAAAATGCCAAATCACCTTCTAAGCGAGGCCGAAAAAGACTTTGTTATCACAAAACTAGAAAAGGAATGGTCACTGCAACGTATGGCCGATGAAGTTGGTTGCAGAAAAAGCACGATTTCTTAACATAACCTGAAAAAACTAGTGATACGATAATAACCCCAAAATGTGAAAAATTACAAGCAGTCAGATAGTCAGATAAACACTAAGCCACTGTGGATAAAACCAAGTAACTAGATTAAGTATCGTGCGAATTATTTTTTCCGCAATAGTACCTTTATTTGTGACAATATCAGAAACTTTTTTCAGTTATCTCTTTATTCGTTAAAACTTTGATATCAAATTTTTTCGTAAAATTAATGATAAAAAAGTTTTTCTTCAAACGGCAGTAAAATATGGCATTATACTGCTGGATTGATGATGCTAAACTGTCATTTTATTGCCAAGCGGCAGTTATTATCTGCCGCTGACGACTTTATCTGCCGCTGATGAGATCAAGTAATTTTCTTCGAATTTTGTTCACAAAGTTGTAAATAATTTGTTATAAAAACGTTTGAAGAAAAAATACTATATGTTATTCGGAGCAAAAGTATATTTATGTGGCTCAGCTGTACTTATCTGCCTCGCAAGCTCGGCAGATAACCCGTCCAGCCTCGCCACATAAAATATAACTTTTGCTCCTAATAACATAATATACTATTTCCATATGAAACAACTTAAAAAAAAATGGGAAAAATAACAAAACCTGATTTTCATCGTAGATAGGTGTAATTGGATATTTAAACGTAGTTTTCGATTCTAATCAACTTTTCTTAATAACAATTTACGATATTGTCACAAATAAAGGTACTTTACTCTTGGGCAGAATTCATTTTTTGACATTCCTCGTATACGGCTTAAAAAAATTGATATCTGATGATTGAATTTTAAGTTTTGGACCATGCAGAACTTTTTATAAAGAATAACTATTATCCGCAAACGTCACAAAAGTGACAACTTATTTGTCTTTATAGACTAAGCACATAAAATAGCAACTTTTGCGTACTTTATCTGCCTAAGCACACAAAATCGTTGCTCTCTTTCTTTCTTTATATGTTTGTTCGCTATCTCCTTCGAAGATACTGGACCGATTAAAATGTATGATGGCTTAAAATTTTGCCAATTTTTAGACTTAGATCGTAGGCCGGTGTTTATTTTCAAAAAGAGTACGAAAAAGTTTTAATTTAAATAAACCTTTAAACAGCGAATCGGAGCATCTGTCGCCGTGGGTTATGTGGTGTGACAGCTGCTATGACCGTGTGCTATTAGCTCGGGCGATTCAGTATGTTCATATATCATTACAGTAGTGCGTTATTTAAACAAGGTTGGCGCAGTGGTAGAGTGCTCGCCTGTCACGCGGGTGGCCTGGGTTCGATTCCCGGCCGATGTATCTTTTTTTTAAAAATTTGTATTAATGAAATTTACCTGAATACGTTTGAGGATAAAATAGTATATGTTATTCGGAGTAAAAGTGACTTTATGTGGCTTAGCTGAATTATTTGCCTCACTGCCTCACTAACGTTCGGCTTTGCCACATAAAGTATCACTTTTACTCCTAATAACATAATGTACTATTTTTCGTAAAATTAATAATAAAAAAGTTTTCCATATGGTGCGAACTTAAGCAGACACACTGTATGTATAATACATATATGCAATCAACAAACAAAACTTAACCTTTTAATCTCGAATTTGACGTAGACTGACAATTCACTTCAGTACTGCCAAACGTATAACACATATCAAGGCCTGCTCAGAATATTTTTTTTTTATCTCATGGTACATTATTCTACTAAAAAAATTCATTGCAGGCTTGTTTTAAGTCTGATAACCAGAAACGGTAAAAAACAATAAGAAATAAATAAACACTAATTACTTTCGACAACCAAACGTACGACAAATTGATTTTGACAGTTCTGATGTTTACGTTATTGTTTTTGTTTTTAGTAGCAGCCTACTACGAATTTTTTGTAAGTACGGTGTATTGTTGATATAGGTAAACTAAAATCTCCCCTTTCTTTAATATTCAGTTTAAGACAAAAGTGTATTAAAACTTTTATATCACAAATTAATTTTTATTTCAAGTTTTTGAAATATATACAGGTTGTTCCATTAAAAAAAACTAAAAGATTTTAATTTTGTTGCAAACTCGTTCTTCGATTGTTTTTTATTAATTGCATATTAATCAGCACCGAAAACACTACCAGTTTGCTAATTTAACCTACTTTGTAAAATTAATAATAACAAAGATAGCAATGGTGTGCACTTAATTTGAATCGCCCTGTATAGAATTCCCCTGACTTTTTCATTACTTTTTTGGTGAATTATACATTCTCTGACTTTTCCACTTTTTCCCGGTCCCAACCATAAAATATATCTGCATTATTGGAACGTTATGTCATCTACTGCCGCTGAAGTTAAAAAAAGAACTGAATCGATAGAAGTTTCTTCAAATTGCAGACTTCTGTTCTGAAGGTTATATTCGAAATCAGCATAAAAACTGTAATAATGTCAAAACAGTTTTGCACTACCATTAATACCAGAATTATGTACAAAACATAAAAAATGAAAACGTCAATTATTTTTCCCTAGCAAAAATAAAACAATAATTCTAGGATTGGATTTGAATCACAAGTTCCACTACACATATTGCACATTTCTTCTAATTCAACTCAATTTTTGTACGTCTTACCATTTACATGAAATTCTTATTCTGGACATCCTACACAGTAAAATCTGAGAGGTTATCTAGTAGTGTATGTCCCCCAATTTGAACTACCGTTCCTAGAGCCAATAATATAGGTAGGATTGAAATTTGACAATATTTGTTGTACAAAGGTACGGATTTAGGTTAGCTGCAGTTCAAGATTAGTGTGTACTTAGTACAAAAATGTTTGTGTAATGTAAAAACTGCGTGCAAACTAAAGGGTTAATTCGTCTATCCCTAATATACTACTAGCTCTGTCACTGTACAGTGACGCCTATAATTGACCTAACGGCTGTTGGCTGAGTGCGGAATAAAATAAATATTTCTGAACAGCCAATCATAAGATAGACGAAATTTTCAGTTGCATCCTCTCCATATTCTCAGTATGTGAAAACAAGACAAAGTTCCATATGCACATAAAATTGCTTTACATCGAACAAATTATTCAAAATGGCAGCCCTAATACAGTTTTATATTCGATTTTGAAATATTCTAAATAAAAACTGATTGGAAAATTAGCATTTTGTGCTCGTTGTATTTCAATCAAAGATCTTGCCTACTGATCTTTTACATTACCTTACTGCAGTTTCAAGTCTCGTTTCAATAACAAACATTTTACATTTATCTCTGTAACATAAAAAAAAATAACGAATGCAATTTCTAGCATTGATAAAAACGAGATATATTTGTTTACGTTAATACTGTATCGATTGTTATCACTTACACAAATATAAAAATCAAATCGAACTTGAAGCAAGTGATAAAAAAACCAGAAGCCTTGTATAACTGAAAACAACATACAAACTTACAAGAATAGCATAATTATATCAACAAACTAGTTTATGCGGGGTAAAATTAAACTGTACTAGAATAAACGGGGCTATGCATACAGTTTCACGTATGATAGCACGGGATTCTAGCTATACTCTGCCTGTGCTAATCGAGACGTTACAATAATCCTGTAACCTCCCAATAACTCACAGGGTCGTGCAACATATCGTAACCTAGTAGATTATGATCTTACCTGGAATAGCTTTTTCCCTTGTGATTTCGTGGAGATTCGTCTCGCCTTGCGTGTGGTGAATGATCTCGATCGTTCATTGCGTTATGGCCTACTGGAGAACGACTGCCCTAAACACGAAACCAAGCAAAGTTAGATCAATAGCAACAACTGTGCAGCTATAGTGGTAAGGAGCTTAACATGCAAGCCGACGCTACCAACGAAGCCGCGCTTTTTCTGCCGGGTAAGAGGGAGAAAACGTGGTTGAACGCTACCGGCAAAGTCGCCGCGAGTGCGACTGAATAACGCAGTTATTTCCGATTAGCACGAACTAAAAATAGAATGTGCATTACATACCTCCCTATCGCTCATGTCACGATTGCAGAACAATGAAAATGGAGACGCTAAACTTCCTACTTTGCTTCGGCGGCGTCACGCAAACAACGCCACAACTTCGCAGAATGTGGCGATGGCGTTTCAAGCGCTCCGGTGGCGGAAGTTTATTTTTACAACGCGCGCTCTGATTGGTCGTTGGAAGAACGACTGTCAAAAATTGCCTGCGCAACGTTGCCAATGTTAGCTTCATACCGCAACAGGAAATTTGCATTGAGGCACCAAGTGTATTTCAAATTCTAAACAATTATAAATTCTACTAAATATTCTTTTTAGGTAAAAAATAAAAAAAAGCTTAAAAGCGTTTATCAAACAACTTTTTCGAGCAAATGTATACCAAGAAAAAGTCACGACTTCAATTTTAATTAAAAAATACAACTGCATGCCAATGTTTAAAAATAACGAACTAAACAAAAAAAAACTCAATCAAATGAAATTATTCAGCCTGTAATTATTTATACGCAAATTTCCCCTCTCCCCTTTCTTGGGGAGGTGAATAGTAAATAAAGCAAACTTTTTAAAATTACTGGTATCTACTGCGGTATACAGGGTGCTTAGAAAAGGAGGTACAAA
Source organism: Agriotes lineatus (assembly GCA_940337035.1). Classification (NCBI taxonomy): domain Eukaryota; kingdom Metazoa; phylum Arthropoda; class Insecta; order Coleoptera; family Elateridae; genus Agriotes; species Agriotes lineatus. The sequence goes on along the minus strand of OW679196.1, from coordinate 87,682,299 downwards.
ATTTTAGGCCTAGATAGTACTCATCAAAATAAGACGAAAAATTCTATGAACATAAGTCCGGAAATGCGGCATAAGGAAGCTATAGCCTCAAAAGAGTAATACAAAAACACAACTTTAATTTAATTAAAATTAGTGGGCCTGCTACAAAATATTTTGCAAGTTACAACACTTCTTTGTAACGTGTGGCAGAATCCATTAGGTAAAATTTAAATTTTTAAGTTTTTAAAACTAGTCACACGTGATATTGCTGCATATACTTGACTATGGCTAAATATTGGTTGTGGCAAATGCGATATATTCCCACTTTACCCATAGTTTGTTCTTGTGATTTATTAATTGTAATCGCAAATGTTTCACGCACAGAAAAATTTCTTTTCCGAAGGCAAAGAGGCAGTGCAATATTAGAATTGTGTTAATCTATACGCGGTAATAATACTCTTCTGCCTGGCTTGTGGCTTGTCCATTTAATACCAAATCTAAGCAGTTTTCAAATAAATTGTGCACCATTATCTCATCTACTAAACCAGTAGTAACATTTATATTTCTCAAGAGAATAACAATTGCCGCTATTTTTAGGTTACACAATGTGGAGGTATTCCTCTGAAATTTAACGAATATAGAAATTCCGTAGAAAATTGTAAAATGTCGTCTTCATTACCTGAAATTGTATCACAGTCATTTTTTTTTCATAACCAGGTAAGAGAGATAGAATTTTGTGGTTAATTTCATCGCAATGCTCGTTTCTTAGCGCTAAAATTGAGAATTGAGTTAACAAACTATTACCAAATATTTCTGTAATGATGTCCTCTTTGCAATTAGTATCCTCTTCAACTGTAATAGTGGGATAATCTCCATCCAATTTGCAAGAGAATGGACTATGTGCAGGTACATTCGATTAATAATAAACTGATGTACAGTCAAGATTCACTCACACACGCTATTTTTCGAAAGGAAAGAATGAAATTTTCTCAGTGGTCCATTGCAAAAATCAGCAGAACGCCGCGGGCCGATTTCGAAAGTTTACTTGTTCCACTGCTACGGAGCTGCAAAGCTATGTCATGGATGTAGAAAAAAATGTGTAGGCGAATTTTAGTAGCGTGTAATCTTTATATTTTCCTAATTATTCAATTTACAAAATAGTATAAAAGTATTCCTTATTCTGAAGAAGCTACATAATTGTTAGAAAAACGTAAATACTTATGATGTTCGACTAAACTTAAATTGGTGTAATAATTTTACTTGAAATAAAAACTCGGCTGCTACCTTCATTAGAAATAAAACAAAATATTGTTTTATTTCAACTCATACTAATATTTTTTGAATGTTAAATGAAAAAGAAATCCGATTAGTCTTCGTATATGCCGTTATATATTTTTGCAACCTTGGTAAGTCTACACATTACCCTTTTTTGTGACGTCAGAAATAACGAAACGCAGCGTTTAAAACGTATATCTTACGTATATTAAATTGAAATTCAAAAAGATCATTTAAATCGCAGGTAGTAGACTTTCGAAAGAGTTTGACATATACCTAACCTTTAAGGCATTCTTGACCTATGTAATCCGACGTTTCTTCTCTTCGAAGAAGTCCCTAACGCTTAAAATAAGATTTCCTACGACTGCTTCTAAAATAAAGCTTTCCGCCTTGTTGGCGTTACGTCAAAAATTGATTGTTTTGAATCAGTTCATCGCGGCAACCGTTATAAGTAAGTATATAATCGTGAATCCTAATACATAGCAACATACATAAATTTTATATAAGCATTCATGATTATATATAGTATTCCAACCAAAAATTGGAAAGCTGTTTAAAATCCAGTACACCATGAAAAGTGTAAGTCATGTCTAAGTTGGTTTCATACAATCAGTAAATAATATTCTAATGTCAATCAGCTTTCAAGTAATTACAGTTCATCTGCAATCTGTACATGTAATTGTTTTGTTAAGGCATTGTAACATTGTGCATGATTTAAATAGGTACTACTTGAGTTTTTAAAACCGTATAGTAGCATAGAAAATGTTGAAAAACGTATATGTCTTCCAAACTTCCCAATGCATCTGTCAAATTTGAAGGTTACTGTCGAAGTGTCTCTGAATGACAATCAAACAGTAATTTTATGAATTAAATTACGAAGTGACTTACTATTCTCAATGCTGGCCTGATTTTAAATAGCTTTCCAATTTCTGGTTGGAATACTATACCTAAGTCGGATAGTGGTCGGCTATTTGAAAACGTCAAAGTTGACAACTGTCACTGTGAATTCGATTTAAACCTTTTTTCGCGATTTAAAGTTACTTGTGCTTTATTTTGTGTATTGTCAGTGTTTAAGAGTCAAGAAAAAATAAGAAATGGGTGATAAAATATCCAATTCTGATGAAAAAATTTGCACGCCGCTGGAAATTTTAGAAATGGCAAAAAACACCAGTTTAAACCTATTTCCGAAAATTTTACAGTCGTAGGAAAATTTTTGTATGCAACACGAGCGAAAAATGCATTAGGCGTTCGTTCGAGTTTTTTCGGACCTCGCTTCGCTCGGCCTGAAACTTTCGAACTCACGCTAATGCATCATTTTTCGCTCTAGGTACATAAATAACCATTTCAGGCTTGCTCGCGTGCATGTTATTGTGCGTTATTTTACTGTCATTTTCGACAAATGTCACTTTAACAGTATTATAAAACAAGCCATACTTAAAGCGGACATGACCAAATACTGCAGATTTTTTGTTTCGTCCAGTTTCTTATTGTTAAATAAAGAGAGAAAATTGTTACGTCACAGCAAAAGGGTAATGACCTTAGCAACGTTTTTTTCTTATTTTATTGCGAAGTGTGCCTTTACATTTTATTGTAACTTTTTTAACACCCTATATATTTAGCTTGTTACAGTATTTATCCAAGATTTAAAGTTGTAAATACCTGCTAGCCGCGCTCGGTAGCTCAGTGGTTTAGTATTCTGACTACTGATCTAAGGGCCACAAGTTCGATCTTCGGGCCTGGTGAGATTTTTTACAGTAAAAATGCGGCACTTGAGAGACTGGCCATTTAGCGGAAGTAAGTAGATTCCCCTAGCGAAATGTTGGCAGCGGTTTTCAAAAAATTGATGAATGTGTTAAATGTGCTTTGTGTTGTGATTTGAGCATAACTTAAGGATTTGAGTCAATTTGAGTGTTACCTACTGAATACTGATAATTTGTACCAGCTGTAAGTAATGTACCATAATAGCTAGAAATTATATTAAAAATTACAGATTTCGTGTAAATTTCCTAACCTTACTTTACCTACCAAACGATGATCTGTCAAATTTAGACCATTTGATAATATTGTATACCAAAAATCACATTCCCGTTTTATAATTGCGATATAAAAGTTATCAATATAAAAAAATACGGATTAGTAATAAACTGTGTTTTTACGAGTCATTTATTTTAAAGTTATACAATTTACATTTGAAGTTCGCGCTATATTTGCGAGCAGACTATTGGCGCGGCCAATTTCTGGAAAATATTTGCTTCAACCAATCAGGCCAGGGCCGGCCATTTGCCAGTCTATCAAGTGTAGGGTCTCTACCTCTACATGTAGTAAGAGTTGAGATATTGGATCCACAAATCAAGGACCTTGTGATGTAGCAAAGATATATTTCATTTGTTTTAGTTGATGGAAGTAAATATGCATGTATGCATTAAATGCATACTTCCAATGTATACAGTTTAAAATCGGCAAACATCAGGTGTTCCATGGTTTGTGGATCCAAAAAAAGTCAACCTACATGTCCCAACTCTTGCATATACAGGGACTCTACCTCTACACTCTACAGAGTGCCATCATTCGGAAGTGATGTAAAGCCGTGTTAGGGTTTGGAAACTCCATAGTCTCAACAAAATTGTGAGTAGGATTTCGACCATATGACCATAGCAGCTGGTGTCTAAAGCACCTGGTACTCTGCATGCCTAGACTTTGTCCATAATAAGCAAACAAACAAACACATATCTACTATAATTATAGTATATACTGAAAATCAAAAGTCCCCTCCCCCCCTTTGTTGAATGTGTCAAAATATTTTAATCAAATTGTAGAGTATAAACTACAACAATTTTAGATATTTTTAAGCCATTTGAGGTCAATCAAAAATTCAAGATGGCCGCTCTTTAACAAAATGGCGTCTGCTTTAGTATTCCTGTTCGTTTTGACCAGTATTTAATCATAAATATTTTCCGAAATTATAGCTACGTGTTCTATTCAATGAGACCTTAAAAGAGCTGCCACATGATCTCCTTTCCATAAAAAATATGGTGTGATACAAGCAGACAACTTCCTTTTTCAGTGATCTTACATTTAGTCAAAAATTTGTTTTTTAAATTATAAGCATTTGTCAAAAATTTTCCTAACAATTACAAATACATACTACAGAATCGGTACAAAATAGTTAGTTGAAAAAACAAATTTTCTCTAAAATATTAAACCGAATTCAAAAATGTAATAATATACCGGGTGTTCTATTTAAAATAACAAAGTTGATAGTGACTTTCGGTATAACCGGAAGTGTCAAAATATTGTTACACATAAAATCCATGGCCAAAGTTTCAGATTTTCAATTTTACAAGTTCTGTATAATGCCGTAGAAATAGGAGTTAATTAAAAATAAACAAACCCACTTTAAAAGTATTCAACTGGAAAATCACCTATCTCACGTTAAAAATCTAACGTTTGAGAAAATTGCTAAAGCCGTTTTTGAGAAAATCGTCTAAATCTGAAAAATCACAAGAGTAAACACCATACTTTTGGTTACGCGATTTTCTTCAAAAGCTTGCTGTCGCATCTAGATAGTACACAAAACTTATATATGAAGTTTCAACGCCATACCTCTTTTTGTTTTTGAGATATTCTGTTCACAGACAGACACACACACAGACAGACCAATGAAAAAAAAATGTTTTTTGGATTCAGGGGACTCTAAAACGTGAAGATCTGTTGAAAACTCAATTTCGAATTTTTGGGGTGAATCCAATACTTCTTTTATTGTAAAAGGAAGTAAAAAGATATTCAAAATAGTGCCCTACGGCGATCTTGAATTTTTGATAGACCTCAAATGGCTTAAAACATAAAAAATGGTGTATTTTACTACTCTAAAATTTTACTAAAATATTTTAACTCATTCAAAAGTTAGAAGGTGGGGAGGGGGCATATTTAGTGTTCAGTATCTAACAATAACGTAATGTAATACATATAAAATAATTCTCAAAAAGATTAAATGAAACAATGGGATTTATTATTACGGAACACCTATAAAAATTTTCTCGACATGTGTTCTAACTTAATATGTGGTTTTAATTGCATTACTGTAGCGCAATTGAGCACTTAAATAAAAGTCGAAATTGAATTATTTAGATGATTACAATATTAAAACCTCATTAACAGAACTGGAACTACAATTTATTGATTTCTTGGACGTGTCGTGAATTAAGAGGATATTAGAGAACATTTGGCAACCCAGCAATTGTGATATCCGGTCTTCTTTTTGTACACACCTGCTTTGGCGCCAACGGTTTAAATTTAAATTCCTAACGAATAAAAGTGGTTGTTTGGCGAGTTATTAGGATACAACGTCCACAATGACAAAATTAAAACGGCATAATTTCAAAAACTGGGCCGAATTGTAAATATCACGCAAAGAATACTACATCAAAGCTGTCCTAGATATTTATTAATAAAAATAATAATTCAAGATATACCTACCATATTAAATTGATAGGCAGTTAATTCAAGTAAAAAACCAATAAGTAAATTTCTTTGCCTAAAGAAATATCCTACTCCTTTTTGCAGGTTATTTGTATAGTAGTAAAATAACAATTGCGTTAATGACGCATTTAAAACCGCTTTACCATAACAAGGAATATTCATATTTGCAGGGACTTTATGTTTATCAATTGTTGCGTTTTGCTTTTGCACAAGAATGTTGTTTACTTACACGTGTGTATACAACATAAGTTATCTTCGAATGTTTGAACATACATACATAATCTGTAACCCCTTATACTGTTTACACAGTAATTCCACCTTTTATTATGTACTTAGCTTGGGTATCTTGCCTTTTTGGTATCTCAAATTCATACTCCAAAGTACTATTATTACTGACACCCTGTATATGTATGAAAAAATACGGGTGCACTTTTTCAGTTTTCATAACTATTTTCCTTCGTTAGTTTGTAATTAGATCTTCCATATTAGGCATAGATAAATGATTCAACATGATAATACTACTGAATATACTATACGTGAAATACATGGATATTGTATGATTATGTAGTTGGTTCTCTTCTATTTTAAATTCTTTATCCAAGACACCTAACTAAAGATATAAATATGTTTATACAGAAATGACTGAAAATTGAAAAGACTTTGTACTTTTTTTCTCAATAAGAAAACTCAATGTCATTTTGCCCAACCCTCGCAATGTCTCAGCAATGACGTCAGTTTCTATTTGCACCGTTTCATCTTTGCAGTGTGTAAAAATGTAGAAAAGACGTACGTTTGTTCCCCCACATTGTGCTAATTATTGACAAGTAAACGTGTACAGCGTGTCCTATTTTCGATGGGATTAAATGGAAATCTTCGTTATTATTACAGCTAGAAAAATAGTATGCACTTTATCGAGTCAACTTTTCGAGGGCAACACTATTCTGAAAACAGAAATCGAATATCTTTTTTGGTTTCCGATCTACAGCCGAAAAATGAAAATGTGAACATTCCGATTCGATGTTACAGTTATTTTTTTTTAATATAAAAAACATCATGAGCAACTGTGTGTTAAATGGGTTGCCTGTATCATGTATACATTTGATCATCAATCTTTTTCGATGTCTCTGTATGAAACATAACCAAAAAGGTTTACAGATTTTAAGAAACTGCTCGTTGATAATAATTTTGCCATTTCAAGCTACTACTACAATCATGGAATTTCAGTAAATATCATTGTTATTACACAAGATTATTGTGAGCGATATATTACTAAAAAATATAAGCACATAGTGGTAGTCCCGCGTATTTTTAACAAACGTGTAACTGTTATGGAAGGTCCCTTTGAATACAGGGTGTTAATTAAGTACGTATACAAACTTGATTAATTCTAAAATAAAAAAGTTCATACAAACATGGGACCTAAACGGCTTCGTTTTCGAGATACAGGGTGTAAAAGTTTAAACAAAAACATTTTTTTCAAAAATTTGGGAAACGGCTCGAGGTAGATATTCTAATGAAACTTGGTGTAGGTTAGTATTTCATAAAGTGGCATTGTTCGCTAAAAAAAATAATTTATTTTACCAGTGGCGTGTATCGAGGCGACCTCAGTTACCTTATTTTAGAAAAATCTGGTACGCCACTGTTTTTTAGAAAAAAGTTTTGTAGCTGCTACTGTAAAATTGTTTTTTTATTAAATAACGTTTTTTAACAGCTTCTTTAAACTGTATTTTGAAAACGAAGCCGTTTAGGTCCTATTAACGTCCAATGAACGAAATTGCTGTTACAGGTTTTTCCATTTTTATCGCAAAGGGTTTATTCAATCAAAAAAATAAAAGATACATCTTTTATATAGTTTCAATGGATAAAGCTAAAAAAACTTGTCGTATTGACTAAAAAACAGTGGCGTACCAGATTTTTCTGAAATAAGGTAACTGAGGTGGCCCCGATGCACGCCACTGGCGGAAATAAATTAAATTTATTTTGACCAAACAATGCCATCTTATGGAATACTAACATACACCAAGTTTCATTACAATACCTCTAGCGTTTTTCAGATTAAAAAAAAAATATTTTGTTTACATTTCAACACCCTGTATCTCGAAAACGAAGCCGTTTAGCCCATGTTTGTTTGAACTTCTTATCTTAGAATTGATCAAGGAACTACCCCTTAAAGTTTATCTACGTACTTAATTACCACCCTGTATACTGAGAAGGAAACCCGAAGTCTGGCAAGTGGTGGTTTTAGCCCCTTGCGTACTTGAAGGGTGGAAAAAATAATGTGTCAAAACTGACACAAAATCTATGAACAATATGTTGGTAACACTGTAAGTCTATGTCAAAGGTTAGGTTTTGCGTCAGTCTGTATCAACACTGACGGAAAACTTAACCTGATAACCTCGAATTTGACATAGACTTACAGTGCCACCAACATATTATTCATACGTTTGAATTTCCACTGCCCGCTGAGGATCAGTTTTTTGGATCTCTCGATATTTTACTGTAAATGGTTAAGTTTATTGTGCAACTTTATGCGAATCTGGGGTAAACTTACCACCCGCGAAAGCGTCTGTCAATTTTTTTAATTACATAAGATACAATACTTTTAACATATCAAAGTGCCAGACTTGTTATTATACTTTATTCTTATTTTTTTCCATCTTTCAAGGACGCATTGGGGCTAAAACGACCACCGCAGGCTTGCCAAACTTTGGGTCTCCTTCTCAGTATATTCAAAGCGACCTTCCATAACAGTTACACGCTTGTTAAAATACTGTAAGCAAACCCGTTGCTGGCTCTTGGACTATAAGTACTTATTCAATTGAACTTAGTCTGTAAGTCTGGCGTTAAATTAATGTTTCAAGTAATGTTATGTTTAAAAAATTTAAAGCGTTGCGCTTTAAATATTGTGTTGTGCTATAATCTATTGATTATGCCCTTAATACATAAATAACTATTAAGAATTGTGAGCACTGCGGTTTTTTCTTGCTAAACATTTGTCATAATTTAATTGCAGCGAAGGCTTTGAAAGAAGCATGGAATGACACTTTTTAGATCATATTTTACAGTTGTATGTGCGTCCGCAGTAATTTTGTGGAACAAAAATGAAAAAAAATGCCTTTTACATATTCTCATACGAAAATAATTGTGATGTTATTGATAATCGGCAAGTGCCGCAAAATTGTAGCGTTGTAACTTTTTTTAATTTGAGACTTTGTTGTTTTGTTTTCAAAGCCTTCTAATGTTAATTAAATTAAATGTATCGTTAATAATATTTACTCTTTTGCAATTTTCTCAAAAATGCTGTCATGCAGAGCTATAAACGTTTTAATTTATTGAAAAGAGGGAAACATGTCTTTCAAACTGTATAAATTATGTACGGTGCAATTTAAAAAATCTGGTGTGATACACGCACACAATTTCCTTTTACAGTGATCTTATAATTAGCCAAAAATTTGATTGTTAATTTTTAAGCATCTGTCAAAATTTTTCAAAAATTACAAATTCTACAGAAACCGTACCAAATGGTGTGTTAGTTGACGAGACAACTTTTCTCTAAAATATTAGGCTCAATTCAAAAATGTAATAATATACCGGGTGTTCTATTTAAAATAGGAGTTAATAAAAAATAGGAAAAAAACACAAGAAACCTATTTTAGAGGCATTCAACTGAAAAATCACCTATCTCACATCAATACACATTAAAAATTTAATAAAAATGTAAAGTTTGAAAAACATCGTTAGAGCCGTTTTTGAAAAAATCTAAAAAAACTGAAAAATCACAAGAGTACTAAACGTCAATACTTCCGGTTATGCTATTTTCTTCAAAAGTTTGCTGTCGCATCTACATAGTATACAAAACTTATATATAAAGTTTCGACGCCATACCTCTTTTAGTTTTTGAGATATTCTGTTCATAGACAGACACACAGACGCACAGACAGACAGACTAATGAAAAAAAAAAAGGTTTTTGGGATCAGGGGACTCTAAAACGTGAAGGTCTGTTGAAAACTCAATTCCGAATTTTTGGGGTTAATCCAATAATTCCTTTATCGTAAAAGCAAGTAAAAACAGTGTTTACTGTAAGGCTATAGGAGGCTTTAAACCAATTAATTTGGTGTTTGAATTTTGCAAATTCGGTGACAAATAACGAACCCGCTAACGCGGCCGCATTATTTAACCTGTCAAACTGACACTCATTTATTATTGTGCGACAAGTTATCGACATATAACCCGATAACATCGAAATACTTGCAGTATTGCTTCTGAATATGTTTTTAAAGTAAAGGTTAGCAGTCATTGGCCAAGAATTTTTTTTTATTAGGTATTTATGATAATGTAACTAATCACTGGCATCAGACAACGACTGGTGAGCCCATTATCAGAGACAGACCAACTGATAATCAGCAATAATTGGCTATTCTAACTAATAACGAAAAATAACAAAATTAGTATATAAAAACGTTTACAACACGCCCCATCAAAGGCTGCAACTAACCTAAACAATCTAGAACAACACACAGCCTGGTAATTAGAATCAGCGATGCCGGTTTATTTAACATAACCTCCAACTTCCAATCTAACATATTGCCTGCAACCGTGCGGTCATTATATACAATGCCTACGCATTCTATATAATGACAACGATTTTGCCGGCATTATGTTTAATATCGGCAAAAATTAGACAACGGACTGGTATTTTAGGCAATTTATTAAATTACATAAAATGCTTAGTCATTATATAAAATGACTGATTTATAAAAGTTGCTTGTAACATATACAAGCAAAGAATATACCGATGGGGCCACAATTATATAACGGGTGTTCATAAACAGTCGTCATCCCAGTTGCTTTGAAAAACAAAATGTTATGTCTTTGATTAATTCGTGCAACACATGAAACGTCATTGATTACTGTCATAGCGCATTTTTTTCAATTTTAATAGACATACGTTTCTGAAGTAAAAACCTACTGGGATGACGACTGTTTATGAACACCCGTTATAACAGCAATGAGATAACATGAACAACAAAATAAAATGCTTGAGTAAGAAAGAGATGACCATACAACAAAATTATTTTAGTAGGCACAATTAGTTGACATATGTCATAATTAAAGTAAGCTTCAAGCCTACTCGTATATTTGCTACTATGTTTATCTCTTTCTTACTCAAGCAATATGTGTTATCTTCTTATTCATGTTATCTCATTGCTGTTATATATAATTGTGGCCCCATCGGTATAACATAAATAACACGTTATATGCTCTTTGATACAAGTTATATAGAGGATAAAGATTGAAATTGTAAAATTGTGCGCTGTCTAGCTCAAAGAACTCTGCTGATTAGTGATTATAATCTGAGAATAAAAAAAACCTGCAAAATATGATACATTGTACATAAATATGTGACACATTGATTACGATAATCATAAACACGGCAAAAAGGCCATGTTTGCATGTTTCGCTGATCCAGTTTTTCTATCGCGTCAGATTAATGATCTAATTTTATAGTCCAGTCAAATGGTAGAAAATAGGGGAAAGTTTTGATATTTGGTTTCTATTTACATGTTTTTTGGGTCGCTTATAAATGTTGGTTAGCATTATATTTCAATTATACTTAATAAGTATTGGTATGAAATGTAATAAAATGCAAATAAGAGGAGGGGGATGTGCCCCGGATTCTGCAGTTTAGCCTACGACTCGATTATAAAAATCTCCTGTTCTGACTTCAATACTTATTGCAATCTGTAATAATTTTTGACAGATAGGAATTTTAGTTGTGATGACAATAATGGCATTTAGTTTAGTTGGATTCATCACTTTAATAAAGCGGTGTTGATTCCAAAGGTAATGTGATATCAGATATTTATGGCCACCCGGTATATTTAATATGGTCGCTGTACACGAATATCAGGTTTGCCAACAATTTTGACCGGAAACATGTTTTTTTAAAGCAAAAACGGTGTCAAAAACCGAGTATTTTTTAGTTTTTCTAAAATTACCCGAAAGCTATCAATTTGTCGTAAATGTTGAACCTATACGATATGAAAGAAGATAAAATTTCCTACATTTTATGTAGGTACTTGAGGTTGTTTTCTTCGACCAATAGCCGATATTGTAACTTGGGTTGCAGATCATCCTGACTTGATTCTGCGAATGTTGTGCAATTTCAGTTGCCTACTTACATGAAATTTTGAGAAAATTAATGTAACCAAACAGTATGTCATACTCTTTGATGTAACTGTCTCATGCCAAGTATGAATTTGATCTGAGAAGTATATAGTTTCTGAGTTGTGAAGAAAGTCCAATTCATTGTCAACCTCTCGGGCGCGTTACTGCGTAAGAATAGATTTTTTTAAATAAGTCGTAGATTAACATGCAGAATCGAAGCTTTACTTATTTTAGTTATGGTTAGTAGAGAAACAAGATCAATCATAATTAATACTAACACTAGAACACGAATTGGCTTCGGATTCTGCATTTTTACCAAGGCTTATTTGGCTTTATCGGTCCACTATATTGAAAAGTGATCTGCTAGACGGTTCCTATTCTTTTCGGAACACCCTGTATTAGCTTGGAATATTATTATTGTAATAATAGACGTCAGATCTAATAGTGAAGTTCAAATTCGTCATTGACAACTTAACGAAAATATAAAATCGCACAGTAGACATATGGCATGGTCATCCTGTCAACGACTGTGCTTTTTAGTAGGAAAACCACAAGTCATGCAGACAAATTTCAGCATAGTGAGCCAAGGGAACAATGACAGCACAAGCAATTGTAAGTAAATGAATGATACTGGAAAAGTCAAAATTGTGACGGAAAAAAATGGACAAACAATAAAATTACCAAAAAAAAAGCGCGGGCTCGCCGGCTGGCAAAATCCAAAGAACGTAACTCTTTCAGTCACTCGTTAGTTACTTTCACCTTTATTTGATTTATGGTTAGTCACCCCTCGCGAATAAAGCATTTGCGCACTATACGTTCTGTCAGAATAAATTTAGAACTTGGAAATTTCGAACAAAGCTCCCATACTGGTTTTGATGACAGTGCTTTTCTAGCGAACTAAGATGGCGGGCGCAATGCTGTTCGAGCGGTCTCAAGTTGTTAATAATCGCGATAAAGATTTACAACATTTAATAAACAGTGATGAGGAGCCTGAAAATGAAGAGGAGAAGATCAAGAACCAGGAGCAGGACATCCTCAACAAGGGGGAGCAGTACAAGAAGGAGGGCAAAGCTAAGGAGTTGGCAGAGTTAATCAAGGGTACCAGGCCGTTTTTGAGCTTGATTAGCAAGGCGAAGGCCGCGAAGCTGGTGAGGTCGTTGGTGGACTTCTTCCTTGATCTGGAAGCCGGCATCGGTATCGAGGTACAACTGTGCAAAGAATGTATCGAGTGGGCAAAGGAAGAACGCAGGACTTTCCTGCGACAGTCGCTGGAGGCCCGGCTTGTTGCTTTATATTTCGATACGGGAATGTACCCGGAAGCTTTACAGTTAGGTTCTACGTTACTTAAAGAACTCAAAAAATTAGACGATAAGAATTTATTGGTAGAAGTCCAACTTTTAGAAAGCAAAACGTACCATGCGCTTAGTAATTTACCCAAAGCACGTGCCGCACTTACATCAGCCCGCACTACAGCCAATGCTATCTATTGTCCACCAAAAATGCAAGCTGCCTTAGACCTCCAGTCTGGAATCTTACACGCCGCTGATGAGAAGGATTTTAAAACTGCTTACTCCTACTTCTACGAGGCGTTCGAAGGCTTTGATAGTGTCGAGTCCTCCAAGGCCTTAACTGCACTCAAATACATGTTGCTGTCAAAAATTATGCTAAACAACCCGGAAGATGTCCAACAAATTGTCAGCGGTAAATTGGCCATAAAATATGCAGGGCGAGATATCGATGCAATGAAGAGTGTGGCACAGGCTTCGCATAAAAGATCGTTGGCGGATTTCCAGCAAGCTGTAAAACAGTACAAGCATGAACTAGAAGATGATGTTATAGTTCGTGCTCATTTGGGAACTCTCTACGATAACATGCTTGAACAAAATTTGTGCCGAATAATCGAGCCGTATTCCAGAGTGCAAGTCGATTATATTGCCAGGACAATTAAGCTTCCTATGCCACAAGTAGAGAAAAAATTGTCGCAGATGATTTTGGATGCAAAGTTTCATGGTATTTTAGACCAGGGAGAAGGTGAGATTATAATTATATTTTTACGTGCTTTGTTAAAAATTAAATGAAATTAGTTGCATCGATTTGGAGTATTAAAAATGCACACCTAAATTATGATTCTATTTGCAATTATCGTAAAAAGAAAGGTGTAGAGAAACCCCTAATTTCTTTGTTTGTTGCAGGTGTCTTAATTGTTTTTGAGGATACTCCAGTAGATAAGACATACGAAATGGCGCTAGAAACGATACACAGCATGAGTAAAGTAGTAGATACGCTTTATCAAAAAGCTAAAAAGTTATCATAGGTTCTATATTAATTAATTTAACTAAAACAGACTGTAATTTACTTTTAAAATTTATAAGTAACATCTTTTGGTAGTAACTTAAATTTGATAATACCTTTTTGAAAATATGTTGATCTTTTTTAATTAACAATAAGCTGTATATAATATTAAATACGATATTTAACATTACTGAGTTTTTGGATTGGGTTAAGTTAAACTAACAATGTGGATAAATAAATAAAAGTTGTTTGTATATTGTTGAACATGCTTGTGTTATTAAAATTTTCTAACAAAAGATTTTATTAGGATTTGTTTCAATAATGTACGATAGTTCCGATATGAAAACCTCATTAAATTTTTTATTTTAAGAAACCCCAAACTTCAACAACTGTATTTTCTTACTCATACATCTTGATGTTAAAAGCAAAAAAAAAATAAATAAATACGATAAGCATAACAGAATTTTTATTTTAAATACACATTAATTGTTAAATCATACAAATTATGGTTTCGATGTTGTGCCTTTTTTGACGTTCTTTCCTTCTTTTCCTTTTTTCTTGGCAGCTGAAACAGAGTTATTCATAATTCATTCAGGTCAAAGAAAGTCGTTTATAAATAACCAGCCCTGACAAGTGTGAGGAAATGACTTGTAATTATATGGGGGAGTAGGTTTATGAGTGCAATATAAAAATTTACCTTTCTTATTCTTCTTTTTCGGCTTTTTCTCATATATTACAATTAACGGTTTGAACATCCCAGGCATTCTTTTAAACGTAGAATGCACTGGCAAGATATAATTGACGTCAATAGGGCACCAAGGAGTATTGTTAGCCGGAACAATCTGACAGTTCTTTTTATTGTATTCATTGTGCAAGTCAAAAATGTTGCTTTTATCCCTAAAAAAGAAAAGAATGTACAGATATTGTATGACTTTATTGTACATGGAAGAATAAATGTGGTATTTTTACTAATTGTTAAAGTTGATTTGGCTCCAACGTTCAATTATAATACTTGTACAGTGTAACCGAATACATGCTACAAATCATAGGCTTAACTAAGCTCTGTTTCGTAAGCTACAACATGAGGGGACACCAAAAGTTTTTTTATTGGGTTTTATTTGGGTAGACTTGGACGAAAAGGGTGCTGAAGCTACATCTGTTGAGTATGCAATGAGACAACTCTAGCACTAACGTTTCTTGCAGGAAGATCAAATAAATTGGACGAAATTCATTCATGGTAGTCATTACAAGCAAACCAAAACGATTGCACAACCATAACCTATACAACCATCCCATGAGATCAGACACATCCGGCCTAATAAAAAAAATATATTTCTTTAAGTTCCCTACAAACCCCAAGAGTTTGTAATAAATATTGTAGTGGCTTGTGATATTCAAGACCACACTGTCGTGTCCCTTGGAATATAAATAGCAGCAGGCCTACAAGTAAATAAATAAAACTAAAAGCCTTTGGATAAATCGGTACATATAATATATTTAGCACTTTCCCCGTTTATTTAGTTGTAAGTTCATAAGCAGGTAGCTGGTACAGGCCCTAGGTCGAAAGCGATGTTCTAGAGTTTAGGTAGGTAGTCAGTGGTTCCCTAGGCCCTGACATGACAATATTTTGTAGTTCCACCTAACGTCTATTGAGGTATCTATTTTGTAATCTTCACAACCTGTGAGCTAGACAACGGCAAAATTTGAAAAATAATTGCTGTCTGGTAAGCCTTATGCAAGATAGTTATTTAGGAAGCATTAAGCTTTGATAACTAATTGCACTTTGGTTACAGCAGGTGAGGAATTTCAAGATTGAACATAGAGAATATGTTGCACAATATTCTTCACTTGCAATTAGGGTGACCACCTTTCAATTTATACAAACCCTGAGATCCTTCCTGAGTAAAATAAGTATTTTTTTCAATGAAAAATACAGAATGTTTTGTCGTGTTTTTCAGTTTTTGATTATTATTCAATTTTCACTTCTATTAATATTTTTTTATGTCACAACTACTGCACAAATATCAATAACGTTTTTTGTAGTTAAAATAATAATAATAAATGTAATAATAATAATAATAATAATAATTTGAACATCCTTTACCAATTTTTAGTAAGATGACAAAAATTCAATTTAACCCTTCCCCCCACCCCGCCCTCCTAATATCTCCCTAAAGGTTAAAAATTAAACCTATGTTTAAATGAACTTTTTTGTCAATTTGTGACATAAAATCCGCCCTTAAAGGGCCAACAGAGGTAACAGAAGATCAACAAAAAGAAGAATTTTATGACCACCTAGAACACACAATCAGCAAAATCCCAAGATATGATACAATTCTAATAATCGGAGACCAAAACGCGAAAATAGGAAAAGGGAATGAAATAGAAGCAATAGCCGGAAATGAAAGCCTCCACGCGAAATCTAATAGTAAATTTTGCTGCAAGGAATAACTTAGTAATCAAAAGTACAATGAAAAAACCAAAAGACATACACAAAGCAACATGGCGCAGTCCGGATGGGAACGCCACAAATCAGATAGATCATGTGCTTGTATCCAAAAGGCAAGCGGAATATGTAAAGCAAGTAAAATCATACAGAGGAGCAGAGATAGGCTCGGACCACTATCTGCAACGAATCAAAACAGAACAGTTAAAACCACAGTATAAAAATAAACAACGAACCATGAGAAAAAGTATTGCAGAAACATTAAAGAAGGAAGAATCACAAAAGAAATATTTAGAAACCCTAGAAGAAAGCCTACAAAAAACTAATACAGGAAAAGAGATAGAGGAGGAGTGGCTCCAGATAAAATCGACAGTAATAGAATGTATGGAAAAAATAGAAGAACACGAAGAAAAGAAAAGAAAGGATTGGTTCGACAGGGAATGCTAAGAAGCGATTGAAGAAAGCAAAGCAGCAAAACAACAATGGCTACAACAACAAACACAAGAGTCAGCAAGCCAATTCAAGAAATCAAGGAACAAAGTCAAAACAATATGTCGAAAAAAGAAAAGAGAAAAAACCAATGAAAAAATTAAAGAACTAGAGGAATCGCATAATAAAAAAAATGCAAAGGCTTTCTATAGGATTATAAAAGAAGAAAGAAAAGGATTCCAACAGCAAACAATAGGCCTAAAGGTGAGGAATTACAAGATCGAACATAGAGAATATGTTGCACAATATTCTTCCCTTGCAATTAGGGTGACCACCTTTCAATTTATACAAACCCTGAGATCCTTCCTGAGTAAAAAAAGTATTTTTTTCAATGAAAAATACAGAATGTTTTGTCGTTTTTTTCAGTTTTTGATTATTATTCAATTTTCACTTCTATTAATATTTTTTTGTCACAACTACTGCACAAATATCAATAACGTTTTTTGTAGTTAAAAAAATAATAATAAATGTAATAATAATAATAATAATAATCATTTGAACATCCTTTACCAATTTTTAGTAAGATGACAAAAATCCAATTTCAGCCCCCCCCCCCCCCCGCCCTCCTGATATCTCCCTAAAGGTTGAAAATTAAACCTATGTTTAAATGAACTTTTTTGTCAATTTGTGACGTAAAATCCGCCCTTAAAGTAATGCCAAGCATTTCAGTTACACCATATTCATAGAGGATCCCGAAATTACGCGGGGGTGGAAGATATTTCTAAAGAGAGTTACGTAATATTTGTTTGGATACAAGTTGCAGGTACTAAAATGGTGCACATTAATGAAATGTCTTTATTGTACAGGGTTGCTCACAAAAGTGTGGCGAAGCAAACCTATTCTTTTTTACTTCCTTTTACAATAAAGGAAGTATTGGATTCACCCCAAAAATTCGAAATTGAGTTTTCAACCCAAAAAACATGTTTTTGCTCATTGGTCTGTATGCCTGTGTGTCTGTTTTTCTGTGAACAGAATATCTCGAAAACGAAAAGAGGTATGGCGTTGAAACTTCATATATAAGTTTTGTGTACTATGTAGATGCGACAGCAAGCTTTTGAAGAAAATCGCATAACCGGAAGTAGATCTTTACTCTTGTGATTTTTCAGTTTTTTCGATTTTTTCAAAAACGGCTCTAACGATTTTTTTCAAACTTTACATTTTTATTACATTTTTAATGTGTATTGAAGTGAGATAGGTGATTTTCCAGTTCAATACTTCTAAAGTGGGCTTCTCTTGTTTTTTTTTTCTATTTTTTTTATTAACTCCTATTTCAAATAGAACACCCGGTATATTATTACATTTTTGAATTCAGCTTAAAATTCTAGAAAAAATTTGTCTCTTCATCTAACGCTCTATTTTGTACCGTCTTTGTAATTTTTTAAAATTTTTGACAAATGCTTAAAAATTTAAAATCAAATTTTTTGACTAATTATAAGATCACTGTAAAAGGAAGTTGTGTGCGTGTATCACACCAGATTTTTTTTAAATAGAATGCCTTATAGTTAGGTATAATATAAAGTTGTATCCGAATTTTGAACCAGTGGTAGCCGTACGTCTAGGGGTACACGGGGTGGTTCCAAAGGGTACGTCTGATTGTTTATACAAAATGGCAAACTTCATTTGTTTTGTTTAAAAAAAATAGTTATAGAAAATTATAATATAGGTAACTAACGCTTTTTCTACAATGCGAAGCAATTGTCTTAGCCACAAAAGAATAGTGGAACTGATCTATGTTTCTTGTGATGTGACATACAAAGAAAACATTTCTTCTGTGTCTCCCGCATCATTTTGGGACCGTCTACTGGAACCTTAATTAAGTACGGACTTATGCGAGTGTGGCTTTGCCAAATATATTGTTACACATAAACAGTAATCCTTGATACTTCAGTGGGTATTAATAAGTGCCAGTTTACTTCGTGACAATCAAATTTTGAAACAATCGCTGATAACTTGACTAGTGTCTCAGTAAATTTAGTGCTGTTATCCATATATTTTCTAATTTGATTTACCAAAAAATATGTACATACTATTAATTTCCTAAATTGTTGTTTGAGGTGTAGATTTATCTACTTTATGAATATTTCTCTAATTTTTTTGTCTTGTTTAAATACGAGCATTATTAGAATTTTTGTGATTTAAATTACAAAAAATATACATAGTATACGCATTCTTTGTATTTTTTGTCATTTTTGTAAAATGCTCTCAATTATTAATGAACATTTTTTATTTTGTAATAATAAAGCTTATGCTAATATTATGGATACAATAGTCTTGAGGGTACTTGAGAAACAGCTAACATGATAAGGTATACGTCAACAAAAAGGGTTGAGAACCGCTGTTCTAAAGTGAACGGTTTTAACGATTTTATTAAAAAAAGACTCAATGTAACCTAAAAATTACGTTTTTTGTGAATTACTTGATGAGTGAGAAATAGTGCTTTTGAGTGTTAATGCTATATAGAGTGCTCAAAATTTTCAAATTTAATAATTTTGGATTTACCTGTATTTTTTAAAACCCCTTCTAGTGAGTTTTCTTCTGATATCTTAAATCATATTCTAAATTCTACAGTTTAGTCTATTATCTACGAGATAAAAGTAAAACATAACAAAAATATTTTTAGCCTCTCTTAAGTTGCTTTTTTAAAAGAATAACAAATAAACACCTTTAAAATGGCAATTTAAACACTTGAATACTCCTAACACAACAAAGAACAAGGTTTTAAAAGAAAAATTTAACCATTATTGACATAAAGGATACGAACAATGAAAGAACGAGAAATACAAAAGTAAATTAGTATCAAATGAAATTAGATAACAGCAAAACAAATACTCAAAAATTCTATACCTAATTATATGAAATTTCCAAATATTTCTCATTGTTGCTGAATACGATTGAACCTAGAAAGAATCTAAATTACCATGATACGCACGCGCTGCACGCGAAGTTTGGGGCTATTATATGAAACGTATTTTAATTTTATTGATATAACTGACAGTTAAGTTAATTTTAGACATGATTACAAAATTAGTGCAACCCGGAGAAATTATTACAAAACCCGGAACCCGGAGACGCGCTGTAGAAACCCTGAGAGGTGGTCACCCTACTTGCAAGTGATACCATAATCATTCCTGTACCATTAACTGGGGACGCCATCATAATGTAATATTGGCAGATCAAATCGGGCTATAATGTAGTTCAGACAGTAAATTCTTAGAAATGAGTTTTCATCTGGTTTTTAATGATTTAGGTATGACAAAGATTTTAGCAAAGCAATAACTAGATAAAACACGAATGCAGTTCATGATCCTGAAGTTGCAAAGAGTGAAAATATCTGTAATATTCATGACCAAAGAAATTCTGCATCTGACAACAAAAGTGACAACAAGAACAATTTATGATTTACTGTAAGTACTAATTACAATTTAGATACCCAAAAGAAGAGAAACCTATAAATAGTAAATACTGCAGTTCATTGATCACAATGTTAGGTACAAGATATTATTTAAAAAAAACTAGTTTTAGTAGTGTTTTGTTTTTGTAAAATCATGCACTTGTTAAACATGAAAAATTATTTTTCCAAAAATGTATACCTACTAGTAAAATATTTTATTAAATTGTCAGGGCCGTAACTAGGTATAGGCCGAGTAGGCCGCCGCCTACAGGCGCAATTAACAAGGGGAGCCAAAATTGCACTAAAAAAAGAATTTCTTTCGTACTAATTAAAAAAAAAAAACAAGTGGGCAATTTTACAAACAAATTTGTAATACTAACGATTTCAGCCTGAATAATGCTAATTATAATAATGCGAATTGCGCCCAATCTGATCGATACATTACATTGCCTTGTCAATTTGCAAAGGGAATATTATATGTCTGTCAGATTATAACGGCGTTTGTTTTATAATTCCCACTTACATCAATCGCAGCATTAGAATTATTAGCTTTTTAGCCCACCGCATAGGTGGCCTTATTCTTAATTATATATTTTCTTGCATTTTTAACATTGAATGTAATACAGCAGTGGCGACAAACTAACTTAAATTTCAAACAACTATTGAAGCGGTTTCAGTGATTGCACATATCACATATACATTCACTGCTTTGGGTTCATCGCTGGTACAGTGGCCAATTGCAACAATCAGCAGAACACCACAGACCGATTTTGAGAGCTTACTTGTTCTACTACTAATAGCATTTTGTGCTACAATCACTTGCCCGCTAGAACTTGTCCGATTTAAAACACTTCTGCGACCCTACACGGCAGTAGCTTTTATTAAAAAAAGAATTATCGAAATCGGCCTAACGCAAGGCTCATACCAGGTGCTAACAAAGAGCTACAAGAAGATATGGCAGTGTGGTTGCGAGTACAGAACCGTATTCTACGTTTATATGTTACTACGCATAATAATATGTATTATTTGTTCATATTGTATTATTTCAACATATTGACATATCTGTACAAGTTTTTGAGCGCACCAGGTAGTAGAGTAGTGGTCTTATTCTAATTAAAATCATTTTTCTTCCATCTTACTGTTGACACGTATTGTTTCTTACTTGGATACAGAACGAGAAAGCGTTTGTTTTGCTCACTCACGTTGTTTGCTACGACAACGTAGACGAAAGCAGTGAGATACAAATTTTTTGCTCAATCATTTTCTCCAATCACAAAATATGTCAAATTTGAGATTTGCAGGTTAAGAGTTGCGTCAGTTGAAACAATTTTTTGGCTTCGCTTAATTGTTTCGCCAGTTACCAATTTATTTCAGGCCTAACCTGTATATGTTTATTTGAATTATAATCCTTTGCATTTCTAATTCTTAAAATTTTCCAAAGCAGCACATTTTGTACCTGGATCGAGTTTCTTTTGTTCGCGCGATGCTCTTTTGACCCGCGTTATCTGTTATCGCAGGCCGTTGGAATGCGAGCTTTCCTTTGGAAACGAATTTTTCGTCCGAGGCACTTATTCTTCTCACCTCGGCCGCCGTGTTTGGCGTGGCTGAAGGTCGTTTTTATAAGTCAAATTACGTGCGCTCAACCAATTTTTCTGAGCATTGTGTTTCCAAGGGCTGATTATAATCAGGTACGATGGCGGTTTTCTGTTTTGCTATTCCCATATTAATTGCATTCTCTTAGCTTTTGGATTGACGGTTTTATCCAACAATTTATCTGGAAAGCAAGGCCGCCGTCCTGTTATAATTCTCAACACCGGTTAATCCTAACTTCTGCAATTGGGAACATGGTTCTGCTCCAATTACGGGCGCATCCTAGGTGCTCCTAACCACGTGGTGTAGCAACCACTGACCAACATTTTTTTTCCTGTCAGCAAGTAATGGGTGCTGGAAAGTGAAGGTTAGTGTTAAAAGCTAAATTTGGACCGGCTATTTCAAGATTACATTGTATTAAATTATTTTCAATACCTGGAACTTTTATTCTAAAACTATTTGTAGATAAAATTTACATTTACGCTTATCGTTATTATTAACCAGTAAAGCTCAAATTCATACATGTTCTTGTTTTTTCATATTTTTACTTTTACGCATATATTTAATTATGAATAATGTTTAAAGCTGCAATTTTGATGTGTATTGACCCTTTGTAAAAGGAGCATTCACGCTTTTTTTTATTTCAATAGCCTTCATTTGACGTACACAGTTTTGTTATGACATTATTTACATTCTAATTATTCTGATTATCTACTATTGACACTACAAAACTATTCAGTAATTATTTCATAAATGCTAGTCACTGGTAGTTTATTTTAATTATTTGAAATCATTTTATTTCTGGCTTCCTTTTTTTAAGATATTGCAGGGAACACAGCTGATGATTAGAATCCACGACCATATCGCCGAAATTGAGTTAGCTCGGCCATCGCGGTAAGTAAAGATTTTTCAGAGCTTCCGTGTTGTACAAACTATAGGGGGGTTGATCTGCGAGTTTTCTTACTACCATTGCTTAATTTTAATTAATTAACCGCAGGTCAGCTTCCTTATCATTTCACAGTCTGTGTCAAATAACAAACAATACGTAACCTACCAACCTCGAATTTGACATAGACTGACAATACACTTCAGTACTGCCAAATGTATAACACGAACACATTTTATTTGTTATTGTTGTTATTATTTGTTTTTTTATATAAATCACGCAAAATTTCAGTAGCAGGAGTGAACAAAACGCTATACAGCACTCATGAGAAACTAAATCAGTCACTTGTTTGTCTAAAATCGACAAACGCATGAGTGAAAATCTTATTAGTTTCTCCATTCGTCCAGTAATATACTATTACATTTTTGAAATTCAATTGTGCATAAGAAAGTCACAAAAGAAAATGTTTTCAACTTCTTTAATAAAGAAAGCGTTCTGCAAGAAAAACAGATTTTGCTGGGTTAAATTGTGGTTGTGGTCTTCAAAATTATCCACAAAATAGGTAAAAATACCTTAATGCTTGCTAATAATACTGAAACACTTGGCAATGTGAATTACATGAATTTGTAAGTTAAGAAAAACATTGCAGCCAGTGGGATTCGAACTCGTGTTCACTGATAAATGCATATGCTTATCGTTGCGTTATAAATGACGCAGTGGCGTTCCGATTTTGGGTGAAATGTGCCTGATCGGTACCGATGAAATGGTCACGCAGAAATGCAGGTACACCACAAGTTTATGTATAGGGATTTGTAAAATGTTCTGCTGACTACATAATAATGGGTATTTTTTTTTAATTAGAATTGTGTTTTATAATTTTGTTTTATCTTATTTTATTTGTGTTGTATTTTGTTATTTTAACATTTACTTGTTTATGTTTGAAACTTGAATTAAAACTGTTGTAGATATTTTTGAATATCCGGAGATAAATATAGAAGTCATACAGGAACATTAGTATTTTTGTCACATGTATCGTTAGTGTACTGAAGGGTGTAAAAATTTTGGCTTGCCTACAATAAAAGTTTGCCTAGTTACGGCCCTGTAACGTGTCATTTCTTCCTATTTTAGGCTACAATTTATCAATAACACCCTTGTACAGAATACACTTATGACAAGTACTCCATTTACTAAAGAAAAAAAGTTGTAACTTCGTTGACTCAAAACCAATTTTGAAAATTTTTTTTTTATTATTTCGGAACAAGTTTATAGAAATGTTTCCCATAAGTGAGAAGGTGTGATTTTTATTTTTTCAATTGTTATTAACAAATAAGTGTTTTTTAATAATTCTTAATTAAAAAAATGTATATCTCTTTTATTTATTTATACAATTACCTGACATTTGATAACATAAGGTTTTTGGGTTTGCAGGTTACAAATCTGGCCTCAAAATTGGTCTAAAAACAAAAATGGCATCAAAGGTCTAATTTTTTATTATCTTTTTTTAAAATTTTTATTAGATGTCTGGGGGGGGTTTTGGGGTCGCTGATTACGAATGTAACATTAAAACTTAACTACAATAAAATATGGCGGATGCAAAATGGCGGAAAAGCGTAATTTTTTTTATTCAGATCTTATTTCGTATACAGTGAAAATTCATGAACTGCGAACACGAGTAAATCAAGGCGAATTTACGATTGCCTAAAAATACGCCAAGACCGATGGACAGTCGGTCTAAGGTACTCTGATATTAATCCACGGGTCGTCTGCGTTGATTGTTTAAGTAATTGTTCAACGCAGACGCCTAGTGTAATTTTTTTAAATTAATTATTATATCACAGATAGAATGTATGAGGTACTGTTATTCTGTGATTAATTCAGGTGATAAATTCAGAGTTGAAAAACAGGATTTTTAGAGATTAACAGTACAGTAAAAGAAGGTAGTTTATATAATAATTTCTTCCGAACAAACTAACACAATAAAAAAAGATGCAAACAAAAATAAAACTATTTTTGTTGTTTGTTTGTTAATGGACAAGGTCTAGGCATGCAGAGTACCAGGTACCTTAGACACCGACTGCTTTGGTCATATGGTCAAAGTCCTACTTAGAATTTTGCCGAGACTAAGGAGTTCCAACCCTAGCAAGGGATCTTTTACATGCTACACATCGTAGTAACATGGGACCCACGGCTTTACATCATTTCCGAATGATGGCATTCTGTAGAAGCTTTCATCTGCATTTTTTTATTTTTGAAAACCTCACCGGGACCGGGAATCGAACTCGCGACCCTTAGATCAGTAGTCAGGATGCTTACCACTGAGCTACCGACCCCGGCAAAACTATTTCTAATTCAAACAACAAAATTCAAGAAGTTTAAATTAGCTCTTGTTCAAAGAGCCTGCCTTCTTGCGCTAAACAATATCCTAAGCGATCATAGAAACGTATTAGTGCTAGTAGTCTGAACAACCCTTTTAATTTTTAAACGCAGTGCTTCAAATCGTTAGTTGTAGTGAAAACGACTTTTCAGATGAAGTTTTAGGCATATCTGTCACAGTTTCACAAAATTCCATACTTCTGAAATGGCCAACGGGAAGAATATCGCAGCTAAATCTACTAGTTCTGCAATTTATTTAAATAAATAGAGTGGATAGTCATTAGCGGTAATACAAACCTCTTTTAAATACCTGTCTTCATTGGGAACATTAGGGCTTTTGTGCTTTTGAGGAGAAACACATCCAAAGTGTCCAAAATTTGAAATAACTCCATGTAACATTGATAACGATAAAGAACGCCTATTTTCAAATGTTGTGAAAGAATTTTGAATTTCCCGGACCGTTGGACCCTGATAATACCATTTTACAATTTGCACTGATCCGTTGCTTCGTAGTTATCGATTTTAAGATAGAAATGACCACAGATATTATCTACTGACAAAATACGCAAACTGTCAAAGTTAAATTCTCGGCATTTGTAAATTCGACATATCGTCTGCCGTGTTCGTAGTAAGAAAAATCTCTCTGTATAGGGTTTTTTTGGGTCACTGATCTTAAATTTTATGTTAAAATTTATAAAAAATGGAAAACAACGTCTTTAAAGTGACAAAATAGCTACATTTTTGAATTTCGCGTGTTGCCTCATATCTAGAGGTTTTGGACAGACTTATTATAAGTATACCATTAAAAGGTTAATTTTTATTCTGTATGATTATTATTATTTAATCATATATGTAATACTTCTATATGGCGAGTTCCTATTCAAGCGCTGTATGGTAGCATGGTAGCGTTCCCAAAGGAAATGAGACAGAATAATTGCAAGTTCCTGCCTTTGCGCGTGCGCTAATTTCCGCGCGTAACTTCGTGGCTCGTAAAATCGCCTTCGCTTCGGCGTCGGATAGTGTCGTACCACGCGGATCGTATTTTTGGCAGCCAAACAGCATTAGCGCTTGCGCATTACGCATAAATCGCAATCATTCTGTCCTTCGATTTTCTCTGACACCCTCTCTCTTCAACATGCCATATAGAAGTATTACATATATGTATTTAATAAACATATAAAGTACGTTTTTTTTCCTATAATAACTGTCAAAGTGTTACAATGTTGGTAGATATGTAATTAAAACGCTAGGAAATATTTATACCACGTGTTGTAGAACTTTTTCAAAATTATAGTTATGTGTCAATTTTGAATGTCAAAATTTATTATTCTTCCAATTTGTCGTTTAATTACAATTACCTTTAACTTTGCAAACTTTCATTATGTTTATTTTCAAATATTGCAAGTTTAATAATTAATAAAATTGCAATATTTTACTATGCTGTTCGTTTTACTCACTATATGGTAAATCTTAAAGTTGGTGGCACTGTAAGTCATTATGACAAGAGCTCACAATTATGTCATATTCGTGGTTAGTAAGTAAGGTTTTGCGTCAGTTTGTGTCAAAACTGACGCAAAACCTAACCTGCTAACCTCGAATTTGACATAATTATTGTGTCAGTCATAATGAAAACTCCCTAGGGAAATTTTTGTCTTATTTAGTCTCTAGGGAGTAACTGTTTTACTTCTGGCACAATTTTGATGCTATAGAAACCGACTTCTAGTCCCGGTCGTGGAAAAAGCACGTTTATTTGCAAACACAGTTGTAGCTGGGAAACCAAGATATTTCAACGGAAGATTGGGGTTGGAAATATGATACATGAAAGTATTTTCCAATCCTAATGGCACAAGAACCAGCTCCACAAAACATCTTAAAAATTATTTTTTGCAACTGCAAACTGGTTGCGGGCCAGCTTGTGGGTGTAGCAAAAGTGGCCTTTGTTGCTCGGCGGCTTGCGGTGAATGTGGCTGAAATAGTTGCTTTAATTCACGACCGGCAGTGTAAATGGAAGAAAAAGAGCAAGACGAAATTAAAGTTAATATTTTTTTTCTTGCTTTTAAATGTATCTTGGGTTAATTTTAATAAATCCATTACAATATAATATCTTTAATACTCAATTAACTCTTCTATAATTTGTTTCCACCATTTTTCAGACGCCGTTTTCCATTAATATAAACATAAAATTTGAGATCAGCGACCCAAAAACCCCTAGGTATAAAAGAAATAAAATTCAAATTTAAAAAATTGACTCTTTTCCACCATTTTTCATTTTACTTGAGTTTTAATGTCAAATTCGTAATCAGCGACCCCAAAAACCATCAGCCATCTAATAAAAATAACATAAATAAAAGAAAAAATCTGATTATAATATGATTAGCCAAAAATTTGATTTTTAATTTTTAAGCATTTGTCAAAATTTTTCAAAAATTACAAATTCTACAGAAACCGTACAAAATAGAGCGTTAGTTAAAGAGACCAATTTTCTCTAAAATTTTAAGCTGAATTCAAAAATGTAATAATATACTGGGTGTTCTATTTAAAATAGGAGTTAATAAAAAAAAATAAAAAAGAAAAGAAACCCATTTTAGAGGTAGTCAACTGGAAAATCACCTATCTCACATCAATACACATTAAAAATGTAATAAAAATGTAAAGTTTGAAAAACATTGTTAGAGCCGTTTTTGAAAAAAATTGAAAAAAACTGAAAATCACCAGAGTAAACACCATACTTCCGGTTATGCGATTTTCTTCAAAAACTTGCTGTTGCATCTACATAGTACACAAAACTTATATATGAAGTTTCAATGCCATACCTCTTTTGGTTTTTGAGATATGCTGTTGACACACAGACAGACAAACACACAGCCACACAGACGAATGAACAAAAACATGTTGTTTGTGTTCAGTTCAATTTCCTTTATTGTAAGAGGAAGTAAAAATTTGACTTTCAACACCATTTTGTTTTGTTCGTAATCGGCGACCCCAAAAACCTTATTTTATCAAATTTCAGGCAATTTTTTAAATAAATAAAAGAGATAATTTTTTAAGGGGGGGCGCACAGTGGGTCAAAATCAAAAAGTCGATCCAAAATTAGAATTTTTATTGTTTTATACGATGCTAAACATAACACTTCTTCTAATATCTGTCCAACTTCCGAAATACATAATGGCAAAATTAAATTACGTAGAAAGACAATATTATTCTCGAAAAGTGCGATGAAACACATGCATTTGGAACAAAAATTTTCTTTTGTATATGGGGTATTTCCTATGAGCTGTGCAGACGTCCCCTTGCAAAATATTTAAGAAAAATGAATATGTTGAAAAAGTTTGGACCTTGAGCTATCACCTGAACATATTAATTTTCTAAAAAAAATTATATATATAAAGCTTTATACAGGCCATTTTAGGCCTACAGCTTCGTAATCTTCTTCCATTCCTTTCTATTTTTACTTTTAATTTTCTATTCTCTTATATTCTTTTCTTCCAAATCTTCTTTAACAACTTCGTACCATTGTATTCCGGTCTCTTGCAGGCTATAGTTTTGGGGATTCTTCCATTCTTTCTATATGCCCCAACCACTGCAGTCTTCTTGCCTTTATTATCTTATCTATGGTTGGTTTTTTATAGATTTCGTAGATTTCCTTATTTGATCTTCGTTCGTAACCCATTTCTGTTTTTTTTCCTGCCGTTATTCTTCTTTCCCCCTTAACAGCCTCTCTTGGTTCTTCTTATCTAAGACCCAGGTTTCGCAGCCAAATAAAGCCGTCGGTCTCAAGACTGTCTTGTAGAGTCGGAACTTCGCCTTTCTAGATAGGTTTATCATGCTGTTCAGGGCTCCGGCACTTTTGTTGGCTTTAATTATTCTGTAAAAAAATTTACCCGTTTTTAAATTCGTTGGTACTTAATGGACCCTTCCATATTTGAGTAAATTTCGCACTATTTGTGTGTGAACAGAGGACACAATTATTCGTAGTTCACATTATTGTTTAGGATCTTAGGTAAACAAAAACGCCTCTTTGGTTTGCATCGGCTTGCCCCTGTACCCCTTACGACATGTAATGGGGCGGTCGGTGCCGGTGTCCGTAGACTATTTTACTGGGGGGCAGCATTGCTGTCTTAGCGTGTATCATTGTCGCTTGCTGCTTGCAATTTTAGTGGCTGTTTTGCTGTGATTTAATATTGTGTGTTGTTGTGTAACTTTAATTTGTGTGTTTTGTGTATATTCTAACAATAGTGGTTCGTCCAGTTACGCGTTTCTCTTTACACGAAAAGTTTATAGAAAATATCGAATTATCCATTGAAGTTCGAAAAAATTGCGTTATAGAGTATCTAAAAGATGTTTTTCATACAAATGGAAATGAGGTTGCTACAAAGGCACTTATAGTTTTCACTAGAACACATTTTTTCGCGCCATATATCAGAAATTGGAAGAGTATAAAACGAAATAATACAGAAATTTGGCAACTAGTGACGAAGAAATAAAATTGCCGGATATTATTCTTCGTTGTGTACCTACTCTTATTGTGTACCTACTCCTATAAATTACCCAAAGAGGCACAAGAAGAATAAAATAAAGATTTGCGGCGATTCCGGAAACACCACACCAGGAAAATTAGTGCCCTGAAGATAAACGAAGATTAAAACCTTTAAACCCCTTCAAATAATTTGTAAGTTGCAAAATCGCGAAAAACAAAATTATTAACATTTTATTATTATTATCAATGCACCGATTTTTTATTTCTAAGTAATATTGAAACATATAAACCCCTTAAAATAATTTTTGTTGCAAAATCACGAAAAAGAATTATTTCATTATTATTATTATTATTTTGTTATTTTTAATATCATTATTATCAAAGCATAAGTCTGTTTTTGTAGTCTTACACCACAATATTATAATTGAAAAATGCAATTCAATCACGATATGAATTTCGATCGACTTTTTTTGATTCTGAACTACTGTGGAACGGTACCCAATAACATGTCGACTTTGAAATCAATTATTTACTGGTTTATGAAAAACGTTTTCGGAAATTGTTGGCAGGAGAAGTATTTAATAAGGTTGTATTTAATATATCTGCAATAAAAAGTAATTATCACCTATAGTTTAAGAGTTAGGTCAAAACGTCGCGCGACAAATGATCGCATACGAAAATAACAACATTACAATTACAGAAGAAAATTTCTACAGTGTGGAAATAAAGTAACGGATAAATTCATTAACTTTTTGTTGATATTCATTTTTATGTAAAAATCTCAAGGAGGTGTAGCGATTTTGACCATACGGAATATTTTCAGCTGATTTTCAGTTTCTTTTGTACTTTGTTTTTCATGATATGTCATCAACTTTTTTTTTAAATAACCTATATTTTTATTATTGATTTCGCTAGTACTTTTTATCCCATTTCGAAGGGTATATTTTCTAGAATTCCATTTGAAAAAATCAAGAAAAATAGTCTTAAAATTTAAATATTAAAAACCAATGAAATGAGCAAAATAAATCTAGTTACCAGTGGATAAAACAAAAAAAGATTAGTTACATGTCAGAGTTTAACAATTTGTAAATGTCAAAACTAGCGATGTGTCGATCCGGTCGGATTCGATACAAAGGATCGAATCCGGGGCAGGATCGATTTGGATCGAGTCCAAGTTTAGGTCCGGATTCGTTCCGAGGAACGAAAAGATCGCGAGGCGTCAATTCTCGCGGACATTCATTCCTTTGGCATTCAATCCATTTCAATACAGAATACAATACAATGTGTTGATGGGGAACAGCAAATGATGATGGTGTTCGTTTTAAAGGCTCGACGTCGACAGGCGACACATGATACGGCCGAAGTTGCATGCTTTTTATCAGTTATCAGTGATTTATGGCTTTTGGCGGCTTTGTATGTGCCCAATTGATGTTTGAGACATATAAACATACTGAATTACCGATTGCATGACCACTCACCAAAACAAAGATAGGCGCGTTGTTCGTTCCGGGTCCGGAATGACCGAGGACCCCGGGTGACTGAAATGCACATTCAATTTCGATATCGATCCGAGGATCGAGTCCGATGGACTCGATCCACTTGCGGAATGGGATTGGAATGAACGAGTCCGCAAAAGTATCGAGACTTCCCATCACTAGTCAAAACAAAATAAGAGTCGTTTGCTTTTTCTAAATTGGAATTTGCCTGGAATTGCCCATCCTATCAAAGACAGATAAACATAGGACGTAATAGAATCAACTATAAAGCATAGCAACTAATGATATCAGTAACCAAGGTCAAAATATTTGGGTTCTCATGCGCAGAGTGTAAGGACAATAAATAATAAAACAGAAGGAAACATCAAAGTTGGACACATTAATATCAGATCAATAAAAAACAAAATACATGACTTACAAGAATTCCTCACTGCTGCAAATTTTGAAATACTAGCTGTAAGTGAATCATGGTTACAGCCCGAATATGACAATAATATATTTTCGGTAGACGATTATCATATAATAGGAATGGATAGACTACAAGGTAGAGGTCTAATATTTTTTACAAAAAAACAACTGCAATGCACCATTATGAATGAACTATCTGACAACTATAATGGATTAGAACAAATCTGGATAAATTTCAGGAGAAAAAGTGAAACTTTTGCAGTAGAAGCAGTATATAGCCCTTATAAACATATCCAATTAACATCTCTGGAAGAAACACCAACAGATATATGTACAAGTTACGATTACACATTAATGATGGGAGATATAAATGTGAATTTACTAGAAGAAAGCAAATAGAAAGAAGAAATTGATGATATGTTAAATATATACAATCTGAGACAACTTATAACTAGTCCAACACGAATTACACCCCAAATAGCTTCACTATTAGACATAATATGTATAAGTAACAACTTGATAGAAATCAAATCAGGAACAATAGATACCTCCTATCATTCGGATCATGATGCCACCTTTGCAACCTTACACATAGCTAAAGAAAATACGAATACAAAAAGATATTTCAGGAACTTTAAGGACATTGACATGTAGCAATTTGCAATCGACGCCAGCAACATCAATTGGAATAACATATACCAACCACATGGACTAGATGAAAAAGTGGAATATTTTAATGCCAGTCTATTGTCACTAATTGATTACCATGCGCCAAAAATAACAATCAACAAGACAAAGGAAAAATCGCCATGGATGACTTATAATGTAAAGAACATGATAAAAACAAGAAACAAAGCATATCAAAAGTACAAGAAAACGAGAACAGAAAGAAATAGAAGATACTATTGTAACGGCCTGGCGATCAGGCAGCTGCAGACTTA
This sequence comes from Agriotes lineatus, assembly GCA_940337035.1. Classification (NCBI taxonomy): domain Eukaryota; kingdom Metazoa; phylum Arthropoda; class Insecta; order Coleoptera; family Elateridae; genus Agriotes; species Agriotes lineatus. Next base: position 87,649,608 of record OW679196.1, on the reverse strand, counting down.
TGAGTCACCGCCGCCGAGACGGTCTTGGAGCCAGCTGCGGGCAGATGAGTCATGTTCCAGACGCCTCGAGAAGCGACCTTGCAGCCAGATGCAAGGGATGACTCACGCTTTCGGGAACGCGCTCGGGGTCAACACATGCAAATGCCGGAACATACGAGCAAAGTCTGGATTGTTCTAGAAGGAAATTATTCGGATATATAAATACGCGCCGCAGGAATAAGAAATGAGTTCTCATCAGACTCGAAGCGCGCGTGATATAAACGAACTATGTGTATATAACCCTAGTGAAATAAATAACAAATAAATATAACCATATAAAACCTTAATGTTTAAGTCGTGAATAAATAGTCACATAAATTACTTGATGTTTAATCCAGCGCATATAAATAAATAGTGTATCGTAGTTAGAAATAGTTTGTAGTTTAAGTAATTTGTGTTCTGCCTTGATAATTCTTGTATTTGTAAATAGTCGTAATTAATCGTGTAAATAAATGTTTAATACAAGAAGCGTCGTATAATTTTTAAATAGCCCGAACGGTAAAAACGTAACACTATTGTGAACTCAGAAACTACATCAATACAGCAATATCAGTCGAAAAGAAACAATACTATGAACATGCAGTCAAACAAGTCCAAAAAATGGAATTTCCTTAAAAAAAAACATAACAACCCAGTATCCATAGAAGAGTATAATTCAAACACAGTCAACAAATATTTTATAGAATGTACCAGCGATATTAAAAGTGATGCTGCAGTACCAACCTATTACTATCAACACTCCTTCAAAGAAAATGTTGAATTCCAATTAACACCAGTGGACAGTGAAAATATAAAGGAAGTTATTAAACTAATAAAAATCTGGTGTGATACACGCACACAACTTCCTTTTACAGTGATCTTATAATTAGCCAAAAATTTGATTTTAAATTCAAAGCGACCTTCCATAACAGTTACACGCTTGTTAAAATACTGTAAGCAAACCCGTTGCTGGCTCTTGGACTATAAGTACTTATTCAATTGAACTTAGTCTGTAAGTCTGGCGTTAAATTAATGTTTCAAGTAATGTTATGTTTAAAAAATTTAAAGCGTTGCGCTTTAAATATTGTGTTGTGCTATAATCTATTGATTATGCCCTTAATACATAAATAACTATTAAGAATTGTGAGCACTGCGGTTTTTTCTTGCTAAACATTTGTCATAATTTAATTGCAGCGAAGGCTTTGAAAGAAGCATGGAATGACACTTTTTAGATCATATTTTACAGTTGTATGTGCGTCCGCAGTAATTTTGTGGAACAAAAATGAAAAAAAATGCCTTTTACATATTCTCATACGAAAATAATTGTGATGTTATTGATAATCGGCAAGTGCCGCAAAATTGTAGCGTTGTAACTTTTTTTAATTTGAGACTTTGTTGTTTTGTTTTCAAAGCCTTCTAATGTTAATTAAATTAAATGTATCGTTAATAATATTTACTCTTTTGCAATTTTCTCAAAAATGCTGTCATGCAGAGCTATAAACGTTTTAATTTATTGAAAAGAGGGAAACATGTCTTTCAAACTGTATAAATTATGTACGGTGCAATTTAAAAAATCTGGTGTGATACACGCACACAATTTCCTTTTACAGTGATCTTATAATTAGCCAAAAATTTGATTGTTAATTTTTAAGCATTTGTCAAAAATTTTCAAAAATTACAAATTCTGCAAAAACGGTACAAAATAGAGCGTTAGTTGAAGAGACAAATTTTCTCTAGAATTTTAAGCTGATTTCAAAAATGTAATAATATACCGGGTGTTCTATTGAAAATAAAAGTTAATAAAAAAAATAGACAAAAAACAAAAGAAACCCATTTTAGAAGTATTCAACTGGAAAATCAACTATCTCACATCAATACACATTAAAAATGTAATAAAAATGTAAAGTTTAAAAAAAATCGTTAGAGCCGTTTTTGAAAAAATCGAAAAAAACTGAAAAATTACAAGAGTAAACACCTACTTCCGGTTATGTGATTTTCTTCAAAAGCTTGCTGTCGCATCTACATAGTACACAACACTTATATATGAAGTTTCAACGCCATACCTCTTTCCGTTTTTGAGATATTCTGTTCACAGACAGACAGACCAATGAAAAAAAATATGTTTTTTGGGATCAGGGGACTCTAAAACGTGAAGATCCGTTGAAAACTCAATTTCGAATTTTTGGGGTGAATCCAATACTTCCTTTATAGTAAAAGGAAGTAAAAAGTAATGATCAAATGAATCAAATGATCAAACTGTGTCTTCCCTAACGTATAAACGAGCTGTGTCATATCATTAATACATCAATATACAGTGGCAAAGTTCCAAGCGTTTGGAAATACTCGAAAATAATTGCAATTCCAAAAAAAGCTAACTCAGTTGATATAAAAGACCTGCGACCCGTAAGTATTCTTCCCGCTGCCTCCAAAATATTAGAAAAGCTTATACACATTCAAACTACACAATTTATAGAAGTAAATAACATATACGCAGAAAACAAATCTGGATTTAGGAAAGCCTTTAGTACCACCACGGCACTGATTAATGATGATATTGTTGAAGCCATGGACAATAATAAGATTACTATTTTAATTTTACTAGACATGTCAAAAGCTTTCGATAGCATAAATCAAGAATTAATAATATCAAAACTAGCCTATTATGGATTCAGGAAAACAGCACATCTATGGTTTAGGAACTATCTTACCGAACGTAAACAGCAAGTGGAACTCAGTAGTAGAAATGGACTAGTGTATTCAGAGGTAGCTGCCGTTAAATCAGGGATCCATTTTGAGCCCATTACTTTTTAATTTATTTGTTGTTGATCTGGCAAAAATAATCAAGCATGGAGATGTACACTTCTTTGCCGATGATATACAAATCAAATTCACCTTTAAACCCGAAGACGTCAACAGGACATGTGATCAAATTAATGAAGACCTTAGCAACATCTACAAATGAACAAAAGGGAATGGTCTCAAAGTGAACGCGGAGAAAACATGTTCAATAATATTTGGAGCAAATAAGTTACAGGACATCAGCAACATCAAAATAAAAATGAACAATACAGACATTAAATTTCGTGATAGCATAAAAAATCTGGGTTTAACTAAAGTACATTTTTTTTCTATAATTTTCAAGGTCAACCTTCTAGAGAATAAGTTGCATTCCTGCAGGATCCCTAGTTTTAATAATGTTGGTACATAGATTTTTAGTTCTTTTCTTCCACTAAAAAAATGATTGTCATTTTGACAGATATGTCATAACTTAATATCCCTTGCTTCATTTTTGTATGTAAAATATTTCTTGGTTTTCTTTTTTTATCCGATTTTATTGATGATGATGATTCCATGTTAAAAAAAGAAATTTGTCAAGAGTTCATATTAAGAAACTTTGACATTCAAAATTGACACAACCATAATTTTGAAGAAGTTCTACCAACACGAGGTATAAAAATTTCCTAGCGTTTTAATCACATATCTACCAACATTGTAACACTTTGACAGTTATTAGAGAAAAAAAAAGTACTTTATAGACAACAAATTAAATTATGATAAACATGTAAACAATATATGCCAATCCGCGTTTATAAAATTTGAAAGCTTAAACCACATAAAAAAACTATCTCGCGAAAGACACAAAACTAAAACTAACTGATTCCTTAATATTGTCAAAGCTAAATTACTGTGATGCAGTATATGGGCCATGTTTGCGAGTGAAAGAAACAAGAAAACTCCAAAGAATACAAAACACATGCATCAGATTCTCGCTGAAAATTCCACGAAGGCAACACATTACACTAATGCTCAAAAAAATAGGATGGTTAACACTAGAAAAAAGAAGATGGATACACTTAAGCTGCATAATATACCGGGTGTCTTAAAATGAATTACATCTAGTATGCTTTGGATTTCCTATAATACAATCCAAAATTTTACTTGAAATTGGCAAGACTGTAAGTCTATGTCATATTTGAGGTTAGCAGATTAGGTTTTGCGTCAGTTTGTGTCAAAACTGACACAATGCCTAACCTGCTGTATAATGTTATAAAAACTGGACAGTCAAACTACCTATACAAAAAAATGGAAAAACGCACAGTAGTACATAACATTTCTACAAGACATCGTGAAATTACGCTGAGTGTACCAGTGCACAACAAAGAACAGTACAAAAGAAGCTTCACGTATCAGGCAGCAAACATCTACAACCAACTTCCAGCCCAATTAAAAAAACTGACACCAAAAACCTTCAAAAGTACATTAATAAAACTTCTTAAAAATGATCAATTAGTAATAAATTAAATATAATGTACATTATTATATAAATACTTCATTACTAAGTTACTTATTACAGGTTGAAAACCAATTTCAAATTGACACCTACGCATATTTGTATATTTCGCAAATAAACTGATTTTTTTTTTATTAACAAAAATGTTACAATTAAACGAGACACAGTCATCATCATTATTAACTTTGAATGGAGTTGATAATAGATTTCTAGTTGTATTTTTTAATTGTTTTTTTTTAATTTCAATAAAAACGAATGTGCCGTCAATGACTTTCCGTTAAACGTAGGTAACGAGATTTATTTTGTTCAATTAATTGGTTTTTAATATTTCAACTCTAAGACCATTTTTTTAAATTTTTTCAACTGGAACTTCTAGAACAATTATACCCTGCGAAACGGGATAAAAAGTACTAGCGAAATCAATAATAAAAATATAGGTTATTTAAAAAAAAAGCCGATGATGTCATATCACGAAAAACAAAGTACAAAAGAAACTGCAAATCAGCTGAAAATATTCCTTATGGTCAAAATCGCACACCCCTTCGAGATTTTTTCATAAAAATGAATATCAACAAAGTTAATTAATTTATCCGTTACTTTATTTCCACACTGTAGAAATTTTTTTCTGTAATTGTAATGTTGTTATTTTTGTATGCAATCATTTGTCGCATACGATCATTTGTCGTGCAACATTTTGACCGCGATCTTTTGTCGGGTGACCTTTTGACGTATATCCCCTTAGTTTAGGTTCAATTAAATTCACCTTTACAACGTAGATAGAGTACAAGTTATTCTAGGGTATGACATATTTTATTAACTAATATCGACATACTAAACCTATATACTGAAATTTTATATAATTCAATATCAAAAAATAAACATAAAATCTCTTCTAACTAGTAATTTGCTTTAGTACTTTATCAATACATGAAATGAAACATTACACATCCTTTTTTGGTTTTAAACATTTACACAATCAATAATTTAGCCTGTTCTTGTCTACGACACTTACTAGGATTTTAAAGAATAATGAAAGAGTAGAAAAAGATAGATTCTCTTCGAACTTGTTCCAAGTGCGTCACTCGCAGGTAAAATGATTTCCATCTAGAAATATTTATCCGGTACGCAAATAGGGCAGTGGTTTCTGTAATTTGTAAATGAAGATGAAGATGTTTTGATTCGTGTAAGCAAACGATTTTCATATATTACTTACGGTTTTACTAAACACTTATGTACATAATTACTTGATTTAAATAATTCTATCAAATAAATTGTTATGTATGCTATGATTTAATTTACGTTATTTGTGCGAATTGCCGAACTAGTATTTACATTTAAGTATAGAAGTAGCAAAAGTGATTCACCTCTAACTCTATTCCGCTAATAATTTGTTTTAACTGCTCAATCAGTAATCCTCAATAAGAATCTCTCAAAGGAAAAGATTATTTTCACATCCAGGTAACTAGCGTTGTTCAAACTAGTTTGATCATGGGTTTTTAGTGAATAGAGTAAAAATAACTGAAATCAAGTAAACACAAAAGTTCACGCAATTAGTCCACAAAAACTGCATAACTTGCGCCAGATAAGATATGTGTCAAGTTTCTATGTCGTGATAACAATTAAATGTAAACGACACATGCAATCGAGTGACAGTTCCGTATTTACAAACAGACGCTGCAGTTTTACAAGTGTAGTGTATCGTATGTCAAAAGCACAACCGGTGCAAGTTTGCGAGGCTACTAGGTCAAGACAACAACTCAAGCGTTTAGAATTACGTTAGTTAAAACACATATGATTGTAATTTTAATAATAGGTCGTAAACACGGCACACATTTACTGTATATATAGCTCTGTGATATGTTTTAGAATTCAATCATATAAATAAAGGAGAACGATCCAAACGTGTGTGTCACGACAATTGCAGACGCGATGTCCCCCATTTGTGTTTACATGCATCTCACCGTCGCCTCGATTTCGCGACCGGGGAGGAGCCCCGAGTGTCCCACTGGAGAGGAGCGGAGCCCCGATGGCTCCCTTGGAAAAGGGCGAAGTCCCGGGGGCCCCCTTGGAGAGGTGCCGAGCGCCAAGGGCCCCCTTGGAGAGGGGCGGAGTCCCAAGGGCCCCCTTGGAGAGGGACAAAGTCCCGAGGGCCCCCTTGGAGAGGGGCGAAGTCCCGAAGGCCCCCTTGAAGAGAAGCGGAGTCCCAAGGGCCCCTTGGAGAGGGGCGGAGCCCCGATGGCTCCCTTGGAGAAGGGCGAAGTCCCGGGGCCCCCTTGGAGAGGTGCCGAGCGCCAAGAGCCCCCTTGGAGAGGGGCGAAGCCCCGAGCGCCCCCTTGGAAAGGGGCCGAGTCCCGAGGGCCCCCTTGGAGAGGGGCGGAGTCCCAAGGGCCCCCTTGGAAAGGGGCGAAGTCCCGAGGGCCCCCTTGAAGAGAAGCGGAGTCCCAAGGGCCCCTTGGAGAGGGGCGGAGCCCCGATGGCTCCCTTGGAGAAGGGCGAAGTCCCGGGGCCCCCTTGGAGAGGTGCCGAGCGCCAAGGGCCCCCTTGGAGAGGGGCAAAGCCCCGAGCGCCCCCTTGGAGAGGGGCCGAGTTCCAAGGGCCCCCTTGGAAAGGGGCGAAGTCCCGAAGGCCCCCTTGAAGGGAAGCGGAGTCCCAAGGGCCCCTTGGAGAGGGGCGGAGCCCCGATGGCTCCCTTGGAGAAGGGCGAAGTCATGGGGCCCCCTTGGAGAGGGGAGAAGTCCCGAGGCCCTCCTTAAAGAGAAGCGGAGTCCCAAGGGCCCCTTTGGAGAGGGGCGGAGTCCTCGAAACCCCGAAGGCCCCCTTAGAGAGGGGCGAAACCCCTGGAGCCCCGAGGGTTCCTTTAGAGAAGGGCAAAACCCCTGGAGCGCGAAGGCCCCCTTGGAGAGGGACGGACCACCTAGGGCCCCTTGGAGAGGGGCGGAGCCCATTGAACCCCCTTGGAATGGCCCAACGTAATAAGCCTAAAAATGGTGGTAAATTGAATAGAATAGACCACGCAATAGCGCGCGCAGCCCCGTTTATATACCTTTAAGCACGAATGTATATTCATTGATGGGGACGAATACAGGCTACAAATGTTCATAAAGAGTTGGCATGGCCTAGCCTTCTCACCCTATCTCTTAACAACAAAATAAACTCCATCTCCTGTCAAATAAAACTAAACTGGTTTTACAACAAACATAAAAGGTGCTAAGTTCCAATTAATTTTGGCCACATCTTTTACAAGCGTTATATTAGTCCTGAGTTGTTCTGGCTGGGTACTGGTTTTTTCAATTAAGCTCTGGCATTCATTATTGCTATTGTTTGTTATCCGTTGTTCTTGTTGCTTGTCTCTCTTATTGTTATTATATTTTGTAAATTTTATTGTTATCTGCTGCTGCGTTATTTATTTCGTTTGATTGTGTGATTTACCTTGCCTGTTCTACAATGCGAAGTACTTGCATTGTACGAAAGCACGGGAAGAAATTAGAAGGGCAGCGACGCAGAATACGTGAAAAAGCGCTTCATGCTTGTTAAAGTATCAGCAACGTTTCTGAAGATAGACATCTGAAATATTTTGAAAACTAAGTTATTCTTGAATATTTTTAAACATGATATTTGAGTGGCAATTCCTCTCCAGAGCAGGCCAAAAATGTATGAAAAAAATTGAGCCATTGGTTAGAACTTCAAAAAAAAGTTTTATAGTTTAATAATGGTATCTTTTAACATTTTTAGTTTGTCCGAAGAGGTATTACCAGAGCTGGAAATCGAAAAAGAGACATCCCACATACAAGAGTTTCCAATTCTGTCAGGAAATAGAAAAACTTCAAGTGGAAATGGCGAAGGCAGCAAAAGAAGAGTGATGAATGGCTGTTCAAAGAGGCGATGTAGAACATGATGTTCCATTTGTCACTGTAGGTATATGGTGGTTGGGTAAAACGTTCCTATGCACACGGCTTTTTATCTTTGTCGGGAGTAGGCTGCATAATCGCGGAAAAAATCAAAAAGCTGCTATATCTGGGCATTAGAAATAAATTTTGCCTTGTTTGCGCCACAGCCAGTGTTAAAAATATCGAACCAAAGGTACGTAAGTGTTTACTACAACGAACCATTTTCCAGCATGGAGCAAGATATTATAGTACAACAATTTAATGAAAGTGAAGTGCTATATGACTTAAGATACAAATACGTCATTGGAGATGGCGATTCAAGTGTTTACGCAAGAATTTTAGACAATGTAAGTTATTGAAGATACGTTTTGAAATTAGAGGAACCATATTCTACGATCTTTTATTTCGAACATGCATAAATTAGCAGTAAGTAAACACCAAATACGAAATTTCTGCCAGAAGGATTTAAAAATCTAGACTACCTCGACTTAGTGAAGCTGTCAGAAAATTGACTGCGAAAGCAAATGACACAAAAATATTATACGAGGATCTTAAAAACATACTTTACCAAGTTTTTGGCAATCACGCAAATTGTAGAGAAGAATATTGTAAAAGAAAAAACGACAAAGAAGATAACTTGATACATATTTTGCAAACAAGTCCAATATTTGAAGAAATTAACAAAATTATAGATAACCTTGTACGAAAAGCAAATCGCCTTTCAAGAAATGTAACCTCCAATTAGGCTAAGAGGTATATGAGCCTTACAGCTACGTTTTTTGGTGGAAAGAGGCTTAATTATATTTGAGGGGCTCATATCAAAGGCGGTGCTACGCAGCAGCCTTATCCTTTAATTCAGGACCATCGTGACATACACATCTTTTGCCGTCTTAGAACGAAAAATTACGTTTAACTGTATTTTACAGAAAAAGGTAGTATGGCAATGAATATAATCGCCTGCATCCTTAAAAAACGAAGAAATTTACGGACGCTGCAGATGCAGAAGCAAACACGGATTACAGATCAAATGCAGCACAAAAGGACTTAGGAGAAGATGAAATGGCACTGAAGAGAGAAGAAGTTTTATCTCGTTTACAAAACGACAACATAGCTTTAATTGCTAAAGAAACAACAGGGCAGCATGATAATGTGAAATGGCATGAAGTTAGAAGAAATAGAATTACAGCTTCATCATTTGGAAGAATATGTAATCGAATGTATGTATCAAATACAGGGCCAACTAAATATTATGCAAAAATTGTAACTATGTACACGGACGTAGATTTAAAAATTGTGACAATTGTAAAAAAATCACATTTTTGGGACCATGCCATTTTACCAAAATTAAAAGAATTTTTCTTCAATTGTATGTTACCAGAATTGGCTGATCCACGAATCCCTAGAGGTTTACAAGCTAGAGATTCAGAACTGATAATCAAGGCCCAAACAAAAAAAAAACAATAAAAAAGGATTGTCAATAAAACTTGGTTATGGTGTACATAAGTAATATTGAAGAGTAAAGTTAACATTTTGTTGACTAATCTAAAATTTAAAATTTCCAGGATCTTTTAAGTATATATATAGGTAAGTACTTCTAAAAAAGTTACACCTAAAAAATATTTTTTCTACTCACTGTATAGAAAGTCGGTTTTTGTGCCCTAGCCCCTGCCAGTAGTGTCAATGTGTTCCGTATGTTTGATGTGTAAGTTCTACGTTCTTGTAGCACTTGATATACGCACAAAATACATCATATTTTTCTAAATTTTTCATTATAAATTGAAGTAATAACACTCACACTACTGACAGGCACGTATGATGAGAAGCCTGCTTTTTGTTTCGAAATTTTCACAGACTATTTCCCACATCTCTTATTATCCAATGAAAAGCCATGCTTTTTCAAAATTCACCCAATCGTGTGTTTTTGTAGTGGCAAAAAATCGAAATTTTCCCTTGGGATTTTGTCAGTTTCTTTTGCCACTTGCATCCACGGCAACCACCAAATATGTTGCTTTAATCAAGGTGGTATTTAAGAAACGTCATTTAAACTGTCATTGCTTATCAGTATAAATGTCAAAATGAACCGATATTTGGGAAATAGTCTACAAAATGTATTTTGGGCTCACGATTTTGCTCGGCAAATGTTTTACTCACGATTTGTTGTTTTTTTGGCAATGCCCCTCGACAAACTAACTTTGACAAATTCCCTCGCCTTCGGCTCGGGAATTTGATCAAGTTAGTTTGTCTTGTGACATTGCCAAAACAAAATACTTTCGTAAAACATTTTTACCGGCAAAAGCATTTGCCCTTAATACATTATTACTGATAACGTGATAAACAAAAAACAAAGTTATTGTGATCATGGCAGTAGTGATTTCTGTCTGTAAAAAGAATAAGCTCAGTTTTTCAAAATTTTGAAGAATTTTCCATATCATGTGATACATCACTGCATTCAGAAAAAAATCCGCTCTTAAAAGGGCCAAAAAAATTGCACGGTACCAATTTAAAATTTTGAGGTTAGGTTAGATTACTAAAAATTTGCACAAATAAAATAGGTTTTATTAAGTGCCAATGAAAGTATTTGAATTACCATGCAAATTAGTTCATATCGCATCTCAATATCTTAAGTAACAAAACAGTTACGGCATATAAAAGGAATTAGGAAATTTTGTTTTATTTAAATTTGAAACAAGTGGGCCATGACAAGTAAAATTTGAAAATGGATTCTTAATGAGCTCTCAAACCTGCACCTTTTTGCTAATTTAACCATCTCTCTATCTCTTCAAATACAAAAGTTACCCATGTTGTCCCTACGAAATTCGGGCACCTTGTATATGTATATATAGAGGAAGATTACACAAAGGAAATACAAGAACAATGCAGGGAATTAATAATATGAGATTAGAGAAAATTCCGAAAAAATAAAATTGATGGGGAACTGGAATTCAAGAATAGGAAAAGCTGAGAGCAGTTGGATGTAAGGGAAAATATGGCGAAGAAATACTAAATCAAAATGGGATAAGAATGCTCACCTTCTGTCAAATAAATGATTTACTAATAGGAAACACTTTCTGAGAACAACCACTGCAAGAAAGATATACATTTGTAGCAGAGGGGAGAGATGCAAAAAGCATTATCGACTATATAGTGTACACACAAGAAAGGAGACACAAAATCGGACAAATTAGAACAGACAATAGAGCTGAAATAGGCACACACCACAGATTAATAATAGCTGAAATGCACGAAAAAAGACAAGAAAAATAGAAGAACCAGAATATAGTAGAATAGCAATAAAGAGACTACAAGACCCAGAAAAGAAGAAAAGATATAAGGAAGAAACAGAGAAAAAATTTGAAATGTATAAAGAAAAGGAAGGAAATCTTGAAGAAAGAAATCATATTGAGGAAAGCAGAAGAAATATGTGGAGTATATAAAATCAAGAAAAACCAAAAAAGAATGGATTGCTGGAATAAAGAAATACAGGCAGAGGTGAAAAAGAAGAAAGAAGCATGGAAAGCGTATATCAGAACGAAAAGAGAACAAGAAAAATAAGAATATCACAGAATAAGAAACACGGTAAAAGTAATGATAAGAGAAGCTAAGAGAGAGAGTTGGAAGAAATACGGAGAAGAACTAAATCAATGTTACAAAAATAACAATAGAAAGTTCTGGAGCAAAATAAGAACAATAAGGGGCACGAAAAGAAAAGAGATAAGAGGATTGAGAGATAAGGAAAACCAAATAAAATCACAACTACAGGAAATAATAAACATATGAGAAAAATACTATATGGAAAAATATGAAGACAAACAAGCAGAAAAACATAATATACAGGAAAATAAGACACAAAACCAGACAACGGAAAACGAAAATACAACTGAAGAAATACAAATGGAAGAACTACTCGTACAGGAGGCAATGGCCAAAATTCGGATAGGAAAAGCAAGTGAGCCAGATAAAATAGACCCGGAGATGATAAAGTGGTTAGGGGAACTAGGAAAAGAATGGCTACTAAAAATAATGAGGCTAGCATGGCAATCAAATAAAATGCCGAAAGATTGGGAAGAAAATACTGGTGCCAATCCACAAAAAAAAGAGACGAATTCGAATGCAAAAGCTAGAGAGATATATGTTTCTCATCCGTAGTATACAATGTATTCACAAGAATAGTAGAAAAGAGAATGAGAGCAATAGTAGAAGGAAAACTGGAAGACGAACAATCAGCATTTAGACAAAAAAGACAAACAGTGGATAATATATTGATTATATTGATTAACCCAACAGGCGTGTGAGCCCAATTACAGAGTTAAATACAGTATATAAACATAAAACTAATGAAGCATGGCTTTCCCAAATTAATGTAGATAATTAATTAATTAAATTGTGATAGGATGTGCATGTTTAAGTGTACAACACAATAATGTCAATAGTTATGGGGTTTAGCTTATACTTTATAATATGCAGTTACTGCTAGTTATATATTCCTAATAAGACTAATGATGGAGAGGAAAAGTTAAAACGGAGAAGAAATGCATATAACCTTTATAGATCTTAAGGCTGCTTTTGATAGAAAAAATAGAAATATCTTGTGGGGAATTATGACAGATTTAAACATCTCAAGAAAACTAATAGAAATAAGAAAGAACATATATGAAAATACAAGGGCAAGAGTGCAGCTATGCGGCAGACGATCATCGCAATTTAAAATGGAAAGAGGAATTAAACAAGGCGATAGCCTCAGTCCATTGTTTTTTATACTCATAATGGACAAAATAATAAAAAACACCAAGCAAAGATCAAAACACCTACAAATGACCATCGGATACAACAATCTAAGACCGATTGAAACAGAGGTAATGCTATATGCAGACGATATAGTATTGGTAGCGGAAAATCAAAGAAAAATGCAACAATTAATAAATATATTGGTGGAAGAGATAGAGAACGTAAGATTAGAAATAAATATAAATAAATGCAAATACATGAAAATAAGCAATACACAAACACAACAGGCAGAAGAAAACGGGAACAAAATGACATGTAAAGGGGTGGAAATAGAAGAAGTGACTACACATGAATACCTGGGGACTGTAATAGCGAACGACGGAAAAATCGACACAGGAATTGCAAATAGGGCCAAGAAGACAACAAAAATATATTACGCTCTAAATAAAACAGTGCTGGGAAAGACAGAAATAGAACAGAAAACAAAGATACACATATATAACGCAATAACAATACCAACATTAATATACGCGAGCGAGATATGGGTAATAAACGAAAAACAGAGAAGCAAAATAAACGCGGCAGAAATGAAGCACCTGAGAAAGATAGCGGGGAGGACAAAAATGGATAGATGACGAAGCGAAAACATAAGGAAGGAACTGAACCAGGAAGACATCGAAACAAAAATAAACAGAAGAAAGTTAAGCTGGTATGGACACGTAATAAGAATGGGAGAGGACAGAATAGAGAAGAAAGCAATGGAAGCTAAAAGATATGGAAACAGAAGGAAAGGAAGACCTAGGAAGCGATGGCTGGAACAAGTAGCAGACTTAGGAATGAAAAAGGGAAAAACAGTGCAACAGATGAAACAACTAGCGAGAGACCGGAGAGGATGGAAAAAATGGCTAGAAGAAAAATGAACAACAAACTCCGACGCCATCAGGGCATAAGGAGGAAGGAGAAGAAGAAGAGAAGAAATGTTTTCTTAATAACATAATAATATGAAGAGAAAACGTAGTGTCTTCTAAAAGATACGGAATATTTATAATAAATAGTCACTTATAATACCATGAGTAGTCAAAGTTGTGTCGACTATTTTTGCGGTGGTATCACGAATGTACATTGTGCTTTGGTACGATTAGGACGAGTGCGCTAGCACGAGTCCTAATCCTAAGCGAAATGGACATAAGTAGTGATACCATCGCAAAAATAATCTACTTAACTTTGACTAAGAATAGCATTCTAGGAACTATTCAATAAACCAAACTACTTTTTCAAATTAGTGTTCAGTAAATCTAGCAACAAACTACGCAATTTCTATAGTAACAGAACACTAATATTGACTTTTTCTAATAAAAATCACATTTGTTTAAAATAGTCAAGGGTAATACCACAAGCAGTGGATATATTTTTGACAAATATTTTGTCGTTTCCTTGTAAATTATTGCGTTTAAATTTCACGATACAAAATCACATCAAAAATGTCACGAGTGACATTTAAATGTGATTTTGTTGAGTGAAATTTGCAATAATTTCTAAGGAAATGGCAAAATATTTAAAAAAAATATATCCACTTGGAGTGGTATTTGGGACGACTATTTAACAATATGAATACATAACGATTAACTTTATTGAAAAATAATCCAACAATTAATATAATTATTCATTCTCAATTAAATTCAGCGGAATACTTCCAAAACACAGCATTTTAAAATTTTTAAAACAAGCCACACAGTTTGTTGGGGTTTAGTGTTACGTAACCTAGCGATATCGCTAAGGACAGAACATCGTTGCTAAGCGATATTTCGCAACAAAGCTATTTAGTTTTTGAGTACGTACATTGTTTTGTGAATATTTTGCATGGTGCCCAATATTCAGTGATATACTGCTGTTATTGGTTGAAAAAAGCAAATGTCTGCAATGTGATTGGCTTATATGTTATAGTGTTGAATAGTCACTTGAATACCTTCTAGGAAGATATATCCACTGATATTTTTTTGATTGGTCAAGAAACGTCAAAATTCTGGATTTTCATTGGTCACTTTTTGACAGACAGGTGAATTGAATAGTCAAGGGTAATACCACAAGTAGTGGATATATTTTTGACAAATATTTTGTCGTTTCCATGTAAATTATTGCGTTTAAATTTCACGATACAAAATCACATCAAAAATGTCACGAGCCGAAGGCGAGTGACATTTAAATGTGATTTTGTTGAGTGAAATTTGCAATAATTTCTATGGAAATGGCAAAATATTTAAAAAAATATATATCCGCTTCGAGTGGTATTTAGGACGACTATTTAACAATATTAATACATAACGATTAACTTTATTGAAAAATAATCCAACAATTAATATAATTATTCAATCTCAATTAAATTCAGCGGAATACTTCCAACACACAGCATTTTAAAATTTTTAAAACAAGCCACACAGTTTGTTGGGGTTTAGTGTTACGTAACCTAGCGATATCACTAAGGACAGAACATCGTTGCTAAGCGATACTTCGCAACAAGGCTATTTATGTTTTGAGTACGTACATTGTTTTGTGAATATTTTGCATGGTGCCCAATATTCAGTAGTTATATCCCTAGTGCATTCTGTATATTCGAGTATTTCTCAAGAACGCGAAGCGTTCGAGAGAAATACTCGAATTATACAGAATGCACGCGGGGAATATTGCAAGACTATTCCTCGAAGAAATGTCATCCTTTGTATAGCACACTATTCATTTTTAAAGAGTATTCAGTTTTCTTTCTGAAATCTCTTGTGTACCTAGCTGGTTTGCTCTTCTTCCCGAAAATACTCGATATTGCACTTGTGCAAATACCCGGGTATTGCACTAGTGCAAAATATTCGCTGTATTCGACTCTTATTGGTTCAAATTTTGAAAATTGATTGATGGGATTGGTTTATATTATCTGAGGGGAATAGTCAGTGATATACTGCTGTTATTGGTTGAAAATAGCAAATGTCTGCAATGTGATTGGCTTATATGTTATAGTGTTGAATAGTCAACTAAATTTCTACGTGTGTCTGCTATAGGTACCTGCCACTGTCCTTCATTGTAAATCAACAGTTATTCAGGGAGGATTAGCTTGACCATCTGTGGGGTTATGCATTTCTTTTATATTTCCTGCTACGTAGTTTTTAACAAAATACGTAGAGTATCTTTGTAGGTGCTAATTAGGTTGCCTACAAACAGCCTACATTTTACTCGAGTACCTTCTGCCCTTAACCTTTCAGTGGTGTGGTGGTTTTTTTAACGTTAGTGGTGTGGTCGGTCTCAGGGACCACTTTCTTCAAAACGTCAGTTTGGGTTGACAGACTTTGAATTAAAATGTAGAAACACTTGTACTCTAGAGGCAGTTGATTTATGTCTTCGAAATAATGGACGATAGACAATAAAAAATATCTAGGTGTTGGTAATTTATTTTTATTTGCAAAGGTTACTATTTTGCGCATAGCTACCTTTTTTCTTTATTTATATAAAAAATACAAATTTTAAACTTATGTAATTATGATAATTACTTATAACTACGTTTATATAACACAAAATTGTAAAAAAAAAAACTAAAAATATTATGTAGTTGAAATGGAAAGTCCTTCAAGATTTGGTCTCATTTTCTTGATAGCACTCTTCACATATTACCATAATGTGCTCCAAACACATAAATTTTCTGCAATTTATGCGATTGTATCTTGTTTTTCTGGTTTTTTTTGGAGGTGCAGTAACCACAACGGCCATACTCTGCTGCTGCTGGTAATCGTGGATCCTCAGCATCCATGCCACAAATTTCTTTTATTCTCGAGCGCAATGTTCTGGGAATAGCCTGAGATGTAGCACATTCCTTCAAGTGATCATTAATTAATTCAAAACTCAGAGTCTCCAAAAAGTTTCTCCGTAACTCATTGCTATCGGGGTTATTTGCGTTATAAATTATATATGCGTTAATTGCGGCAATATTCATTAGGCTGTAATAAATCACCATAGGCCATTGCCTGGTAGATCTAGCGCAATTATATCTAGCAGAAAGTTTATCGACTACATCAACTCCACCTTTTAATTTATTATAATCGGTAATCATTTCTGGTTTTCTGGTAGCTGAATTAATGTTGTCGTGGTGGTGTAAAGTGGAAATCAGCAAAACATTTTTGCCCTTTTTTGGAACATGTGAAAGTAAAGTACAATCTTCCTGATAGCCAAACATATTAGATTTTATCGGTCGCTCCTTTCCCTGTACAAATTCAGGTGGAAGTTGTCTTTTGTTTTTGCGTATGGTTCCTAAGAATGTTATGCGATGCTCCTTGAGAAGTTTTTCTGCAAAGTCCACACTTGTAAACCAATTATCGGTTGTAAGATGCCTACCCGTTCCTGAAATGGGTTCACAGAGACGATCGACAACATCAATAGGAGAGTTGCTGAAGGAATAGGGTCCGTCAGGCTGAGTTCCTATGTATACTTCAAGGTTACTTGTATAAAATATGCTGTCTACAAGTGCAAAAATTTTAATCCCGTACTTGTTGGGTTTACTAGGAATGTACTGGCGGAACCCACATCGGCCCCTAAAAGCTTCCAGTTTTTCGTCTATAGTCACATAGGGTGACATAGTATAATTTTATTTGCAGTTTTTGACAAATAAATCAAGCAGTTCCCTAATGGCAGCAAGTTTATAGATTTTAACTCTTTCTTCTCTCGTTTCCTTGATGTCAAATCTAAGATGTCTTAGTAAAAATCTAAATCTTGCTAGACACATTGTTAGACGATATATTTCTATAGAAGTACCATTGGTTTTCCAAAGGTCGGCTGCATTAAGATCATTTGTCTTTCTCACACCAGATAAATATAGCAATCCAAGTAAAGATTTTATTTCCAGAACATTAGTTGGTCGGGCATTGCTGGATTGTGTGTACTTATCAATAACGTTATTGATTGAATGATTCGTGTTTTCTACTATAATATTTATTATGCGATCGTTAAAAAAACATTTCCAAATGTCGATAGCAAAGGTTAATCCTCTAGCATGCTGCCTTACACCTGGTAAACGTGTCACTATGTTTTCGCTGGGCGTTCTGACATTTTGTGTAAGTAAATGCGTTTTCCACTTACTCGTTTTGTCTTTCCCCACAAAATACGCATCCCTCATCCACTTTGCTCTATTTGTGGGAGGCTGACGATTACTTTCTCCCTCTTCATCATCGCTTTCACTATCCAACTCTTGCTCTGACTCACTATCGGCCTCTCTTTCTTCTACATGGTCACTTTCAACTTCCTCTTCTTCGTCATCATATTCAACATCTGTGGCAACTTCATCAAATAGACTTGCAAGTCTTGCTTGTTCCCTCTCGTAATCCCCCATTTCTGAACAACAACAAGAAATGTACAATTTTACAGTAAATATAAACCAGTGTCTTACGTACCCAACAAATTTCTCAACTACACTAATGATGTGGTCGGTCTCACGGACCGAAATTGCAAATAACTCAAACTGCACTGCACCCTAACACCTGCCGATGTATACTGCATTTCCACGCAACGTTCTATGAAGGTACTGAACGCTACACCAAACTACTCCCGCCCAATTTTATACATTTTTGTAAAAACTAATCGGTCGGTCTCTGAGACCGTACCACACCAGTGAAAGGTTAAGAGTATATTTAAAAAACACTTATTTGTTAATAACAATTGAAAAAATAAAAAGTACACCTCATCAATGGGGAACTTTTTTATAAACTTTCCGAAACAAAAAAACAAAAAGTTCAAAATCGGTTTTGAGTCAACGAAGTTAGAAGTTTGGCAAATTTTTAGCGATTAAAAAAGGGACTAAAGGCATTCTTTTAAATTCATATACTCTATTAATCATCCCACTATAGTTATAGTGTGATCAGATAGAGTGCAACCAAGCACACAAAGAATGCGGAAAATATGTGAGCTAAATCTAAAATTCAAATTAAGGGGAACCAAAGAACCAATAAAAAGCAAGCTTGGCGTCGAGGTACATTTACACAAAAAAACACAAATGTCATTTCGCTATTGCTGTTGTTACGTCAGAACCATAGAAGTGCCCAATTTCCAGGTTTTCTAGTACTGCTGTTAATTAGTTTTGTTGTTGCATTTTGAACGGGTTGGTTTTATAACCTCAAATCGTAAGTATTACATTTTTTTCTGAAATTTTACCTTATTACCATATGTTAATCATACACTGCTCCAAGAAATTAGCGCATCACTATTAGAATCTGATTTTTTAATGTGTTTTATAGATTAGTCGCCTACACAAAAAGGGTTGTATTAATGGCATTTTTTACTTCCTTTTACTACTATAAAGGAAGTATTGGATTCACCCCAAAAATTCGAAATTGAGTTTTCAACAGATCTTCACGTTTTAGAGTCCCCTGATCCCAAAAAACATATTTTTTTTCATTGGTCTGTCTGTCTGTCTGTGAACAGAATATCTCAAAAACGAAGAGAGGTATGGCGTTGAAACTTCATATATAAGTTTTGTGTACTATGTAGATGAGACAGCAAGCTTTTGAAGAAAATCGCATAACCGGAAGTAGGTGTTTACTCTTGTGATTTTTCAGTTTTTTTCGATTTTTTCAAAAACGGCTCTAACGATTTTTTTTAAACTTTACATTTTTCTTACATTTTTAATGTGTATTGATGTGAGATAGGTGATTTTCCAGTTGAATACTTCTAAAGTGGGTTTCTTTTGTTTTTTTTTCTATTTTCTTTATTAACTCCTATTTTAAATAAAACACCCGGTATATTATTACATTTTTGAATTCACCTTAAAATTCTAGAGAAAATTTGTCTCTTCAACTAACACTCGATTTTGTACCGTTTTTGTAGAATTTGTAATTTTTGAAAATTTTTAACAAATGGTTAAAAATTTAAAATGAAATTTTTGACTAATTATAAGATCACTGTAAAAGGAAGTTGTGTGAGTGTATCACACCAGATTTTTATTGATAACTACAAAAGGGACTTAAGCTTAATACTAATTATGCTATGTACTAAAAACAATGAAATAAACAAAGAAACTGTAAACAAAATGGTATTCAGTGTTATGTGTTACCACCTCGACTTCGAATAACTGCTTCACATCGTCTTCTCATGCTTAAAATGAATGACTATCTTATTTTGTCCAATTTCTTGCCATATGTTGGTCAGATGATTTGCCAACTCTTCCAGATTGTTTGGCGGACATTCCAGGTTCCTCACTCTCCTTTTTAACTTGTCCCAAAGGTGTTCAATGGGGTTTAGAGTGCCCGTGAATAGAGAAATACACATACGTCATCAACAACCTGCGCGCCGGGAATTTACCAGTGGCGTAGCGTAATCGGCCAACCAAATTAAAACAACCACAACTAAAGCACGCCTATGAACAACGAACATTTCCGCCCCTCGATACTTACAATAAACTCTTCCGAACACAAATCGGTCATTGTGCACCTCTTACGTACATGTATTTCTATAAATCCGCACTCTTTGCTGACCAGTCAAGGGTGCAAACGCCAACTGCTGCCAGATACTGATTTACTATACCAGCTAGGTGCGGTCTTGCATTATCGTGCATCAAAAACACATTATCTCCAAGGATTGTTATAAATGGCATAACATGAGGTTTTAATATACTGGTAATATACCTGGAGCATTGATAGTCCTATTATTAATGACCACCAGTTCCGTGCAGGCATTTAATGAAATTCCACCCCAGACCATAATAGAACCCCCATTAAATAATGTTGTTGGGGCTATGTTATATTGGGCATAACGTTCATTAGGTCGTCTGTATAGTCGTGTCCTACCATCACAGCTGTACAGACCTGGACTCAGTAGTGAATAGAACTTGTGCCCAGTCTTCTGGTTGATAGTTTACATGTTGTTTGGCAAAACGTAATATGGCTCTTCGGTTGCTTGCTGTCAATTTTGGATCCAGTCTTCTAGCTTTTAAATTACATTCTTACAAACGTTTTCAAATTGTTTCTATACTTAGTTGCCGTTGATGTGTCTCTAGAACTTGTACTTACAGCTTACGGCAGGTTGTGAACCGTTCTTGTAAAGCCTGCATTCGCAAAAATTGCTCTTCAATTCCAGTTGTAGCATGATTTCTACCTTGTCCTTGCCTCTAGAATGATTTCCAGTAATTCTCTATTGCTGTAACACTCGTGATACCAAAGACTGATTGCAGTTTACCCTTTCAGCTATACGGCGTTGATTATAATCGTCTTCAACTAAAGAGATAATAGTCGCGCATTGCTCATTAAATTTGCAAAATTATGATCCATCTTTAATAATAAACAGTTAAATTCTCAAACTTATTGAAAGCAACTTCTAAATTTTTAAGAAAAGATGTTGTTATGGTAAAGCGAACAACGTTACTTTGACAAATATGAGAAATGCTTCAATTATTCTTTTGTTTTATTATAAAATAGTGTTGTCATACATTCATATGTTTATTCATTCTAAATATCATTTAAATGCATAGGTTGGTTTGTGTACTAATATATAAAACATATACAAAATCAGATCCTAATAGTCATGCGCCAATTTCTTGGATCAGTGTATTTTGTGTTTATATGTTTATAGTTTGTGTACGGAGTGTATTTGTGAAACAGAGCTAGCCCAACCTCCCCTACTCGTGGTTTTTGTGTGCTTGTTGGAACTGTAGATGCATAATTTAAATAAAAATTAACGACAATAAATTGAATAAACTATACATACACTTCATTATTAAGGTCAACTTCTTTCAAAAGCTCCACAAACGGTCCAATGTTTGGGGTATGGTGCAGCAAGTAATTTCCTGGCTGGAGTGTATCTAATACTGAGAAAACTGTGTACAACACATTTGGTCTTAAAGAAGGCTTATATTTGTAGTATGAATTGGCTTCTGTGTTTATTTTCTGCATGCTGACGCTCTCCACAGCTACAACCTCTGAAGTACCGGACTCCATACGCACTGTTTACAAAACTGCAATGGGTATTTAGAAAACTTTTACAATAAGCAAATTACCTCTGTATAAATGCGAGAATGGTCTAAAGAAAAGATCTGTCCACTGTCGAATCAGTTCACTTTTGGTAGGGATGTTTGCTCCATGTTCCAATTGATACTCTAGCTTTGGCACAACCACTAAACGTCGTACAGTTCCATCATCCAAGCGCTACAGTTTTACAATCGACAGTGTATAATGTAATAAATATTAAATTACCTACCTCACAGGCATCCACCTTACATCGCACTAAAAAATGTATATTCTTGCTATGTGTTCTATTCTTCATAGTTACATTCTTCATAAGGATGTTTTGTTTATCTTCTTCTTGTCTTATGTTCCAGATGCTGTATGTCACATTATGGTGAACTATATTTTCATTTAAATTAGTCACTGTCTCTAAAAAATAATAAACCAGTGTATAATAACAAATAGGCCTCAAAAAAGTCGATACATAAACGTTCAATTAACATGAGAACGATTATTTGACTTTCTGGCTATTGGACTGATATAAAAATATTCTCAAATGGGAAGCAGTTGCTGTTCACATTTTAAAAATATTGTTTAATATTAACATATCTTTAATACCTTCACTATCCTGATTCAAACAGCTGAATCATGGTATGTAGCTACTGCTGAAAATACCATGTTGCATATGGCAAAATCATGCACGTTTCGATCTATAACTATGTTAAAAGGGTCAGGTCCAAGATAATGTATAGCACAGGAATCTCTCAAACGATATAACAATTTGATTTAACAACCGAAAATATGCACTGTGAAAGTTATTCCTATCGACAATCAAATTTTAAACGTTGGCTTGGTTAGACAGAGTTTTAAAAATAGCAAACAAACTTCAACTGTAAAGTAGCAGAAATATTACATTTGAATAAAAGCACTGCAATATAACTACTTGCAGTAATAAAATAATTTAAAATTATGGATTATAGATAAAAATAACCCTGGCAAAGTAGGAAAAAATATGAAAAAAATGGTGGCAAGCTGATTTTTGGTATAGTTGTTAAAAAGTGCCATTGTAGGCTATACAACATATTAAAAGTCCTGAAGAATCCGGATGGAGGGTTTCAAGCTTCCCTAGAACAGGCTTTTGAGTTTTTCTTTGCAAATATGGCTTCCACGAGACAAATAGTTATATGAGATATAATTCCTTATAAAATTCTCTAAAAAAGGTTTCATTCATTTTTCACATACGATTCTTTTCTGTGAATCAGTCCAATATAAATTAATTACACAAAAATAAATATACAACAAAGTTCGGAATACTTTGAGAAAATAAGGGGCCTAATTCCCCTAAGTGTTTTACCCACCAAAAAATATCTAAGTCTAGGTTTAATCTGATAATTATAAACAAATTAATGTGTACGCATAGATTATAATAAATACATGAATAACATATTCGGGCATTTAGGTAGAAAGTAATAAACAAATGTGTAAATAATATAAAATAATAATAGTTAGTAGAGCGAATTTCCCAGGTACACTAATTACGAGCCTCAATGTAATAAATTAGGACAAATCACACAATTCTCAGGTTGATTTTTATACTGTGCTCACTTTGCCTGTCAGTAATTTAAGGCTAGTTAAAATGAAATGTATTAGCTGATGTTCAAAATAAAATAGTTGAATGCCCCTTTTTTACTATTTTATTGAACTGCAATATTATTTAAGTTAGCTCTCGGCAAACACAAAACTGCTTATCTCAGGTTGGGTTCAAAATTTCACTATATTCACAAATTAGTAGTTCATTTTACATTATTCGTCCTTGAGTAGCTCATATACGCGGTTCTGGTATATAAAATTTACAATCTGTCAGATGACACAAAAACTTCGCCAGTGCAACAGGGATTACTTGAATGTTTAAAAAAAATCGTGAAGTTAACAAGGAATCGTCAGGTAATCTGATTCAATTATCGTTTGGCAACAAAACCTTCAATTCATTATTACAGGAATGACGTAGATAGGACGCCATCCATTCACTTGTTTCTGCTGCTTGGAAATCCGCCAATTTCACAAAATTTGATGACGCTATGCAATTTTTGGATTATTACGGCATAACTGGACCCTTGGATATGCAATAGGCCTCTTCAGCAAAGTCCAATCTCGTATTTTAATAAGTTTCCCGAACTCTTGACACTCGATTTATAGCTAATTCCTACCTCGTAAAGATTTCAACTTTGCTCGGAAATGGTCGCAGATGACGCTGCTGGAAACGCTCCCCTGGCTGCAACTTTCACTCAGGATGCTCCGGCAGACCCCGTTGATGTGATGCAGTGCAGATCTCTGGCTTCCGATGCTTAATTGTGCCGCTATCAAAGTTCTAAAATTTCAGTTGTCGGCTGCCGATCTTTAGTCGCAGATCAGATTGGCAAATTTTTAATTTCATCATGGCGGAACAAACACTTCCACTGGTGCACTGTGATGTGTACAATAAAATGCAACACTTTTTATAACTGGTAAACACTTTTTATATGCAAAAATATTAATTTTAAGAGAGCACAATTTCGTGCAAACTGTCTTAATTTATCATTTCAATTTTTATTTTACAAAAACGCATCGCGTTGCTATGCAACCGCGATA
This sequence comes from Agriotes lineatus, assembly GCA_940337035.1. NCBI lineage: Eukaryota > Metazoa > Arthropoda > Insecta > Coleoptera > Elateridae > Agriotes > Agriotes lineatus. The sequence continues at coordinate 87,625,096 of OW679196.1, read as the reverse complement.
ATTTTTGTTAATTAGAAATCAGTTTTGATAGTAAAATACATAAATGGAGTACATAAATCTTAAATTAACATTTTCTTAAATCTAAAAAAATTGTCCTTTGCTTAAAACTATCATTGTTCCTCCCGTTACACACACAAATTTTTAAAATCACTGCTCTGCTTTTTCACTGTCTTATTAATGCACTAGAAACTGAGTTCAAATTTACACACGTTGCTCGCTTTCTTTCTTTTCCGTTGCCTAATTTCGGGATTGCTCTTTGCAATTTTCTATTATCCTTTATTCCAATCTCATTTACCTTTCAGATTGCTTGCCATTCACTGACCTGTACTTTTTTATTAATAATTACTATCATTCAGTCTGCACATAAGAAACCTTTCGTGTCAATTAATTTTGTTGGGCCTGGCGTTAAATATGCACAAACCTATTTTATTTAATTATATTACTTTATTCAAACTCTCTGAAATATGCTTTGCTTATGCGTGCCTTTATCAGTTTAATTACTACTTCTCGCATCTCATTACCAAAGTATTTAATACTTTTATTACTGTTTTAAATTGCAATTTCATAAAATATCTTAACTCTGTGCTTTATTGAGTTGGTTAAACATTTTGCACTGCAAACAGAGCCAAGTTGTAGGCTTAAAACCATCTCAATATCTATATATTTTTCTTCTTCTTTCTCTAAATCCCATTTATGCCTCACGGCGTTGGGTTATATATTTTTATTATTATATATATTATATTTATCACTAAAAATTACCTTAGTTAAAATTTAATCTTGAGAGGAGGTCGAGGGATCATTTATGTTCTCCTTGTTGCTTTCTTCAAATGTATCAGCAGGATTTGCATTGCAGCATGATCCGTGATATTTCCCACTAATTATAGTACATGTTAAACCTAGAATAAATAATAAATTTGAAGTAAGCTATTAGGAGAACGTAAACGATCCCCCAACATCATCACGATGAAATTTCAACAGAAGGTAATTTTTAGTAAATACACAGTATATTAAAATGCCTTGTGTTCATAGGTGGAACTAGCTGAAGACTTACAGCGACCGAGACCATAAATGTCAAGTCAGCCCCCACCCCAATTTTTTTTTCAATCTTTAGTTTTCCCTCCACCGGTTTCTTTTTCATTAAGCTTGCATGCAATATTGAGGCTTGACCCGTCCCCCCAAATTTTTTTTAAAGGTTAGTTCTGCCTATGATTGTTTATAGCTGGGTCCAACGAGGGAAGGCAGGCGCACCAGTGTGCAGAAGACATATTTATGAAGTTTGAATACTTGCAGTTCAGTGGCGTAGCATGTATGCAAAATTATAATAAGTCCCGTTTTACCCTTATGGGTTATAAGGGTTTTAATGTAGTCCTTCTGTTTTTCCTTATCTACAACTATTTCTGGTAACTCCGAGATTGTATTCTTTGTTTCCTTCTCTATTGTATTTCTTCAGGTAATTTTTGGATGTCCTCTTTCTTTTTCCTCCCGGATTCCATTTTAATATCCTCTTGAAAATTTCATAGCATATGATCCAACCAACCATATTTTCTTCTCTTTATCTCAGTATTTATATCTGCTTGACTGGTCTCTCGCCACAAATCTTCATTACTTATAATTTCTGGCCACCACACTTTCAATATATCGTGAAGGCACCGATTTATAAACACCTGCAGTTTCTGGTTTATTACTCTCGTAACCAGCCACGACTCTGATGCGTATAACAAAAGCGGCTTCACCATTGCATTAAATACTTTCACCTTAGTTCTGATATTTAAATTATTAGCCTTCCATATCACACTCAGATTTATATATGCACCCCTTGTTTTATTTATTCGACTTTGCAGGTATTTGGGTCCTTCATTCAAAGCTGACACTACACTCCCTAGGTAAACGAATTCTTCCAGTTTTTCTATTACGTCATCATTTATTAATAAGTCTTTTGGTCGATCTGTATTTAGGCATATTTATGCACGTTGTCTTCCTAATATTCACTTTTAAGCCAACCTTTTTTGTTCTTCAACTAAATTATTTAACTATTCTTGCATAGACTTGCTGTTGTGTGAAATGAGGCAGATGTCATCAGCAAAATCCAGGTCTTCCAATGTTTCTGTCATTTTCCACTTTATTCCTCCGTGTTGTCTTTCCATAGTCTTCCTCAGCACTTCATCCAGCACAAGTATAAATAGTAGTGAGGAGAGAATGCATCCTTGTCTAACTCCATAGTTTGTTTGGAAATATAATAATAGTGTTCCACTACATTCCACTCTGCATTCATATTCGTTGTACCCTTCCTGTATTAAATTAATTCACTAGACAGCAAATGTTCAATTTTTTAATTTTTCTTTAGAAACTATGTACAATTTTCGTTTCTTTTATAGTTCTAATAATAGTAATAAAAACAAATTTATTCTGGCACATCAGGTATTAGAAAATACAATTATTGAAAAGTAAATTAAATAATATTAGTTAGGTGCATGGAGCTGTATGCTATCGTCCTGTTTAAAATGTTTTTCTCTTTACAGTGCCTTCATAAATGATCGAACGTTTTTGAATGGTCATTATTTTGGCGCCATTTATTTATGTTGGTGGCACTGTAAGTCTATGTCAAATTTGAGGTTATCAGGTTAGGTTTTGCGTCAGCCTGTGTCAAAAGTGACGGAAAACCTAACCTGATAACCTCTAATTTGACAAATAATGTCCATTCAAAAACATTCGATCATTTATGAAGGCACTGTCAGAGTACATACATCAAACAAGTAGAGACACTCACTGTCGGTTCCTTTGATGTCAAAATACCGATTTGAATGACCTTGAACGGCTCCTGGGGGGTACTTTGCCATAGTACCAACAGATGTTGCCACTACTTTACCACATCCATAGATATATAAGTACAAGATACGGCGTGCCGTTGATATAGTTGAACAAGACGTACCATCTATTTCTGTCACTCTCAATGCGTGAATTACGTATAGCGCTATCCTTTAGAGAGGTACTTGGACTCGCCATTGAGAGAAATTCTGATAAAATACATTTAACTCGTGTTACATGGTGCCAGAGATAGTCTTTTTGGTCTCAAGATGCTACAAAACGTAGAAAAGAAGTAATCGTATAAATAAACACAAATTAGAAAACATAACCTCAACAGGTAACACTTGATAACCTCACTCGATGAGGTGTGGGGGTATGCAAGATATTCACTCGCTAACGCCTTTTAGTTTTACGGTTGATAATAATAGCCAAAGAGGATATATCCTCTTTGATAATAGCAATCAAAACCATTGCTAAAGTTCAATTTTCGAAGAATAAACTGTGAAATTGTATGACACTTCTGACGTTTTCATTTCAAAACTTCAAAATTAAGCGTACGAAACATTGTATGAAATACGTCTAAAGGGAGAGAGAAATAAAGTGATATAGGTTAGAATGAAATGGGGGAAGGTACCGAACTCCGTGATATGTTATTTTAAGATTCGACGTACGTTTACATGTAGTGAACGTATCCTGTACTAATATATCCATGACCACATCATAATTGGTAGAACTTTGTTCTGCCATCTGCTAGTCAAACTTAGAAATACCTCCTAAGTCACCGTCGCAGGCACTCTAGACAGGTTTCAACATTAGACATGAGTGTCTCTACTTGTTTGATTTATTTACGCTGGTACTGTATGATGCAAAAGTATTAAGATATCAAGGGAGCATTTGTTTTAGTGCTGGTTTAGATTATTGTAATATGTTGACCAACTCATACCATGATCATTATGTGGAGGTAGTGTAAAACTATCTCTGATCTTCTGAACGAGTACCTAGCTGTACATTATCATTGAAACGAACTATGATAAAATTTTGGAAAAGAAAAACAATAATCTAGCGTAATAATGTATAATAATTTACTACCTACCTACTTATTACTATTTTAGTATTGAAATGTTATGTGGCAGATGTGAAAATCAACATGAAGTAAAATCAGTAAGCCATCTATTTTTTTTTCTAATTAATTGCTTTACAATCTGTCCGTAGTGGACATGACAAGATATTTACATTTTTCACATGTTAATTTCTATACGACCAATTTTGCTCAATAATTACTCTACTAAATTTATTTGGCATCAGTTTGTGACGTCTTTATCCTTCCACACCATCAAGCAAGCAAGCATGTAAAATAAAGTGGCATATTCATACCATGTACACAATTCTTATCCAAATTGCAATAAAAATTAATATTGAATGCTTCTCTTATGCATTAGTTCTCATTTTCGTTTCAGTCGTCAATTGTCAAATAATTTCAATTTTTCATCCTTAATTTAAATAGAGATCCGGCAACAAATATAACCTTAAACTGAAAACAACGTAACCTAACACAAAAAGTGTCAATTACTGTCAATTTCCATTAGGGGGTTTAGTTGCCACAGAGGTTCTGCCAACAAAATTACTAGATGGTCATAGCCTCCCCTGACCGAAAAAGATCGTGAACGGCATATACGGGACTACTTTACGCTCTGTCTACACATGCAAAAATTAGATGGGGCTGAGACAAGAGGTGCTAACAACTATATACAAAGCAGCAATTTTACCCCATCGGGTTGTTTTCATGCCTATTTCCCGGTAAGATTTTGGGCACCCAGCCGTCTCTGATTACAAATATTAAGAACTAAGGAAATTAATAGTGCATGTTCACCTATACCTTTACAATCTTCTTCATCTTCAGAACCACGAATAATATTTTTATTTCCTATGGTATCATCTGTGGTTTGATTTTTTATATCCTTAGATGTCCCATGTTCATTTAATTCCTTTTCGGCAGACGAGACACTTTTATAAAAATTGGGATTCGTTCGAGTGGTTTCAGAATTTGGATGGCTAAAAATTTAATTTTAATTTAAAAAATCAATTATTTGCTTTTCTGCGAAACGTACACAATTTCAGGAATCTTACATAAATTTGTCTTAATAAGACGTTTGTGGCACTTTTCATTGAAATCAATATTACTGAGTGTTCGCTTTGGCAATGGCTTATCAATATAAATGACGTTCTTAGATTTTATAGTTCCATTAGCTAAAAAACAAGATTATTTAATTCAGTTAAAAATTTAACTGGTTTAAAATTAAATCTAACCTAGTTTCACATTACGTCGCTTTATCACTACAGGAATGTCCCATCCAACATCAAACTTGCTGTCATCCAAAAGTTTTTTTAAAGTGCTCATTGATATAACGACATCGATATCGTGGACATGGGCATCTACTAAAGTCTTAACGTGGGCATCTTGACTAACTAAAAGCTTGTACGTTTTGATGTGTACCTATACAAAATAATTTATAAATCTGCTTACCCGGTAACTTTGAATTGTAAATATGTTCATTTTCTGGTGGAGGCAAAGTGCGAACTTTAAGTGTATACTTCGAGGCAAGTGTTGGGCGATAAAACTTTGCTACAGTGCCCTACAAAATTTGGTTTAATACAATATATAAATAATAAGCAAGTAATATAATATGAGAACTGGGGGAGCTAAATTTCTTACAAGATGTAAAATGTCTTGACAAAATTCTACAGCTATTGGAGGATCGTCATCTTGTACTGTCAGAGGAATTACATCACAAGGCTTGTAAAATTGTGCATAACTAAACGACCGTTTCAACTTCTGTTCCCATTCGTTAAACGCGTATGCATGTAATGTGACCTTTATTTTGTCTGCCCTATGAAGTCTTCTTTCCCAATCAGCTTTAACATATGCTAGGAATTTTACATTTTCTTCCTTTATTTGGCTCTGTAAACTCTAGAAATATCAAAGTAAATAAGGGAAAAACTATACGAAAAATAAATAATCTACCATATATGCTTCGATATTTTTTAGTTGGTATTCCTTTAAATGTTGTAAGGAACGACCCGACTGATATAACCCCAAAGCACTAACACACATTGCTTGTTCTTTTTTTGTTAAATGAGAATCTATATCTTTGGGGAAAAATACTTTACCAGGAATAAATGTCTTTTGCTTTTTTTTTGGTGGTTTGCTTTTGTTGGTTGTGTTATTGCACTTCAAGCTTTCCGATGCACTCATCGCTTTTTTCCAAAACGAAGGAGAGATTATAGAATCACTTAGACTTACTGGTGTGAAAACATTTTGAGCTTCTATGTTCTTATTCACTCCCTCATGGAAATTTTTGTCCCTTAATAACACAAATTAATAAGAAATGCGAGCATTCACTACAAATATTTACCAGTCAGGATATATAGAAAACTCTTCCATTTTGTAACTACTTCTACATTAGGTTTGAAGTATAATCTGTAACTTAATATCTTTCTTTGGTACTAAACACAGAACAGGTAGTAAATAAAATACAATTTTCTTGGTCCAATGTTAGGTTAGGTGTTTGAAAACAAAAGTGGGAGGAGAATTATTTATACTTGATTTTCACTTTTAAAATGAGGCGGGAAAATAGACTGGCCATTTTCTACTAAAAGGATAGCAGGTATATACTAGAGTACCTATATACTTATTATATAGGTACTCTAGTACATATAGTCTGTTCACTAAACATAAAAACACAAAGTGGCCTTTGATTTCTAAAATTTCATGAGTGTACTTCCAAAATGCATTTTTTGTGTAGGAATGTACTTACAAAAAGTTACTAAAACAAATAGGTTAAGAGTGTGACATTTAATTAGCATCTGTCATAACTACTTTAAAGGATGTTAAACAAATACTGTGTTGGATACTATTGATGTAGCATTTATTAATAAGTATTTTTATTACATTTTATAAAAGTTCAGACAAGAATTTCCAGAATAGTATGTACTTTGACACTGAATTAATGATATTTATTAATTGTCATTCTTAAATTCAAAGTCACCTTTATGCAGGTATGGAAACCTTTGCAAAACAAAATACAGAATCCCTAGCAGACAAATTTTACGTATATGCCAACTTCAGAAAAATTTATATGTTTTTGTGTTTACTGAATACCCTATACTAGACTGTCTTGATATGTCAAATTTGTAGAACAAGAGAGTGTGGCCACGATTGTCAATCTCGTCCAGTGATTTTGAAGGATATATTATACAGTGTGTCCCCGGATGGACTTAGGTCCATCCGGGGACACACTTTAAACTTTCTTATTTTGCATTTTAGGAAGAACAGTCATTCATCATAAAAAGTTTTGCTTCATCTAGCAAGTACTCAGCCACTACCAAAATTTCGAAATAACATACAGGGTGGTTAAAAACGAGACAACGTGAAATTTGGTTAAGAATAAAGTACCTTTTATTTGAAAGTATTACTGCGAAAAGATGTTTGAAGTTTCTCAGTTGCATTTGTTTTCATTAGATACCTGCGATTAGTACGTTGGCAAAATTTGTACTAGTATAAATTTTGCTATTACTTATTTAGGTACCTATCTCAATATAGATTTAAAAAATCAATTTTGAGATACAACATTCAGATTAGATACGTGAGCTTCTTTTGAAATTTCAAACATCTTGTTCCAGTAATACTTATACTTTCCTTTCAAATAAAAGGTACTTTATTCTCAACCAAATTTCACGTTGCCTCATTTTCTAACCATCCTGTATGTTACTTCGAAATTTTGGTAGTGGCTACGGACTTGCTAGATAAAGCAAAACTTTTTATGAAGAATAACTGTTCTTCCTAAAATGCAAAATAAGGAAGTTTACAAATATAGTTAGGTCCATCCGGGGATACACTGTATATAGGCTATTCAGTAAACACAAAAACATATACATTTTTTTGAAGTTGGCATATACGTAAAATTTGTCTGCTAGGGATTCTGTATTTTGTTTTGCAAAGGTTTCCATACCTGCATAAAGGTGACTGAATTTAAAAATGACAATTAATAAATATCATTAATTCAGTGTCAAAGTACATACTATTCTGGAAATTCTTGACTGAACTTTTATAAAATGTAATAAAAATACCTATTAATAAATGCTACATCAATAGTATCCAACACAGTATTTGTTTAACATCCTTAAAAGTAGTTATGACAGATGCTAATTAAATGTCACACTCTTAACCTATTTGTTTTAGTAACTTTTTGTAAGTACATTCCTAGACAAAAGCTTCATTTTGGAAGTACACTCATGAAATTTTAGAAATCAAAGGCCACTTTGTGTTTTTATGTTTAGTGAACAGACTATACCCATTCGGAGTCACGTGATAATCTAGTGACTTTACGTACTTATGTCGATTCTTAAAAATCCAATTTTAGGGTAATAAATGACATTTGGTTTTGTAGGTTATCACGACATTTGCCAATTTCTAATTAGGTCGCTACGGGGTTTTTTCTCTTATATGAAATTAAATGTTACGTCAATTTGTCAATTTCAGTTCACGCATATTCTGTTATCTTCCTAATAAATGCAATATGAACCAACTACTAAACCTTATTCAGATTAAAACCAGAACAATTATTTAAAATATTAAATTTTCACCTGAACTTGACTCAATAGGTAGGTAGCTGTTATTTATAGAGAAATTAACATAGGCTTTCATTTCAACACTTGGCATGATAAAACATAACCTAAAAAATTATACCAAATATTTTCAGTAAATAATGGGTCGCACTGTATCCCGTCTTTCTTTAATTTATAAATTGTGCTCTCCGAGACATTTAACGCAAGAGAAGCACGGCGAACAACGTTGGAGGGTGAAACTGTTGGTTTACCATTTTTAATATTGTCCTACTCTTCATCAAAAAAACGCATAAGATTCAAAATTCATTGTTATGACTGCTCGTTACACCACATGTCCGATGGTTTTCTTTTATTTTGAGTTTACTGCTCAACTAATTTAGGATTTATTACTCTTATCCAGTTATTTTGAAGGATATAGATGCAAACACAAGGTTCACAGGGGCGGAATGGCTCGGGATGCGATAGCATTCCGAGCTCTTGGGCCGTCCGGCCCCCCGCCCCGCAATTAATTTGTAATCCATGTATTCCTCATTTTCATAATAATAATGCTGATGCATGCAAACATTGCATACCATGTGCATTTAAATTGCTCTATAAATATAACTTCCACTCGTCAGCGTATACAACCCTATACGTTGCGTACAAGTTTCTAATGACACTGGAGTGTACGCAAGTAAACTGTGAGCGAAGTTACAAATAGTTAAAACTCGATTGTGACTTCAATGAAGCAGAATCTCCTGGATGCGCTTTTAATAATCAGTATTGTGACGTTTCATTCCTTTACTAAGGGCGTCAAAAGTTTTACCTAGGGTTAATCTCAAAATCGAATAATTACGTTCACTCAAATATATATTCGATTAGTAAAACCACTAGATATTACCCAAATAAATATAATGTTTTTAGCTATATACAAAGGTGAATTAGAAATAACTGAATTGTACATTAATATGTTCTACGGAGACGGTATCTGGTTTCGTGGGTCGCGCTGCAACCCACTACACCGGGGCGTGTTGCGGGCTCATAATGAACTGCGTAGGTCGTTTGGATCGTCTACCCCCACGCACGTTGATTCTTTGGAAAATGGGCGGAGTAGATCTTTTGTTCCTTCAAACTTGACCTTCCGCCGCAGTTGTTGACAGTGATTTTAAGCTGTAATTTGCCCGTAAAATTAGCGATTTTTAAGGGTTACCTGGGGCCGGCGTTAGTGGTTAACTCCTGGCGCGGAAGCCACTGGTACCTTACGCAAGCTGGGCAGCGTTCTTGGAGCGAACGCAATGTTAAATTTTGCAGATGAAAGACGTTCACTTTTCAGCCGGGAAGCGGTGGTTTGGCGGCGCGCCGGCAATGAATTTATTGAACACGAGCTCGAACTTTGGACCCCAAGGAGACGTTTTTAAGCGTCTAAAACGGACTCTCCAGGTGAGTTTTTTGAGGGGCGGTTACTGTGTTCTAGCCGCTCGTAGACAGGATAGCTGTTTCAATTCCTACAGGTTCAATTATTAGTAAATTTCGGTTATGCGATGTATTTTCCATCTCGAAGCGCCGGGATTTGCGCTTAATAATTGTGCGGACTGAAAGCGGTTATCCGGATAGGCTAAGGAAAGTTTAAACTTCGTTGGGCTGACAGTTCAACCTGTCACCTCCCTTGAATCATGGCCAGGTAAGCAGTTGTAGGCTTGTTCCGTTAGACAGTTCAACGTGTCAGACCGGAGAGCTCAGGTAGGAAAGGAGAGGAATAATTGAAAGGATAAATCTCAAGTTTTTGAAATGAAAGTGCAGTCTTCTTTTATACCTTTTCTGCCGAGTTATCAGGGTGCTTGACTTAGATTTCACTGGAAAGGGAACGACGCTGTCGTTCATTTAGCGCTACGTTGCGCAGAGCGGGTAGGATTTCTTATCGCCTGTTCACGAGTCGAATTGATGCAGCGCTTGATTATGCGATGTATTAAATTTAAATACATTTTATGTATAATAAGAATTTAGTACAGGAGGAAGCGTTACAGTATAGAATCAGATAAGATTCCAAGCACAGAATCAATCATAGATGTACTTGGAGAAAGTTCTAAATTCTTCAGTAAAATGTTGTTGAAGTAGTTCAACTAGTAATATGTAATATAAGTATAGATAATAATAATAATAACAGTCTAAATTTGAATAAACAAAATGATGTTACTTACACAATGAGGACGTATATAGTTTCATTCATATATATTTATATATTCTTTGTTTATGAAATATTTTTGATGATTCTATTTCTGTTTTTGTGCCTAGTCTTTCGAAACGTAGAAGATAAGAAAATAAAAAAGTAGTATGTTGTGTGGTCATTACCATAAACTTAAAAACATTAATACCAATGGATCACGAAAGCCTGCAACCAAATATAATTTCTGCATCAATATATGTACCTATTCAATAAGATGATTATTAGAAAGTTATGCAATGCATGATTCAATCAACATGTTCAGTACATTGAGACTCGCTCATGACCGACACATTGCCCCTTGCCAAATCCACTCACAAGCTCGCAGGTTGCGAGTGCCAATTTGGTACTTGCGAGTTACATTATTGGTCGTAGGCCTTCATCGAATATAATTTTTGCAATATTTGAATTGTGCGCTCGGGTAGTGTTACTATAGTAGGTAGTTGTTGTCGCCTGTTAATCGCGTCCTAAAATAGCGTTTTAGGCCATAAAATGTATCGCACCAGCGAAAAATTTTTTTGGCTTCGGCGATATTGCCTCCGGCGGCTGGGGCTTCGCCCCTGAAGGTTCACCTAATGTGCCAACATAACCAAGACATCCTTTTTTGGTACCATCTCTTTCTCAAGCAAAATAATGTATATGTATTTATCTTTGTTTCAATTGCTCTGCCAACCCTGAAGCAAAAGCACCAACATTTAAATTGTAATCGGCATTCTAAAAAGTTTTTCTGTGTTTGTTTTTATAGAAAATTTTAATTTAAAGGTTGTTTGTCACACTCCTCGCCTGCATTGATTAATAAAAAATGCGAAGCGTAGTTTTTTAATAAAATGCGAAGCGTAGTTTTTTAATCAACGTAGGCGATGCTCACACACGATACACTTTAGCACCTTGACTATAATTTCCAAGAGTTCTTCGCAATTTAAGTGTCTTTTTTAGGAACTAGACTAATGTACAGTCGCGGAATTAAAAATCCGGGCACTTAATATGATTCAGTGTATACCTTACTTTACTTTACTTATCACGTTACCTGGTGAAATTAGTCAAAGTCAAAATAATTACTTGTAAAGTACGTTTTTTTCCTATAAAAATTTTCAAGGTCAAGATAAAATTGGCAAAACTGCTTTTTAAAAATTATTAGAAAATTTATTTTTATTCTTCTTAGCATAGAATTTCGGCTTAGACTGCGTAGTATTTGTATATGAACACCCAGCATTTTCTGGCTTAATGTGCCTTGCACCTTGTGAAGTCGAGCAAAAACCCGCGCGATGGCCATGCTCTCTGGTGGCTCGTGTTGTTTGAGTATCTTGAGAACGAGGATACTTAGGCAGATTTGGCTGTTTTGCTGTTTGTGCATCCATATTCACTAACGTTTCGCAAGACCTTGCAGCTTGCATCATCAGAGTGAAAGTAGCACTAAGAACCGAAGGTCGGTGTGGAGCTATTTATAGTCCTCTGTGCCAGGCGCGCGGAGTGGCGTAACGCTGGTTGGTCATCCGAGTGCAACGTAATCCGTGGGGCGTGGCCGTATGACGCACAGTGGTTGTAATGCTTTAGATCTAGATCTAGAGAGAGAAAAGCTACATCTGTTTGACTCTTTACAAAGGAACGGATACACAACTACCGCCATACGAAAAGCACTAGAAAAGACTATGACAAAAAGGCTAAAGAAGAATCTCCACCTCTGGAAGGCTTAGCATTTCTACCTTACGTTAAAGGCTCGACTGATAAGATAGGACGTGTCCTGCAACGATGCAACATCAAAACTGTGTTCACGAGCAAAGAAACCTTGGGCAACGGCTTCAGATCGGTAAAAGACAAGATTCCAAGTTTAAAAACCGCTGGCGTATATCGCATTCCGTGTTCTTGCGGCTCGACTTACATTGGACAGACTGGTCGTTCCGTTGATCTAAGACTCCAAGAACATAAGCGATTGCAAACACAAACGCATCACAAAATCAGCCGTAGCTGAGCATACATTTACAAATGGGCACACTCTAGAATTTGATCATGCCAGAGTACTTGCCAGAATACCTCATTACTTCCCGCGAGTGGTACGTGAAGCCATAGAAATAGAAAAACATCCAAATAATATCAACAGGGAAGATGGCTTTAAACTTAGTAAAACGTGGACCCCTGTGATACACGATCTAAAGCATTGCAACCTGTTAAAAGTTGTGTCCCAAAATTAATTGGAACTTAACACCTTTTATGTTTTGTTGTAAAACCAGTTTAGTTTTATTCGACAGGAGTTGGAGATTATTTTGTTGTTAAGAGATAGGGGAGAGTAGCTAGGCCTGACTACCCTGTTATGAACAATTTTTAGCCTGTGTTCAACCCCATCAATGAATATACACATTCGTAGTTAAAGGTATATTGAATTCTAGTACATATCACATAGCTTTTATACAATAAATGTATGCCATATTTGCCTCCTACTATAAATAATTACAATCATATGTGCGTAATATTAAACGCTAAGTTTGTTATCTTCGACGTACTAGTTACAAAATTGCTGCGCTGTGCCTTTGAAATGCGGTAATACACAATTAAAAACTGCAACGTCTGTTTTGAAATATAAGGAACTGGCGTTTGTTGCGTATGTAGTTTACACTTATTTGGTATCGCGACACAGAAACCTGACCCGCATTTCAACTGGCGCAACTTATGCAGTTCTTTTGTAGGCTAAATGCGTGCACTTCCGTTTTCACTCTATTTCACTTTATTCCCTAAATTCATGTTCAAAAATAGTTTGAACACAACCACTGTGCGTCATACGGCCACGCCCCACGGATTACGTTGCACTCGGATGACCAACCAGCGTTACGCCACTCCGCGCGCCTGGCACAGAGGACTATAAATAGCTCCACACCGACCTTCGGTTCTTAGTGCGACTTTCACTCTGATGATGCAAGCTGCAAGGTCTTGCGAAACGTTAGTGAATATGGATGCACAAACAGCGAAACGGCCAAATCTGCCCAAGTATCCTCGTTCTCAAGATACTCAAACAACACGAGCCACCAGAGAGCATGGCCATCGCGCGGGTTTTTGCTCGACTTCACAAGGTGCAAGGCACATTAAGCCAGAAAATGCTGGGTGTTTATATACAAATACTACGCGGTCTAAGCCGAAATTCTATGCTAAGGAGAATAACTCGAGTAACCGCGAAAGCCTCAAACAGTACACAAATTTATTTTTGTCAGGTTTTTCTCTAAACGACTTGTGTCATTTTGACAGTTTTTCTATTTTGAAACTGAATACGCGTAAAAAAGGAATCTTTTAAAATTAAATGTAAAATAAGCATTTCTGAAGTGTGCAGAGGAACTATTGGATCTGCATCCTAACACACCAGAAGAAGACGTTTACGAAAGATTAGCAAGAGCTTTTGATGTACATAGAACTTTAATACCAGATTTTAAATTTCCCACCAATTTTTAGTTTTATAAAGTTACTAAAACCAATTTTACCAACATATATTTTTTAAAGGAATCCAGGTTATGCCAACATAAACCCTAAATTCTTTGACCTTGAAAATATTTATAGGAAAAAAAACGTACTTTATATGACAGCATGCCTCATTGTTTAACTGGCAATTGCTAACCTAGAAACGCAAAGCCCAATTTACATTACTTAAAAATTGCAAAAATCCTCTATAAGACTCGCCCGGATTGTTAATTCCGCGACTGTACTTCCTTGCAATATAGCAACTTCATGTAAAACTCTTAAAATGTTTTTTGTTCCAGAAAAATTATTTAGTTTGACGTTTACGTGTCATTAGTAAAAAATTGTATAGTACGTTTTTTTTCTATAATAACTGTCAAAGTGTTACAATGTTGGTAGATATGTGATTAAAACGCTAGTAAATTTTTATACCTCGTGTTGGTAGAACTTTTTCAAATTATGGTTATGTGTCAATTTTGAATGCCAAAGTTTCTTAATTTGAACTCTTGAGAAATTTCTTTTTTTAACATGGAATCATCATCATCATCAATAAAATCGGATAAAAAAAGAAAACCAAGAAATATTTTAAATGCAAAAATGAAGCAAGCGATATTAAATTATGACATATCTATCAAAATGACAATCATTTTTTTAGTGGAAGAAAAGAACTAAAAATCTATGTACCAACATTATTAAAACTAGGGACCCTGCAGGAATGCAACTTATCCCCTAGAAAGTTGACCTTGAAAATTATTATAGAAAAAAAACTTACTTTAGCAATCAAAAACATACGTTTTTGAAAAACAAATTTTTTCGAAGTTGGCATATACGTAAAATTGTTGTGCTAGGGATTCTGTATTTTGTTTTGCAAAGGTTTCCACACCTGCATAAAGGCGACTTTGAATTTAAAAATGACAATTAATAAATCTCATTATTTCAGTGTTAAAGTAGGTACATATTATATTGGAGATTCTTGCCTTAACTTTTATAAAATGTAATAAAAATACCTGTTAATAAATTCTACATCAATAGTATCGAACAGTATCGAACAGTATCCAACACAGTATTTGTTTAACATCCTTAAAAGTAGTTATGACAGATACTAATTAAATGTCACATTCTTAACCTATTTGTTTTAGTAAGTACAATCCTAGACAAAAGATGCATTTTGGGAGTACACTCATGAAATTTTAGAAATCAAAGACCACTTTGTGTTTTTATGTTTAGTGAACATACTATACGTTAATGCTGTATTTGTACCTATACCTTTCAAAATCACTGCTCTTATCTCAATATAACTTATAAGTACGAAAAATATAATCTGACAGATTAGAAACGTCAAACTTCAAAATAAATTTTTATAATCGAAATGATTTAGACGATAGTTTTGAGCTTAGATTTATCGATATTTTTTGTGGGGCACCACACACGATACACTTTAGTACCATGACTATAATTAATTCGACACGAAGTGTACGAAGTATTGAAATTCCCTCATATCGAAAACCACTCTGAGTCAAATATTTCTAAAATTCGTGCCAACCGACTAATGAACCCACTATACCAAATCTCCGTCTCGGCTGTATGGATCTTTTGGTGAAGACCCCAGCCCACTAGATTCCTCACTCGTATTGGGGGTGCCTAAACGTGCTGTGCGGGGTACGTATGTTCGTATGTGTACACGATTCCGGTCGCCAGGAACCTTCCTGAAGTCATGGATCGTTTTCATACGATAGGTCCTCCGAAAATGAAGGCAACATCAACTTATGAGGTATGGTCGTCGGCAAAAAAAAATTTTTGTTTTTGTTTTTATAAATAACTTGTTCATAATATTTCATTTTATTAGCGAACCGGAGTGATGCTGAGTGTCAAAGTATCCTTGGAAAGCACGAAAGGGCGCTTTTCTTGGGTGGGAGTATCATATATTTTTGCAAGTGTTTTTCAGTCCACTCTAAGCATGTTATTTAGCACCTGTCAATGAAGACAAGCTTACTCGAGTTAAAATGGTTTGATCATGAGCCGTAATAACTGCTTTATTGGCCTAGTAACGTTCTCTGTACCTAATAAGTACTGCTAAACGGGCTTTTCAGACGTTATAACGTGTTATACGACTAAACCAAAATACTTGAATTTTCTGGAAGCAGAAAAAATCATTGTATGTTTAATGTATGGCTCCGTGTGTTCCAAATGTGCTGTTAGAGGGGTTGCTACAACTTCAGTCCACTCTAAGTGTGTCATTCAGCGCCTGTTAGTGATGACAAGTTTTTCGCGAGCTGAAATGTTAATATTATGAGCCTTAATAACTATTTTATTAGCCTAGTAGTATTCTCTGTACCTAATATGTACTGCAAAACGTGCATTTTAGACGTTATAACGTGTTAGAAGACTAAACTAAAATACTTAAATTTTCTGGAAGCATAAAAAATCATTGTATATGTAGTGTATGGCTCCGTGTATTACAACCGTGGTATTAGAGGGGTTGCTACAACTTCAGTCCAATCTAATCTTTTCATTCAGCACTTGATAATGATGCCAAGCTTACTCCAGCGGAAATGCTTATATTATGAGCCTTAATAACTATTTTATTAGCCTAGTAGTATTCTCTGTACCTAATATGTACTGCAAAACGTGCATTTCAGACGTTATAACGTGTTAGAAGACTAAACTAAAATACTTAAATTTTCTGGAAGCATACAAAATCATTGTACATGTAGTGTATGGCTCCGTCTGTTACAACCGTGGTATTAGGGGGGTTGCTACAACTTCAGTTCAATCTAATCTTTTCATTCAGCACCTGATAATGATGCCAAGCTTACTCCAGCTGAAATGCTTATATTATGCGCCGTAATAACTGTTTTATTAGCTTAGTAATATTTCTGTACATAGTATGTGACGCAAAACTTGCATTTCAGACGTTGTAACGTGTTAGAAGATTAAACCAAAATACTTCAATTTTCTGAATGTAGAAATGTTTTTGATAGTTCTAATGTATGGCTCCGTGTGTTCCAACCGTGCTATTAGAGGGGTTGCTACAACTTCAGTCCACTCTAAGCATGTCATTCAGCATCTGTTAATGATGTCAAGCTTGCTCGAGCTGAAATGCTTATATTATTTATTAGCCTAGTAATGTTCTCTGAACCTAATATTTATATACTGCAAAACGTGCATTTCAGACGTTGTAACGTGTTAGAAGACTAACCTAAAATACTTGAATTTTCTGGATGGCGAAAAAATGCTGTAGTTGTAATGTATGGATCCGTGTGTTTCAAACGTGCTATTAGAGAGGTTGCTGCAACTTCAGTCCACTCTAAGCGTGTCATTCAACACCCGTTCATGATGCCAAGCTTACTCGAGCTAAAATGCTTATATCAAGAGCCGTACTAATTGTTTTATTAGCCTACTAATGTTCGCTGTAACGAATATTTACTGCAAAATGTACATTTCAGACGTTATAACGTGTTAGTAGCGCTACTTTGGGGCTTGGCGCGACCGCTTAATGGCATCAGAATGCTACTAGAAGTACTACGTAATATATTATAATTAATAGACAGTTATTGCAGAATGCTAAATGTTCTACAGAAACAATTGTAAACTAATTTTAAATGCATCAGAATGGCACCTACTGTTTTACAAGTAGACAACATGGCATGCTAGAGCCTGTAAACGCTCTTGGGCGATCTGAGACGTTTTGCATAACATTTTGAAAGCAGAAACGCTCTTAGATTTTGTTTATCTTAGTAGCGCTATTTCGGTGGTTGAACGCGTCCGCTAAAGGCATCACAATGCTACTAGAAGTACGTAACATATTATGGTTAATAGACAGTTATTGCAGAATGCTAAAGGTCGTACAGAGCAACTGTAAACTAATTTTGAATGCATCAGAATGGTACCTACTATTTTACAAGTAGACAAAATGGCATGTAAGAGCCTGTAAATTCTCTGACGGACGATTTGAGGCGTATTGCATATCATTTCGATAGTGGAAACGCTCTTAGATTTTGTTTATCTTAGCAGCGCTATTTCGGTGCTTCAGCACGAACGCTTAATGGCATCAGAATGCTAACTGGAGTACGTAACATATTATGGTTAATAGACAGTTATTGCAGAATGCTAAAGGTCGTACAGAGCAACTGTAAACTAATTTTAAATGCATCAGAATGGTACCTACTATTTTACAAGTAGACAAAATGGCATGTAAGAGCCTGTAAATTCTCTGGCGGACGATCTGAGGGGTATTGCATATCATTTCGATAGTAGAAACGCTCTTAGATATTGTTTATCTAAGTAGCGCTATTTCGGTGCTTGAACGCGACCGTTTAATGGCATCAGAATGCTACTAGAAGTACGTAACATATTATAATTAATAGACAGTTATTGCAGAATGCTAAAGGTTGTACAGAAACAGCTGTAAACTAATTTTAAATGCATCAGAAAGGCACCTACTCTTTTACAAGTAGACAAAATGGCATGCTAGAGTCTGTAAACACTCTGGCGGACGATCTGAGACGTTATGCATATCATTTCGATAGTAGAAACGCTCTTAGTTCTTGTTTATCTTAGTAGCACCTTTTCGGTGCTTGAGCGCCACCACTTCTAGCCCCCAAGTGCTACTAGCAGTACGTAACATATTATAAGAAATAGAGAGTTATTGCAGAATGCTTAATGTTGTACAGAAACAACTGTAAACTAATTTTTTCTACTCCTTTATTAGTAAATTGCTCATTAAGCACTGTTTACTTGATTAGTAAATTCGTTGTTACAAACAGTGTTACGTAATGACTAACACGTAATTTTTTTTATTACGTTACAGTTAGTTTCTGTTGTTTGTACGAAGCGGTGTAGGGATGTGACTGCAGCCGCCTAATTTTTAAGATGGTGTGACAGATGGTTTGACAGTTAATAAAATATTTCTTTTTCGTTTAACGAAATGAGTGTGATCGTAGAAAAAGTATAGTACGCAACTCGAGCTATAGAGCAATTACACGCTCGTGGAATTACACACGCGCCGCTACGCGGCTTGTGCGTAACTTTTCCAACTCGCGTGTAATATGCTTCCTACAGCTCTCGTTGTGTAATATACTATTAAATGCATCAGAACGGCACCTACTGTTTTACAAGTAGACAAAATGGCATGCTAGAGCTTGTAAACACTCTGGCGGACGATCTGAGACGTTTTGCATATCATTTTAAAAACAGAAACGCTCTTAGATTTTGTTTATCTTAGTAGCGCTATTTCGGTGGTAGAACGCGTCCGCTAATGGCATCACAATGCTACTAGAAGTACGTAACATATTATAATTAATAGACAGTTATTGTAGAATGCTAAAGGTCGTACAGAAGCAACTGTAAACTAATTTTGAATGCATCAGAATGGTGCCTACTATTCTACAAATAGACAAAATGGCATGTAAGAGCCTGTAAATTCTCTGACAGACGATCTGAGGCGTATTGCATATCATTTCGATAGTAGAAACGCTCTTAGATATTGTTTATCTAAGTAGCGCTATTTCGGTGCTTGAGCGCGACAGTTTAATGGCATCAGAATGCTACTAGAAGTACGTAACATATTATAATTAATAGACAGTTATTGCAGAATGCTAAAGGTTGTACAGTAACAGCTGTAAACTAATTTTAAATGCATCAGAAAGGCACCTACTCTTTTACAAGTAGACAAAATGGCATGCTAGAACCTATAAACACTCTGGCGGACGATCTGAGATGTTATGCATATCATTTCGATAGTGGCAACGCTCTTAGTTCTTGTTTATCTTAGTAGCACTTTTTCGGTGCTTGAGCGCCACCAAGTGGCCCCCAAGTGCTACTAGCAGTACGTATCATATTAGAAGAAATAGAGAGTTATTGCAGAATGCTAAATGTTGTACAGAAACAACTGTAAACTAATTTTAAATGCATCAGAATGGCACCTACTGTTTTAGAAGTAGACAAAATGATATGCTAGAGCCTCTAAATGCTCTGACGGACGATCTGAGACGTTTTGAATATCATTTCGATTGTAAAAACGCTCTGAGATATTGTTCATCTTAGGAGCGCTATTTCGGTGCTTAGAGCGCGAACGCTAACGTCATCAGAATGCTACTAGAAGTACGTAACATATTATAATTATTAGACAATTATTGCAGAATGCTAAATGTTGTACAGAAACCACTATAAACTATTTTTAAATGCATCAGACTGGCACCTACTGTTTTACAAGTAGACAAAATGGCATGCTAGAGCCTGTAAACACTCTGGCGGACGATCTGAGACGTTTTGCATATCATTTCGATTGTAGAAACGCTCTTAGATATTGTTTATCTAAGTAGCGCTATTTCGGTTCTTGAGCGCGACCGCTTAATGGCATCAGAATGCTACTAGAGGTACGTAACATATTATAATTAATAGACAGCTATTGCAGAATGCTAAATGTTGTACAGAAACAGCTATAAACTAATTTTAAATGCATCAGAAAGGCACCTATTGTTTTAAAAGTAGACAAAATGACATGCTAGAGCCTGTAATCACTCTGGCGGACGATCTGAGACGTTTTGCATATCATTTCGATTGTAGAAACGCTCTTAGATCTTGTTATCTTAGTAGCGCTATTTCGGTGCTTGAGCGCGACCGCTTAATGGCATCAGAATGCTACGTAACATATTATAATTAATAGACAGTTATTGCAGAATGATAAAGGTTATTTAGAAACAGCTGTAAACTAATTTTAAATGCATCAGAAAGGCACCTACTGTTTTACAAGTAGACAAAATGGCATGCTAGAGCCTGTAAATACTCTGGCGGACGATCTGAGGCGTTTTGCATATCATTTTGAATGTAGAAAAGCTCTTAGATTTTGTTTATCTTAGTAGCGCTATTTCGTTGGTTGAGCGCGACCGCTTGATGGCATCAGAATGCTACTAGAGGTACGTAACATATTATAATTAATAGACAGCTATTGCAGAATGCTAAAAGTTGTACAGAAACAGCTGTAAACTAATTTTAAATACATCAGAAAGACACCTACTGTTTTACAAGTGGACAAAATGGCATGCTAGAGTCTGTAAACACTCTGGCGGACGATCTGAGACGTTTTGCATATCATTTCGATTGTAGAAACGCTCTTAGATCTTGTTATCTTAGTAGCAGAGCTATTTCGGTGCTTGAGCTCGACCGCTTAATGGCATCAGAATGCTACTAGAGGTACGTAACATATTATAATTAATAGACAGCTACTGCAGAATGCTAAATGTTGTACAGAAACAGCTGTAAACTAATTTTAAATGCATCAGAAAGACACCTACTGTTTTACAAGTGGACAAAATGGCATGCTAGAGTCTGTAAACACTCTGGCGGACGATCTGAGACGTTTTGCATATCATTTCGATTGTAGAAACGCTCTTAGATCTTGTTATCTTAGTAGCAGAGCTATTTCGGTGCTTGAGCTCGACCGCTTAATGGCATCAGAATGCTACTAGAGGTACGTAACATATTATAATTAATAGACAGCTACTGCAGAATGCTAAATGTTGTACAGAAACAGCTGTAAACTAATTTTAAATGCATCAGAAAGACACCTACTGTTTTACAAGTGGACAAAATGGCATGCTAGAGTCTGTAAACACTCTGGCGGACGATCTGAGACGTTTTGCATATCATTTCGATTGTAGAAACGCTCTTAGATCTTGTTATCTTAGTAGCAGAGCTATTTCGGTGCTTGAGCTCGACCGCTTAATGGCATCAGAATGCTACTAGAGGTACGTAACATATTATAATTAATAGACAGCTACTGCAGAATGCTAAATGTTGTACAGAAACAGCTGTAAACTAATTTTAAATGCATCAGAAAGACACCTACTGTTTTACAAGTGGACAAAATGGCATGCTAGAGTCTGTAAACACTCTGGCGGACGATCTGAGACGTTTTGCATATCATTTCGATTGTAGAAACGCTCTTAGATCTTGTTATCTTAGTAGCAGCGCTGTTTCGGTTCTTGAGCGCGACCGCTTAATGGCATCAGAATGCTTCTAGAAGTACGTAACATATTATAATTAATAGACAGTTATTGCAGAATGCTTTAGCAACCTAAGTAGCGCTATTTCGGTGCTTGAGCTCGACCGCTTAATGGCATCAGAATGCTACTAGAGGTACGTAACATATTATAATTAATAGACAGCTACTGCAGAATTCTAAATGTTGTACAGAAACAGCTGTAAACTAATTTTAAATGCATCAGAAAGACACCTACTGTTTTACAAGTAGACAAAATGGCATGCTAGAGCCTGCAAACACTCTGGCGGACGATCTGAGGCGTTTTGCATATCATATTGAAAGTAGAAACGCTCTTAGATATTGTTTATCTTATTAGCGCTATTTCGGTGGTTGAGCGCGACCGCTTAATGGCATCAGAATGCTACTAGAGGTACGTAACATATTATAATTAATAGACAGCTATTGCAGAATGCTAAATGTTGTACAGAAACAGCTGTAAACTAATTTTAAATGCATCAGAAAGACACCTAATGTTTTACAAGTATACAAAATGGCATGCTAGAGCCTGTAAACACTCTGGCGGACGATCTGAGACGTTTTGCATATCATTTCGATTGTAGAAACGCTCTTAGATCTTGTTATCTTAGTAGCAGCGCTATTTCGGTGCTTGAGCGCGACCGCTTAATGGCCTCAGAATGCTACTAGAAGTACGTAACATATTATAAATAATAGACAGTTATTGCAGAATGCTTTAGCAACCTAAGTAGCGCTATTTCGGTGCTTGAGCTCGACCGCTTAATGGCATCAGAATGCTACTAGAAGTACATAACAAATTATAATTAATAGACAGCTATTGCAGAATTCTAAATGTTGTACAGAAACAACTGTAAACTAATTTTAAATGCATAAGAAAGACCCCTACTGTTTTACAAGTAGACAAAATGGCATGCTAGAGGCAGTAAACACACTGGCGGACGATTCGAAACATTTTGCATATCATTTCGATTGTAGAAACGCTCTTAGATATTGTTTATCTAAGTAGCGCTATTTCGGTGCTTGAGCTCGACCGCTTAATGGCATCAGAATGCTACTAGAGGTACGTAACATATTATAATTAATAGACAGCTACTGCAGAATGCTAAATGTTGTACAGAAACAGCTTTAAACTAAATTTAAATGCATCAGAAAGACACCTACTGTTTTACAAGTGGACAAAATGGCATGCTAGAGTCTGTAAACACTCTGGCGGACGATCTGAGACGTTTTGCATATTATTTCGACATTAGAAACGCTCTTAGATTTTGTTTATCTTAGTGGCGCTATTTCGGTTCTTTCCCGCAACTGCTTAATGGCATGGGAATGCTACCTGAAGTACGTACCATATTATAATTTTTAGACAGTTATTGCAGAATGCTAAAGGTTGTACAGAAACAGCTGTAAACAAATCTAGGATAAGCATCGGAATGGCACCTACTGTTTTAAAAGTGGACAAAATATCTTGCTTGGGTCTCTAAACGTTCTGACGGACGATCTGAGACGTTTTTCATATCATGACGATAGTACAAACGCTCTTAGATATAGTTAACTCAGTAGCACTATTTCGGTGCTTGAGAGTAACCGCTTAGTGGCATCAGAATACTACTAGAAGACCGTAACGTATTATAATTAATATACAGTTATTGCAGAATGCTAAAAGTTGTACAGAAACAGCTGTAAACAAATTTTAAAAGCATCGGAATGGCACCTACTGTTTTAAAAGTGGACAAAATATCTTGCTTGGGTCTCTAAACGTTCTGACGGACGATCTGAGACGTTTTGCATATCATTTTGAAAGTAGAAACGCTCTTAGATTTTGTTTATCTTAGTAGCGTTATTTCGGTGGTTGAGCGCGACCGCTTAATGGGATCAGAATGCTACTAGAGGTACGTAACGTATTATAATTAATAGACAGCTATTGCAGAATAGTAAATGTTGTACAGAAACAGCTGTAAACTAATTTTAAATGCATGAGAAAGACACCTACTGTTTTACAAGTATACAAAATGGCATGCTAGAGCCTGTAAACACTCTGGCGGACGATCTGAGACGTTTTGCATATCATTTTGAAAGTAGAAACGCTCTTAGATTTTGTATATCTTAGTAGCGCTATTTCAGTGGTTGTGCGCGACCGCTTAATGGCATCAGAATGCTTCTAGAAGTACGTAACATATTATAATTAATAGACAGCTACTGCAGAATGCTAAATGTTGTACAGAAACAGCTGTAAACTAATTTTAAATGCATAAGAAAGACCCCTACTGTTTTACAAGTAGACAAAATGGCATGCTAGAGGCAGTAAACACACTGGCGGACGATTCGAAACATTTTGCATATCATTTCGATTGTAGAAACGCTCTTAGATATTGTTTATCTAAGTAGCGCTATTTCGGTGCTTGAGCTCGACCGCTTAATGGCATCAGAATGCTACTAGAGGTACGTAACATATTATAATTAATAGACAGCTACTGCAGAATGCTAAATGTTGTACAGAAACAGCTGTAAACTAAATTTAAATGCATCAGAAAGACACCTACTGTTTTACAAGTGGACAAAATGGCATGCTAGAGTCTGTAAACACTCTGGCGGACGATCTGAGACGTTTTGCATATCATTTCGATTGTAGAAACGCTCTTAGATCTTGTTATCTTAGTAGCAGCGCTGTTTCGGTTCTTGAGCGCGACCGCTTAATGGCATCAGAATGCTTCTAGAAGTACGTAACATATTATAATTAATAGACAGTTATTGCAGAATGCTTTAGCAACCTAAGTAGCGCTATTTCGGTGCTTGAGCTCGACCGCTTAATGGCATCAGAATGCTACTAGAGGTACGTAACATATTATAATTAATAGACAGCTACTGCAGAATTCTAAATGTTGTACAGAAACAGCTGTAAACTAATTTTAAATGCATCAGAAAGACACCTACTGTTTTACAAGTAGACAAAATGGCATGCTAGAGCCTGTAAACACTCTGGCGGACGATCTGAGGCGTTTTGCAATCATTTTGAAAGTAGAAACGCTCTTAGATATTGTTTATCTTATTAGCGCTATTTCGGTGGTTGAGCGCGACCGCTTAATGGCATCAGAATGCTACTAGAGGTACGTAACATATTATAATTAATAGACAGCTATTGCAGAATGCTAAATGTTGTACAGAAACAGCTGTAAACTAATTTTAAATGCATCAGAAAGACACCTACTGTTTTACAAGTATACAAAATGGCATGCTAGAGCCTGTAAACACTCTGGCGGACGATCTGAGACGTTTTGCATATCATTTCGATTGTAGAAACGCTCTTAGATCTTGTTATCTTAGTAGCGCTATTTCGGTTCTTTCCCGCAACTACTTAATGTCATCGGAATGCTACCTGAAGTACGTACCATATTATAATTTTTAGACAGTTATTGCAGAATGCTAAAGGTTGTACAGAAACAGCTGTAAACAAATCTAGGATAAGCATCGGAATGGCACCTACTGTTTTAAAAGTGGACAAAATATCTTGCTTGGGTCTCTAAACGTTCTGACGGACGATCTGAGACGTTTTTCATATCATGACGATAGTACAAACGCTCTTAGATATAGTTAACTCAGTAGCACTATTTCGGTGCTTGAGAGTAACCGCTTAGTGGCATCAGAATACTACTAGAAGACCGTAACGTATTATAATTAATATACAGTTATTGCAGAATGCTAAAAGTTGTACAGAAACAGCTGTAAACAAATTTTAAAAGCATCGGAATGGCACCTACTGTTTTAAAAGTGGACAAAATATCTTGCTTGGGTCTCTAAACGTTCTGACGGACGATCTGAGACGTTTTTCATATCATGACGATAGTACAAACGCTCTTAGATATAGTTAACTCAGTAGCACTATTTCGGTGCTTGAGAGTAACCGCTTAGTGGCATCAGAATACTACTAGAAGACCGTAACGTATTATAATTAATATACAGTTATTGCAGAATGCTAAAAGTTGTACAGAAACAGCTGTAAACAAATTTTAAAAGCATCGGAATGGCACCTACTGTTTTAAAAGTGGACAAAATATCTTGCTTGGGTCTCTAAACGTTCTGACGGACGATCTGAGACGTTTTTCATATCATGACGATAGTACAAACGCTCTTAGATATAGTTAACTCAGTAGCACTATTTCGGTGCTTGAGAGTAACCGCTTAGTGGCATCAGAATACTACTAGAAGACCGTAACGTATTATAATTAATATACAGTTATTGCAGAATGCTAAAAGTTGTACAGAAACAGCTGTAAACAAATTTTAAAAGCAGCGGAATGGCACCTACTGTTTTAAAAGTGGACAAAATATCTTGCTTGGGTCTCTAAACGTTCTGACGGACGATCTGAGACGTTTTGCATATCATTTTGAAAGTAGAAACGCTCTTAGATTTTGTTTATCTTAGTAGCGTTATTTCGGTGGTTGAGCGCGACCGCTTAATGGGATCAGAATGCTACTAGAGGTACGTAACGTAATATAATTAATAGACAGCTATTGCAAAATAGTAAATGTTGTACAGAAACAGCTGTAAACTAATTTTAAATGCATGAGAAAGACACCTACTGTTTTACAAGTATACAAAATGGCATGCTAGAGCCTGTAAACACTCTGGCGGACGATCTGAGACGTTTTCATATCATTTTGAAAGTAGAAACGCTTTTAGATTTTGTATATCTTAGTAGCGCTATTTCAGTGGTTGTGCGCGACCGCTTAATGGCATCAGAATGCTTCTAGAAGTACGTAACATATTATAATTAATAGACAGTTATTGCAGAATGCTTTGGCAACCTAAGTAGCGCTATTTCGGTGCTTGAGCTCGACCGCTTAATGGCATCAGAATGCTACTAGAGGTACGTAACATATTATAATTAATAGACAGCTACTGCAGAATGCTAAATGTTGTACAGAAACAGCTGTAAACTAATTTTAAATGCATAAGAATAGCACCTACTGTCTTACAAGTAGACAAAATTGCATGCTAGAGTCTGTAAACACTCTGGCGGACGATCTGAGAGGTTTTGCATATTATTTCGAGATTAGAAACGCTCTTAGATTTTGTTTATCTTAGTAGTGCTATTTCGGTTCTTTCCCGCAACTACTTAATGGCATCGGAATGCTACCTGAAGTACGTACCATTTTATAATTATTAGACAGTTATTGCAGAATGCTAAAGATTGTACAGATACAGCTGTAAACTAATTTTAAATGCATCGGAATGGCACGTACTGTTTTAAAAGTAGACAAAATGGCATGCTAGAGCTTGTAAACGCTCTGGCGGACGATCTGAGAGGTTTTGCATATTATTTCGACATTAGAAACGCTCTTAGATTCTGTTTATCTTAGTAGCACTATTTCGGTTATTTCCCGCAACTGCTTAATGGCATCGGAATGCTACCTGAAGTACGTACTATTTTATAATTATTAGACAGTTATTGCAGCATGCTAAAGGTTGTACAGAAACAGCTGTAAACAAATTTTAAAAGCATCGGAATGGAACCTACTGTTTTAAAAGTAGACAAAATGTCAGGCTAGAGCTTGTAAACGCTCTGGCGGACGATCTGAGAGGTTTTGCATATTATTTCGACATTAGAAACGCTCTTAGATTTTGTTTATCTTAGTAGTGCTATTTCGGTTCTTTCGCGCAACCGCTTAATGGGTTCAGAATGCTACTAGAGGTACGTAACATGTTATAATTAATAGACAGTGATTGCAGAATGCAAACGGTTGTACAGAAACAACTGTAAATTAATTTTAAATGCATCAGAGTGGCACGTACTGTTTTAGAAATAGACAAAATGGCATGCTAGAGCCTGTAAACGCTCTGGCGGACAATCTGAGACGTTTTGCATGCAATTTCGATAGTAGAAACGCTCTTAGATTTTCTTGATCTTGGTAAAGCTGTTTCGGTGTTTGAGCGCAACCCTTTAATGGCATCAGAATGCTACTAGAAGTACGTAACATTTAGAATTAATAGACAGTTATTGCGTAATGCTAAAGGTTGTACAGAAACAGCTGTAAACAAATTTTAAATGCATCGGAATGTAACCTACTGTTCTAAAAGTAGACAAAATGGCATGCTAGGGCTTGTAAACGCTCTGGCGGACGATCTGAGAGGTTTTGCATATTATTTAGAGATTAGAAACGCTCTTAGATTTTGTTTATCTTAGTAGCGCTATTTCGGTTCTTTCCCGCAACTGCTTAATGGCATCGGAATGGTACCTGAAGTACGTACCATTTTATAATTTTTAGACAGTTATTGCAGAATGCTAAAGGTTGTACAGAAACAGCTGTAAACAAATTTTAAAAGCATCGGAAAGGCATCTACTGTTTTAAAAGTGGACAAAATATCTTGCTTGGGTCTCTAAACGTTCTGACGGACGATCTGAGACGTTTTGCATATCATTTTGAAAGTAGAAACGCTCTTAGATTTTGTTTATCTTAGTAGCGTTATTTCGGTGGTTGAGCGCGACCGCTTAATGGGATCAGAATGCTACTAGAGGTACGTAACGTATTATAATTAATAGACAGCTATTGCAGAATAGTAAATGTTGTACAGAAACAGCTGTAAACTAATTTTAAATGCATCAGAAAGACATCTACTGTTTTACAAGTATACAAAATGGCATGCTAGAGCCTGTAAACACTCTGGCGGACGATCTGAGACGTTTTGCATATCATTTTGAAAGTAGAAACGCTCGTAGATTTTGTTTATCTTAGTAGCGCTATTTCAGTGGTTGAGCCCGACCGCTTAATGGCATCAGAATGCTTCTAGAAGTACGTAACATATTATAATTAATAGACAGTTATTGCAGAATGCTTTGGCAACCTAAGTAGCGCTATTTCGGTGCTTAAGCTCGACCGCTTAATGGCATCAGAATGCTACTAGAGGTACGTAACATATTATAATTAATAGACAGCTATTGCAGAATGCTAAATGTTGTACAGAAACAGCTGTAAACTAATTTTAAATGCATCAGAAAGACACCTACTGTTTTACAAGTATACAAAATGGCATGCTAGAGCCTGTAAACACTCTGGCGGACGATCTGAGACGTTTTGCATATCATTTCGATTGTAGAAACGCTCTTAGATCTTGTAATCTTAGTAGCGCTATTTCGGTGCATGAGCGCGACCGCTTAATGGCATCAGAATGCTACTAGTAGTCCGTAACATTTATAATATACAGACAGTTATTGCTGAATGCTAAAGGTTGTACAGAAACAGCTGTAAACTACTTTTAAATGCATCAGAATAGCACCTACTGATTTAAAAGTGGACAAAATGGAATGCTTCAGTCACTGAACGTTCTGACGGACGATCTGAGACGTATTTCATATCATAACTTTAGTACAAACCCTCTTAGATATAGTTAATCTCAGTAGCACTATTTCGGTGCTTGAGCGCAACCGCTTAGTGGCATCAGAATGCTACTAGAAGTACGTAAAATGTTATAATTAATACAAAGTTATTGCAGAATGCTAAAAGTTGTACAGAAACAGCTGTAAACTAAGTTTAAATGCATCAGAATTGCACCTACTGTTTTAAAAGTGGACAAAATTTCTTGCTTGGGTCTCTAAACGTTCTGACGGACGATCTGAGACGTTTTTCATATCATACCTATAGTACAAACGCTCTTAGATATTGTTTATCTTAGTAGCGTTATTTCGGTGCTTGAGCGCAACCGCTTAGTGGCATCAGAATGCTACTAGTAGTCCGTAACATTTATAATATACAGACAGTTATTGCTGAATGCTAAAGGTTGTACAGAAACAGCTGTAAACTACGTTTAAATGCATCAGAATAGCACCTACTGATTTAAAAGTGGACAAAATGGCATGCTTCAGTCACGGAACGTTCTGACGGACGATCTGAGACGTTTTTCATATCATAACTTTAGTACAAACCCTCTTAGATATAGTTAATCTCAGTAGCACTATTTCGGTGCTTGAGCGCAACCGCTTAGTGGCATCAGAATGCTACTAGAAGTACGTAAAATGTTATAATTAATAGAAAGTTATTGCATAATGCTAACGGTTGTACAGAAACAGCTGTAAAAATTTTTTAAATGTATCAGAATGGCAACTACAGTTTTAAAAGTATACAAAGTAGCATGCTAGAGGTTGTAAACGGTCTGGCGGACGATCTGAGAAGTTTTGCATATTAGTTCGACATTATAAACGCTCTTAGATATTGTTTATCTTAGTAGCGTTATTTCGGTACTTTAGCGCGAACTA
This sequence comes from Agriotes lineatus, assembly GCA_940337035.1. Taxonomy (NCBI): domain Eukaryota; kingdom Metazoa; phylum Arthropoda; class Insecta; order Coleoptera; family Elateridae; genus Agriotes; species Agriotes lineatus. The sequence goes on along the minus strand of OW679196.1, from coordinate 87,594,762 downwards.
TTAATAGCAGCAGAATACTACCTGAAGTACGTACCATTTTATAATTAATAAGACAGTTATTGCAGAATGTTAAAGGTTTTACAGAAACAGCAGTAAACAAATTTTAAATGCATCAGTATGGCACCTACTGTTTTAAAAGTGGACAAAATGGCATGCTAGAGTCTGTAAACGCTCTAGCGGATGATCTGAGACGTTTTGCATGTCTTTTCGATAGTAGAAACGCTCTTGGATTTTGTTTATCTTAGTAGTGCTATTTCGGTTCTTTCGCTCAACCGCTTATGGGTTCAGAATGCTACTAGAAGTACGCAACATGTTATAATTAATAGACAGTGATTGCAGAATGCAAACGGTTGTACAGAAACAACTGTAAATTAATTTTAAATGCATCAGAGTGGCACGTACTGTTTTAGAAATAGACAAAATGGCATGCTAGAGCCTGTGTTTACTGCTCTGGCGGACAATCTGAGACGTTTTGCATGCAATTGCTATTGTAGAAACGCTCTTAGATTTTGTTGAACTTGGTAGAGCTATTTCGGTGTTTGAGCGCAACCCTTTAATGGCATCAGAATGCTACTAGAAGTACGTAATATTTAGAATTAATAGACAGTTATTGCATAATGCTAAAGGTTGTACAGAAACAGCTGTAAACAAATTTTATATGCATCGGAATGGCACCTACTGTTTTAAAAGTAGACAAAATGGCATGATAGAGCCTGTAAACGGTCTGGCGGAAAATCTGAGAAGTTTTGCATATTATTTCGACATTATAAACGCTCTTAGATATTGTTTATCTTAGTAGCGCTATTTCGGTACTTTAGCTCGAACTATTAATGGCAGCAGAATGCTACCTGAAGTACGTACCATTTTATAATTAATAAGACAGTTATTGCAGAATGCTAAAGGTTTTACAGAAACAGCTGTAAACCAATTTTAATTGCATCAGAATGTCACCTACTGATTTAAAAGTGGACAAAATGGCATGCTTGTGTCTCTGAACGTTCTGACGAACGATCTGAGACGTTTTTCATATCATAACTATAGTACAAACTGTCTTAGATATAGTTTATCTCAGTAGCACTATTTCGGTGCTTGAGCGCAACCGCTTAGTGGCATCAGAATGCTACTAGAAGTACGTAAAATGTTATAATTAATAGAAAGTTATTGCATAATGCTAACGGTTGTACAGAAACAGCTGTAAAAAAATTTTAAATGTATCAGAATGGCAACTACTGTTTTAAAAGTATACAAAGTAGCATGCTAGAGGCTGTAAACGGTCTGGCGGACGATCTGAGAAGTTTTGCATATTATTTCGACATTATAAACGCTCTTAGATATTGTTTATCTTAGTAGCGCTATTTCGGTACTTTAGCGCGAACTATGAATGGCAGCAGAATGCTACCTGAAGTACGTACCATTTTATAATTAATAAGACAGTTATTGCAGAATGCTAAAGATTTTACAGAAACAGCTGTAAACAAATTTTAAATGCATCAGAATGACACCTACTGTTTTAAAAGTAGACAAAATGGCATGCTAGAGCCTGTAAACGCTCTGACGGATGATCTGAGACGTTTTGCATGTCTTTTCGATAGTAGAAACGCTCTTGGATTTTGTTTATCTTAGTAGTGCTATTTCGGTTCTTTCGCGCAACCGCTTAATGGGTTCAGAATGCTACTAGAAGTACGCAACATGTTATAATTAATAGAAAGTTATTGCATAATGCTAACGGTTGTACAGAAACAGCTGTAAAAATTTTTTAAATGTATCAGAATGGCAACTACTGTTTTAAAAGTATACAAAGTAGCATGCTAGAGGCTGTAAACGGTCTGGCGGACGATCTGAGAAGTTCTGCATATTATTTCGACATTATAAACGCTCTTAGATATTGTTTATCTTAGTAGCGCTATTTCGGTACTTTAGCGCGAACTATGAATGGCAGCAGAATGCTACCTGAAGTACGTACCATTTTATAATTAATAAGACAGTTATTGCATAATGCTAACGGTTGTACAGAAACAGCTGTAAAATTTTTTTAAATGTATCAGAATGGCAACTACTGTTTTAAAAGTAGACAAAATGGCATGCTAGAGCCTGTAAACGCTCTGACGGATGATCTGAGACGTTTTGCATGTCTTTTCGATAGTAGAAACGCTCTTGGATTTTGTTTATCTTAGTAGTGCTATTTCGGTTCTTTCGCGCAACCGCTTAATGGGTTCAGAATGCTACTAGAAGTACGTAACATATTATAATTAATATAAAGTTATTGCATAATGCTAACGTTTATGCAGAAACAGCTGTAAACAAATTTTAAATGTATCAGAATGGCAACTGCTGTTTTAAAAGTATACAAAGTAGCATGCTAGAGACTGTAAACGGTCTGGCGGACGATCTGAGGAGTTTTGCATATTATTTCGACATTATAAACGCTCTTAGATATTGTTTATCTTAGTAGCGCTATTTCGGTGCTTTAGTGCGAACCATTAATGGCAGCAGAATGCTACTAGAAGTACGTAACATTTAGAATTAATAGACAGTTATTGCAGAATGCTAAAGGTTTTACAGAAACATCTGTAAACAAATTTTAAATGCATCAGAATGACACCTACTGATTTAAAAGTGGACAAAATGGCATTCTTGAGTCTCTGAACGTTCTGACGGACGATCTGAGACGTTTATCATATCATAACTCTAGTACAAAAGCTCTTAGATATAGTTTATCTCAGTAGCACTATTTCGGTTCTTGAGCGCAACGGCTTAGTGGCATCAGAATGTTACTAGAAGACCGTAACATATTATAATTAATAGACAGTTATTGCATAATCCTAAAACTTGTACAGAAACAGCTGTAAACTAATTTTAAATGCATCAGAACTGCTTTAAAAGTGGACAAAATTTTTTGCTTGGGTCTCTAAACGTTCTGACGGTTTTGAATACCATTTCAATATTAGAAACGCTCTTAGATTTTGTTTATATTAGTAGCGCTATTTCGGTTCTATTGCGCTACCGCTTAATGGCATCAGAATGCTACTAGAATTACGTAACATAGTATAATTAATAGACAGTTATTGCATAATGCTAAATGTTGTACAGAAACAGCTGTAAATAAATTTTAAATGCATCAGAATGGCACCTACTATTTTAAAAGTAGACAAAATGGCATGCTAGAGCCTGTAAACGCTCTGGAGGATGATCTGAGAGGTTTTGCATATTATTTCGACATTAGAAACGCTCTTAGCTATTGTTTATCTTAGTAGCGCTATTTTGGTGCTCGAGCGCGATCCATTAATGGCATCAGAATGCTACCTGAAGTACGTACCATTTTATAACTATTAGACAGTTATTGCATAATGCTAAAGGTTGTACAGAAATCTGTAAAATGAGTTTAAATGCATCAGAATGGCACCTACTGTTTTAAAAGTAGACAAAATGGCATGCTAGAGGCTGTAAACGCTCTGGCGGAGGATCTCAGAGGTTTTGCATATTATTTCGACATTATAAACGCTCTTAGATATTGTTTATCTTAGTAGCGCTATTTCGGTACTTTAGCTCGAACTATTAATGGCAGCAGAATGCTACCTGAAGTACGTACCATTTTATAATTAATAAGACAGTTATTGCAGAATGCTAAAGGTTTTACAGAAACAGCTGTAAACCAATTTTAATTGCATCAGAATGTCACCTACTGATTTAAAAGTGGACAAAATGGCATGCTTGTGTCTCTGAACGTTCTGACGAACGATCTGAGACGTTTTTCATATCATAACTATAGTACAAACTGTCTTAGATATAGTTTATCTCAGTAGCACTATTTCGGTGCTTGAGCGCAACCGCTTAGTGGCATCAGAATGCTACTAGAAGTACGTAAAATGTTATAATTAATAGAAAGTTATTGCATAATGCTAACGGTTGTACAGAAACAGCTGTAAAAAAATTTTAAATGTATCAGAATGGCAACTACTGTTTTAAAAGTATACAAAGTAGCATGCTAGAGGCTGTAAACGGTCTGGCGGACGATCTGAGAAGTTTTGCATATTATTTCGACATTATAAACGCTCTTAGATATTGTTTATCTTAGTAGCGCTATTTCGGTACTTTAGCGCGAACTATGAATGGCAGCAGAATGCTACCTGAAGTACGTACCATTTTATAATTAATAAGACAGTTATTGCAGAATGCTAAAGATTTTACAGAAACAGCTGTAAACAAATTTTAAATGCATCAGAATGACACCTACTGTTTTAAAAGTAGACAAAATGGCATGCTAGAGCCTGTAAACGCTCTGACGGATGATCTGAGACGTTTTGCATGTCTTTTCGATAGTAGAAACGCTCTTGGATTTTGTTTATCTTAGTAGTGCTATTTCGGTTCTTTCGCGCAACCGCTTAATGGGTTCAGAATGCTACTAGAAGTACGTAACATATTATAATTAATATAAAGTTATTGCATAATGCTAACGTTTATGCAGAAACAGCTGTAAACAAATTTTAAATGTATCAGAATGGCAACTGCTGTTTTAAAAGTATACAAAGTAGCATGCTAGAGACTGTAAACGGTCTGGCGGACGATCTGAGGAGTTTTGCATATTATTTCGACATTATAAACGCTCTTAGATATTGTTTATCTTAGTAGCGCTATTTCGGTGCTTTAGTGCGAACCATTAATGGCAGCAGAATGCTACTAGAAGTACGTAACATTTAGAATTAATAGACAGTTATTGCAGAATGCTAAAGGTTTTACAGAAACATCTGTAAACAAATTTTAAATGCATCAGAATGACACCTACTGATTTAAAAGTGGACAAAATGGCATTCTTGAGTCTCTGACGTTCTGACGGACGATCTGAGACGTTTATCATATCATAACTCTAGTACAAAAGCTCTTAGATATAGTTTATCTCAGTAGCACTATTTCGGTTCTTGAGCGCAACGGCTTAGTGGCATCAGAATGTTACTAGAAGACCGTAACATATTATAATTAATAGACAGTTATTGCATAATCCTAAAACTTGTACAGAAACAGCTGTAAACTAATTTTAAATGCATCAGAACTGCTTTAAAAGTGGACAAAATTTTTTGCTTGGGTCTCTAAACGTTCTGACGGTTTTGAATACCATTTCAATATTAGAAACGCTCTTAGATTTTGTTTATATTAGTAGCGCTATTTCGGTTCTATTGCGCTACCGCTTAATGGCATCAGAATGCTACTAGAATTACGTAACATAGTATAATTAATAGACAGTTATTGCATAATGCTAAATGTTGTACAGAAACAGCTGTAAATAAATTTTAAATGCATCAGAATGGCACCTACTATTTTAAAAGTAGACAAAATGGCATGCTAGAGCCTGTAAACGCTCTGGAGGATGATCTGAGAGGTTTTGCATATTATTTCGACATTAGAAACGCTCTTAGCTATTGTTTATCTTAGTAGCGCTATTTTGGTGCTCGAGCGCGATCCATTAATGGCATCAGAATGCTACCTGAAGTACGTACCATTTTATAACTATTAGACAGTTATTGCATAATGCTAAAGGTTGTACAGAAATCTGTAAAATGAGTTTAAATGCATCAGAATGGCACCTACTGTTTTAAAAGTAGACAAAATGGCATGCTAGAGGCTGTAAACGCTCTGGCGGAGGATCTCAGAGGTTTTGCATATTATTTCGACATTAGAAACGCTCTTACATATTGTTTATCTTAGTAGCGCTATTTTGGTGCTCGAGCGCGATCTATTAATGGCATCAGAATGCTACCTGAAGTACGTACCATTTTATAACTATTAGACAATTATTGCATAATGCTAAATGTTGTACAGAAACAGCTGTAAACAAATTTTAAATGCATCAGAATGGCACCTACTATTTTAAAAGTAGACAAAATGGCATGCTAGAGCCTGTAAACGCTCTGGCGGATGATCTGAGACGTTTTCATGCTATTTCGATAGTAGAAACGGTCTTAGATTTTGTTTATCTTCGTAGCGCTATTTCGGTGCTTGAGCGCGAGAGCTTAGTGGCATCAGAATGCTACCTAAAGTACGTAATATATTATAATTAATAGACAGTTATTGCAGAATGCTAAAGGTTGTACAGAAATCTGTAAAATGAGTTTAAATGCATCAGAATGGCACCTACTGTTTTAAAAGTAGACAAAATGGCATGCTAGAGCTTGTAAACGCTCTGGCGGACGATCTGAGACGTTTTGCATGTCCTTTCGATATTAGAAACGCTCTTAGATTTTGTTTATCTTAGTAGCGCTATTTCGGTGCTTGAGCTCGAGAGCTTAATGGCATCAGAATGCTACCTGAAGTACGTAATATATTATAATTAATAGACAGTTATTGCAGAATGCTAAAGGTTGTACAGAAATCTGTAAAATGAGTTTAAATGCATCAGAATGGCACCTACTGTTTTAAAAGTAGACAAAATGGCATGCTAGAGGCTGTAAACGCTCTGGCGGGCGATCTGAGAGGATTTGCATATTATTTTGACATTAGAAACGCTGTTAGATATTGTTTATCTTAGTAGCGCTATTTTGGTGCTCGAGCGCGACCCATTAATGGCATCAGGATGCTACCTGAAGTACGTACCATTTTATAACTATTGTTACGGTATTAAAAGAACTTTACGACACCCACCCAAGGTGAGCATCGCACCACGGAGTCAGTCCTGAAAAACTGGCACACTTGCCCTGAAATCGGTTCGAAATAGGCTAATAGGCCACGGCTGGAACGCTCAGGGAGTCGGGCGTGAGTCACACGATACGTTCTGGGCAAGCGTGTTGTGGCATAATATATATATAGGGTATGTCGAAATTGTGAGGGCGCCACCAAGCCTGTCTTAACCCGACTAACCGGGCCTGGACGGTTAGACGGGAGCGAAGCACGCAAAATACTCCGCCAATTGGATTACTCAAGAAATGCAAAATCGAATAACAATTTCGGGATTGCCTTATGCAAGGATTGTAATTAGGTGTCAATCCGACCGCGACTACGCAGCTGTCTTACCCACCTGTACGCTCAAAGCTCCCTCGTTCCGTCGCACAATAATCAGTACACTGAAGGGGGCGCTTATCTGTAACAGAACATGCACAAATCATGTATTGACTAACGGGTTACAATGGTGCAGCAGAGTGCGTCGCACTATATCTATAAATGGATTATAACTAAGGACACCAGCTGGCGCGCGCTCTAAACTTAGCGACAGATGTTGAACAGTAATGAACAGTAATGAACAGTAATGAGCAGTAATGAGTACAAATATGCTGGCGCGACGCCTTATGCAGCGAACAGTAAAGAACAAATTAGCACTCGCAACATGGACAGTCTTAATATGTAATTTTGAATGAATGTATAAATATGCTGGCGCGACGCCTTATGCAGCAAACAGTAAAGAACAAATTAGCACTCGCAACATGGACAGTCTTAATATGTAATTTTGAATGAATGTATAAATATGCTGGCGCGACGCCTTATGCAGCAAACAGTAAAGAACAAATTAGCACTCGCAACATGGACAAATATGACGACAGTGCCTGTAGGCACAAGAGATGTGACGGCTCGCTCGCGTTCACAGCGGTAATCAGTTCAAAGACACATACCTTAATATTTATTTTATTTTATTTAATTTGCACTCAGCCAACAGCCGTTAGGCCAATTACAGGCGTCGCTGTGCAGTTATGAGGACTTCCAACCCCACTAACGACTGTCATGATGTTGTATGACCGCCGGGACCAACTTTTTTCCGTGATAGCCGTACCACGAGGCGCTGAGAGATGCAGCCGTGGAACTCCCATCCAAGTTCTGACCAGAGACAGCGTTGTAGGCGGTTAGGAAGCCTGGTACAGTTGAGTTGCGACAGGCTGCAGTCTTAGGTGGCAGGTACCTTCGATGTTCGACGGCTATAGGGATGAGTGCACATCCGCCACAATGGCGACGTGAGACGCGTCAGGACGCGTACAACGGGACGACGAAAAATGGGCCACTTTCGTTCTGCGGAACAGATCCTCGAAGGTCGAGATGAAGGGGGGCACGACCCCTTTCTTACGGAAGCAGGAAACTGGGCTCAAAGAGCACCCACGCTACGCCGAAGACAATTCGAAACTCACACTCACAACCACCACACAAGCGTTCTCTGCAACGGGCTGCGGTCAACTGCCCAGAGGGAAGCGCTGGCACAGGTCACCTTGATCGCGTCCCCACGTGACTAAACCTCGGCAGCCAATCGCGGGGCGACAAAATGAAACAAATTAATGCCGGCAACATTGGTATCACGCCACAACGGCGTGCTTTCTAGAAGATTCGGAATTCTTGCGAGCGATATGCTCGGCTGCCAAAGCGCCATCAGAGGGGGGCTCCAACCGACGAGAAATGCTGCGTTTGGGGCCAAATATGTGCGAAATCATGATTCTGGAATTAGGCGATGGAGCCAAATAAAGAACTAAAAGTGTTTAGCGTACGGACACGCTGCCCTAAAGCCTAGGTGGCTATTTAAAATACCAAAATGACCTGACACTCCCCTTACTTGAAAGAGAGTTCCCCGAAGTCTCTTAAAAACAACGGGGCATTTTGGCTGCGGCGCCACGAGCACTCAAACGACCGGAAACGCTGATACGATAGCTGTACCTCCAAAGGAATTACGCACACCGGCCACCAGATAGGGTACGACAGGAGGGAAGAGAGAAGAGGAAGAAGAAAGACTGGATACGCCAGTGGAAATACGAAAATTGGGTAGGACCTGGCGGTTCGCTGATGGCTAGCACTCACTCCCCGGACCACGGAAGACGGGCGACAAGAAAACTAGCTGTCCCAAAGGAGTGGCGCTCCGCCAGGGGTCCACAAAACGATTCGTGTCTGGCTCCCTCGGGGAACCAAACGGGCAAAGACTAGGCAGACTGAGGACAGTCTCGCCGATCCGGCTCGACTGCCACTCCCAAAATAGGAGTGCCACAACAACGGTTATCAAAACCACGTCGATAATCGACCACCAAAACGATAAAAAAAGGTAACCGGCCAGACCCGAAACGGGTGTGGCACGCCCTGCGGCGACGGCCACGAAACGCCGACTGGACCTTAACACCGGGTCCATAACGGTCGCCTAACAGTGCGGTTTTGGAAAGTGGAAAGAGAAAGAGAACAACGGGGTTGGGTAGTTGTCGCCGGGACACGGTAGATAGTAATGACAAGGGGAAAAGAAAGGTAAAGATAGAGCATAGAGAAGGAGGGTTTGGGGTTCCAAATTGAAACCGTAAAAATATCAAAAAAAAACGCGCGGTTAGCGCTCGTCAAGATCGGGTCAATAGAATGTCTTACTCCCATGCACACTTCCGACCAACCGTTCCAAAAGAACATGGGGGGGGGGAAGAGGGGTAAGTCCCTCGCAACCTGTCCCACAAGCCACCTGAAGAGGGCACGTTGCGCGTCACGGGATCGGCGCATTGTGGGGTTCCCACAACAAGGAAGCTCGGGGAAAGGCAGGTACTACTGAAGATACGGCTCTAAGCCGGCGGTATGGCCGTCAAGGCCTACAAAAAAAGGAAGGGGGGTTAAGGAAAACGGGCGCTAATAGACTAAACGTCCGTGGGATTGGGTTTTAGGTCTTTCGCGTGCCAAGTGCCTTTCGGGGCACCGGTCTCGTCGGACAGCTCGTAAGTGGCAAGCGAAACTTGCCGATTGATATAAAACGGCCCTATAAATTTCGGAGCCAACTTGGCGTTAAAATATTTCGCCGCATCGGAAAGTACGTAATTTCGTCGCCAGACGGTATCGCCAACGGCAAACTGAGCCGGGCGCCTTCGCAAATCGTATGTCGCCTTGGAGGCTTTGTACGCCACGTCTAGTCGTTTGACTATGTCTTCATATACCGACCTTAACGCGGGAGTCCGTCGTAACAAGTCTTCGCGACTCTCTACTCGTATTTGTTCCGAAACATCTACCTCCTCGGGGTTATTGGCGCGCGTCCCCTCTAACTGTATCTCTCTGCCGAAATTGGCGAAATATGGGGTCATGCCGGTGACTTCGTGTACTGCGGTACGCACTGCGCAAGCGACTTTCGACAAATATTTATCCCACTCCCGGTGGTTGTCTTTCACGTACGACGCTAGCATAGTTTTTAATACTCGATTAACGCGTTCTACGGGGTTGGCCTGCGCATGGTAATGCGCGTTAAAGATAATTCGTGATTTATACGTATCTGTAAGTTGTCGGAATTCTCTACTGCGAAACTGTACGCCGTTGTCAACCAAGACGTACTGAGGTGCTCCAAAGAGCAAGAAAACATCGTTCTCAATCTTCTGAGTCACCGCGGTCGCGGTGGCGTTACTCAACGGGAAGAAAAGGGTAAATTTGGTAAAGTAGTCAGCCACGGACAGGATATATACGTAGCCTTTCTTTGAACGGGGCAACGGCCCTACAATGTCGATAGATATCATTTGCCACGGCTTATCCACCACGGGGTGACGACACATCAAGCCGGCCGGGCGTTTTTGTTCGGGTTTCTGCGCTAGGCACGTCGCGCAACGGTTAACGTAACGGGTCACATCCGCCTTAAGTTTAGGCCAGTAATACTGCTGAGCGATACGGCCGTAGGTCTTATAAATGCCTAAATGGCCTGCGGTAGGTTCATCATGGTTTTTGCGAAGAATCTCGGCACGTTGAGACTTCGGAACCACCTCTTTCCAACTCGTGCCTTCGTCCAATTCGGGGTATTTTACGTTAACATGTTTAAACAATTTCCCTCGCGATAGTTTCCACGCCGAATACTTGAATGGTTTTTCTACGACGCACGTACACATGCGCCTATACCAACGGTCAGTTCGACTGTCGTCCGGCGCCTGAACGCCGGCCTCGGGTTCTCCAGAATCGACGACTGAGACTACATCTATTTCGGGTATAGCACGGGATAGCGCATCCGGGACAACGTGGTCTTTTCCCTTCCGGTGTTTGATCGTAAAGTCGTATTGTTGGATACGAACAGCCCAACGGGCGAGTCTCCCGGTGGGTTCCTTAAGATTATTTAGCCAGATAAGTGAATGATGGTCAGTAATGACTGTGAAATGAGTGCCTTCTAAATACGGACGTAACTTCTCTATGGCCCACAGGACGGCCAAACATTCGCGTTCCGCAACCGAAAAATTACGTTCAGGCTTCGTAAGAGTCCGACTAATGTAACAGATGACCTGTTCTTGGCCATCAACGGTCTGAGTCAGCACGGCGCCGATACCAACATTGAAGCGTCCGTCTGTACGATAAACGGGAGAGAAAAATCGGGACACGACAAAATGGGTGCCGAAACTAGGCAATTTTTGATGGTTGTAAATGCGACTTCGCATGACTCGGTCCACTCAAACTTCTGAAACTTTTTCAATAACGACGTCAGCGGAGCAATAATGGCTGAGAAATTTGGTATGAAACGCCGATACCACGATGCCATGCCGACTACTCGCCGTATTTCCGAAACGTTTCTAGGTCGCGGTAAGTTAAGAATCGCCGAAACTTTATCGGGGTTGACTAAAAGTCCTTGGGCGTTAACGACATAGCCCAGGTATCGTAATTCCGGTTGGCAAAAATGACACTTATCACGACCTAGTGTTAAACCAGCGTCGTTTAGTCGCTGCAATACTTCGTCTAGAATCTCGACGTGTTTTTCGAAAGTCGGGGTACAAATAATCACGTCATCTAAATAGACAAAGACGTAAGGTTCCAATTCGGGACCCAACACATGGTCGACGAAACGTTGCCAAGTCGCTGCCGCGTTATGAAGCCCAAAGGGCATGCGAGTAAATTGAAACAAACCGCGCCCGGGTACTGTAAAGGCCGTTAGTTCCTTAGATTTCTCTTCCATTTCAATTTGCCAGTACGCGGATTTGATATCAAGCGACGTCATGAACCGGGTATCGCGTAAGCGATCCAAAATCGAAGACACGTAAGGTATCGGGTAGGCGTCCTTCTCGGTGATGCTATTTAATTTACGAAAGTCAACGCAGAAACAATAGGTTCCATCTTTCTTTTTAACTAGTAAAATCGGGCTCGACCAGGCTGAACGAGAACGTTCCACAACGCCTGATTTAAGCATACTGTCCAACTCAGCATCGATATGCGCCTGCATTGCGGGAGAGACCGGATAGTACCTTTGTTTAACCGGTGCCGCCTTAGTAGTGATTTTATGTTGAACGTACTTGGCGCAGCCGAGTTCGGGTTTAGCGATAGTAAAATGTCGGTTTACGAGAATGTCTAATTGGGCTCGTTGATCCGAGTTCAGGTCGAACATAGACTGCAAATTACCGGTAGGAGTATCAATGACCGCTAAGCCGGGTTTTGAGAATTCCCACTCCCCTCGAAACATGTCTGGGACTATTCCCACTGACTTCCAAAAGTCTATCCCTAGGATTAGGGTGTGCGGAACCTCCGGAACTATTAAAACATCGATAGCTACCACTCTGTTATTTAAACGGATAGGTAAGTGCAGGGTACCTAGACTGGTTACGGTCTGTCCATTCGCCACTGAGCAAACGGGTCTCAGCTTCTTATTTACGCGCAGGCCTACAGTACGCAACACGTCCCAACCCTTAGCTCCTAAGATCGTTCGATTCGCTCCTGAGTCCAACAAAGCTAACAACTCGAAACCCATGATTTCAACAGTCACATGCGGTCGACGGTCATCAGATGACCTTTCTAATACGTAATCGAGAATAACTTTATTTTTCTTAAATTTGGTCTCGCGCTCCTCGATAAGTCCCTTCATAAATTTAGTCGAATTGCTAAACACGCGCGAGGACACTGCTCGACTGTTCAGCGTCTCGCGGGATCGTTTCCCTGTCCCCTATCTCTTGCTCGACAACGGGGACAAGTGTTTACGGTCACTTTAGGTCTGCCGCAACGGTAACAGAATTTCTTGCCGCGGGGTCGCGGACACCTACTGGCTCTATGGCCTGGTTCGCTACAGTTCCAACACCGCATGCTTGACTTGGGTGCCTCCTCTCGGGAGTATTAACGTCACGCGTTTCGACAACATCAACTGGGCACGTTTCCGCGATCGGCGCGACCTCGACGTATGCCAAGTCTGTTTCTAAGTCAGACTTCTTTCTAGAAGGTGGCACGTAAGTTTCAATGGCATAGCGCCGTTCTTCAATCTTCCGTCCGTATAGCGCTAGCTCGTCGATCGACCGGACTTCCGTCAATCCCAACTGGGTTTGGTATAATGGTGAAATATTATGCAACAAAATACGCAACTGTTTCTCCTCGGGAACCGCTTCGGTCAGGCGCGAAAACATTGTGCGCATGATAGCGATATAAATGCCCATACTTTCCGTAGGGCCTTGCGTGCGACGTCTAATTTCGTCCAACAACCGTTCATCATAATTAGCAGGCTGAAACTCTAGACGCAATAAATCGACTAACTGTTGCCACGTGTTAGGGGTCGCTCTATTCGCGCGATACCATAGCAATGCGTTGCCCGAAAACAAATCGATGGCCTGCATAAACAACTCTTCTTCGGTAAGGTTTCTGGCCACTCTGAGTTCGTTAAGACGCTCGATGAAAGCGTTGACCGACAGACCTTTCGGGTCACCTGAGAATTGTATGTTCCATTTCGAAACAGGGGTTGCCTTAAATGAGATCGTACGCGACATCGGCGAAACAAAACTCGGAGTCGACATAGTTGCCGCCGTCGTAGTCGTAGTCGTCGTCGCGACGGTAATGGTAGGTGCGACACCGGACGTCGATGGCAGTGTTACGGCGCTTTCCTCCTCAGCCGTGCTCGTAGACGACCCTAGCTTTACTTGGTTAAGTTCGTAGGTTGAACGTATGAGTGATAATTCCGCGAACGCTTTTTGTTTGAGCGCTCGCTTTTCCTCCGTTATAGCTGAACTATTCGTCAGACGGTTCATTCCGTGATAAAATTTCGTTTCGATCGTAGCCGCTACTTCTTTAGTCGGGTTAGCTAAATATACCTGAATCTTTTCCTCTAATTCGCTAATCAATGTTGTCACGGCCGTGAGATCCTCCTCGAACGTATACGGGTACGTCGGTCGCGTATCCATATCTGCGCGTCCCTCCTCTCTCAATACGTCGCGTAACCGGGAGCGCAACAAGGTAACCGTGCCGGAAGCATCACGGCCTCTGATTCTCAACTCGTATTCAGCCTCCTCGCGAAGCAGACGTTCAATATATAGCTTTAGCACCATGTTTACCAACGGGAAAGGAACGACTTATATTATACGTCGTATAAAAAGGAAAACGTTAGCGCGTGTTTGGTAAGTCAGTTACGTCAGATATCCGAACCAAATCGTAGACGGTCAAGACGGGAGAAATCGGGAAAAAGTGGTTTGTTACCTTCCACACGACCGATGGCTTAACGGGACTATCTGTCCATATTCTTTGCGAAAAGACCGAACACAAGCGAAAAAGAGCAAATCCCAAAACTAGGCGGTCAACGAATGGCTTAACGAGCCTACTACCGACCAACAATGGTTACAGACAGTACTGCGCCCGAAATCGAGGCGCACAACGTAAACGGGAACGAAAGAAAGAAAAAAAAGAAAAAATCCAAAATGGGGTCGCGCGTTGTCACGCAACAAGGGGCGACACGTCAGAATAACCCAAAATTAGGCAGACGACGGGTGGCCTAACGAGAAAGAAAAACAAACAAGGTCTCAGACGTTAAAGCGTCAGAATTAAGACGCACAACGGATGGGCTTAACGAGACTACTCCAGTCCAATAACAGCAACAAGCAACGATTGGGCCGCCAAAATTAAGACACACAACGCAATAAAAAAAAACCCAAAATGAGGTCGAGCGTTGTCGTGCACCAATAGGCTCCAGACGTTGGAGCACCAAAATTAGGCGCGTTGACGAGAACAAAGGAGCCACAAGGCCCCACAAACCCCACGTTGGGCGCCAAAATTAGCCTGTTACGGTATTAAAAGAACTTTACGACACCCACCCAAGGTGAGCATCGCACCACGGAATCAGTCCTGAAAAACTGGCACACTTGCCCTGAGATCGGCTCAAAATAGGCTAAAGGCCACGGCTGGAACGCTCAGGGAGTCGGGCGTGAGTCACACGATACGTTCTGGGCAAGCGTGTTGCGGCATATATATATAGGGTAAGTCAGAATTATGAGGGCGCCACCAAGCCTGTCTTAACCCGACTAACCGGGCCTGGACGGTTAGACGGGAGCGAAGCACGCAAAATACTCCGTCGATAGGATTACTCAAGAGTTGCAAGGTCAAATAACAATTTCGAGATTGCCTTATGCAAGGATTGTAATTAGGTGCCAATCCGACCGCGACTACGCAGCTGTCTCACCCACCTGTACGCTCAAAGCTCCCTCGTCCCGTCGCACAATAATCAGTACACTGAAGGGGGCGCTTATCTGAAACAGAACATGCACAAGTCGAAACAAAACAATAGTTCCCTTAACTAACAAATCATGTATTGACTCACGGGTTACAATGAGGCAGCGGAGTGCGTCGCCCTATATCTATAAATAGATTATATCTAAGAAAACACC
This sequence comes from Agriotes lineatus, assembly GCA_940337035.1. Lineage (NCBI taxonomy): Eukaryota > Metazoa > Arthropoda > Insecta > Coleoptera > Elateridae > Agriotes > Agriotes lineatus. The sequence continues at coordinate 87,579,256 of OW679196.1, read as the reverse complement.
AGCTGGCGCGCGCTCTAAACCTAGCGACAGATGTTGAACAGTAATGAACAAAGTAGCACTTGTAACATAGACAGTCTGTAATTTGGAATGAATGTACAAATATGCGGGCGCGACGCCTTATGCAGCAAACAGTAATGAACAAAGTAGCACTTGTAACATAGACAGTCTGTAATTTGGAATGAATGTACAAATATGACGACAGTGCCTGTAGGCACAAGAGATGTGACGGGCTCGTTCGCGGCGTCCCAATACAGCTCGTACGAGGGGCTTAAATGCTCTCCGCGGGACAGGTACACTCGCGTTCACAGCGGTAATCAGTTCAAAGACACATACCTTAATATGTAGGCGGTTGGGGAGCCTGGTACAGTTGAGTTGCGACAGGCTGCAGTCTTGGGTGGCAGGTACATTCGATGTTCGACGGCTATAGGGATGAGTGGACATCCGCCATAATGGCGACGTGAGACGCGTCAGGACGCGTACAACTGGACGACGAAAAATGGGCCACTTTCGTTCTGCGGGACAGATCCTCGAAGGTCGAGATGAAGGGTCACGATCCCTTACTTACGGGAGCAGGAACTGGGCTCAAGAAGCACCCACGCTACGCCGAAAACAAATCGGAACTCCCACACAACCACCACACGAACGCTCTCTGCAACGGGCTGCGATCAACTGCCCAGAGGGAAGCGCTGCCACAGGTCACATCGGTCGCGTCCCCACGTGACTATACCTCGGCAGCCAATCGCGAGGCGATAAAATGAAACAAATTAATGCCGGCGACAATGGTAGCACGCCGCAACGGCGTGTTTTCTAGAAGATTCGGAATTCTTGCGAGCGATAGCGCTCGGCTGCCAAAGCGCCATCAGAGGGGCGCTCCAACCGACGAGAAATACTGCGTTTGGGGCCAAATATGTGCAAAATCATGATTCTGGAATTAGGCGATGGAGCCAAATAAGTAACTAAAAGGGTTTAGCATACGGGCACGCTGCCCTAAAGCCTAGGTGGCTATTTAAAATACCAAAATGACCTGACAGCATAATCCTAAAAGTTGTACAGAAACAGCTGTAAACTAATTTTATTGTTCATTGAAATGTTAAACAGTGTTTAACATGATCGCGTCCTCGAATGTTAAGATACATTTAACATGCATCCACTCATTTAACATGCATCCACTCGCGTCCTCGAATGTTAAGCTGCATTTAACATGCATCCACTCATTTAACATGCATACACTATAGCAACATCACACATATTCATGGTAGTCCGATTTCGATTTAGCAGTTTTTAGTAATTATTATTGATTCAAAATTATTGCCTCAATGAACAATAAACTAATGAACGCATTTCGAGGGGTAACTGTCTTAACATTTCTCACATAAATTACCACTCTTGCTTCGCTGCGCTTGCTCGAGTGGTAAAAATATGCTCGAATGTTAAGACTGGGTTACCCCTTTTAATACGTTAATTACTATTAAATGCATCAGAATTGCACCTACTGCTTTAAAAGTGGACAAAATTTCTTGCTTGGGTCTCTAAACGTTCTGACGGGTTTGCATGCCATTTTAATATTAGAAACGCTCTTAGATTTTGTTTATATTAGTAGCGCTATTTCGGTTCTTTCGCGCTACCGCTTAATTGCATCAGAATGCTACTGGAAGTACGTAAAAGAGTATAATTAATAGACAGTTATTGCATAATGCTAAATGTTGTACAGAAACAGCTGTAAACAAATTATAAATGCATCAGAATTGCACCTACTATTTTAAAAGTAGACAAAATGGCATGATAGAGCTTGTAAACGCTCTGGCGGATGATCTGAGACGTTTTGCATGTCCTTTTGATAGTAGAAACGCTATTAGATTTTGTTTACCTTAGTAGCGCTATTTCGGTGCCTGAGCCCGAGAGCTTAGTGGCATCAGAATGCTATCTAAAGTACGTAATATATTATAATTAATAGACAGTTGTTGCAAAATGCTAGAGGTTGTACAGAAATATGTAAAATGAGTTTAAATGCATCAGAATGGCACCTACTGTTTTAAAAGTAGACAAAATGGCATGCTAGAGCTTGTAAACGCTCTGGCAGACGATCTGAGACGTTTTGCATGTCCTTTCGATAGTAGAAACGCTCTTAGATTTTGTTTATCTTAATAGCGCTATTTCGGTGCTTGAGCGTGAGAGCTTAATGGGTTGAGAATGCTACTAGACGTACGTAACATGCTATAACTAATAGACAGTGATTGCAGAATGGTAAACGTTGTACAGAAACAGCTGTAAACAAATTTTAAATGCATTAGAATGGCACCTACTGTTTTAAAAGTAGACAAAATGGCATGCTAGAGGCTGTAAACGCTCTGGCGGACGATCTAAGAGGTTTTGCATATTATTTCAACATTAGAAACGCTCTTAGATATTGTTTATCTTAGTAGCGCTATTTTGGTGCTCGAGCGCGACCCATTATTGCCATCAGAATGCTACCTGAAGTATGTACCATTTTATAACTATTAGACAGTTATTGCAGAATGTTAAACGTTGTACAGAAACAGTTGTAAACAAATTTTAAATGCATCAGAATGGCACCTACTGTTTTAAAAGTAGACAAAATGGCATGCTAGAACTTGTAAACCCTCTGGCGGACGATCTGAGAGGTTTTGCATGTCCTTTCGATAGTAGAAACGCTATTAGATTTTGTTTATCTTAGTAGCGCTATTTCGGTGCTTGAGCCCGAGAGCTTAATGTCATCAGAATGCTATCTAAAGTACGTAATATATTATAATTAATAGGCAGTTGTTGCAGAATGCTAGAGGTTATACAGAAATCTGTAAAATGAATTTAAATGCATCAGAATGGCACCTACTGTTTTAAAAGTAGACAAAATGGCATGCTAAAGCTTGTAAACGCTCTGGCAGACGATCTGAGACGTTTTGCATGTCCTTTCGATAGTAGAAACGCTCTTAGATTTTGTTTATCTTAATAGCGCTATTTCGGTGCTTGAGCGCGAGAGCTTAATGGGTTGAGAATGCATCTAGACGTACGTAACAAGTAATAATTAATAGACAGAAATTGCAGAATGGTAAAGGTTGTACAGAAACAGCTGTAAACAAATTTTAAATGCAACATAATGGCACCTATTGTTTTAAAAGTAGACAAAATGGCATGCTAAAGCTTGTAAACGTTCTGGCGGACGATCTGAGACGTTTTGCATGTCCTTTCGATAGTAGAAACGCTCTTAGATTTTGTTTATCTTAGTAGCGCTATTTCGGTGCTTGAGCCCGAGAACTTAATGGCATCAGAATGCTACCTGAAGTACGTAATATATTATAATTAATAGACAGTTATTGCAGAATGCTAAAGGTTGTACAGAAATCTGTAAAATGAGTTTAAATGCATCAGAATAGCACCTACAGTTTTAAAAGTAGACAAAATGGCATGCTAGAGCTTGTAAACGCTATGGCGGACGATCTGAGACGTTTTGCATGTCCTTTCGATAGTAGAAACGGTCTTAGATTTTGTTTATCTTTGTAGCGCTATTTCGGTGCTTGAGCGCAAGAGCTTAATGGCATCAGAATGCTACCTGAAGTACGTAATATATTATAATTAATAGACAGTTATTGCAGAATGCTAAAGGTTGTACAGAATTCTGTAAAATGAGTTTAAATGCATCAGAATGGCACCTACTGTTTTAAAAGTAGACAAAATGGCATGCTAGAGCTTGTAAACGCTCTGGCAGACGATCTGAGACGTTTTGCATGTCCTTTCGATAGTAGAAACGCTCTTAGATTTTGTTTATCTTAATAGCGCTATTTCGGTGCTTGAGCGTGAGAGCTTAATGGGTTGAGAATGCTACTAGACGTACGTAACATGTTATAACTAATAGACAGTTTTTGCAGAATGGTAAACGTTGTACAGAAACAGCTGTAAACAAATTTTAAATGCATTAGAATGGCACCTACTGTTTTAAAAGTAGACAAAATGGCATGCTAGAGGCTGTAAACGCTCTGGCGGACGATCTAAGAGGTTTTGCATATTATTTCAACATTAGAAACGCTCTTAGATATTGTTTATCTTAGTAGCGCTATTTTGGTGCTCGAGCGCGACCCATTATTGGCATCAGAATGCTACCTGAAGTATGTACCATTTTATAACTATTAGACAGTTATTGCAGAATGTTAAAGGTTGTACAGAAACAGTTGTAAACAACTTTTAAATGCATCAGAATGGCACCTACTGTTTTAAAAGTAGACAAAATGGCATGCTAGAACTTGTAAACCCTCTGGCGGACGATCTGAGAGGTTTTGCATGTCCTTTCGATAGTAGAAACGCTATTAGATTTTGTTTATCTTAGTAGCGCTATTTCGGTGCTTGAGCCCAAGAGCTTAATGGCATCAGAATGCTATCTAAAGTACGTAATATATTATAATTATTAGGCAGTTGTTGCAGAATGCTACAGGTTATACAGAAATCTGTAAAATGAATTTAAATTCATCAGAATGGCACCTACTGTTTTAAAAGTAGACAAAATGGCATGCTAAAGCTTGTAAACGTTCTGGCGGACGATCTGAGACGTTTTGCATGGCCTTTCGATAGTAGAAACGCTCTTAGATTTTGTTTATCTTAGTAGCGCTATTTCGGTGCTTGAGCCCGAGAACTTAATGGCATCAGAATGCTACCTGAAGTACGAAATATATTATAATTAATAGACAGTTATTGCAGAATGCTAAAGGTTGTACAGAAATCTGTAAAATGAGTTTAAATGCATCAGAATAGCACCTACAGTTTTAAAAGTAGACAAAATGGCATGCTAGAGCTTGTAAACGCTATGGCGGACGATCTGAGACGTTTTGCATGTCCTTTCGATAGTAGAAACGGTCTTAGATTTTGTTTATCTTTGTAGCGCTATTTCGGTGCTTGAGCGCAAGAGCTTAATGGCATCAGAATGCTACCTGAAGTACGTAATATATTATAATTAATAGACAGTTATTGCAGAATGCTAAAGGTTGTACAGAATTCTGTAAAATGAGTTTAAATGCATCAGAATGGCACCTACTGTTTTAAAAGTAGACAAAATGGCATGCTAGAGGCTGTAAACGCTCTGGCGGACGATCTGAGAGGTTTTGCATATTATTTCGACATTAGAATCGCTCTTAGATATTGTTTATCTTAGTAGCGCTATTTTGGTGCTCGAGCGCGAGAGCTTAAAGGGTTGAAAATGCTACTAGACGTACGTAACATGTTATACTTAATAGACAGTGATTGCAGAATGGTAAAGGTTGTACAGAAACAGCTGTAAACAAATTTTAAATGCGTCAGAATGGCACCTACTGTTTTAAAAGTAGACAAAATGGCATGCTAAAGCTTGTAAACGCTCTGGCAGACGATCTGAGACGTTTTGCATGTCCTTTCGATAGTAGAAACGCTCTTAGATTTTGTTTATCTTAATAGCGCTATTTCGGTGCTTGAGCGCGAGAGCTTAATGGGTTGAGAATGCATCTAGACGTACGTAACAAGTAATAATTAATAGACAGAAATTGCAGAATGGTAAAGGTTGTACAGAAACAGCTGTAAACAAATTTTAAATGCAACATAATGGCACCTATTGTTTTAAAAGTAGACAAAATGGCATGCTAAAGCTTGTAAACGTTCTGGCGGACGATCTGAGACGTTTTGCATGTCCTTTCGATAGTAGAAACGCTCTTAGATTTTGTTTATCTTAGTAGCGCTATTTCGGTGCTTGAGCCCGAGAACTTAATGGCATCAGAATGCTACCTGAAGTACGTAATATATTATAATTAATAGACAGTTATTGCAGAATGCTAAAGGTTGTACAGAAATCTGTAAAATGAGTTTAAATGCATCAGAATAGCACCTACAGTTTTAAAAGTAGACAAAATGGCATGCTAGAGCTTGTAAACGCTATGGCGGACGATCTGAGACGTTTTGCATGTCCTTTCGATAGTAGAAACGGTCTTAGATTTTGTTTATCTTTGTAGCGCTATTTCGGTGCTTGAGCGCAAGAGCTTAATGGCATCAGAATGCTACCTGAAGTACGTAATATATTATAATTAATAGACAGTTATTGCAGAATGCTAAAGGTTGTACAGAATTCTGTAAAATGAGTTTAAATGCATCAGAATGGCACCTACTGTTTTAAAAGTAGACAAAATGGCATGCTAGAGCTTGTAAACGCTCTGGCAGACGATCTGAGACGTTTTGCATGTCCTTTCGATAGTAGAAACGCTCTTAGATTTTGTTTATCTTAATAGCGCTATTTCGGTGCTTGAGCGTGAGAGCTTAATGGGTTGAGAATGCTACTAGACGTACGTAACATGTTATAACTAATAGACAGTTTTTGCAGAATGGTAAACGTTGTACAGAAACAGCTGTAAACAAATTTTAAATGCATTAGAATGGCACCTACTGTTTTAAAAGTAGACAAAATGGCATGCTAGAGGCTGTAAACGCTCTGGCGGACGATCTAAGAGGTTTTGCATATTATTTCAACATTAGAAACGCTCTTAGATATTGTTTATCTTAGTAGCGCTATTTTGGTGCTCGAGCGCGACCCATTATTGGCATCAGAATGCTACCTGAAGTATGTACCATTTTATAACCATTAGACAGTTATTGCAGAATGTTAAAGGTTGTACAGAAACAGTTGTAAACAACTTTTAAATGCATCAGAATGGCACCTACTGTTTTAAAAGTAGACAAAATGGCATGCTAGAACTTGTAAACCCTCTGGCGGACGATCTGAGAGGTTTTGCATGTCCTTTCGATAGTAGAAACGCTATTAGATTTTGTTTATCTTAGTAGCGCTATTTCGGTGCTTGAGCCCAAGAGCTTAATGGCATCAGAATGCTATCTAAAGTACGTAATATATTATAATTATTAGGCAGTTGTTGCAGAATGCTAGAGGTTATACAGAAATCTGTAAAATGAATTTAAATTCATCAGAATGGCACCTACTGTTTTAAAAGTAGACAAAATGGCATGCTAAAGCTTGTAAACGTTCTGGCGGACGATCTGAGACGTTTTGCATGGCCTTTCGATAGTAGAAACGCTCTTAGATTTTGTTTATCTTAGTAGCGCTATTTCGGTGCTTGAGCCCGAGAACTTAATGGCATCAGAATGCTACCTGAAGTACGAAATATATTATAATTAATAGACAGTTATTGCAGAATGCTAAAGGTTGTACAGAAATCTGTAAAATGAGTTTAAATGCATCAGAATAGCACCTACAGTTTTAAAAGTAGACAAAATGGCATGCTAGAGCTTGTAAACGCTATGGCGGACGATCTGAGACGTTTTGCATGTCCTTTCGATAGTAGAAACGGTCTTAGATTTTGTTTATCTTTGTAGCGCTATTTCGGTGCTTGAGCGCAAGAGCTTAATGGCATCAGAATGCTACCTGAAGTACGTAATATATTATAATTAATAGACAGTTATTGCAGAATGCTAAAGGTTGTACAGAATTCTGTAAAATGAGTTTAAATGCATCAGAATGGCACCTACTGTTTTAAAAGTAGACAAAATGGCATGCTAGAGGCTGTAAACGCTCTGGCGGACGATCTGAGAGGTTTTGCATATTATTTCGACATTAGAATCGCTCTTAGATATTGTTTATCTTAGTAGCGCTATTTTGGTGCTCGAGCGCGAGAGCTTAAAGGGTTGAAAATGCTACTAGACGTACGTAACATGTTATACTTAATAGACAGTGATTGCAGAATGGTAAAGGTTGTACAGAAACAGCTGTAAACAAATTTTAAATGCGTCAGAATGGCACCTACTGTTTTAAAAGTAGACAAAATAACATGCTAAAGGCTGTAAACGCTCCGGCGGACGATCTGAGACGTTTTGCGTGTCCTTTCGATAGTAGAAACGCTCTTAGATTTTGTTTATCTTAATAGCGCTATTTCGGTGCTTGAGCGTGAGAGCTTAATGGGTTGAGAATGCTACTAGACGTACGTAACATGTTATAATTAATAGACAGTGATTGCAGAATGGTAAACTATGTACAGAAACAGCTGTAAACAAATTTTAAATGCATCAGAATGGCACCTACTGTTTTAAAAGTAGACAAAATGGCATGCTAGAATCTGTAAACGCTCTGGCGGACGATCTAAGAGGTTTTGCATATTATTTCGACATTAGAAACGCTCTTAGATATTGTTTATCTTAGTAGCGCTATTTTGGTGTTCGAGCGCGACCCATTATTGGCATCAGAATGCTACCTGAAGTACGTACCATTTTATAACTATTAGACAGTTATTGCAGAATGTTAAAGGTTGTACAGAAACAGCTGTAAACAAATTTTAAATGCATCAGAATGGCACCTATTGTTTTAAAAGTAGACAAAATGGCATGCTAAAGCTTGTAAACGTTCTGGCGGACGATCTGAGACGTTTTGCATGTCCTTTCGATAGTAGAAACAATATTAGATTTTGTTTATCTTAGTAGCGCCATTTCGGTGCTTGAGCCCGAGAACTTAATGGCATCAGAATGCTACCTGAAGTACGTAATATATTATAATTAATAGACAGTTATTGCAGAATGCTAAAGGTTGTACAGAAATCTGTAAAATGAGTTTCAATGCATCAGAATGGCACCTACTGTTTTAAAAGTAGACAAAATGGCATGCTAGAGCTTGTAAACGCTATGGCGGACGATCTGAGACGTTTTTCATGTCCTTTCGATAGTAGATACGGTCTTAGATTTTGTTTATCTTTGTAGCGGTAATTCGGTGCTTAAGCGCAAGAGCTTAATGGCATCAGAATGCTACCTGAAGTACGTAATATATTATAATTAATAGACAGTTATTGCAGAATGCTAAAGGTTGTACAGAATTCTGTAAAATGAGTTTAAATGCATCAGAATGGCACCTACTGTTTTAAAAGTAGACAAAATAGCATGCTAGAGGCTGTAAACGCTCTGGCGGACGATCTGAGAGGTTTTGCATATTATTTCGACATTAGAATCGCTCTTAGATATTGTTTATCTTAGTAGCGCTATTTTGGTGCTCGAGCGCGAGAGCTTAAAGGGTTGAAAATGCTACTAGACGTACGTAACATGTTATACTTAATAGACAGTGATTGCAGAATGGTAAAGGTTGTACAGAAACAGCTGTAAACAAATTTTAAATGCGTCAGAATGGCACCTACTGTTTTAAAAGTAGACAAAATGGCATGCTAAAGCTTGTAAACGCTCTGGCAGACGATCTGAGACGTTTTGCATGTCCTTTCGATAGTAGAAACGCTCTTAGATTTTGTTTATCTTAATAGCGCTATTTCGGTGCTTGAGCGCGAGAGCTTAATGGGTTGAGAATGCATCTAGACGTACGTAACAAGTAATAATTAATAGACAGAAATTGCAGAATGGTAAAGGTTGTACAGAAACAGCTGTAAACAAATTTTAAATGCAACATAATGGCACCTATTGTTTTAAAAGTAGACAAAATGGCATGCTAAAGCTTGTAAACGTTCTGGCGGACGATCTGAGACGTTTTGCATGTCCTTTCGATAGTAGAAACGCTCTTAGATTTTGTTTATCTTAGTAGCGCTATTTCGGTGCTTGAGCCCGAGAACTTAATGGCATCAGAATGCTACCTGAAGTACGTAATATATTATAATTAATAGACAGTTATTGCAGAATGCTAAAGGTTGTACAGAAATCTGTAAAATGAGTTTAAATGCATCAGAATAGCACCTACAGTTTTAAAAGTAGACAAAATGGCATGCTAGAGCTTGTAAACGCTATGGCGGACGATCTGAGACGTTTTGCATGTCCTTTCGATAGTAGAAACGGTCTTAGATTTTGTTTATCTTTGTAGCGCTATTTCGGTGCTTGAGCGCAAGAGCTTAATGGCATCAGAATGCTACCTGAAGTACGTAATATATTATAATTAATAGACAGTTATTGCAGAATGCTAAAGGTTGTACAGAATTCTGTAAAATGAGTTTAAATGCATCAGAATGGCACCTACTGTTTTAAAAGTAGACAAAATGGCATGCTAGAGCTTGTAAACGCTCTGGCAGACGATCTGAGACGTTTTGCATGTCCTTTCGATAGTAGAAACGCTCTTAGATTTTGTTTATCTTAATAGCGCTATTTCGGTGCTTGAGCGTGAGAGCTTAATGGGTTGAGAATGCTACTAGACGTACGTAACATGTTATAACTAATAGACAGTTTTTGCAGAATGGTAAACGTTGTACAGAAACAGCTGTAAACAAATTTTAAATGCATTAGAATGGCACCTACTGTTTTAAAAGTAGACAAAATGGCATGCTAGAGGCTGTAAACGCTCTGGCGGACGATCTAAGAGGTTTTGCATATTATTTCAACATTAGAAACGCTCTTAGATATTGTTTATCTTAGTAGCGCTATTTTGGTGCTCGAGCGCGACCCATTATTGGCATCAGAATGCTACCTGAAGTATGTACCATTTTATAACTATTAGACAGTTATTGCAGAATGTTAAAGGTTGTACAGAAACAGTTGTAAACAACTTTTAAATGCATCAGAATGGCACCTACTGTTTTAAAAGTAGACAAAATGGCATGCTAGAACTTGTAAACCCTCTGGCGGACGATCTGAGAGGTTTTGCATGTCCTTTCGATAGTAGAAACGCTATTAGATTTTGTTTATCTTAGTAGCGCTATTTCGGTGCTTGAGCCCAAGAGCTTAATGGCATCAGAATGCTATCTAAAGTACGTAATATATTATAATTATTAGGCAGTTGTTGCAGAATGCTAGAGGTTATACAGAAATCTGTAAAATGAATTTAAATTCATCAGAATGGCACCTACTGTTTTAAAAGTAGACAAAATGGCATGCTAAAGCTTGTAAACGTTCTGGCGGACGATCTGAGACGTTTTGCATGGCCTTTCGATAGTAGAAACGCTCTTAGATTTTGTTTATCTTAGTAGCGCTATTTCGGTGCTTGAGCCCGAGAACTTAATGGCATCAGAATGCTACCTGAAGTACGAAATATATTATAATTAATAGACAGTTATTGCAGAATGCTAAAGGTTGTACAGAAATCTGTAAAATGAGTTTAAATGCATCAGAATAGCACCTACAGTTTTAAAAGTAGACAAAATGGCATGCTAGAGCTTGTAAACGCTATGGCGGACGATCTGAGACGTTTTGCATGTCCTTTCGATAGTAGAAACGGTCTTAGATTTTGTTTATCTTTGTAGCGCTATTTCGGTGCTTGAGCGCAAGAGCTTAATGGCATCAGAATGCTACCTGAAGTACGTAATATATTATAATTAATAGACAGTTATTGCAGAATGCTAAAGGTTGTACAGAATTCTGTAAAATGAGTTTAAATGCATCAGAATGGCACCTACTGTTTTAAAAGTAGACAAAATGGCATGCTAGAGGCTGTAAACGCTCTGGCGGACGATCTGAGAGGTTTTGCATATTATTTCGACATTAGAATCGCTCTTAGATATTGTTTATCTTAGTAGCGCTATTTTGGTGCTCGAGCGCGAGAGCTTAAAGGGTTGAAAATGCTACTAGACGTACGTAACATGTTATACTTAATAGACAGTGATTGCAGAATGGTAAAGGTTGTACAGAAACAGCTGTAAACAAATTTTAAATGCGTCAGAATGGCACCTACTGTTTTAAAAGTAGACAAAATGGCATGCTAAAGCTTGTAAACGCTCTGGCAGACGATCTGAGACGTTTTGCATGTCCTTTCGATAGTAGAAACGCTCTTAGATTTTGTTTATCTTAATAGCGCTATTTCGGTGCTTGAGCGCGAGAGCTTAATGGGTTGAGAATGCATCTAGACGTACGTAACAAGTAATAATTAATAGACAGAAATTGCAGAATGGTAAAGGTTGTACAGAAACAGCTGTAAACAAATTTTAAATGCAACATAATGGCACCTATTGTTTTAAAAGTAGACAAAATGGCATGCTAAAGCTTGTAAACGTTCTGGCGGACGATCTGAGACGTTTTGCATGTCCTTTCGATAGTAGAAACGCTCTTAGATTTTGTTTATCTTAGTAGCGCTATTTCGGTGCTTGAGCCCGAGAACTTAATGGCATCAGAATGCTACCTGAAGTACGTAATATATTATAATTAATAGACAGTTATTGCAGAATGCTAAAGGTTGTACAGAAATCTGTAAAATGAGTTTAAATGCATCAGAATAGCACCTACAGTTTTAAAAGTAGACAAAATGGCATGCTAGAGCTTGTAAACGCTATGGCGGACGATCTGAGACGTTTTGCATGTCCTTTCGATAGTAGAAACGGTCTTAGATTTTGTTTATCTTTGTAGCGCTATTTCGGTGCTTGAGCGCAAGAGCTTAATGGCATCAGAATGCTACCTGAAGTACGTAATATATTATAATTAATAGACAGTTATTGCAGAATGCTAAAGGTTGTACAGAATTCTGTAAAATGAGTTTAAATGCATCAGAATGGCACCTACTGTTTTAAAAGTAGACAAAATGGCATGCTAGAGCTTGTAAACGCTCTGGCAGACGATCTGAGACGTTTTGCATGTCCTTTCGATAGTAGAAACGCTCTTAGATTTTGTTTATCTTAATAGCGCTATTTCGGTGCTTGAGCGTGAGAGCTTAATGGGTTGAGAATGCTACTAGACGTACGTAACATGTTATAACTAATAGACAGTTTTTGCAGAATGGTAAACGTTGTACAGAAACAGCTGTAAACAAATTTTAAATGCATTAGAATGGCACCTACTGTTTTAAAAGTAGACAAAATGGCATGCTAGAGGCTGTAAACGCTCTGGCGGACGATCTAAGAGGTTTTGCATATTATTTCAACATTAGAAACGCTCTTAGATATTGTTTATCTTAGTAGCGCTATTTTGGTGCTCGAGCGCGACCCATTATTGGCATCAGAATGCTACCTGAAGTATGTACCATTTTATAACTATTAGACAGTTATTGCAGAATGTTAAAGGTTGTACAGAAACAGTTGTAAACAACTTTTAAATGCATCAGAATGGCACCTACTGTTTTAAAAGTAGACAAAATGGCATGCTAGAACTTGTAAACCCTCTGGCGGACGATCTGAGAGGTTTTGCATGTCCTTTCGATAGTAGAAACGCTATTAGATTTTGTTTATCTTAGTAGCGCTATTTCGGTGCTTGAGCCCAAGAGCTTAATGGCATCAGAATGCTATCTAAAGTACGTAATATATTATAATTATTAGGCAGTTGTTGCAGAATGCTAGAGGTTATACAGAAATCTGTAAAATGAATTTAAATTCATCAGAATGGCACCTACTGTTTTAAAAGTAGACAAAATGGCATGCTAAAGCTTGTAAACGTTCTGGCGGACGATCTGAGACGTTTTGCATGGCCTTTCGATAGTAGAAACGCTCTTAGATTTTGTTTATCTTAGTAGCGCTATTTCGGTGCTTGAGCCCGAGAACTTAATGGCATCAGAATGCTACCTGAAGTACGAAATATATTATAATTAATAGACAGTTATTGCAGAATGCTAAAGGTTGTACAGAAATCTGTAAAATGAGTTTAAATGCATCAGAATAGCACCTACAGTTTTAAAAGTAGACAAAATGGCATGCTAGAGCTTGTAAACGCTATGGCGGACGATCTGAGACGTTTTGCATGTCCTTTCGATAGTAGAAACGGTCTTAGATTTTGTTTATCTTTGTAGCGCTATTTCGGTGCTTGAGCGCAAGAGCTTAATGGCATCAGAATGCTACCTGAAGTACGTAATATATTATAATTAATAGACAGTTATTGCAGAATGCTAAAGGTTGTACAGAATTCTGTAAAATGAGTTTAAATGCATCAGAATGGCACCTACTGTTTTAAAAGTAGACAAAATGGCATGCTAGAGGCTGTAAACGCTCTGGCGGACGATCTGAGAGGTTTTGCATATTATTTCGACATTAGAATCGCTCTTAGATATTGTTTATCTTAGTAGCGCTATTTTGGTGCTCGAGCGCGAGAGCTTAAAGGGTTAAAAATGCTACTAGACGTACGTAACATGTTATACTTAATAGACAGTGATTGCAGAATGGTAAAGGTTGTACAGAAACAGCTGTAAACAAATTTTAAATGCGTCAGAATGGCACCTACTGTTTTAAAAGTAGACAAAATAACATGCTAAAGGCTGTAAACGCTCCGGCGGACGATCTGAGACGTTTTGCGTGTCCTTTCGATAGTAGAAACGCTCTTAGATTTTGTTTATCTTAATAGCGCTATTTCGGTGCTTGAGCGTGAGAGCTTAATGGGTTGAGAATGCTACTAGACGTACGTAACATGTTATAATTAATAGACAGTGATTGCAGAATGGTAAACTATGTACAGAAACAGCTGTAAACAAATTTTAAATGCATCAGAATGGCACCTACTGTTTTAAAAGTAGACAAAATGGCATGCTAGAATCTGTAAACGCTCTGGCGGACGATCTAAGAGGTTTTGCATATTATTTCGACATTAGAAACGCTCTTAGATATTGTTTATCTTAGTAGCGCTATTTTGGTGTTCGAGCGCGACCCATTATTGGCATCAGAATGCTACCTGAAGTACGTACCATTTTATAACTATTAGACAGTTATTGCAGAATGTTAAAGGTTGTATAGAAACAGCTGTAAACAAATTTTAAATGCATCAGAATGGCACCTATTGTTTTAAAAGTAGACAAAATGGCATGCTAAAGCTTGTAAACGTTCTGGCGGACGATCTGAGACGTTTTGCATGTCCTTTCGATTGTAGAAACGCTATTAGATTTTGTTTATCTTAGTAGCGCTATTTCGGTGCTTGAGTCCGTGAGCTTAATGACATCAGAATGCTACCTAAAGGCCGTAATATATTATAATTTATAGACAGTTGTTGCAAAATGCTAGAGGTTGTACAGAAATCTGTAAAATGAATTTAAATGCATCAGAATGGCACCTACTGTTTTAAAAGTAGACAAAATGGCATGCTAGAGCTTGTAAACGCTCTGGCAGACGATCTGAGACGTTTTGCATGTCCTTTCGATAGTAGTAACGCTCTTAGATTTTGTTTATCTTAATAGCGCTATTTCGGTGCTTGAGCGCGAAAGCTTAATGAGTTGAGAATGCTACTAGACGTACGTAACATGTTATAATTAATAGACAGTGATTGCAGAATGGTAAACGTTGTACAGAAACAGCTGTAAACAAATTTTAAATGCATCAGAATGGCACCTACTGTTTTAAAAGTAGACAAAATGGCATGCTAGAGTTTGTAAACGCTCTGGCGGACGATCTGAGACGTTTTGCATGTCCTTACGATAGTAGAAACGCTATTAGATTTTGTTTATCTTAATAGCGCTATTTCGGTGCTTGAGCGCGAGAGCTTAATGAGTTGAGAATGCTACTAGACGTACGTAACATGTTATAATTAATAGACAGTGATTGCAGAATGGTAAACGTTGTACAGAAACAGCTGTAAACAAATTTTAAATGCATCAGAATGGCACCTACTGTTTAAAAAGTAGACAAAATGGCATGCTAGAGGCTGTAAACGCTCTGGCGGACGATCTGAGAGGTTTTGCATATTATTTCGACATTAGAAACGCTCTTAGATATTGTTTATCTTAGTAACGCTACTTTGGTGCTCGAGCGCGACCCATTATTGGCATCAGAATGCTACTTGAAGTAAGTACCATTTTATAACTATTAGACAGTTATTGCAGAATGGTAAAGGTTGTACAGAAACAGCTGTGAACAAATTTTAAATGCATCAGAATGGCACCTACTGTTATGAAAGTAGACAAAATGGCATGCTAAAGCTTGTAAACGTTCTGGCGGACGATCTGAGACGTTTTGCATGTCCTTTCGACAGTAGAAACGCTCTTAGATTTTGTTTATCTTAGTAGCGCTATTTCGGTGCTAGAGCCCGAGAACTTAATGGCATCAGAATGCTACCTGAAGTACGTAATATATTATAATTAATAGACAGTGATTGCAGAATGCTAAATGTTGTACAGAAATGTGTAAAATGAGTTTAAATGCATCAGAATGGCATCTACTGTTTTAAAAGTAGACAAAATGTTATGCTAGAGCTTGTAAACGCTATGGCGGACGATCTGAGACGTTTTGCATGTCCTTTCGATAGTAGAAACGGTCTAGATTTTGTTTATCTTTGTAGCGCTATTTCGGTGCTTGAGCGCAAGAGCTTAATGGCATCAGAATGCTACCTGAAGTACGTAATATATTATAATTAATAGACAGTTATTGCAGAATGCTAAATGTTGTACAGAAACAGCTGTAAACAAATTTTAAAAGCATCGGAATGGCACCTACTGTTTTAAAAGTGGACAAAATATCTTGCTTGGGGCTCTAAACGTTCTGACGGACGATCTGAGACGTTTTTTATATCATGACGGTCGTACAAACGCTCTTAGATATAGTTTATCTCAGTAGCACTATTTCGGTGCTTTAGCGTAACCGCTTAGTGTCATCAGAATACTACTAGAAGACCGTAACATATTATAATTAATAGACAGTTATTGCAGAATGCTAAAAGTTGTACAGAAACAGCTGTAAACTAAGTTTAAATGCATCAGAATTGCACCTACTGTCTTAACAGTGGACAAAATTTCTTGCTTGGTTCTCTAAACGTTCTGACGGACGATCTGAAAGTTTTTTCATATCATAACTATATTACAAACGCTCTTAGATATAGTTTATCTTAGTAGCACTATTTCGGTGCTTGAGCGTAACCGCTTAGTGGCATCAGAATGCTACTAGAAGACCGTAACATATTATAATTAATAGACTGTTAAGGACTTTATAAACTTTTGCCGCCTCTCTTGCATTCTGAATTCATACTGTGCGCAGTAGACTGCCAGGCCGGCTTTCGGCTCTAAAAACTCACTTACGTTCCTTCTGTCAACGTGGCAGCATGCGAACCGGTCCGCTCTGCGAAAGTAATTATTTTTCACATGTTTAAATGTTAAACTGTTCGTGTAAATTTATAGCAAATAAATTACCTACTTTGCTTTCAACGAGTGTATAATTCAGTGAAGAAAATAAATCCATAGAGTCCATTAAATTCCAAGGCGAGCTGGCAATCAGGAATTTTCCAAATAACGGAAAACTGAGAAGGCTCCACAACATTGGTCCTACAGAGCCAGGATTAAACCACATTAGGTCATTGCGAGTCCAATCAACAGCGACAGCATTCGACAACATTGGTCATTGGCAAGTACAAAAGCATATTCAGTTGTGTATTGCATTGCATGTAATCAACCGCAAGGAAGCAGCGTTCCATATTCGCCACAACGCGTGGAACGAAGAGGGCACATGCGGTGCCCGTAAGAGAGGAAGCGAGATAGCTGAGCAACGCCAACGTTTCCCGCCCATTCGGGTGCAGCTGCAAGCCGGCAGTCTGCGGCGTCTCGTTCAGACCACAGTAACGAAAAGGAGGCACGCACCAATATCAATGTAAGCCTGATTTTCCTATGCATAAATTTGGTTTACTTCGTCTGTGTTTGCATGTGTGCTTAAGTTCAGCTGTGTATTATAGCATAAACAAATGGTTTATGAGTTATATAAACAAGGTAATCGCGTAAAATGCCAAGTTGCTTTGTCCATGCGTGATTAAAATAACCCCTGCATTTTCAAATTGCAGAGCCGTTTGCGTTGTTAAAACAGTCTCGCGTTCGTGGCGCAATTTGGTCTTGCGTAGTACACGGCCAGCCGCGTCGTGATTCATTCCGAATACCGGAGGCGTACCAAATTCGCGCCAGAGGCGTGCGAAAGGTTTTATCATTAAAGAATATTTCAGATTCTGCAAGTAGTAAGGCTACCACGCGTAGCAGCTTGCCTGAAATATCGCTGATTTCAGATTCTGCAAGTAGTAAGGCTACCACGCGTAGCATCTTGCCTGAAATATCACAGATAGTTGACCCGTTGGGTCCGCGTACCAGAAGCGTACAAAATTCACGCCAGTGGCGTACGAACAGTTTTCATCCTTAAGTTGTTTTCATTTCAACAATTATGAATTCGCTTGTTAGGGCGCGTGGCTCTGTCAAAGGCAAGCTTACGAGTTTCGCAAAATACGTGCAATCGTTGCAAGCAATTTACGAGGTAGATCAATCGTTATCTAGCATTCAAATTATTCAGTTACAAGAAAGATTGAATAATGCAGCCACATTGTTATCAGAATATGATGCGGTTTATGAACAAATTTTAGAAGCCAGTGAGGATGCAGAACGGGAAATACAACAGCGAGTCGAATTTGAAGACTCTTATTATTTTGCAATCGCACAAGCTAAATATTTGATTAATGAATACAACAGCCAGTCTGATGTTGCATTAGATCGTTCTGGATCGCCTGCTGGTAGCTTAAGATCAGGGCATTCAAACTGCAGCTCGCAGTGTAATACGCCATCGTTTAGGCTTCCTACCATTTCCATTCCCAAATATTCAGGGAACGTGTCAGAATGGTTGGAATTTCGTGAGATTTTTATTAGTTTAATTCATGAGAATCAAGCGCTAACTAATATTCAAAAGCTGCATTACTTAAAGGCTAGTTTACAGGGTGATGCAAGCCAAATTATAAAAAGTTTAGAGTTTACTGCGGGTAATTATACTCTAGCTTGGGAGACATTGTGCAATCGATACAATGATCCAAAAATTCTGGTTCATAACCACCTCAAGGCTATTTTCGAGCTTGAATCTTGCAGTAAGGAATCTGCAACTAAATTACGTACGATTAGCGATATGTTATTCAAACATTTTGCAGCAATCAAATCATTAGCTACCGAAAGCGAGCTTCTTGATTTTGTTATAATTTATGTAGTTTCTAAAAAACTGGACCCCACTACATTTCGTGAATGGGAGGTCCTTAGAAACCGGTCAAGTTCTGACCTGCCTAATCTTGATGAGTTCAAGGAATTCTTACAAAATACAGCAAATCTTCTAGAAACTCTAGAGGTAAAAGATAGCAAGCTTGTACCCGAAAGGTCTTCCAAGGTACATTCTAAATCATTTGTGTCGGGTACCCCTTCGTGTCCACTTTGTAAAGGATCTCATTCCTTGTACAAATGCGATAAGTTTGTCAAGCTGTCTGTTCTTGACAGAAAGTCAAAGGCAAAAGAGCTCCGCGTATGCTTTAATTGCCTAACTCAGGGTCACCTATCGAGCCTCTGTAGCTCCAAATATACGTGTAGAAAGTGCAAATCAAGACACAACACACTTCTTCATGAGGACAAACCTCAAAATGCTTCTTCTAGTCAACCAGGATCTGCGATGTCGGCAGAAACCCCTGTTGAACTAAACCAATCGATTTCGGCATTCTGTTCGAATGCTTTGCAGGTACTCTTACCTACGGCTACCGCTAAACTCATCGCTGATGATGGTACGCCTCATGTTGTGCGAATCCTGCTCGATTCCGGTTCCCAATCGAACTTCATACGTTCAGATTTGTGTAAAAGGTTGAAACTTCCAACTCGCGAAGTCAACGTTACTGTTTCTGGCTTAAGTAAAGCCACTTCTCAATGGGTGATTCATTGCAAATCGCTCAGAAAAGATTCTTATCAGTAGAGAATATTTCAGATTCTGCAAGTAGTAAGGCTACCACGCGTAGCATCTTGCCTGAAATATCCCAGATTTCAGATTCTGCAAGTAGTAAGGCTACCACGCGTAGCATCTTACCTGAAATATCCCAGATTTCAGATTCTGCAAGTAGTAAGGCTACCACGCGTAGCATCTTGCCTGAAATATCCCAGATTTCAGATTCTACAAGTAGTAAGGCTACCAATCGTAGCAGCTTGTCTGAAATTTCCCAGATAGTTGACCCGCTGGGTCTGTCAAGCCTTTGGTGGCACGGTCCCACCTGGCTAAGCGAAGGTGAGGCATCTTGGCCTACTTCCATGTTCAATATTTCAGATTCTACAAGTGGTAAGGCTACCAATCGTAGCAGCTTGTCTGAAATATCCCATATTTCAAATTCTACAAGTAGTAAGGCTACCAAGCGTAGCATCTTGTCTGAAAGATCGCAGATATTTGACCCGCTGGGTCTGTTAAGCCTTTGGTGGCATGGTCCCACCTGGCTAAGCGAAGGTGAGGCCTCTTGGCCTACTTCCAAACATGTTCGTGCTGAGCTTCCAGAATTCAAAAAAGAAGTTCAGAGTCTTCCTGTAACCTCTGTTGAACCATTTCCGTTCAATCAGTATTCAAGCTTTGCTCGCTTACAACGAGTTATAGCTTATTGCTTTCGTTTTCATAACAATGCGCGAGCCCCTAAGGCTGATCGTCTTTCTGGTCCCCTCTCTACAGATGAACTGCAAGCATCTATTGTAAGGCTTGCCAGGTTCTCCCAACGCGAGTCATTTCCGGACGAACTTAAACTGTTGTCACAGAGCAAGCCTGTGAAACAATCTTCTGCTTTGATATCCCTGAATCCCTTTCTGGATTCCGAGGGACTGCTAAGAGTTGGTGGTAGGCTCCACAACTCTCAATTACCCTTTGACAAGAAGTTTCCTCTAGTGATTTCTGGCAAACATCCATTCGCCAAACTCCTAGTATCGCATGAGCATCTTCGGCTTCTCCATGCCGGACCTCAAATGCTGTTAGCTAATCTCAGAGAACGATATTGGATCACCTCTGGCAGAAATATCGTCAAGCAAGTGGTTCATCAATGCTTACGGTGTTTTAGATTCTCTCCTAAGTTAACTGAACCCATAATGGGAGACCTGCCAGCCTCTCGTACTCAATCATCGCCCCCATTTCATACGACTGGTATTGATTATGGTGGACCTTTCATGATAAAGGATCGCAAGGGACGTGGTTCTAAACTAGTAAAGTCCTACCTTTGTCTATTCGTTTGTTTCGTCACAAAGGCAGTGCACCTTGAATTGGTCGCTGATCTTTCTACTGAAACCTTCTTAATGGCTTTTCGCCGGTTTGTGGCTCGACGAGGCAAACCGCTCCATGTCTACTCAGACAACGGCACTAACTTTGTAGGCGCTAATTCCGAGTTAATCGAATTAGGCAATTTTCTCGCGGAACAAAACCCTGCTATTTCCGAATCAGTCGCGAACGACGGAGTAGCTTGGCATTTTATACCCGCGCACAGTCCCCACTTTGGCGGATTGTGGGAGGCCGGAATCAAGTCCTCCAAACATCACATACGTCGCGTTATAGGTAACGCTAGTCTAAATTATGATGAATTTAGCAGTTTGTTAGCACAGGTGGAAGCGACCTTAAACTCCCGACCCCTGTCCCCTTTGTCCTCTGATCCAAACGACCTTCAGCCTTTGACTCCTGCTCATTTCCTGATTGGTCGTCCGTTGGTGTCACTGCCTGATCCCAACGTTACTGAGATAGCCGAGTCTCGGCTGTCTAAATACCAGAGAATACAACAACTTCACCAGAATGTGTGGAAGAGATGGAGTAAAGAGTACATCTCGGAACTCCAAAAGCGCACCAAATGGCGCACGCATCTTTCGGACCTCCAGCCTGGTTCCATGGTCCTCATCAAGGATGACAATCTACCCCCTCTGAAGTGGAGGTTAGGCCGGGTCACCGAGCTGCACCCTGGCCTTGACGGCGTTACGCGTGTGGCGTCAGTGAACACTGTGTCAGGAATCGTGAAACGATCCTTCGCCAAATTGTGCCCGCTACCTAGTGTTGTGAACTAGTGCGTTAGCGTTCAGCGCAGTGTTCGTAAGGCCTTTTGGCTCCCCATTGTTCGGGTTTTCTTGTACTCGATTAAGATCCATGTACTATTATGCTTTGTATATATGTGTGTTCATGTTACATGTTTTACTCTAGCTGTTACATGTCAACTCTGTACTGTTTTATTTGAAAGGTTACCCTTTCCAAGGCGGGCGGTATGTTAAGGACTTTATAAACTTTTGCCGCCTCTCCTGCATTCTGAATTCATACTGTGCGCAGTAGACTGCCGGGCCGGCTTTCGGCTCTAAAAACTCACTTACGTTCCTTCTGTCAACGTGGCAGCATGCGAACCGGTCCGCTCTGCGAAAGTAATTATTTTTCACATGTTTAAATGTTAAACTGTTCGTGTAAATTTATAGCAAATAAATTACCTACTTTGCTTTCAACGAGTGTATAATTCAGTGAAGAAAATAAATCCATACAGTCCATTAAATTCCAAGGCGAGCTGGCAATCAGGAATTTTCCAAATAACGGAAAACTGAGAAGGCTCCCCAACATAGACAGTTATTGCAGAATGCTAAAAGTTGTACAGAAACAGCTGTAAACTAAGTTTAAATGCATCAGAATTGCACCTACTGTCTTAAGAGTGGACAAAATTTCTTGCTTGGGTCTCTAAACGTTCTGACGGACGATCTGAGACGTTTTTCATATCATAACTATAGTACAAACGCTCTTAGATATAGTTTATTTCAGTAGCACTATTTCGGTGCTTGAGCGTAACCGCTTACTGGCATCAGAATGCTACTAGTAGTCCGTAAGATATTATAATTAATAGACAGTTATTGCAGAATGCTAAAAGTTGTACAGAAACAGCTGTAAACTAAGTTTAAATGCATCAGAATTAGGTACACCTACTGTTTTAAAAGTGGACAAAATTTCTTGCTTGGGTCTCTAAACGTTCTGACGGACGATCTGAGACGTTTTTCATATCATAACTATAGTACAAACGCTCTTAGATATAGTTTGTCTCAGTAGCACTATTTCCGTGCTTGAGCGTAACCGTTTAGTGGCATCAGAATGCTACTAGAAGACCGTAAGATATTATAATTAATAGACAGTTATTGCAGAATGCTAAAGGTTGTACACAAACAGCTGTAAACTACGTTTAAATGCATCAAAATGGCACCTACTGATTTAAAAGTGGACAAAATGACATGCTTGAGTCTCTGAACTTTCTGACGGACGATCTGAGACGTTTTTCATATCATAACTATAGTACAAACGCTCTTAGATATAGTTTATCTCAGTAGCACTATTTCGGAGCTTGAGCGCAACCGCTTAGTGGCATCAGAATGCTACTAGAAGACCGTAACATATTATAATTAATAGACAGTTATTGCAGAATGCTAAAAGTTGTACAGAAACAGCTGTAAACTAAGTTTAAATGCATCAGAATTGAACCTACTGTTTTAAAAGTGGACAACATTTCTTGCTTGGGTCTCTAAACGTTCTGACGGACGATCTGAGACGTTTTTCATACCATAACTATAGTACAAACGTTCTTAGATATTGTTATCTTAGTAGCGTTATTTTGGTGCTTTAGCGTAACCGCTTAGTGGCATCAGAATGCTACTAGTAGTCCGTAACATCTATAATATACAGACAGTTATTGCAGAATGCTAAATGTTGTACAGAAACAGCTGTAAACTACGTTTACATGCATCAAAATGGCACCTACTGTTTTAAAAGTGGACAAAATGGCATGCTTGAGTCTCTGACGTTCTGACGGACGATCTGAGACTTTTTGTATATCATAACTATATTACAAATGCTCTTAGATATAGTTTATCTCAGTAGCACTATTTCGGTGCTCGAGCGCAACCGCTTAGTGGCATCAGGATGCTACTAGAAGACCGTAACATATTATAATTAATAGACAGTTATTGCAGAATGCTAAAAGTTGTACAGAAACAGCTGTAAACTAAGTTTAAATGCATCAGAATAGAACCTACTGTTTTAAAAGTGGACAAAATTTCTTGCTTGGGTCTCTAAACGTTCTGACGGACGATCTGAGACGTTTTTCATATCATAACTATAGTAGAAACGTTCTTAGATATAGTTTATCTCAGTAGCACTATTTCGGTGCTTGAGCGTAACCGCTTAGTGGCATCAGAATGCTACTAGAAGACAAAAAGATATTATAATCAATAGACAGTTATTGCAGAATGCTAAAAGTTGTACAGAAACAGCTGTAAACTAATTTTAAATGCATCAGAATGGCACCTACTGTTGTACAAGTTGACAAAATGGCATGCTAGAGCCTGTAAACGCTCTGGCGGACGATCTGAGACGTTTTGCATGTCATTTCGAAGGTAGAAACGCTCTTAGATTTTGTTTATCTTAGTGGCGCTATTTCGGTGCTTGAGCGCAACCGCTTGGTGGCATCAGATTGCTACTAGAAGTACGTAACATATTATAATTAATAGACAGTTATTACAAAATGCTAAAGGTTGTACAGAAACCTACTGTTTTAAAAGTATACAAAATGGCATGCTGGGGACTCTAAACGTTCTGACGGACAATCTGAGAGGTGTTTCATATCATAACTATAGTACAAACGCTCTTAGATATTGTTTATCTTAGTAGCGCTATTTCGGTGTTTGAGCGCAACCGCTTAAGGGCATCATGATGCTACTAGAAGTACGTAGCATTTATAATTAATAGACAGTTATTGCAGAATGCTAAAGTTTGTACAGAACAGCTGTAAACTAATTTTAAATGCATCAGAATGGCACCTACTGTTTTAAAAGTAGACAAAATGGCCTGCTAGAACCTGTAAACGCTCTGGCAGATAATCTGAGACGTTTTACATATATTTTCGATAGTAGAAACGCTCTTAGATTTTGTTTATCTTAGTAGCGCTATTTCGGTGCTTGAGCGCAACCGGCTAGTGGCATCAGAATGCTACTAGAAGTCCGTAACATATTATAATTAATAGACAGTTATTGCAAAATGCTAAAGGTTGTAAAGAAACAACTGTAAACTAAATTTAAATGCATTGGAATGGCACCTACTGTTTTAAAAGTATACAAAATGGCATGCTGGGGACTCTAAACGTTCTGACGGACAATCTGAGAGGTGTTTCATATCATAACTATAGTACAAACGCTCTTAGATATTGTTTATCTTAGTAGCGCTATTTCGGTGTTTGAGCGCAACCGCTTAAGGGCATCAGAATGCTACTAGAAGTACGTAACATTTATAATTAATAGACAGTTATTGCAGAATGCTAAAGATTGTACAGAACAGCTGTAAACTTATTTTAAATGCATCAGAATGGCACCTACTGTTTTAAAAGTAGACAAAATGGCCTGCTAGAACCTGTAAACGCTCTGGCAGATGATCTGAGACGTTTTGCATATCTTTACGATAGTAGAAACGCTCTTAGATTTACTTTATCTTAGTAGCGCTATTTCGGTGTTTGAGCGCAACCGCTTAAGGGCATCAGAATGCTACTAGAAGTACGTAACATTTATAATTAATAGACAGTTATTGCAGAATGCTAAAGATTGTACAGAACCAGCTGTAACCTAATTTTAAATGCATCAGAATGGCACCTACTGTTTTAGAAGTAAACAAAATGGCATGCTAGAGCCTGTAAACGCTCTGGCGGACGATTTGAGAAGTTTTGCATATTATTTCGACATTATAAACGCTCTTAGATTTTGTTTATCTTAGTAGCACTATTTCAGTGCTATAGCGCGAACCATTAATGGCAGCAGAATGCTACCTGAAGTACGTACCATTTTATAATTAATAAAACAGTTATTGCAGAATGCTAAAGGTTGTACAGAAACAGCTGTAAACTAAGTTTAAATGCATCAAAATTGCACCTACTGTTTTAAAAATGGACAAAATTTTTTGCTTGGGTCTCTAAAAGTTTTGACGGACGATCTCAAACGTTTTTCATATCATAACTATAGCAAAAACGCTCTTAGATATAGTTTATCTTAGTAGCACTATTTCGGTGCTTGAGCGTAACCGCTTAGTGGCATCAGAATGCTACTAGAAGACCGTAACATATTATAATTAATAGACAGTTATTGCAGAATGCTAAAAGTTGTACAGAAACAGCTGTAAACTAAGTTTAAATGCATCAGAATTGCACCTACTGTTTTAAAAGTGGACAAAATTTATTGCTTGGGTCTCTAAACGTTCTGACGGACGATCTGAGACGTTTTTCATATCATAACTATAGTACTAACGCTCTTAGATATTGTTTATCTTAGTAGCGTTATTTCGGTGCTTGAGCGCAACTGCTTAGTGGCATCAGATTGCTACTAGTAGTCCGTAACATTTATCATATACAGACAGTTATTGCAGAATGCTAAATGTTGTACAGAAACAGCTGTAAACTACGTTTAAATGCATCAAAATGGCACCTACTGTTTTAAAAGTGGACAAAATAGCATGCTCGAGTCTCTGACGTTCTGACGGACGATCTGAGACTTTTTTCATATCATAACTATAGTACAAATGCTCTTAGGTATTGTTTATCTCAGTAGCACTATTTCGGTGCTTGAGCGCAACCGCTTAGTGGCATCAGAATGCTACTAGTAGTCCGTAACATTAATAATATACAGACAGTTATTACAGAATGCTAAAGTTTGTACAGAAACAGCTGTAAACTACGTTTAAATGCAACAGAATGGCACCTACTGATTTAAAAGTGGACAAAATGGCATGCTTGAGTCTCTAAACTCTCTGACGGACGATCTGAGACGATTTTCATATAATAACTATAGCACAAACGCTCTTAGATATAGTTTATCTCAGTAGCACTATTTCGGTGCTTGAGCGTAACCGCTTAGTGGCATCAGAATGCTACTAGAAGACCGTAAGATATTATAATTAATAGACAGTTATTGCAGAATGCTAAAAGTTGTACAGAAACAGCTGTAAACTAAGTTTAAATGCATCAGAATTACACCTACTGTTTTAAAAGTGGACAACATTACTTGCTTGGGTCTCTAAACGTTCTGACGGACGATCTGAGACGTTTTTCATATCATAACTATAGTACTAACGCTCTTAGATATTGTTTATCTTAGTAGCGTTATTTCGGTGCTTGAGCGCAACCGCTTAGTGGCATCAGATTGCTACTAGTAGTCCGTAACATTTATCATATACAGACAGTTATTGCAGAATGCTAAATGTTGTACAGAAACAGCTGTAAACTACGTTTAAATGCATCAAAATGGCACCTACTGTTTTAAAAGTGGACAAAATGGCATGCTTGAGTCTCTGAACGTTCGGACGGACGATCTGAGACTTTTTTCATATCATAACTATAGTACAAATGCTCTTAGATATAGTTTATCTCAGTAGCACTATTTCGGTGCTCGAGCGCAATTGCTTAGTGGCATCAGAATGCTACTAGAAGACCGTAACATATTATAATTAATAGACAGTTACTGCAGAATGCTAAAGCTTGTACAGAAACAGCTGTAAACTAAGTTTGAATGCATCAAAATTGCACCTACTGTTTTAAAAATGGACAAAATTTTTTGCTTGGGTCTCTAAACGTTCTGACGGGCGATCTGAAACGTTTTTCATATCATAGCTATAGTACAAACGCTCTTAGAAATTGTTTATCTTTGTAGCACCATTTCGGTGCTTGAGCGTAACCGCTTAGTGGCATCAGAATGCTACTAGAAGGCCGTAACATATTATAATTAATAGACAGTTATTGCAGAATGCTAAAAGTTGTACAGAAACAGCTGTAAACTAAGTTTAAATGCTTCAGAATGGCACCTACTTATTTAAAAGTGGACAAAATTTCTTACTTGGGTCTCTAAACGTTCTGACGGACGATCTGAGACGTTTTTCATATCATAACTATAGTAGAAACGTTCTTAGATATAGTTTATCTCAGTAGCACTATTTCGGTGCTTGAGCGTAACCGCTTAGTGGCATCAGAATGCTACTAGAAGACAAAAAGATATTATAATTAGTAGACAGTTATTGCAGAATGTTAAAAGTTGTACAGAAACAGCTGTAAACTAATTTTAAATGCATCAGAATGGCACCTACTGTTGTACAAGTAGACAAAATGGCATGCTAGAGCCTGTAAACGCTCTGGCGGACGATCTGAGACGTTTTGCATGTCATTTCGAAGGTAGAAACGCTCTTAGATTTTGTTTATCTTAGTGGCGCTATTTCGGTGCTTGAGCGCAACCGCTTGGTGGCATCAGATTGCTACTAGAAGTACGTAACATATTATAATTAATAGACAGTTATTACAAAATGCTAAAGGTTGTACAGAAACAACTGTAAACTAATTTTAAATGCATCAGCATGGCACCTACTGTTTTAAAAGTATACAAAATGGCATGCTGGGGACTCTAAACGTTCTGACGGACAATCTGAGAGGTGTTTCATATCATAACTATAGTACAAACGCTCTTTAGATATTGTTTATCTTAGTAGCGCTATTTCGGTGTTTGAGCGCAACCGCTTAAGGGCATCATGATGCTACTAGAAGTACGTAGCATTTATAATTAATAGACAGTTATTGCAGAATGCTAAAGTTTGTACAGAACAGCTGTAAACTAATTTTAAATGCATCAGAATGGCACCTACTGTTTTAAAAGTAGACAAAATGGCCTGCTAGAACCTGTAAACACTCTGGCAGATTATCTGAGACGTTTTGCATATCTTTTCGATAGTAGAAACGCTCTTAGATTTTGTTTATCTTAGTAGCGCTATTTCGGTGCTTGAGCGCAACCGCTTAAGGGCATCAGAATGCTACTAGAAGTACGTAACATTTATAATTAATAGACAGTTATTGCAGAATGCTAAAGGTTGTACAGAAACAGCTGTAACCTAATTTTAAATGCATCAGAATGGCACCTATTGTTTTAGAAGTAAACAAAATGGCATGCTAGAGCCTGTAAACGCTCTGGCGAATGATCTGAGGCGTTTTGCATGTCATTTCGATAGTAGAAATAATCTTAGATTTTGTTTATCTTCGTAGCGCTATTTCGGTGCTTGAGCGCGACCGCTTAATGGCATCAGAATGCTACTTAAAGTACATAATATCTATAATTAATAGACCGTTATAGCAGATTGCTAAAGGTTGTACAGAAACCACTGTAAACTAAGTTTAAATGCATCAGAATTGCACCAACTGTTTTAAAAGTAGACAAAATGGCCTGCTAGAGCCTGGAAACGGTATGGCTGATGAGACGTTTTGCATATCATTTCGATAGTAGAAACGCTCTTAGATATTGATTATTTTAGTAGCGCTATATCGGTGTTTGAGCGCAACCCCTTAATGGCATCAGATTGCTACTAGAAGTACGTAACATTATAATTAATAGACAGTTATTGCAGAATGCTAAAGGTTGTACAGAAACAGCTGTAAACTAAGTTTAAATGCATCAAGATTGCACCTACTGTTTTAAAAATGGACAAAATTTTTTGCTTGGGTCTCTAAACGTTCTGACGAACGATCTGAAACGTTTTTCATATCATAACTATATTACAAACGCTCTTAGATATAGTTTATCTTAGTAGCACTATTTCGGTGCTTTAGCGTAACCGCTTAGTGGCATCAGAATGCTACTAGAAGACCGTAACATATTATAATTAATAGACAGTTATTGCAGAATGCTAAAGGTTGTACAGAAACAGCTGTAAACTAAGTTTAAATGAATCAGAATTGCACCTACTGTTTTAAGAGTGGACAAAATTTCTTGCTTGGGTCTCTGACGTTCTGACGGACGATCTGAGATTTTTTTCATATCATAACTATAGTACAAATGCTCTTAGATATAGTTTATCTCAGTAGCACTATTTCGGTGCTTGAGCGCAACCGCTTAGTGGCATCAGAATGCTACTAGAAGAACGTAACATATTATAATTAATAGACAGTTATTGCAGAATGCTAAAGGTTATACAGAAACAGCAGTAAACTAGGTGTAAATGCATCTAAATTGCACCTACTGTTTTAAAAATAGACAAAATTTTTTGCTTGGGTCTCTAAACGTTTTGACGAACGATCTGAAACGTTTTTCATATCATAACTATAGTACAAATGCTCTTAGATATAGTTTATCTTAGTAGCACTATTTCGGTGCTTGAGCGTAACCGCTTAGTGGCATCAGAATGCTACTAGAAGACCGTAAGATATTATAATTAATAGACAGTTATTGCAGAATGTTAAAAGTTGTACAGAAACAACTGTAAACTAATTTTAAATGCATCAGAATTGCTCCTACTGTTTTAAAAGTGGAAAAAATTTCTTGCTTGGGTCTCTAAACGTTCTGACGGACGATCTGAGACGTTTTTCATATCATAACTATAGTACAAACGCTCTTAGATATTGTTTATCTTAGTAGCGTTATTTCAGTGCTTGAGCGCAACCGCCTAGTGGCATCAGAATGCTACTAGTAGTCCGTAACATTTATAATATACAGACAGTTATTGCAGAATGCTAAATGTTGTACAGAAACAGCTGTAAACTACGTTTAAATGCATCAAAATGGCACCTACTGTTTTAAAAGTGGACAAAATGGCATGCTTGAGCCTCTGACGTTCTGACGGACGATCTGAGACTTTTTTCATATCATAACTATAGTACAAATGCTCTTAGATATAGTTTATCTCAGTAGCACTATTTCGGTGCTTGAGCGTAACCGCTTGTGGCATCAGAATGCTACTAGAAGACCGTAACATATTATAATTAATAGACAGTTATTGCAGAATGCTAAAGCTTGTACAGAAACAGCTGTAAACTAAGTTTAAATGCATCAAAATTGCACCTACTGTTTTAAAAATAGACAAAATTTTTTGCTTGGGTCTCTAAACGTTCTGACGGACGATCTGAAACGTTTTTCATATCATAACTTTAGTACAAATGCTCTTAGATATAGTTTATCTTAGTAGCACTATTTCGGTGCTTGAGCGTAACCGCTTAGTGGCATCAGAATGCTACTAGAAGACCGTAACATATTATAATTAATAGACAGTTATTGCAGAATGCTAAAGCTTGTACAGAAACAGCTGTAAACTAAGTTTAAATGCATCAAAATTGCACCTACTGTTTTAAAAATAGACAAAATTTTTTGCTTGGGTCTCTAAACGTTCTGACGGACGATCTGAAACGTTTTTCATATCATAACTATAGTACAAACGCTCCTAGAAATTGTTTATCTTAGTAGCACCATTTCGGTGCTTGAGCGTAACCGCTTAGTGGCATCAGAATGCTACTAGAAAACCGTAACATATTATAATTAATAGACAGTTATTGCAGAATGCTAAAAGTTGTATAGAAACAGCTGTAAACTAAGTTTAAATGCATCAGAATTGCACCTACTGTTTTAAAAGTGGACAAAATTTCTTGCTTGGGTCTCTAAACGTTCTGACGGACGATCTGAGACGTTTTTCATATCATAACTATAGTACAAACGCTCTTAGATATAGTTTATCTCAGTAGCACTATTTTGGTGCTTGAGCGTAACCGCTTAGTGGCATCAGAATGCTACTAGAAAACCGTAAGATATTATAATTAATAGACAGTTATTGCAGAATGCTAAAAGTTGTACAGAAACAGCTGTAAACTAAGTTTAAATGCATCAGAATTGCACCTACTGTTTTAAAAGTGGACAAAATTTCTTGTTTGGGTCTCTAAACGTTCTGACGGACGATCTGAGACGTTTTTTCATATCATAACTATAGTGAAAACGTTCTTAGATATTGTTTATCTTAGTAGCGCTATTTCGGTGCTTGAGCGCAACCGCTTAGTGGCATCAGAATGCTACTAGTAGTCCGTAACATTTATAATATACAGACAGTTATTGCAGAATGCTAAATGTTGTACAGAAACAGCTGTAAACTACGTTTAAATGCATCAATATGGCAGCTACTGTCTTAAAAGTGGACAAAATGGCATGCTGGAGACTCTAAACGTTCAGACGGACGATCTGACACGTTTTTCATATCATAACTATAGTACAAACGTTCTTAGATATTGTTTATCATAGTAGCGCTATTTTGATGCTTGAGCGC
Organism: Agriotes lineatus; assembly: GCA_940337035.1. NCBI lineage: Eukaryota > Metazoa > Arthropoda > Insecta > Coleoptera > Elateridae > Agriotes > Agriotes lineatus. The sequence goes on along the minus strand of OW679196.1, from coordinate 87,547,586 downwards.
AACCGCTTAGCGGCATCAGAATGCTACTAGAAGTACGTAACATATTATAATTAATAAACAGTTTTTGCAGAATGCTAAAGGTTGTACAGAAACAACTGTAAACTAAATTTAAATGCATCAGAATGGCATCTACTTTTTAGAAGTAGACAAAATGGCATGCTAGAGTCTCTAAACGATCTGACGACGCTCTGCGACGTTTTTCATATCATTACTATAGTACAAACGCTCTTCGATATTGTTTAACTTAGTAGCGCTACTTGGTTGTTTGAGCGCAACCGCTTATTGGCATCAGAATGCTATTCGAAGTACGTAACATTTATAATTAATAGGCGGTTATTGCAGAATGCTAAAGATTGTACAAAAACAGCTGTCAACTAAGTTTAAATGCAACAGAGTGAGTGGCACGTACTGTTTTAGAAATAGACAAGATGGCATGCTAGAGCCTGTAAATGCTCTGGCGGACAATCTGACACGTTTTGCATATGATTTCGAAAGTAGAAACGCTCTTAGATTTTGTTTATATTAGTAGGGCTATTTCGGTTCTTGAGCGCGAGAGCTTAATGGCATAAGAATGCTACCTGCAGTACGTAACATTTATAATTAATAGACAGTTATTGCAGAATGCTAAAGGTTGTAGAGAAACAGCTGTAAACAAATTTTAAATGCAACAGAGTGAGTGGCACGTACTGGTTTAGAAATAGCCAAATGGTATGCTAGAGCCTGTAAACGCTCTAGCGGACAACCTGGGGCGTTTTGAATACCATTTCAATATTAGAAACGCTCTTAGATTTTGTTTATATTAGTAGCGCTATTTAGGTTCTTTCGCGCTACCGCTTAATGGCATCAGAATGCTAATAGAAGTACGTAACATAGTATAATTAATAGACAGTTATTGCTTAATGCTAAATGTTATACAGAAACAACTGTAAACAAATTTTAAATGCATCAGAATGGCACCTACTGTTTTAAAAGTAGACAAAATGGCATGCTAGATCCTGCAAACGCTCTGGCGAATGATCTGTCACGTTTTGCATGCTATTTCGATAGTAGAAACGGTTTTAGATTTTGTTTATCTTCGTAGCGCTATTTCGGTGCTTGAGCGCGAGAGCTTAATGGCATCATAATGCTACCTGAAGTACATAATGTATTATAATTATTAGACAGTTATTGCAGAATGCTAAAGGTTGTACAGGAACAGCTGTAAACTAATTTTAAATGCATCAGAATTGCACCTACTGTTTTAAAAGTAGACAAAATGGCATGCTAGAGCTTGTAAACGCTCTGGCGGACGATCTGAGACGTTTTGCATGTCATTTCGATAGTAGAAACGCTCTTAGATTTTGTTTATCTTAGTAGCGCTATTTCGGTGCTTGAGCGCGAGAGCTTAATGGCATCAGCATGCTGAAGTACGTAATATATTATAATTAATAGACAGTTATTGCAGAATGTTAAAGGTTGTGCAGAAAGCTGTAAAATAAGATTAAATGCATCAGAATGGCACCTACTGATTTAGAAGTAGACAAAATGGCATGCTAGAGGCTGTAAACGCTCTGGCGGAGGGTCTGAGACTTTTTCCATATCATTTCAATAATAAAAACGCTCTTAGATATTATTTATCTTAGTAGTGCTATTTCGGTGCTTAAGCGCGACCGCTTAATGGCATCAGAATGCTACCTGAAGTACGTAACATATTATAATTATTAGACAGTTACTGCAGAATGCTAAAGGTTGTACAGAAACAGCTGTAAACGAATTTTAAATGCATCAGAATTGCACATACTCTTTTACAAGTAGACGAAATGGCATGCTAGAGCCTGTAAACGCTCTGGCGGACGATCTGAGACGATTTGCATATTATTTCGATAGTAAAAACGCTCTGAGATCTTCTTTATCTTTATCTTAGTAGCGCTATTTCGGTGCTTATGGGCGAGAGCTTAATGGCATCAGAATGATACCTGAAGTATGTAACATATTATAATTGGTAGACAGTTATTGCAGAATGCTAAAGGTTGTACAGAAACAACTGTAAACTAATTTTAGATGCATCAGAATGTCACCTACTGTTATAAAAGTAGACAAAATGGCATGCTGTAGCCTGTAAACGTGCTGACGGACGATCTGCGACGTTTTACATATCATAACTATAGTGAAAACGCTCTTAGACATTGTTTATCTTAGTAGGGCTATTTCGGTGCTTGAGCGCAACCCCTTAATGGGATCAGAATGGTACCTGAAGTACGTAACATATTATAATTAATAGACAGTTATTGCAGAATGCTAAAGGTTGTGCAGAAACAACTATAAACTAATTTTAAATGCATGATAATGAGAGCCCGTAAACGCTCTGGCGGACGATCTGAGACGTTTTGCATATAATTTAGAATGCTACCTGAAGTACGTAACATATTATAATTAATAGACAGTTATTGCAGAATTCTATAGGTTGTGCAGAAACAACTATAAACTAACTTTAAATGCATGATAATGGCACCTACTGTTTTACAAGTAGACAAAATGGTATGCTAGGGCCTGTAAACGCTCTGGCGGACGATCTGAGACGTTTTGCATATTATTTCGATAGTAGGAACGCTCTTAGATATTGTTTATCTTATTAGCGCTATTTCGGTGCTTAAGCGCGACCGCTTAATGGCATCAGAATGCTACCTGGAGTACGTAACATATTATAATTAATAGGCAGTTATTGCAGAATGCTTAAGGCTGCACCTAAAGCTTTATGCTTCCATGTGGCCTTTGTAAGTATACAATCTGAAAAATACACACTCTATTAAAATCCCAGGGTGCTATTTCGGCAACCAACTGTTGTAAATCGATCATATTGTCAAGGATGGGTGCCATGAATACAGGTAAAATATAAGAAAATGCAATGGAAAGTCTGTTGAAGGCGCAAATGCACTAATTTAACGCTATATTAATACAAATCCAGCATCTAGTTGCTAGGAGAGAAATGAAGCTATTTCTTTTTCTATAGTAATACACATAAAACACACCGAAAGTGCACATTAATCTTTAGCGCAGTGGCCATTCGTAAGTGCATACTTTGAAAAGTACATACTCTATACAAATCTCATAGTGCTATTTTGGCAACCAACTGAAGTAAATAGTTCATATTGTCACGAATGGGTACCATTAATGTTGATAAAATATAATAAAATGCAATGAAAAGTCGGCTGAAGGCGCAAATGCTCTTATTTAAAGCAATATTAATGCAAATTTAGCATCCAATTGCTAGGAGAGGCATAAAGATATTTCTTTTGCTATACTAGTACATGTAAAACACACCGTAAGTGCACATAATGCTTTAATGCTGTGGGCATTCGCAATTACATAATCTGAAAAATACACACTCTATAAATATACCATGGTGCTATTTCGGCAACCAACAGTTATAAATCGTTCATACTGTCACGGATGAGTACCATGAATGCGGATAAAATATAATAAAATCCAATGAGAAGTCCGCTGAAGTCGCAAATGCACTTATTAAACGCTATATTAATGCAAATTCGGCATTCAATTGCTAGGAAGGGCATTTCTTTTGCTATATTAGTACACGTAAAACACACCAGAATAGCACATTCATCTTTAATGCAGTAGCCATTCGCAAGTGCATAATCTGAAAAATACACACTGTATACAAATCTTAGAGTGCTATTTCAGCAGCCAACTGAAGTAAATCGTTCATATTGTCACGGATGCAATGAAAAGTCCGCTGCAGGCGCAAATGCACTTACTAAACGCTATCTTAATGCAAATTCAGCATCCAATTGGTAGGAGGGGCATAAAGATATTTCTTTTGCTATACTAGTACACGTTAAACACACCAGAAGTGAACAAAAACCTTAATGTTTCCACGTGGTCTTCGCAAGTGCATAATCTGAAAAATACACACTCTATATAAATCTCAGGGTGCTATTTCGGCAACCAAATGTTGTAAATCGTTCATATTGTCACGGATGGGTGCCATGAATACGGATAAAATATAATAAAATGCAATGAAAAGTCCGCTGAAGGCGCAAATGCAATTATTTAACGCTATATTAATGCAAATTCAGCATCCAATTGCTAGGAGGGGCATAAAGATATATTCTGTTGTTATGCTAGTACATGTAAAACACACCAGAAGTGCACATAAAGCTTTAATGCTGTGGTCATTCCCAAGTGTATAATCTGAAAAATACACACTCTATATAAATCCCAAGGTGCTATTTCGGCAACCAACAGTTGTAAATCGTTCATATTGTCACGGATGGGTACCATGAATGCGGATAAAATATAATAAAATCCAGTGAAAAGCCCGCTGAAGTCGCAAATGCACTTATTAAAGGCTATATTAATGCAATTTCGGCATCCAATTGCTAGGAAGGGCATAAAGCTATTTCTTTTGCTATACTAGTACACGTAAAACACAAGAGGAGTGCACATAAAGCTTTATGTTTTCCTGTAGGCATTCGCAGGTGCATAATCTGCAAAATACACATTTGATTAAAATTCCAGGGTGCTATTTCGGTATCCAGCTGTAGTAAATCGTTAATATTGTCAAGGATGGGTGCCATGAATACGGATAAAATATAATAAAAATCAATAAAATATCCGCTAAAGTCGCTAATGCACCTATTAAACGCTACCTTAATGCAAATTCAGCATCCAATTGCTAGGAGGGGATAAAGATATTTCTTTTGCTATACTAGTACACGTAAAACGCACCAGAAGTGCACAGCAACCTTTGTGTTTCCATGTGGCCATTCGCAAGTGCATAATCTGAAAAATACAGACTATAAAAATTCCAGGGTGCTATTTCGGTACCCAACTGTAGTAAATCGTTCATATTGTAACTAATGGATGCCAGGAATAAGGATAAAATATAGTGAAATGCAACGAAAAGTCCGCTGAAGTCGTAAGTCCACTTATTAAACGATATCTTAATAGAAATTCAGCATCCAATTGCTAGGAGCAATTCGAATATGGCGGGAGTACAACGTTGATGGAGTTAGATAATAGTTATTTACTATACAAGTGGGATAAGAGCATCATTAATATATGTGTGTATCAGTTACAAACGAGCGCGTATCACGGGTTATGTAAGTTAACAAGTATATTAATGATGCATTATCACACATGTATTGTACAAAATTTTATCTACAATTGCCTAAAGTGAAGAAAAGTGCATTAAGAGAAATGTGATATGTCATTTTCGAAAATATTTTAGTAGGCGAATGTCATTATATCAGTCATTTGACACTATTTATTTCAGATAGGTAATGAAACCATTACATCACTCAGTTAGGTAATAACTGAGTGGTGTAATGGGCTTCATTACCTAACGGAAATAGTGTCAAATGAGTGACGTAATGAGTTACTTATCCCACTAGAGTAGACAATAGTACCTATATTACTTTACAAGGGATGTAGGTAAGATTTACACTACCGAGGACCGATTGATGTGTGAGCTAAGCGAACGGGGGTAGCAAGGTGCGAGATGGTGTAAATCTTCCACATCATGTGTAAAGTACTACATAATTTTTTTCATTGCCAATATTTCCTTATGTAAAGTAAATGGTAGGTAATACCTGTCGTAAAATTCTGACATTTGCTAAATTATAATAGCCTTATAGCGCCGTGACGTTTTGTTTGACAGTTATAAACGCACTCTGAAAAATTCTTGGAAAAAAGGTGTGAATACGATTGCGTATGCTATTTTGTGAGCTTTGTGATTGTATTATGATTAAAAATGGATAATAGTACGAACGATAATGGTTTTCTTCGTGTTAATCAAGTGGCAGACATGGCATCTTATCAATTGCAATACATGCGGGTTGTAAGTAATTCACTTCTTTAGAGAAACCGTAACAATTTTTGTAAATGTTTCCTACATCCCTCAAACTTGACAGTGTAAGGATCACTTACAAAGACGGCAGTGAAAAAATATTAGTTTTATGCAATATAAAACCTACAAGTGACATCTAGCTCTCGTTTATTTAATAATATAGTTAAAATAGCTGCTTCTGAAACTTATTAGGTGACGTATTAAATCAAAGCGAAGCACTGAAAGCAGGCCGAGTGAACGGCGGCGTTTAGCAGCTCGATTTGTTTGCATCGAATTTGTAAATCGTCAATATAAAACTTGTCTGAACTTCGCTGTGTCTTATACAGTTTTCAACACTCCCGCAATTTTAATATGGCGGCAGTACAACGTCGATGGAGTTAGATAAAATTTATTTTTATCAAAGATAAATCCTACAAGTGCCCTAGCTCTCGTATCTTTAATAATATAGTTAAAATAGCTGCTTCTGAAACCTATTAGGTGACGTATTAAATTAAAGCGTAGCACTGAAAGCAGACCGAGTGAACGGCGGCGTTTAGCAGCTCTATTTGTTTGCGTCGAATTTGCAAATGGTCAATATATAGCTCTTCCGAACTTCGTGATGTCTTCTACAGTTTTCAACACTCCCGCAATTTGAGTATGGCAGCAGTACAACGTCGATAGGGTTAGATAAAATTTATTTGTATGCAATATAAATCCTACAAGTGCCCTAGCTCTCGTTTCTTTAATAATATAGTTAAAATTGCTGCTTCTGAAACTTATTAGGTGACATATTAAATTAAAGCGAAGCACTGAAAGCAGGCCGAGTGAACGGCGGCGTTTAGCAGCTCTATTTGTTTGCGTCGAATTTGCAAATCGTCAATATAAAGCTTTTTCGTATTTCGCGGTGCCTTATACAGTTTTCAACACTCCCGCAATTCGAATATGGCGGCTGTATAACGTCGATGGAGTTAGATAAAATTTATTTTTATGCAAAATAAATCCTACAAGTGCCCTAGCTCTCGTATCTTTAAAAATATACTTAAAATTGCGGCTTCTGAAACCTATTAGGTGACGTATTAAATTAAAGCGAAGCACTGAAAGCAGGCCGAGTGAACGGCGGCGTTTAGCAGCTCTATTTGTTTGCGTCGAATTTGTAAATCGTCAATATAAAACTTGTCTGAACTTTGCTGTGTCTTATACAGTTTTCAACACTTCCGCAATTCTAATATGGCGGCAGTACAACGTCGATGGAGTTAGATAAAATTTATTATTATCCAAGATAAATCCTACAAGTGCCCTAGCTCTCGTATCTTTAATAATATAGTTAAAATAGCTGCTTCTGAAACCTATTAGGTGACGTATTAAATTAAAGCGTAGCACTGAAAGCAGACCGAGTGAACAGCGGCGTTTAGCAGCTCTATTTGTTTGCGTCGAATTTGCAAATGGTCAATATATAGCTCTTCCGAACTTCGTGATGTCTTCTACAGTTTTCAACACTCCCGCAATTTGAATATGGCAGCAGTACAACGTCGATAGGGTTAGATAAAATTTATTTGTATGCAATATAAATCCTACAAGTGCCCTAGCTCTCGTTTCTTTAATAATATAGTTAAAATTGCTGCTTCTGAAACTTATTAGGTGACATATTAAATTAAAGCGAAGCACTGAAAGCAGGCCGAGTGAACGGCGGCGTTTAGCAGCTCTATTTGTTTGCGTCGAATTTGCAAATCGTCAATATAAATCTTTTTCGTACTTCGTGGTGCCTTATACAGTTTTCAACACTCCCGCAATTCGAATATGGCGGCTGTACAACGTCGATGGAGTTAGATAAAATTTATTTTTATGCAAAATAAATCCTACAAGTGCCCTAGCTCTCGTATCTTTAAAAATATAGTTAAAATTGCGGCTTCTGAAACCTATTAGGTGACGTATTAAATTAAAGCGAAGCACTGAAAGCAGACCGAGTGAACGGCGGCGTTTAGCAGCTCTATTTGTTTGCGTCGAATTTGTAAATCGTCAATATAAAACTTGTCTGAACTTCGCTGTGTCTTATACAGTTTTCAACACTTCCGCAATTCTAATATGGCGGCAGTACAACGTCGATAGAGTTAGATAAAATTTATTTTTATCCAAGATAAATCCTACAAGTGCCCTAGCTCTCGTTTCTTTAATAATATAGTTAAAATTGCTGCTTCTGAAACTTATTAGGTGACGTATTAAAAATAAAGCGAAGCACTGAAAGCAGACCGAGTGAACGGCGGCGTTTAGCAGCTCTATTTGTTTGCGTCGAATTTGTAAATCGTTAATATAAAACTTGTCTGAACTTCGCTGTGTCTTATACAGTTTTCAACACTTCAGCAATTCTAATATGGCGGCAGTACAACGTCGATGGAGTTAGGTAAAATTTATTTGTATGCAATATAAATCCTACAAGTGCCCTAGCTCTCGTTTCTTTAATAATATAGTTAAAATTGCTGCTTCTGAAACTTATTAGGTGACATATTAAATTAAAGCGAAGCACTGAAAGCAGGCCGAGTGAACGGCGGCGTTTAGCAGCTCTATTTGTTTGCGTCGAATTTGTAAATCGTCAATATAAAACTTGTCTGAACTTCGCTGTGTCTTATACAGTTTTCAACACTTCCGCAATTCTAATATGGCGGCTGTACAACGTCTATGGAGTTAGATAAAATTTATTTTTATCCAAGATAAATCCTACAAGTGCCCTAGCTCTCGTATCTTTAATAATATAGTTAAAATAGCTGCTTCTGAAACCTATTAGGTGACGTATTAAATTAAAGCGTAGCACTGAAAGCAGACCGAGTGAACAGCGGCGTTTAGCAGCTCTATTTGTTTGCGTCGAATTTGTAAATCGTCAATATAAAACTTGTCTGAACTTTGCTGTGTCTTATACAGTTTTCAACACTTCCGCAATTCTAATATGGCGGCAGTACAACGTCGATGGAGTTAGATAAAATTTATTATTATCCAAGATAAATCCTACAAGTGCCCTAGCTCTCGTATCTTTAATAATATAGTTAAAATAGCTGCTTCTGAAACCTATTAGGTGACGTATTAAATTAAAGCGTAGCACTGAAAGCAGACCGAGTGAACAGCGGCGTTTAGCAGCTCTATTTGTTTGCGTCGAATTTGCAAATGGTCAATATATAGCTCTTCCGAACTTCGTGATGTCTTCTACAGTTTTCAACACTCCCGCAATTTGAATATGGCAGCAGTACAACGTCGATAGGGTTAGATAAAATTTATTTGTATGCAATATAAATCCTACAAGTGCCCTAGCTCTCGTTTCTTTAATAATATAGTTAAAATTGCTGCTTCTGAAACTTATTAGGTGACATATTAAATTAAAGCGAAGCACTGAAAGCAGGCCGAGTGAACGGCGGCGTTTAGCAGCTCTATTTGTTTGCGTCGAATTTGCAAATCGTCAATATAAATCTTTTTCGTACTTCGTGGTGCCTTATACAGTTTTCAACACTCCCGCAATTCGAATATGGCGGCTGTACAACGTCGATGGAGTTAGATAAAATTTATTTTTATGCAAAATAAATCCTACAAGTGCCCTAGCTCTCGTATCTTTAAAAATATAGTTAAAATTGCGGCTTCTGAAACCTATTAGGTGACGTATTAAATTAAAGCGAAGCACTGAAAGCAGACCGAGTGAACGGCGGCGTTTAGCAGCTCTATTTGTTTGCGTCGAATTTGTAAATCGTCAATATAAAACTTGTCTGAACTTCGCTGTGTCTTATACAGTTTTCAACACTTCCGCAATTCTAATATGGCGGCAGTACAACGTCGATAGAGTTAGATAAAATTTATTTTTATCCAAGATAAATCCTACAAGTGCCCTAGCTCTCGTTTCTTTAATAATATAGTTAAAATTGCTGCTTCTGAAACTTATTAGGTGACGTATTAAAAATAAAGCGAAGCACTGAAAGCAGACCGAGTGAACGGCGGCGTTTAGCAGCTCTATTTGTTTGCGTCGAATTTGTAAATCGTTAATATAAAACTTGTCTGAACTTCGCTGTGTCTTATACAGTTTTCAACACTTCAGCAATTCTAATATGGCGGCAGTACAACGTCGATGGAGTTAGGTAAAATTTATTTGTATGCAATATAAATCCTACAAGTGCCCTAGCTCTCGTTTCTTTAATAATATAGTTAAAATTGCTGCTTCTGAAACTTATTAGGTGACATATTAAATTAAAGCGAAGCACTGAAAGCAGGCCGAGTGAACGGCGGCGTTTAGCAGCTCTATTTGTTTGCGTCGAATTTGTAAATCGTCAATATAAAACTTGTCTGAACTTCGCTGTGTCTTATACAGTTTTCAACACTTCCGCAATTCTAATATGGCGGCTGTACAACGTCTATGGAGTTAGATAAAATTTATTTTTATCCAAGATAAATCCTACAAGTGCCCTAGCTCTCGTATCTTTAATAATATAGTTAAAATAGCTGCTTCTGAAACCTATTAGGTGACGTATTAAATTAAAGCGTAGCACTGAAAGCAGACCGAGTGAACGGCGGCGTTTAGCAGCTCTATTTGTTTGCGTCGAATTTGCAAATGGTCAATATATAGCTCTTCCGAACTTCGTGATGTCTTCTACAGTTTTCAACACTCCCGCAATTTGAATATGGCAGCAGTACAACGTCGATAGGGTTAGATAAAATTTATTTGTATGCAATATAAATCCTACAAGTGCCCTAGCTCTCGTTTCTTTAATAATATAGTTAAAATTGCTGCTTCTGAAACTTATTAGGTGACATATTAAATTAAAGCGAAGCACTGAAAGCAGGCCGAGTGAACAGCGGCGTTTAGCAGCTCTATTTGTTTGCGTCGAATTTGCAAATCGTCAATATAAAGCTTTTTCGTACTTCGTGCTGCCTTATACAGTTTTCAACACTCCCGCAATTCGAATATGGCGGCTGTACAACGTCGATGGAGTTAGATAAAATTTATTTTTATGCAAAATAAATCCTACAAGTGCCCTAGCTCTCGTATCTTTAAAAATATAGTTAAAATTGCGGCTTCTGAAACCTATTAGGTGACGTATTAAATCAAAGCGAAGCACTGAAAGCAGACCGAGTGAACGGCGGCGTTTAGCAGCTCTATTTGTTTGCGTCGAATTTGTAAATCGTCAATATAAAACTTGTCTGAACTTCGCTGTGTCTTATACAGTTTTCAACACTTCCGCAATTCTAATATGGCGGCAGTACAACGTCGATAGAGTTAGATAAAATTTATTTTTATCCAAGATAAATCCTACAAGTGCCCTAGCTCTCGTTTCTTTAATAATATAGTTAAAATTGCTGCTTCTGAAACTTATTAGGTGACATATTAAATTAAAGCGAAGCACTGAAAGCAGGCCGAGTGAACGGCGGCGTTTAGCAGCTCTATTTGTTTGCGTCGAATTTGCAAATCGTCAATATAAAGCTTTTTCGTATTTCGCGGTGCCTTATACAGTTTTCAACACTCCCGCAATTCGAATATGGCGGCTGTACAACGTCGATGGAGTTAGATAAAATGTATTTTTATGCAAAATAAATCCTACAAGTGCCCTAGCTCTCGTATCTTTAAAAATATAGTTAAAATTGCGGCTTCTTAAACCTATTAGGTGACGTATTAAATTAAAGCGAAGCACTGAAAGCAGGCCGAGTGAACGGCAGCGTTTAGCAGCTCGATTTGTTTGCATCGAATTTGTAAATCGTCAATATAAAACTTGTCTGAACTTCGCTGTGTCTTATACAGTTTTCAACACTCCCGCAATTTTAATATGGCGGCAGTACAACGTCGATGGAGTTAGATAAAATTTATTTTTATCCAAGATAAATCCTACAAGTGCCCTAGCTCTCGTATCTTTAATAATATAGTTAAAATAGCTGCTTCTGAAACCTATTAGGTGACGTATTAAATTAAAGCGTAGCACTGAAAGCAGACCGAGTGAACGGCGCGTTTAGCAGCTCTATTTGTTTGCGTCGAATTTGCAAATGGTCAATATATAGCTCTTCCGAACTTCGTGATGTCTTCTACAGTTTTCAACACTGCCGCAATTTGAATATAGCAGCAGTACAACGTCGATAGGGTTAGATAAAATTTATTTGTATGCAGTATAAATCCTACAAGTGCCCTAGCTCTCGTTTCTTTAATAATATAGTTAAAATTGCTGCTTCTGAAACTTATTAGGTGACATATTAAATTAAAGCGAAGCACTGAAAGCAGGCCGAGTGAACGGCGGCGTTTAGCAGCTCTATTTGTTTGCGTCGAATTTGTAAATCGTCAATATAAAACTTGTCTGAACTTCGCTGTGTCTTATACAGTTTTCAACACTTCCGCAATTCTAATATGGCGGCAGTACAACGTCGATAGAGTTAGATAAAATTTATTTGTATGCAATATAAATCCTACAAGTGCCCTAGCTCTCGTTTCTTTAATAATATAGTTAAAATTGCTGCTTCTGAAACTTATTAGGTGACGTATTAAATTAAAGCGAAGCACTGAAAGCAGGCCGAGTGAACGGCGGCGTTTAGCAGCTCTATTTGTTTGCGTGGAATTTGTAAATCGTCAATATAAAACTTGTCTGAACTTCGCTGTGTCTTATACAGTTTTCAACACTTCCGCAATTCTAATATGGCGGCAGTACAACGTCGATGGAGTTAGATAAAATTTAGTTTTATCCAAGATAAATCCTACAAGTGCCCTAGCTCTCGTTTCTTTAATAATATAGTTAAAATTGCTGGTCCTGAAACTTATTAGGTGACGTATTAAAAATAAAGCGAAGCACTGAAGGCAGACCGAGTGAACGGCGGCGTTTAGCAGCTCTATTTGTTTGCGTCGAATTTGCAAATCGTCAATATAAAACTTGTCCGAACTTCGCTGTGTCTTATACAGTTTTCAACACCCCCGCAATTCGAATATGGCGGTAGTACAACGTCGATGGAGTTAGATAAAATTTAGTTTTATCCAAGATAAATCCTACAAGTGCCCTAGCTCTCGTTTCTTTAATAATATAGTTAAAATTGCTGCTTCTGAAACTTATTAGGTGACATATTAAATTAAAGCGAAGCACTGAAAGCAGGCCGAGTGAACGGCGGCGTTTAGCAGCTCTATTTGTTTGCGTCGAATTTGTAAATCGTCAATATAAAACTTGTCTGAACTTCGCTGTGTCTTATACAGTTTTCAACACTTCCGCAATTCTAATATGGCGGCAGTACAACGTCGATAGAGTTAGATAAAATTTATTTTTATCCAAGATAAATCCTACAAGTGCCCTAGCTCTCGTTTCTTTAATAATATAGTTAAAATTGCTGCTTCTGAAACTTATTAGGTGACGTATTAAAAATAAAGCGAAGCACTGAAAGCAGACCGAGTGAACGGCGGCGTTTAGCAGCTCTCTTTGTTTGCGTCGAATTTGTAAATCGTTAATATAAAACTTGTCTGAACTTCGCTGTGTCTTATACAGTTTTCAACACTTCAGCAATTCTAATATGGCGGCAGTACAACGTCGATGGAGTTAGATAAAATTTATTTGTATGCAATATAAATCCTACAAGTGCCCTAGCTCTCGTTTCTTTAATAATATAGTTAAAATTGCTGCTTCTGAAACTTATTAGGTGACATATTAAATTAAAGCGAAGCACTGAAAGCAGGCCGAGTGAACGGCGGCGTTTAGCAGCTCTATTTGTTTGCGTCGAATTTGTAAATCGTCAATATAAAACTTGTCTGAACTTCGCTGTGTCTTATACAGTTTTCAACACTTCCGCAATTCTAATATGGCGGCTGTACAACGTCTATGGAGTTAGATAAAATTTATTTTTATCCAAGATAAATCCTACAAGTGCCCTAGCTCTCGTATCTTTAATAATATAGTTAAAATAGCTGCTTCTGAAACCTATTAGGTGACGTATTAAATTAAAGCGTAGCACTGAAAGCAGACCGAGTGAACGGCGGCGTTTAGCAGCTCTATTTGTTTGCGTCGAATTTGCAAATGGTCAATATATAGCTCTTCCGAACTTCGTGATGTCTTCTACAGTTTTCAACACTCCCGCAAATTGAATATGGCAGCAGTACAACGTCGATAGGGTTAGATAAAATTTATTTGTATGCAATATAAATCCTACAAGTGCCCTAGCTCTCGTTTCTTTAATAATATAGTTAAAATTGCTGCTTCTGAAACTTATTAGGTGACATATTAAATTAAAGCGAAGCACTGAAAGCAGGCCGAGTGAACAGCGGCGTTTAGCAGCTCTATTTGTTTGCGTCGAATTTGCAAATCGTCAATATAAAGCTTTTTCGTACTTCGTGCTGCCTTATACAGTTTTCAACACTCCCGCAATTCGAATATGGCGGCTGTACAACGTCGATGGAGTTAGATAAAATTTATTTTTATGCAAAATAAATCCTACAAGTGCCCTAGCTCTCGTATCTTTAAAAATATAGTTAAAATTGCGGCTTCTGAAACCTATTAGGTGACGTATTAAATCAAAGCGAAGCACTGAAAGCAGACCGAGTGAACGGCGGCGTTTAGCAGCTCTATTTGTTTGCGTCGAATTTGTAAATCGTCAATATAAAACTTGTCTGAACTTCGCTGTGTCTTATACAGTTTTCAACACTTCCGCAATTCTAATATGGCGGCAGTACAACGTCGATAGAGTTAGATAAAATTTATTTTTATCCAAGATAAATCCTACAAGTGCCCTAGCTCTCGTTTCTTTAATAATATAGTTAAAATTGCTGCTTCTGAAACTTATTAGGTGACATATTAAATTAAAGCGAAGCACTGAAAGCAGGCCGAGTGAACGGCGGCGTTTAGCAGCTCTATTTGTTTGCGTCGAATTTGCAAATCGTCAATATAAAGCTTTTTCGTATTTCGCGGTGCCTTATACAGTTTTCAACACTCCCGCAATTCGAATATGGCGGCTGTACAACGTCGATGGAGTTAGATAAAATGTATTTTTATGCAAAATAAATCCTACAAGTGCCCTAGCTCTCGTATCTTTAAAAATATAGTTAAAATTGCGGCTTCTGAAACCTATTAGGTGACGTATTAAATTAAAGCGAAGAACTGAAAGCAGGCCGAGTGAACGGCAGCGTTTAGCAGCTCGATTTGTTTGCATCGAATTTGTAAATCGTCAATATAAAACTTGTCTGAACTTCGCTGTGTCTTATACAGTTTTCAACACTCCCGCAATTTTAATATGGCGGCAGTACAACGTCGATGGAGTTAGATAAAATTTATTTTTATCCAAGATAAATCCTACAAGTGCCCTAGCTCTCGTATCTTTAATAATATAGTTAAAATAGCTGCTTCTGAAACCTATTAGGTGACGTATTAAATTAAAGCGTAGCACTGAAAGCAGACCGAGTGAACGGCGCGTTTAGCAGCTCTATTTGTTTGCGTCGAATTTGCAAATGGTCAATATATAGCTCTTCCGAACTTCGTGATGTCTTCTACAGTTTTCAACACTCCCGCAATTTGAATATAGCAGCAGTACAACGTCGATAGGGTTAGATAAAATTTATTTGTATGCAGTATAAATCCTACAAGTGCCCTAGCTCTCGTTTCTTTAATAATATAGTTAAAATTGCTGCTTCTGAAACTTATTAGGTGACATATTAAATTAAAGCGAAGCACTGAAAGCAGGCCGAGTGAACGGCGGCGTTTAGCAGCTCTATTTGTTTGCGTCGAATTTGTAAATCGTCAATATAAAACTTGTCTGAACTTCGCTGTGTCTTATACAGTTTTCAACACTTCCGCAATTCTAATATGGCGGCAGTACAACGTCGATAGAGTTAGATAAAATTTATTTGTATGCAATATAAATCCTACAAGTGCCCTAGCTCTCGTTTCTTTAATAATATAGTTAAAATTGCTGCTTCTGAAACTTATTAGGTGACGTATTAAATTAAAGCGAAGCACTGAAAGCAGGCCGAGTGAACGGCGGCGTTTAGCAGCTCTATTTGTTTGCGTGGAATTTGTAAATCGTCAATATAAAACTTGTCTGAACTTCGCTGTGTCTTATACAGTTTTCAACACTTCCGCAATTCTAATATGGCGGCAGTACAACGTCGATGGAGTTAGATAAAATTTAGTTTTATCCAAGATAAATCCTACAAGTGCCCTAGCTCTCGTTTCTTTAATAATATAGTTAAAATTGCTGGTCCTGAAACTTATTAGGTGACGTATTAAAAATAAAGCGAAGCACTGAAGGCAGACCGAGTGAACGGCGGCGTTTAGCAGCTCTATTTGTTTGCGTCGAATTTGCAAATCGTCAATATAAAACTTGTCCGAACTTCGCTGTGTCTTATACAGTTTTCAACACCCCCGCAATTCGAATATGGCGGCAGTACAACGTCGATGGAGTTAGATAAAATTTAGTTTTATCCAAGATAAATCCTACAAGTGCCCTAGCTCTCGTTTCTTTAATAATATAGTTAAAATTGCTGCTTCTGAAACTTATTAGGTGACATATTAAATTAAAGCGAAGCACTGAAAGCAGGCCGAGTGAACAGCGGCGTTTAGCAGCTCTATTTGTTTGCGTCGAATTTGCAAATCGTCAATATAAAGCTTTTTCGTACTTCGTGCTGCCTTATACAGTTTTCAACACTCCCGCAATTCGAATATGGCGGCTGTACAACGTCGATGGAGTTAGATAAAATTTATTTTTATGCAAAATAAATCCTACAAGTGCCCTAGCTCTCGTATCTTTAAAAATATAGTTAAAATTGCGGCTTCTGAAACCTATTAGGTGACGTATTAAATCAAAGCGAAGCACTGAAAGCAGACCGAGTGAACGGCGGCGTTTAGCAGCTCTATTTGTTTGCGTCGAATTTGTAAATCGTCAATATAAAACTTGTCTGAACTTCGCTGTGTCTTATACAGTTTTCAACACTTCCGCAATTCTAATATGGCGGCAGTACAACGTCGATAGAGTTAGATAAAATTTATTTTTATCCAAGATAAATCCTACAAGTGCCCTAGCTCTCGTTTCTTTAATAATATAGTTAAAATTGCTGCTTCTGAAACTTATTAGGTGACATATTAAATTAAAGCGAAGCACTGAAAGCAGGCCGAGTGAACGGCGGCGTTTAGCAGCTCTATTTGTTTGCGTCGAATTTGCAAATCGTCAATATAAAGCTTTTTCGTATTTCGCGGTGCCTTATACAGTTTTCAACACTCCCGCAATTCGAATATGGCGGCTGTACAACGTCGATGGAGTTAGATAAAATGTATTTTTATGCAAAATAAATCCTACAAGTGCCCTAGCTCTCGTATCTTTAAAAATATAGTTAAAATTGCGGCTTCTGAAACCTATTAGGTGACGTATTAAATTAAAGTGAAGCATTGAAAGCAGGCCGAGTGAACGGCAGCGTTTAGCAGCTCGATTTGTTTTCATCGAATTTGTAAATCGTCAATATAAAACTTGTCTGAACTTCGCTGTGTCTTATACAGTTTTCAACACTCCCGCAATTTTAATATGGCGGCAGTACAACGTCGATGGAGTTAGATAAAATTTATTTTTATCCAAGATAAATCCTACAAGTGCCCTAGCTCTCGTATCTTTAATAATATAGTTAAAATAGCTGCTTCTGAAACCTATTAGGTGACGTATTAAATTAAAGCGTAGCACTGAAAGCAGACCGAGTGAACGGCGCGTTTAGCAGCTCTATTTGTTTGCGTCGAATTTGCAAATGGTCAATATATAGCTCTTCCGAACTTCGTGATGTCTTCTACAGTTTTCAACACTCCCGCAATTTGAATATAGCAGCAGTACAACGTCGATAGGGTTAGATAAAATTTATTTGTATGCAGTATAAATCCTACAAGTGCCCTAGCTCTCGTTTCTTTAATAATATAGTTAAAATTGCTGCTTCTGAAACTTATTAGGTGACATATTAAATTAAAGCGAAGCACTGAAAGCAGGCCGAGTGAACGGCGGCGTTTAGCAGCTCTATTTGTTTGCGTCGAATTTGTAAATCGTCAATATAAAACTTGTCTGAACTTCGCTGTGTCTTATACAGTTTTCAACACTTCCGCAATTCTAATATGGCGGCAGTACAACGTCGATAGAGTTAGATAAAATTTATTTGTATGCAATATAAATCCTACAAGTGCCCTAGCTCTCGTTTCTTTAATAATATAGTTAAAATTGCTGCTTCTGAAACTTATTAGGTGACGTATTAAATTAAAGCGAAGCACTGAAAGCAGGCCGAGTGAACGGCGGCGTTTAGCAGCTCTATTTGTTTGCGTGGAATTTGTAAATCGTCAATATAAAACTTGTCTGAACTTCGCTGTGTCTTATACAGTTTTCAACACTTCCGCAATTCTAATATGGCGGCAGTACAACGTCGATGGAGTTAGATAAAATTTAGTTTTATCCAAGATAAATCCTACAAGTGCCCTAGCTCTCGTTTCTTTAATAATATAGTTAAAATTGCTGGTCCTGAAACTTATTAGGTGACGTATTAAAAATAAAGCGAAGCACTGAAGGCAGACCGAGTGAACGGCGGCGTTTAGCAGCTCTATTTGTTTGCGTCGAATTTGCAAATCGTCAATATAAAACTTGTCCGAACTTCGCTGTGTCTTATACAGTTTTCAACACCCCCGCAATTCGAATATGGCGGCAGTACAACGTCGATGGAGTTAGATAAAATTTAGTTTTATCCAAGATAAATCCTACAAGTGCCCTAGCTCTCGTTTCTTTAATAATATAGTTAAAATTGCTGCTTCTGAAACTTATTAGGTGACATATTAAATTAAAGCGAAGCACTGAAAGCAGGCCGTGTGAACGGCGGCGTTTAGCAGCTCTATTTGTTTGCGTCGAATTTGCAAATCGTCAATATAAAGCTTTTTCGTATTTCGCGGTGCCTTATACAGTTTTCAACACTCCCGCAATTCGAATATGGCGGCTGTACAACGTCGATGGAGTTAGATAAAATGTATTTTTATGCAAAATAAATCCTACAAGTGCCCTAGCTCTCGTATCTTTAAAAATATAGTTAAAATTGCGGCTTCTGAAACCTATTAGGTGACGTATTAAATTAAAGCGAAGCACTGAAAGCAGGCCGAGTGAACGGCAGCGTTTAGCAGCTCGATTTGTTTGCATCGAATTTGTAAATCGTCAATATAAAACTTGTCTGAACTTCGCTGTGTCTTATACAGTTTTCAACACTTCCGCAATTCTAATATGGCGGCAGTACAACGTCGATGGAGTTAGATAAAATTTAGTTTTATCCAAGATAAATCCTACAAGTGCCCTAGCTCTCGTATCTTTAATAATATAGTTAAAATAGCTGCTTCTGAAACCTATTAGGTGACGTATAAATTAAAGCGTAGCACTGAAAGCAGACCGAGTGAACGGCGCGTTTAGCAGCTCTATTTGTTTGCGTCGAATTTGTAAATCGTCAATATAAAACTTGTCTGAACTTCGCTGTGTCTTATACAGTTTTCAACACTCCCGCAATTTTAATATGGCGGCAGTACAACGTCGATGGAGTTAGATAAAATTTATTTTTATCCAAGATAAATCCTACAAGTGCCCTAGCTCTCGTATCTTTAATAATATAGTTAAAATAGCTGCTTCTGAAACCTATTAGGTGACGTATAAATTAAAGCGTAGCACTGAAAGCAGACCGAGTGAACGGCGCGTTTAGCAGCTCTATTTGTTTGCATCGAATTTGTAAATCGTCAATATAAAACTTGTCTGAACTTCGCTGTGTCTTATACAGTTTTCAACACTCCCGCAATTTTAATATGGCGGCAGTACAACGTCGATGGAGTTAGATAAAATTTATTTTTATCCAAGATAAATCCTACAAGTGCCCTAGCTCTCGTATCTTTAATAATATAGTTAAAATAGCTGCTTCTGAAACCTATTAGGTGACGTATAAATTAAAGCGTAGCACTGAAAGCAGACCGAGTGAACGGCGCGTTTAGCAGCTCTATTTGTTTGCGTCGAATTTGCAAATGGTCAATATATAGCTCTTCCGAACTTCGTGATGTCTTCTACAGTTTTCAACACTCCCGCAATTTGAATATAGCAGCAGTACAACGTCGATAGGGTTAGATAAAATTTATTTGTATGCAGTATAAATCCTACAAGTGCCCTAGCTCTCGTTTCTTTAATAATATAGTTAAAATTGCTGCTTCTGAAACTTATTAGGTGACATATTAAATTAAAGCGAAGCACTGAAAGCAGGCCGAGTGAACGGCGGCGTTTAGCAGCTCTATTTGTTTGCGTCGAATTTGTAAATCGTCAATATAAAACTTGTCTGAACTTCGCTGT
>OW679196.1:87209089-87527364 GCA_940337035.1 Agriotes lineatus | reverse complement strand
GAAAATCAATCTCGGCTAACATTGAAAACATTTTTCTCAAATTTGTTTTCACCGTCATATAACTACAGCTACGCCACTGTCAATATTTATTATTTATGTCGACTAATCACTGAAAAACTGGATGCAGAAAAACAACATTTGAAAAGGATCAAGAAAATCAATCTCAGCTAACATTGAAAATATTTTTCTCAAATTTGTTTTCACCGTCATATAACTACAGCTACACCACTGTCTATACTTATTATTTATGAGTGCTAATCACTAAAAGACTGGATGCAGAAAACAACATTTGAAAGAGAGCAATTAAATTAATCTCAGCAAAAATTGAAAATATTTTTCTGAAATTTGTTTTCACCGTCGTATAACTTCAGCTACGCCAGTGTCTATTATTCTGATTTATATCGACTAATCACTGAAAAACTAGATGCAAAAAACATTTTAAATGGAGTAGAAAAATCAATCTCAGCTAACATTCAAAATATTTTTTCAAATTTGTTTTCACCGTCATATAACTACAGCTACACTACTGTCTATACTTATTATTGACGACTGCTAATCACTAAAAGAATGGATGCAGAAAACAACATTTGAAAAGGAGCAATAAAATTAATCTCAGCTAACATTGAAAATATTTTTCTTAAATTTGTTGTCACCGTCGTATAACTACAGCTACGCCAGTGTCTATATTTCTGATTTATGTCGATTAATCACTGAGAGATTGGATGCAGAAAACCAACATTTGAAAAGGAGCAAGCAAATCCATCTGAGTTAACTTTGAAAATATTTTCCTTAAATTTGTTTTATACATCATATAACTACAGCTACGCGCTCCTGCCTATATTTCTGATTCACGTGGACTAATCACTGAGAGACCGGATGCAGAAAAACAACATTTGAAAAACAAACAAAAAATCAATCTCAACATTAAAAATATTTTTCTCAAATTTATTTTCACCATTATACAGGGTGTTAATTAAGTACGTAGACAAACTTTAAGAGGCGATTCCTTGATCAATTATAAGATAAAAAGTTCATACAAACATGGGGCCTAAACGGCTTCCTTTTCAAGATACAGGGTGTTGAAATTTAAACAAAAATTACTTTTTTTCAAAAATCTGGAAAACGCCTAGAGGTATTGTAATGAAACTTGGTGTATATTAGTATTTCATAAAGTGGCATTGTTTGGTCAAAATAAATGTAATTTATTTCCACCAGTGGCGTGCATCGGGGCCACCGCAGCTATCTTATTTCAAAAAAATCTGGTACGCCACTGTTTTTTAGTCAATACGACAAGTTTTTTTAGCTTTATCCATTGAAACTATACAAAAGATGTATCTTTTATTTTTTTGATAGAATAAACATTTTGCGAGAAAAATGGAAAAATCTGTAACAGCAATTTCGTACATTGGACGTTAATGGGACCTAAACGGCTTCGTTTTCAAAATACAGTTTAAGGAAGCTTTTAAAAATGTTATTTAATAAAACACAATCTTACAATAGCTACAAAACTTTTTTCTACAAAACAGTGGCGTATCAGATTTTTCTAAAATAATGTAACTGAGATCGCCCCGATGCACGCCGCTGGTGGAAATAAATTAAATTTATTTTGACTGAACAATGCCACTTTCTGAAATACTAACCTACACCAAGTTTCATTAGAATACCTCTATCCGTTTTCCAAATTTTTGAAAAAAACTGTTTTTGTTTAAACTTCAACACCCTGTATCTCGAAAACGAAGCCGTTTAGGTCCCATGTTTGTAGGAACTTTTTATCTTAGAATTGATCAAGGAATCACCCCTTAAAGTTTGTCTACGTACTTAATTAACACCCTGTATAACTACAGCTACGCCACTATCTACATTTATTATTTATTACTACTAATCACTGAAAGACTGAATGGAGAAAAACAACATTTGAAAAGAGCAAGAAAATCAATCTCAGCTAACTTTTAAAAAAATTGCTCACATTTGTTTTCAACGTCATATAACTACGGCTACGCCACTGTCTATATTTTTTATTTATGCAGACTAACCACTGAAAGACTGGATGCAGAAAAACAACATTTGAAAAGGAGCAATAAAATCAATTTCAGCTAACATAATATGTTTCTTAAATTTGTTTTCTACGTCATATAACTACAGCTACGCCACTGTCTATATTTCTGATTTATGTCGACTAATCACTGAGACTGGATGCAGAAAAACAACATTTGCAAAGAAGCAAGAAAATCAATCTCTGCTAACTTGAAAAAAATTTTGGTCAAATTTGTTTTCAACGTCATATAACTACGGCTACGCCACTGTCTATATTTCTGATTTATGTCGACTAATCACTGACACTGGATGTAAAAAAACAACATTTGAAAAGGAGCAATAAAATCAATTTCAGCTAACATTGAAAATATGTTTCTTAAATTTGTTTTCTACGTCATATAACTACAGCTACGCCACTGTCTATATTTCTAATTTATGTCGACTAATCACTGAGAC
Source organism: Agriotes lineatus (assembly GCA_940337035.1). Taxonomy (NCBI): domain Eukaryota; kingdom Metazoa; phylum Arthropoda; class Insecta; order Coleoptera; family Elateridae; genus Agriotes; species Agriotes lineatus. Next base: position 87,524,874 of record OW679196.1, on the reverse strand, counting down.
TGGATGCAGAAAAACAACATTTGCAAAGAAGCCAATCAATCTCAGTTAACTTGGAAAAAATTTGCTCAAATTTGTTTTCTACGTCATATAACTACAGCTACGCCACTGTCTAAGATTCTTATTGATGTCGACTAATCACTGGAAGACTGGACCTAAAAACCATTTAAAGGGGCAAGGAAATCAATCTCAACTAACTATGGAAATATGTTTTCTATTATATTTTCGCCATGATATAAGCACACCACTGTCTAAGTTTCTGAATTATGTCGACTAATCACTGAAAGACTAGATGCAGAAATAAACGTTTAAAAATGAGCAATGAAATCAATCTCATCTAACTTTGAACATATTTTTTTCGACTTTATTTTCTCCCTGATATAGCTATGCCACTGTGCCATGATTTTGAATTTACGTCGACTAATCATGGGTAAGCCGCATCCAGAAAAAACGTTCAAAGGGTAGGGATATCAATCTCCGGTAACTTTAAATATATACTTTTTCGTATTTATGCCACCATGATATAGCACACCGCTGTCTTAAGATTCTGAATTATATCAATTAATCACTGAAAGTCAAAACTCGTTCTAAACGCCTTAGTAGACTTATTTATACAGTTAATAGAGGCTATTTGAACCACCTTAAAATATAGAGACCATCTAATACTTATTGCCGATAACGAAAAAGATCCCCCACGTATGTTACAAAATAAGAAAATAGGTTTAAAAATAAATATACGAAAATGAAGATTGATTACAAACACTGAACAGAGGTTAGAAATTAGAATAGAAGAAGAGACACTGGAGCAATAGAATATTACATATATCTAGATCTAGGCCTATGCCAAATAGTAAAACCAAGTAAAGAAAACCAAGAAGCAGAAGGCTAATATACAGTGTGGTCCATTAAGTGTGCAACAAATGGAACATTTCTTTATTAGTTGTACAACCAAAATTTAAATACCGCCACAAGTTAGTGCATGTTTGATAACCATATCAGATGCATTTAGAAAGGCTCCAAGTCAAACAGCATACAGGGCAGGACAAAAAATATGAAATTCGTTCAAGAATAAAGTTACCTTATTTAAAAAAACATGGCAAAATTTTATTGAGAAAAGTTGTTTAGAATCAAAAGCTATGCTCAAATACAAAGTCAGGGCCTCCTATTCGAATTTTTATTATTTTTTTGGAAAATTTTGTATTAGCCCCGTATTTTCATAAGAATTTGAAATAAAATTGTAGGCTTTAATTGTACGTTTTTTATATGTACATTATTACTAGTAAAGCATTTGCCTTGTTAAAAAGAATATGTGCGAAATTCTAAAGTTCTGTTAAATATCGTTGCAACAAACATGAAGTGGACGGTTACCTAAAAAAAATATAAATCCAAGTAAATTTTACAAATATGCTTCAAGTTGCTAAAAGTTATTTAAAAGTGATGTGGTTGTAGCTACTTTAAATACATATAAAATCAGAATAATAAAAATATGTATAATACGGGGGTAATACAAAAATTTCCAAAAATATATAAAAATTCGAATAGGAGGCCCTGAGTTTGTATTTGAGCATAGATTTTGATTCTAAACAACTTTTCTCAATAAAATTTTGCCATATTTTTTTAAATAAGGTAACTTTATTCTTGAACGAATTTCATATTTTTTGTCCTGCCCTGTATGCTGTTTGACTTGAAGCCATTCTAAGGGAATCTGATATGGTTATCGAACATGTACTAACTTTTGGCGGTATTTAAATTTCGGTTTTACAACTAATAAAAAAAAATCCCATTTGTTGCACACTAAATGGACCACACTGTATATACATATATAAAATCTGATGTGATACACGCCCACTTCTTTTTACAGTGATCTTATAATTAGTAAAAATTTGTTTTTCTTCAAACGGAGTAAAATATGGCATTATACTGCTGGATTGATGATGCTAAACTGTCACTTTATTGCCAAGCAGCAGATAATATTATCTGCCGCTGACGGAATCAAGTAATTTTCTTCGAATTTTGTTCACAAAGTTGTAAATAATTTGTTATAAAAACGTTTGAAGAAAAAATACGATAAGTTATTCGGAGCAAAAGTATCTTTATGTGGCTCGGCTGTACTTATCTGCCTCGCAAGCTCGGCAGATAACTCGTCCAGCCTCCCACATAAAATATAACTTTTGCTCCTAATAACATAATATACTATTTTAGCTTCCCTACTACATCACATAAAAACCCATTTTATCCGCAAACGTCACAAAAGTGACAACTTATGTGTCTTTATTGACAAGGTAAAAGTGTCACTTTATCTGCCTAAGCAGATAAAATAGCGACTTTTGCGTACTTTATCTGCCTAATCACACAAAATCGTTGCTCTTTCTTTCTTTCTTTCTTTCTATGTTTGTTCGCTATCTCCTCCGAAGATACTGAATCGATTAAATTGTATGATGGCTTAAAATTTTGCAAATTTTTAGACTTGGGTCGTAGGCCGGTTTTTATTTTCAAAAAGAGTACGAAAAAAGTTTTAATTTAAATAAACTTTTTAGCAGCGGATCGGAGCATCTGTCGCCGTGGGTTATGGTGTGACAGCTGCTGTGGCAGTGTGCTATTAGCTCGGATGATTCAGTATGTTCATATATCATTACAGTACTCCTAATAACATAATCTACTATTAGAGGTATTCCACTGGAAAATCACCTATCTCACATCAATACACAATAAAAATGAAACGTTTGAAAAAAATCGTTACAGCTGTTTTTGAGAAAATCGAAAAAACTGAAAAATCACAAGAGTAAACACCATACTCCCGGTTATGCGATTTATGTGCACTAATTTACTCGTAAGTAACTTGACCATTTAATGCGGTACATACCAATTCAAAATATTAAATATTACGAAATCCAATACATAAAATTAAATTAAAAAATATTGCACTCATTTGCGTCATTTCTATGGTGTCACCATAACTCTTTAATAACGACCAGTCCATCGCTCATGCCACACAAATATTTTTAATGGAAATAATCTCGTACACTCTAACCTCCTTTGGGTTCTACATGTTGATAACGGGTGTTCACACAATACATATTTTATCAAAAATCTTTCACCGGAAATATTGATTTCAAAATAACTACATACAAATTAGTTACACCTACGGACCAATTACTATACTTAATGTTGACAGATGCTAATGATCCACAGCCGCAAAATCTGGGTTTTAAGAATCGATTTTATCCCAATTTTTTAACATCCTGTATTTCAAAAAAAAACTGTGTGTGTAAACTTCTCTCCATTCAATTTTTCACAAGAAAGGTACTTTTGATTTAACTCACTAAGAGGTCTCTTTCTGAAGATTTTTTGTTTTTTTTTTAAATATTTTCGTAGATCAATAACATCTTGGTGTAGGTAGGTATAGGTAGCAAAATTTGAAGAATAATTTGGTGAAATTAGAAGTATTGTACTGTGGAGAAAAAAGGTGACGTTTTATTAAGCAGTGCACTCTCCCAACTTACGGTGCTTATTTATGAAACACCATGTATATAGTAACTAGTCTGCAATTTTGTATACGTTTCTATATGAAATTTAATATCTTAACGACTTTTGCTTTAGCAGATATTCTAATTTAAATAAACGTTTACGAAAAGCTAGTAAAGTGCCGACAATTATAGTAATTGCACAATTTCTCCAGAGCACTGAATAAGTTATTTTAACAAGTTCGTGTACGTTAAAGCTACACGCAATGCTGTCCGTTTTGTAACATTTACATTTGCAGTTCCGTGAACTGAATATTAACTGTACTACTAGCTAGTTTAATATAAATATCAGGTATACTTTACTTCAGCAACCGTGATGTAAATTAAAACAAAAAATTCCATAAAAATTGGCCAAACACAACTTTAACCTGGGAAACTATTTCAGTTAGATCACAAATCGTTCAAAAATAATGTAAGTAAAACTGGAGAATTTGGTTTTCTGAAATATTTCGTATATTATCGGCGATAAAACGATTTTAGGTATTGCATAATTAACCTCTAATATTATATGTAATTACTTATAACTAAAATATTTTTAAAGTTTTATTGCCAAACTCCGTATTAACAAAAAAACTAAAGAGAAAACATAGAGAGTGGTTCATTTCACATTCATATACTCTTGTCACTTTTTAAGTTTTTATAACTCTAGTTATATGTATGTACATCCCTTTAAAATACTAGATCAAAAATTAATCATAAACTAATAATTCTCAAAAATATCGTCAATGATATTTATTAAAAATTAAAATAAATTTTATGGAAAAAATTAAATATATCGTTGCATATATAATTTTTTCTTGTAATTTATGGAATTTCTTCTTGTTTTTAAAAATACACCTATATTTCATTTAACCCTCTCCATTTGTATTATCCATCCAGAAAACGCATGTAATTTCAAGGTTAAATTGTTGTAACTATTCCTGAGTGTCGCTGGAAATGACACTTTTTTGTACTGCATCTTGGATCTAGTTACAAAAATATGTATATTTAAAGTGAGGTTAAGTTCCTTTCCTATCAGAATATGTTAATTAGAATAACGACATTGAAGGTTTATAAAAATTTAATTTGTGAAAATTAATGTAAGTAAATATATCGAGAGATTTAAAAAAACTGATCCTCAGCGTGCTGTGGAAGTTCAAACGTATGAATAATATGTTGGTGGCACTGTAAGCCTATGTCAAATTCGAGGTTAGCAGGTTAGGTTTTGCGTCAGTTTTGTCACAGACTGACGCAAAACCTAACCTGCTAACCTCATAGACTTACAGTGCCCCCAACATATTATTCATACGTTTGAATTTCCACAGCAAGCTGAGGATCAGTTTTTTTTGGATCTCTCGATATTAATAACCAACTAACAAGTAGCTAAATATTCAGAAATGGGGCAAATGGTTTGTAATAAAACATAAAACCCATTGGAAAGCTGTCAATCAATCAAGATTTGATTGAGGGGAAAGAAAGAACGAAAGAAGTAATTAAAGTAATAAATTCACTATACGAATTCAATTTTTTTTTATTTGTTGCTGCCAAAATCAATAAATGAAAGTTGCAAAAATATTTTAAACAAGATAATGCAAACCTTAAGTTCTAGCTATCTCAGGTAATATAAAACAATAAATATTGAAAATATCTGATAAAAACACAATTATGAGCAATTGTTTTTAATATCGTTTTTTATCATACAAGGCCTACTGCAGTTTTTTAAGTTTTTGTATTTATTTTTGATCTAGAATGCTAATAGGTTACAATAAAGCAACATTTTTATGTTGAAGAATAAGTCATTTTAAAGGAATCTCCATGTAAAGTCTGAAATCAATCGCATAATAAATAAAAAATTTACAAAAGGTATAAATGAAATGAATCACACTGAATGTCGATAACTTAACAGCATGAAATAAAAATTTAAAACAGCAGGTTGTTAGTAGTGAAATTAACCAACTGCAAACCACTCGTAATGTACAATTTTTTACATAAAACGTACATTAGCGGTGTGTTACTACAAAGCAATTTACAACAACATTTTACCGAAAACCATGACGGTGCCAGCTGCTAAAATTGGCTACTGTAAAAGAGAAGTTTTGGCACGAGCGAGGGTATAAATATCAGTTTTCACCTGAAAAATTAAATAAATGATATATGTATAATAATATAGTATTGCAGCTTTTGGCATTAATTCAACAGATCATGTTTATAAATAGAAACTAAGTAGTCTTTAACAGTTCTTAGGAAAAAACATGTATTTATTCCTTTTCCGTAGTATTTATATTCCTTGCCAAAAAGTTTTCTGTAAGTATTCATCAATAGTTGAAAAAATTTATGGCGTATTTTAAACCTGAATACATTAATAGTCACTTTTGCTCAAATATTTGCATAAGTAAGTGTACATACTTTAGTGGATATTCTGAATCGTTCAATGTCATTACCTAATAGCGATTAATACTAAAATATGCCACTTAAATATCGACATGCTGCTAATTCGATACACCTTCTACACAGGTAACTTTGATCTAGCCCAAACACATGTACAATGGGGCTATGCCCTTACAATTACCCGATGTTTACGTTAGCATTTTAATCCACCCAGGTAATAAGGAGTGTGTAACTAACTATAAACTAATTAGCAAATGCCGCCTGCAAATGAGGAGAGTCAATAGGATGGAGCAACATTCTTATCACGGGAGCAATCCAGAGTTGTTGTTAAGCAAAAAGTGCCGGGCACTTACAAAAATAGAATCTATTTTGAAATTAGATCTGGAACAATTATCTAAGAGACAAAAAGGCGAGGCGCAGGTAAACAAGAAATTATGGTAAAACCTGGAGGATGGTAGTTTACCTGCTCGGAAGCGACGAGAACCGCTTACGCTTCCTGTAAGGCAAATATCCAAACAGGAATTTCGAGAAATAAACGGGAGAATTGATTTTGGCAAGCAGGTGTTCGTGGGTGCGGGTAGTTCATTGGCGACATGCCAGGCTCGGTACCACCTAATAACACTTACTTAAATTGATTACAATTCATCCAATATCGCCTTGTTTCGTAATCATCCTCTTATCATGCCGGGAAACTGATAAATCGTCCCCAATGGCACTCCGATTGAAATTGCAGTGTCTTTCAGGGACGTCCGGGGGGTGTAACAATTTATTAAAAATTCACGCCAACATCTCTATCTCAGATACGCGATAAAAACTTCACTTATCAGTTTGTTGACATCAAATAACATGCGAGTTATCTTATCACAGAATTATTACGGCGAAGGTGCCAATTATTTGCAAAAATTTACACATGTGTAAATCGTGACGACATTTCTTTCGGTTCGCGAGCAATACTGCCAGTTACTAAATATAAGTGGTAAAAAAACCCTAGCTGATAACACCGCTGTCATTGTTGATGCCTAACTTCACGTTCAATAATATAACCTCTTTTAAGTAACCTAAAAATAGCTCTCTTTGTTTAACTACCGGCTGAGTGGGTGTTTAAAAAACCAATTTATCAGCTTCTATTGTTCTGATAAGATTATGTATAGAAGATAACAAAGGCTTTTATTCAAAACTAGTACAAACTTTAACTTCTTCAAAATGAGCTCCCAGGTAACTATTGCTTTTACTTTGTGTATTTTTATAATATCAAACAAATTTTTACAGTTAGATAAAATAGTTAAAACCTACAAAGCCTTAGCTAGCATCCCAGCTTTAATGAGTGCCAAAATCGGTAAAGGTGGCACTGTTCTAAACGCTGTATGGACACAAAGAAATCTAGAGCGGGGCAAACTAACCAAGTTTTCACAGACCCATATTATCACGCCTAAGCTAAAAAAGGGCACTGATATTTTACCACAGGATATTACTGGCGAGTAAGTGACGGGAGTGGTGGCACGAATAAGATCTATCAAGTTCGTTTTTTAGATCCTTATCAAGTGTTTCTCCTTCAGAAACTTATAAGGCAGTTGTTAAGGAGATTGAGGATTCTAAGGGACGTAAGCAATTCCTTGAAATTTGGTCGCATGATAATTTGACTTCTACTGTTGACTTGACGGCTTTAGAGCTTCATGAAGATGTTTATACAGATGGTACCTTATTTAAACAAGTGTTGTAGTTTTAAATTGTGTAAAATACGTTTTAGCTGAATTTGGAGTTCTTCAATGGTCCCCAGATGAGACAAAATTGTTGTATGTTGCTGAGAAAAAACAACCAAAAACTGAGCCATTCTACAAAAGAAAACCGGCAAAACAAGAAGAGCCAAAAGATAACGAACCAACAAAGGTAGTTAAATATTATACATATCTTTAGCATTATTCCATAAAAATGTATTTAGTGTTGCTTGATAAAAAAAAAGCAGGGCGTTTATTATAATTTGGCTACTCACCCAGGGCTAACAGATTCGTTTTGTTATGCAGGATCCATGATGCAGATCAATTCCAATATGTACAACAAAGGCGTGAATATGTCGGCCAAAATCATCACTACAATGAGCATTGAAACTTTATTACAGTGCTGATGGCGGGTGTGGCCGTCAAATATTACAGTAACACTAACAGCCAGTCTTATAAAGGCCACTAATCGGAGGTTAACTTTAATTCGTTGTGAAAGTAAACAAAAGCGGATCAAAATTTGTTTACCAATGTATAAAATGTCATAAGCACTAACGTTTTGATTCGCTTTTGTTTGTTTTAACAACGAATTAAAGTTAACCTCAGATTAGTGGTTTTTATAAGACCGGTCTTATATGTAATATAAAAATAAGCTACAAGTTAAAAACGTAAATAGAAAATATTGATTGAGCTACAAAATTTGCTTATAAGTTTTTGTGGTATGCTGTGAAGCATTCATTTAGGTATAAATTGGGTTTGCTGCCGCAAGCGGAGCAAGCTACCTTGTTTCCATCCTTTTTTGTGGTGGTTGTTAACACCAAGTGCATCTCTTAGCAACAGTCTTCCCCTTCACAATACCATAGATTCATCCACCGAAAGATTCTGTCCAGATTATAGACGCTTGTCATTTTTTTGTTGAAATAATCGATTAATGTTCGAATCTTGAGCAGCCGATCTTGCGTAATCGGCTCTCTAGCGAAATGCAGATACGTAAAGTTTAATTACTTTGTTTCTATCAGAGCAAATGGATTGTAGTTACTAATCTCATAAGGAAAAGAAACTATACCCATTGGCGACACAAAAAGAGGTATTTTGAAAAATCGAACCCATTAAAATCCTTTGAGTCCCCGAAAACACTTGGACCTGATTTGTAAAAGAAACTGATTTGCATAGTTTCAACTTCCTACCTGTAGTAGTTATCGTGTTAAGGTCGATTCTCACTATGGCATTTCTTCGCAGCATGTAACAGCACGAAACGGTAATATTGAGGGGAGGGAGTGAACAAAGTTTAGTCATTTTGGACATTTATAGTACCATTAATCTGATTTTTACTCTATGAATACCCAAGCCTCTAATGGCTATGTGTTTGATCGATTCCTTACTACGTACTGCAACAAAGCGGTAGACATTTTGAAGGTTATTAAAACCGTGCAAAGCACGGGTACTCTGCTAGTCTGCTATAAATTTGTATGTTAGCAATTTTAATTAAATCCACTTGGGCCCTGCCCAATCAAAGTCAGAAAAAAGGAAAACATATTAATTGTACAATAGAGCTAGCTCATTACTGACTGAATCGCTTTGAAGAAAATGCTCTTCTATTGGGCATGGTGTAAAGAATACAAGGTGTAACGGTCCGCAGAATGCGGGCGGACCTCAAGTTCAACCAATAGGACATGGGCCCACAAATGACACGATTGGTAGTACTGAAGTGTATTGTTGAAGACGCTGTCGATGTCAAATTCGAGGTTAGGTTTTGCGTCAGTTGGTGTCATACTGACGAAAGTAGCTCAGGCATATTAGATAAATTTGAACGAGAACCTGAAAAAAATAATGCAGTCTTGATTTTTGGCACAAATGTCCCTTGTGCCCTAGGAGCGACCCTTTAAAACTCCCCGTCTTTGGGGGTACCGACGTCGTAGTTTTTTGGGGCAAGAAGCATAAGAAGAAACCACGTGTTTATTAGAAAGAATCACGATAAAGTACCTTATCTGTTTATATTACAGAAAAATGTTATAAAAAAAGTTGTTTAGAATAAAAAATATAGCTCGCTGCAAAATTTCAGAAATATGAAACCATGTGTATGAGATTAAGCACTTGCAGATTGCTGTATGCTAAGGTGTTGCCAACAAATAAGTACAATGGCAGACAATAAATTTAGGCCAGCCTGTCATTCGCTTGACATCTACTACTACTACAACTTATGTCCAACTATCGGCAAAATTCTAAGTAGGACTAAGGTACCCGGTACTCTGCATGCCTAGACCTTGTCCACGGGGTTGGCAAAAAGGGTCTATGAAGGCCTACTTGCTAGACACGGGTTTCCCCACAAATACTATTACTATGTTCGACTAACCCCAATTTCGATTTTTCCGGCTTAAATGTATTGTCCACCGTGGTACTATCAATATAAATCTAATGTCTCGCCTAATTGCAGAACAACTATAATTCCTTTGTTAATAACCATAGTGCTAGAGTTTTTGTTCTTCAAAACATTTTCTAACTGCAGTTTTCAGTTAATCAGGCAAGACTTTTCCCTTAGGAATTGTGTGGTGTCAACTAAAAAACATCTTTATATTGAGTTAATACTTTTACTAAAAGTCGCCAGTGTAACCGAGCGGTTAGGGCGTCAGGCTGCGGTACCACGGTACGGGGTTCAATCCCGACACCTGGCAACAGGCGGGCGGCCCACCCAATCGCTTTTAAAAAATGGGTACCGAAATAACAGCTGTGGAAGTAGGAAAAGTAAAACAGTCGTCGAAGGCATAATGCTAACTACAGTACGCCGTTAACGGTGTGCCAGATGACTGGGTTTCGAAAAGCGATATTTCGGCGACCCTGACTCAGGCTATGTTCCTACATGGAATGAAGTGCCCAAACTTTACTTTTTTATTTTTACTAAACTCTCAGGTGTAAGCTTTAAGCTTTTACTGCAACATATACAATTATGTGTTTTACTTTCAGGGTGAACAACATCTCTTTTCACAAGACTGGGGCGAACAATTACTCCATAAAAAGCAATCGGTATTAGTGCAATATGACCTGGCAAGCGATACTTTTAAAATCATAGAAGGCATCCCAGAGGGATTATGCCCTGCACAACCTATCTGGTCTCCCGACAGCTCTTACATTGTAGGTGTAGCCCTTCGCACACATCCTCGCAAACTCGGACTCATCTATTGCACGAATCGTCTTGGTGCAATATTTACACTTGATTTTAACGAAAATTATGGTAGAGCTTTACTAAGTACACGAGAATTCCTTACTTATTTTGTGATTTTTATAGACGAAATATCCCCTGAAGGAAAATCCGTGAAGTCGCCGAGATTTACACAAGATGGGAGGACTTTGGTCTGGCTTCAGAAGGATGCAGCTGGTCCTCACAACTCTTGCATGTCACTTGTGAAGAGGGATGTCCCATTAAAACGGGTTAGTTATGTTATGAAATGAGATACATTACGCTAGGGTAATTATTGTGGCAAAGGTTTCTTCAATGCCGAGACTCTATGCATTGTTTAGGTAACACTTCCTCTATATCTGATAGGGGTTTTATTTAGTAAAAGTTTATATTCAAAATTAGCACATTTTTTAAAATTTTGTAGGGCATCCCCAGTAAACTTAGTTCAGAAAGGTGTGGCCGTTTACAGATACCTAATTTTTGTGCTTGTATTATACAAGGTGCCCATTTTAAATCGTGAAGATTTTGGAATAGGTAACCCATCAATCAATTCAGAAATAATTTCTTGTTTTAAATTTTTAATATATGTTAAAAAATCAGAGTAGCACGGCGACTCATCAAAACTGTCACATTTCATAAGTAAAATAATAATAATAGTTGTGTTTAATTGCAAAACTCTGCGTAGAACTAGCAAGCTACCAGCAATAGTACAGGCTGAAGAAACGCTTCTAAAGCGCCCTATGTTCCACATGGAACCTAAAGGAACGACGACGATTTGCAAAACTAATTTACATTTTTTTGGAATGGAAAATCGATGGCAATCAAATGAACCCTGCTAGGGGGATCCCTGCTCTTCCTTGCCACCGCAGTAAGCAAAAAGTCAAAATTAACAAATAAAAACATTGAAAAATCACCGAGCATGTGAACCAAACATAACAACATAATAGGTTGCATGTTTTCTAATTTAAAACGGGTGCACTGTATGTATTTACAGTCGGGAAACCGAGTACTTAAATATTTCATAAAATATGTAGAGTTTTGTATTTAAAAAAGGCTGATGTTGGGGCTATTTTACTATTTTGTGATGCCCATTTGTTTTCTCTGATAAAAGATTCTGGTGGCTTGGAATAAACCTTATATAACGGGTGTCCCAAATCACAGAAAAATAAATTTGAGCCAATTGTTACTTACACCTTTATAAGTATAAAATCATAAATATTAAATCATTTTTTTAAATCCCTGAGTATGATCATATTCAAAAGACATAAAATATCTTAGATCAGATGATATAATGTTAAATAAATATCAACATTTCAGCAAGTAGACCCAACCATCGTCGTTGATATGGTGGAAACTGAAAGAACGATTGTTGGAGGACGCAAATTTTATGGGCTTTATACTTCTGGCTTTCCAAAAAGATGCTGGGCATCTGAGCGCCGACTAGTACTTTCCACAAATCAGAGAAATACGATAAATACATACATCATTGATATTGGTATGAAAAATTTTGTGTATTCTTACATTGCCCTAATTAACTCTTTATGCAGATTCTGATCACATCACCGAGGTGAACTATTTAGAAGGAAGCCAAGTAGCGTTAGACGTTTACAACGATGTCATTTTAGTAAATCGTAGGAATTACTTCATGCGTGATAGGTTAGCAGTAGCTCTTGTGCCTGCCAAAGGCAAAGAATCGTCAATTGTATTTGAGGAGATTACTCCAATAGAAAAAATTGAATTTGCTGATAATTACATGTATACATACATGGATTTGAAACATAACACAGCAGAAAAAGTAGGTAAGGTCAAGATTTTGTTGATATCAACTCTGTAGGTACTCAAACATAATTACGAAGAAGGATAAATCCTGCCTTAATAGATGTTTTCAAGTGAAACTTCTATACTTCCAGACACATTTTCTGCAATATATGTCGGTCCTAAAGCAGGATCTGCGAAAACAATTCCTTTAATTGTTTGGCCTCATGGAGGACCCCACAGTGCCTTTGCGAACAATTTAGCCCTAGAAGCTGTACTTTTCAATTCTTTCGGTATTATCAAACCGTCTCTGTAGCAATAACTTTTTTTTTAAATACAATTTATAGGTTTTGGCATACTTTTTATCAACTACCGAGGATCAGTAGGAACAGGCCAAGCTAGCGTCGATTATTTACTGGGTAAGATTGGGCAGAGTGACGTAGCCGATTGCATTCTAGCCACTGAGCAGGCGTTGGAGCAATTCCCTTGGCTCGATCCTAATCGTGTGGTATTAGTTGGTGGATCACACGGAGGATTCCTCGTCACTCACCTGAGTGGACAGTATCCAGACAAGTTTAAAGCTGTTGTGGCACGCAACCCAGTTATTGATGTGGCTTCAATGAGCATCATTTCTGACATTCCCGATTGGTAGGCAACCTTGAAAAAGTGTTAAAGTCGAGCTTTTAATAATCTGATTCAGGTGTTTTGTGGAGTGTGGTTCATCATACACACAAGTAGGGCAGCCAAATGACGACATATTGCTTGCAATGAGAAACGCTTCACCAATTCAACATGCATACAAGGTGAAGGCACCCACTCTTCTCCAAGTCGGATCAAAGGACCTTCGGGTTCCCCCATCGCAATCTGTCGAATATTTCCATAGATTGAAAGCCAATGGAGTAACTGTGAGGTAAGCTATTTCGTAGCCTTTAAGTTAAAAATGGTTAGTAAAAACATTGCATTTCAGGATGAATGTGTATGATGACAACCATCCACTTGGCACAGTACCAAACGAAATGGACAATTTAATTAATAGCCTTTTGTGGATACAACAGCATATTAGTACCTAAACAGAGTATAGGTATGTGCTTGTGACTAAAGAAGTTTGTGTGAAGAAGAAAACTTTTAAAATATTTTTACTGGTTAATAGGGTTATCTTTGGCAAGTTAGAAATATTCATTTTAAATATATGAAACGTATATTATTCGTATTTATTTAAATGTGCCATGTGTAAGTTTGTCTTCGTTACAGAAGAAAAGATTTATTGTTTATTTTAACAAATTCTATTAATATACATTACATAAAATAGTACAGTAAAATCAAAATGTATTATGCAACTGAAGTTGCTACTATTTGTTTTGACAAATTTGACAGGTTCAAGATTATGTATTATTTCTCTATAATGGAACAAATATGTTAGGATATAGTAATAATGAACTGAGTATTGTAAACGGTTCTTGTATTTTATATAGAATTAAAGTGATTTTATAAATGTGAGTTTCAATATTTTGTTACAGTATCGAACTGATTTAACAAGACTCACGAATGGGTGAGTGCCAGCTACGTAGGCAAGTCCGGGAAACGTCCACACTTACCCTGGGAATCGTAAGATACAGGCTAAAGGCCGCGGCTCAAATACGCTCAGGGAGAGGGCGTGGTTCTAAAACCGGGACGCCACAGGGCAAGTGCGTCAATATGTATAGGATGTTACAAAAGAAAAAGGGGCGCCACAAGGTCCAATCAGGGGGGACCCACGCTTAACCGAACCCTGAAGGTCAAACAGAGCAAAAATACTCAAATACTAACTCTGGAAACAGCAGCGTAGCGACAAACGCGCCGACCTAGGTACCTGCAACGCTTATTCACCACGTTCGGGCCCGCCTTACATCAATCTTGACACAGTGACTAAGTCACCCTGTAAACAAACATGCACAAGACAAGGGAAAAATCATAAGTCATTAACAGTTAATACATCTATTAGGCCACATCACATGACCAAAAACTTACAACTGTGCCGACGTGGTTGGGATGTACATCAATTTGGCACAGTAAATGGAGTAAATACTAAAAGGAATAAACCCATCTGGGAAACGCCTTAACTCATAAGCAGCAAAGTACATCTCGCACAACAAAGGTTAACTTTTACCAGTGAGTGTACCTGTGTACCTCGTCTCGACTAGCTGGCGACAATCAAGTTTATTACACAAAGGTTAGTTCTGTACTTGAATGTACTAGGCTTGAATGAAGCATCGGACGGCAATTAAGCAAGTTTTAATGCGATACAAAGCCAGCTTGCGGTAAACAGGTTCGTTACACAAACGTTAATTACAATAAAGCGAACGCTACCTTAAGTAGTGGGTCAGCCTCAAGACGTGGCGTCGCAAGTTGGCGGGCGTTGACCGTCGTTTTGCTGCTGTTGGGATGGTGTAAGTGAAGGCAACGGCGTGCAAGAGATATCCTCTGCTTAATCGCGGGGCGAGATGTGCTCTGCTCCCTTGGTAATTTCAAACATCGGCACGGCTGGCAATTAGCTCACTCGGGAGAATCCTGCTCAGAAAGACGGAGTAATTCAGGCCACAGGCCTCCGAAATTAATGAGTGGCTTAAGCCGACACAATGGACATTTCCAGCACCCCGAAAAATACAACAGCCTACACGCAACGCTTCTCAAAAACCTACTCCCCTAAACAACCGCTGAACGGAGCTTCGTGCTCAAACTCGCTGTCTGGTGCGGCCAGGTGTGACCAATGGGAAGACAGCAACTTCGCGCTCCGACGATGAGGCCTTCTCGGTGCGAGAGGGATGTTTTAAAAGGTTTGAAGATAGGCATCTCGCTTGCTCTCATGGATTATGTTTCTAGAAAATATTATAAACTAACGCTGTTACCAGCGACGGGACAGCTAGCTGCAAAATGCGACTGCATAGAGGTTCGTGCGAAAGCTAGACTGACAAATGAAACCAAAAGCCACTCGGGGGTAGGATTTTTGTTTGATGCGAAAAGCTGCCGTATTAAAAGATAAAATATTACCGAAACGGGCCCGATATACAGGCGGACTCGCCAATTTTGTATCAAAACTGCTGCAAATGGTTATGTAGCTATAGGAATTAAGGAAAAATAAAAAATGGCCTGACAATTTAAGGGTCGACTTGAGAATATAAATTTATTGGCGGTTTACTTAATAAAAGCTAGACAGAGGAAGTAACATATCACAAACTATTAATTTTTGTAAAAATTAATTTAATTGCAATGTGGTAGGTACTATGCAAGACAAAAAAAAACTGGTACAACTCTTGATAGAGATTGTTGCATAATTTGATTAGCTAAAACGAGGCTTTGAACAATTACGTTTATTATATCCGTAGCAACGTCTAAACAATTTGACGGTTAAGTTAGAAATACCTAGCAACCGTACATATTAAAGCAGTCACATTCACAACGGACCTACTTACTGTACCAGTTTTTTTTGTCTTGCATAGCAATGGCAATAACAAGCAAATTTGCTGATAAGAAAATAATTTGAGAGCAAGTGCAAGTGCGGTGATATGTGCCCTAAGAACTACTTAGATTAGATAGTATAGTAAAAAAATTATGTGGTGAATGTAGTGTTGTGTGTGTCTTGAGTCTGTACACATATAAACTATTGGCGAACAAGTTCACGGCTAGTGAGTTTAGATGCCTTTCTAATTTTTGAATGTATTTTACAGTATATTTCACCACAAACCATTATTGAAATATTTTGTAGATGCCTCATACCACTGCATCCTATACTTACAAACCTATTAGACTTAGCAACATTGTATCTCTGGTAGTTGGTGGTCCTAAATTACAGTAAGCCAATTTGAAATAATTTTACTTTAAAGAGCACAGTTTTATTCTTTATCATATGTTACTCTGTAATTAACTAAAGATAACTTCTGTAATTGTAAGTATTTACATACTCAAGTAATACAAACATGTAACAGTATATTTATAAAAACAACTTAACCTACAGTGTGTTTCACTTTACATGGAAGCACCCCTGTATTTTCTTTGTTTTTGTATGAATCAATTTGAATTTTTTACCAGTTGTATAACTCACCAAGAGGCATCTATTCATGTCCTTGAGCGCAAATAACGTTTTTAGCCTTGCCTACTACGATCAAGAGCATGGGTCGTATTGTCAATATTTTGCATCGCGTTAGAGTTACAGCAAAAAGTTATTAAGAAAAGTTGTTTATAATTAAAAGAATACCCTAAATACCGATTTTCGTTTAATAATTAGAATTTTTAATTTTTATCTATAAATTTGTCAAAGTCCCAAATTTCAACTTTTAATTTGGTATCAAATGGTGCCATGGAGAAACAACATTTGTATTCTTGTTGCAAACGTCATTAGCTTTTAATAATGGCTGAATTACGTTTAACTGTAGCTGGGAAAGTAGAAATAGGTAATTAGAATTACTTGTGAAAATGCAAGATCCAATAGAGAAGTAGCTAGAATATTTAATGGAAGGCATCCAGGGCGTGCACCATTCTCCTTTCTGCTTTTTTCCTTTTGGTTCTAATGTCTCTTCAGCTGACTGCTTGATTATGTTTTTCACCTGACTCCATAGCTCCTGTATGTCGCCGGTTTCCTCTATTTTGTTGATCCTTCTTTCTACTTCTTTTTCGTATTTTGACCTTATCTCTTCTTCTTGGAATTTATTTACATTTCTTCTTTTTTCTGTCCCTCTTTTTTTGTTTTTCGGCTGACTGGGTATTTTTTGTTTTAACTGTATTTTTATCACTGTCCGCGTCTGCGCCTCTATAACTTCTACTATCTTTTATATATCTTGCACGTTTTTCCTCCACTAAAACGTGGTCTATCTGGTTCACTGTTATCTGATTTGGTGCTATCCACGTGCCCTTGTGCGTAAAATAGCTGCTCTTTATTTGCATCTTCCTACCTGCTGCCAGGTCTATTAACTTTTTCCCAATTTTGTTACTTTCTTTGTGCAAACTTTGGTTTCGTATCACTGGTCGGAATATATGTTCTCTACCTATGTTCGTATTGAAGTCTCCTATTATTAATTTCATATCATAGTTTGTTATTTTCCCTAGTTCCGCTTCTAAACAGGTGTAGAATTCT
Organism: Agriotes lineatus; assembly: GCA_940337035.1. Lineage (NCBI taxonomy): Eukaryota > Metazoa > Arthropoda > Insecta > Coleoptera > Elateridae > Agriotes > Agriotes lineatus. The sequence goes on along the minus strand of OW679196.1, from coordinate 87,507,234 downwards.
TCCTTTATTTCTTCTTCTTTTTCTTCCGTGTGTGCATGTACATTTATTATGCTTACTTTCTTATATCTCCCCTTCAATATTATATAACTCATTCTATCACTTATGGGTGTAAAATCTACTACTGCATGTTTCAGATTTCTTCTTACTAGAAAGCTTGTTCCCAGTCTTCTATCTTGACCTCCGCTGTTAAAAAATGTATAATTTGCTATGTCTGTTATTTGGTTCTCTTTTTGTTTTGTCTCTTGTATCGCTGCTATGTTTATTTTGTATTTCTGTAGCTCTCTAGTGAGCTGTATTAGGGCTCCTTCGGAGTAGGTTCGGCGTACGTTCTATGTTGCTATTTGTATTGTTTCTTCCTGTATCTTACTCGTTTTACTTTTCTTTGGTTGTGTCGTCATCGATGTATTAGGTGCAGGGTTTTGTTTTACTTTTTTGAGATGTGAGTTGTCTGCACTTTTGCTCCTATCACTACCACTCCGTCCTCTTTTTTATCCCATTTGTATTCCTCGCCATTAATTGTTATTTTTTGATAGCCAATCCTCACTGTGTTGCCTTTCTGTCTCTCCTCTCTCCCAATGCTTCTAATTTCTTTCTGTATTCTTCCTTCTACTGTCAGGTCATGGTCAATGTATTTTTTTGTGTTTCTTAGCTTGCTCTTTGCTGCCATAATTTCTTGCTTTTTACTCCATGATTCCACTTCTGTTACTATTGTTCCTGGATGTGTTTGGTTCTGTAGCAGGTAGGTTTTGCCAAGCTTCGCGTTTACTAGTAATTTCTCGTTTATTAGTTTCTTTATCCCTTCTATCAGGTTTTCTTCTTTTAATTCCATTCCTTTTATAACAATATTGTTTTTCCACCTTTCTTTCTCCTCTTTTTCCATTTTTTTTCAGTGCCTTGATCAATTGACCTTTTTCTTTTTGCCATTTTTCTTTATTTTTCTTAATTTCTTTTCTTATTTCCTTCACTTCCGCCCTCATTTCTGTCGTGTTTTGTTTTGTTTCTCGCAGTTCTGCTTTCAATTCCTCCGTGTTTTTCTTTCATTTCCGCCATCATTTTCTTCAGCTCCTCCATTTCCTCTTCCTCTATTCCGGTGTTGTCTGATGCGTTACTAATTACTGTGTTTGCCGCTTTTTTTTTATTCTCTGGTGATTTTCTTTGTTCTGACGATCTTATGTCTTTTTACTTTGACTAAAAACTTTGTAGTATTTTGCTCCTCGTTCTGCTTCTTCTTCGTCGTTATCCTTCTCTTTTGCGCGTTTATTTCTTTCCGTGTTCATTTGTCTTTTTGATCCGTATTCACAGGTTTTGCGCGCCTTTTTGGAGATTTTGCTCAATCCGAGCTCTGCGAGAACACCGGACAGGGCTCTTTGTGTTGACAGCTGGTTTTCGTCGCGGTTAAGCGACGCGTAGGTACTATACGAAGCCCGTGTAACACCTACCACGTTGTTTACCTTTAAAGTTTGTTTATAAAACTTCGGTGTTTCGGCTTCACATCTGTTTATATTTGTTTAACCCGCTGTGTTTTGGTTTTGTTTTTCTTATCTTAGCGCTCGGCTCGGCGCTTGACCTTTCGCGTATCGTATTTCACGTGTGCGCCCAGCTATTGAGTGTCCAGTTATAACAATTTCGTTATTATTTATAATGAATGTCACTGTTCTTGCAGTTTTTCACTTTGTACTGTTACACTCTCTTACCTCTGTGTTTTCTACGCTGTTCAAACAAAAAAACTCTGCGAATTAATTTACACGGCAATGCCTAAAATTTTAGGTTTGTCGTCGGTGCGTCCTCGTTCGCGTCCGAAAATAATCTCCGCGGTACTCTAAGTTCTCCAATTAAATTGATTAAGGTACTTGAACCAATTAAGGCCACGTTAAGGTTCAAAGGATCATTAGAAGAGAAATATTATACCAAGCTTTATATAAATTATTCAACATAAGCAGTGTATCATATATATTGGTTCTACCACAAAAAATGTTCAATTTTTCATTTGATTTGTGGAGTATACATTTTTAATCGGAAGAGTGAAATTGGCCTTATTGGGTGACCCAGGTACCTTATAAGGCCACCTGCAGAAATTGATAAACTTATGACCTTCCTGAAAGAGTGGAGGTTTTTCCACATGTTAGAATTTTGGATTTTTAAAGTTTAGTTGAATGGTTTGCTTCTTATGAATGTTTTTAGGTGACCTTATTTGGACACGAAACTAAAATCGCTATTAAAATAAAAGTCAATACACTACCGGCTGGCTTTATCAGTAACACATAAACTCAAACAACAAACCTTCGTAACCATTGGCATAACTAGGATTTTTGGCTGGGGAGGGCCAGGCCCCCCAACCAACCATCATCAATACCTATGTATACCTATGAAGACATGCATTTACGTACATACATAACTTTTTCGCATACATTTATTTGCTTGTTCTTTGACGCTGTTATACGAAGGGAGCCCCATAAATTTCTGCAATCTAATAAAACAAAGTTGTGTAGTCAATTTTTTTTTAAATTATTGTTTCACAAAATATTTGCCGTTAAACTCGAAACATTTACGAATTCGGTAAAACCAATTTTCAAAACAAAATCCACTCTTCTTGAGGTACTTGAGAAACAAGGTTTTTGAAGCTTCCACAGCATTTTCGGAAGTTCCAAATCACACACAATGCATTTTATCTTTAATGGACGAAATAGAAAGTAATCGGAAGGTGCTAGGTCGGGACTGTATGGGGATAACTTAGCAATATTAACCCGGAAGTCTCTAAATATTATTTTGTTTAATGTACGGTATGACTAGAAGCATTGTCATGGTGCAGAAAGGTCTAACTTCTTGGGTGCCCTAACCGAGCGTTTTGAATAACATCTGGCAGCCATACTGTTGTGTGCCATTCTGCGGTAACCGTACGTTTATTTTCAAGCACGACAGTTGTGATAGGCCCTAATTTGAAAAGAAGCAAGCAATCAATTTCTTACCAACTCTTCGAGATCCCTTCACTGGATTAGTCACCAGTTATGATACCGTTCCACATGCTGTTGTTGTGTTTCTGTTAAACTGTGTGGTATCTACGCACAACATACTTTTATTACACCCAAATGATTATGTAAAATCTTGTTTATTGCAGTCATGCCGATGTCCAAGATGTTTTTAATAATTCTATATGTGACTCGATTGTCCTCCTGAACCATTTTTCGCACAGCGTCTATGTTCGCTTAACGAACTGAAATTGGTCCTTTTTCGCGAAAATCGTCGCTGACTGAAACTCGTTCAAATTTAAAATTATTAAACCAGCACTAAAGAGTCCTCCGACGCGAAGGAGCTTGGTCACCAAAAGCAGCACAAAGTCATCTAAAGCTTTTGTTCGAAGATGGAACTTTTAAAGGTATGCTAAATCATGGCTTTAAAATTCCCTCTCGTTAAATTCATTTTTGCTGCACAACACTCATTTCAAAATTAACTGTTGCAATTATCAAAACTAAATTAGAACTGTTAAACTAGAAAACAACAAAAATTTGTTTCATGGCAAGTTTGATTTCCATGGTGTCCTTGATCTATTGGTTTGCAGAAATTATGGGTACTACCCTCGTAATACTATATGTCTAAGTACTAAGTAACATATCAATAAATTATTTCTCAGATCATAAACAACATAAAAAACGTATAGATTACCTCTTGCAAATCAATGAGGTTGACTGTAAAAGATACTAATCCATGAGAAACAGATTTGTTTGGGAAACATCACTTGGTTTCCATTAACAAGTTTTAGAGCCACAATTTTCATTTTTTTCTAAATGTCTACCTCCAGAAAAGTGGCAGAGGTGAAGCTGGGTGTCTCCATTTTTCAAGCTCATCTTACACCCACGGAGCCACACGATACCCGCAAGGGATTGTTCTTTTTCTACCTGTCTTCAGTGGGTGCGATACCACCTCTGCCCCTTTCTGGCAGGGAAAAACAAAGTTGGTCAGTGTCCTCCAGAGCAATCCCCACCTTATGGAACTGGCTGCAGTTTTTCTTGAGGATTTCGACGACGACGAAAATGACCCCACCCCTATCTTTGCTCATGGAGTTGAGCAGCTCGCTCCACCTGCTCAGTGAGTCACCGAGGATTTTTCAAAGCCAGAACCGTCGAAACAAATGGAATTATAATGTAGCAGATTAGTTTTTTACCATGCATGTGTTAATTATTATCATAATTACATTTTTATTTAATAAAAAATTAAAACTTTTCGTTTTGTGCCATTTTCGAGGGAACAGGTGTACGGGTGTACCTTCTTGAGCTCAAATTTAAACTAAATAAATTTACTACAAATTCATTACTATGACTTTCCTCGTGGGGCGAGTACTTTTCCCGATATTTGACAAGATACATGACCAAAACGAAAATTTTTCACTTTTTGAAAAAAAAAATCTAATCTTTGAAGAGATGCATCTCGGAAACCTCTATACGGAGCTGGGTTTGGGCTTGAATTGTAGAACGTTTAATCTACTTAAAAATGAAAAGAAGAACTTTTTCTGTAAGACGCATACTTTAGGAGATATTAAGCAAAAAACAAGTGCACAAATGTAGCTGTTTTTTGGGCATTGTGCAGCACGCACAGGTCTTTGAAAGCTGCAAACTTGGTCTCCTATTATAGGCATAGGTTCTAACAACATATTAAAAAATCGGGTGTGATACACGCACACAACTTCCTTTTACAGTGATCTTATAGTTGGGCAAAAATTTGAATTTAAATTTTTAAGCATTGGTCAAAAATTTTCAAAAATTACAAATTCTACAAAAACGGTGCAAAATAGAGCGTTAGGTAAAGAGACAAATTTTCTCTAGAATTTTAAGCTGAATTCAAAAATGTAATAATATACCGGGTGTTCTATTTAAAATAGGAGTTAATACAAAAAATAGAAAAAAAACAAAAGAAACCCTTTTTAGAAGTATTCAACAGGAAAATCACCTATCTCACATCAATACACATTAAAAATGTAATAAAAATGAGAAGTTTGAGAAAAATCGTTAGAGCCGTTTTTGAAAAAATCGAAAAAAACTGAAAAATTACAAGAGTAAACACCTACTTCCGGTTATACGATTTTTTTCAAAAGCTGGCTGTCGCATCTACATACACAAAACTTATATATGAAGTTTCAACCCCATACCTCTTTTCGTTTTTGAGATATTCTGTTCACAGACACACACACAGACAGACACACACACAGACCAATGAAAAAAAATGTTTTTTGGGTTCAGGGGACTCTGAAACGTGAAGATCTGTTGAAAACTCAATTTCGAATTTTTGGGGTGAATCCAATACTTTTTCTATTGTAAAAGTAAGTAAAAATTAGAACTACATGACCTTTTACGAGGTCGGATGTATAAATTGACTGGCCTATATTACATAAATGACATAATCATCTTCATTGCATTATTAGAATCATTATATTTTACAAAAAATCTTAGTGGACAACTTGAAGTTCAACTTTGCTAGACAGCGCAACATCCCAAAAAAGAAGTTTAAAATTTCGGTTCTTAGATTTTTTACTTCCTTTTACAATAGAGTTTTAGAGTCCCCTGAACCCAGAAAACATTTTTTTTTCATTGGTCTGTCTGTGTGTCTGTGTGTGTGTCTGTCTGTGAACAGAATATCTCAAAAACGAAAAGAGGTATGGCGTTGAAACTTCATATATAAGTTTTGTGTACTATCTAGATGCGACAGCAAGCTTTTGAAGAAAATCGCATAACCGGAAGTAGGTGTTTACTCTTGTGATTTTTCAGTTTTTTTCGATTTTTTCAAAAATGGCTAACGATTTTTTTCAAACTCCACATTTTTATTACATTTTTAATGTGTATTGATGTGAGATAGATGATTTTCCAGTTTAATACTTCTAAAAATGGGTTTCTTTTGTTTTTTATTAACTCCTATTTTAAATAGAACACACGGTATATTATTACATTTTTGAATTTAGCTTAAAATTCTAGAGAAAATTTTTCTCTTCAAATAACGTTCTATTTTGTACCGTTTTTGTAGAATTTGTAATTTTTGAAATATTTGACAAATGCTTAAAAATTTAAAATCAAATTGTTGGCTAATTATAAGATCACTGTAAAAGGAAGTTGTGTGCGTGTATCACACCAAATTTTTTTTACTACTGTTCCCTTAAATAGTTGTTTTATTTACATTAAAGGTTGTATTGTTGTAATTTATATAATTTGTAAATTTTAATCGCTAATACGTAATTCAGCATTATCAATAAAAATTTATGAATTATTTTTTAAATCAAATTTTATTCAGAAAATATTTTTTAAATTAATGCGATTCTAGGATCTCCTATTTAAATTTTGTGCTCGCGTCAATTAAAACTCCCGCTCACTGTGTAATTGGGCCACCGCAGCGCCAGGGTGCAGCTCTGAGAAAAAATGGTGGCGTGTTGCCAACTTTTGTAGTATGGGGGATTCGCTTCGATCCTTCGATTAGGTATTGTTCTGTGGTAGTGGTAGACGTCGTATTCAGTGACAAGAAGACAAGAACAGTCGTATTGACGTATTCCTACTCTGGATAGACCGGTAGACAGTGTTGCCAACAATAGACAGATAGACAGACAGACAGACCAATAAACAAAAAAATGGTTTTTTGGTCCAGGGGACTGTAAAACGTGAAGATCTGTTGAAGACTCAATTTCGAATTTTTGGGGTGAATCCAATACTTCATTTATCGTAAAAGGAAGTGAATATGGGCTATATAACTGTCCGTAATTAGTCTACAGAGGTTAAAGACCGAGTTCAAAAGTTAACGCTAACAAAAAACCGATGATTTTGACGGATTTGAGTAGAATTTAAATTATTATTAGTCTATTACCCAAACTGCCAATTTTATTACTATTTATTAAATTTCTATTACGGAAAAAAATCAAGAGTTGGCAACGCTGCCGGTAGACGTAGACGCCCTTCGCCCTTGTCTTTACGTTTTGTCAAACGAAAACAAGTCGGTTTCATTAGTTACTGTTTTGTGGTTTCATTGATCATTAATCTAATCCGTCTTTGCACCTAGTATCCGATGAAATGACCGGTTTTAACACAATGACAATATTCACTTTCAAAATCGCTATGTTTATTACATAGACTTGAGTGTCAGTTGCAACAAAACACTTCTGAAACTGAGGTTAATTGTCGTGCGCGGTCAGTAAGTAATATTCCTTACTATCCAGATTGGTTAAAGGACCATGATTTTATTATTGGAGTAGTTCTAGACCGTTTAGCTAAATGTATAAAGACGGGGCTTTATTTATGTTAAATTGCAGTAGCTTAACACGAGACTCACAACGGTCATTATATTTACTAAATAGACCCCGTGCATATGAACAGAACAAGTACAAATAACATCCCACTGTTTAAGAGCAGCTGTAAACCACTATAATAACCTAGTAGTAAATCGACGTTAGATTGGTTAGTTCTAAAATAACTGTATTTCCCTTTATATAATTGTGTATAAATAGCGATTGTGTTAAACACCTTTCTAACCGTCTGCATTTCGATCTTGCTTAGGCAGCTATTTTTCTCAGCAATTTAATTTTTGCTTCATTTCCCTTTGCTTATTCAGCTGCAGTGGTGGGTTGCAGAATATAACCGACTTTGACGTTTTTATCGCTAATCCAGGTTGTTCAGACATACAGCCGCTCTTGGCTGCTGAAACTTAGCCTAAAGCGATCGCTTAGTCAGCGCAATCACAGCTGAATGCACCCAATGCAGTTGCCTGTAATTTGCTAGTATGTCAATTACTTTAAATAATATCTACTTGTTGCAAGTATGTACGCATGTATGTATTATTGAAAATCTCATTTTACCTTGCGGTGTAGATTCTGGTGCTTTATACGCTTTAGCATCTAGCGGTGCAATGCTCAACCTGGCCCAGTTTTGGATTACAAAGTTAGAGCACGTTTTTCTAGGTGTGTTTAGTCTATCTCTGAGTAGAGCATAGTTAATTTGGTGCCCAACTGTGAATGGTTTCACCAAACCCAATACCGCTCGCCAAGACTTGCTTAATGCAATTTGGCTTCTTTTTGTTTCAGGTGTACCTATTTGAAATATTTCTGTAATGATTGAGCAAAAAAGTATTACCTTCAAAGCCAACGTGTAACTAGCCATGATGACCACTAATCAAGAAACATCAGATGATAACTGTTGTAGTTCAACAGCAACTGCAGTGCATATATTAACAGACTTAGATGACAATGAAGATATTAAGAAATTATCTATCAACGAAGAAATTGTTGAAAACGGCAATGACGTCAACGATTATTCGGAAATTGATATTAAATGTGAATTTAAAATCAAAGTTCAAAATTGCATGGCTCAAAATTCAACAGTACAGAATTCGGTTACACAAACGAAGCCTCAAACAGGCGAAAAACCTTATTCTTGTTCTGTTTGTGAATTTAAAACTGGCTACAAAAGGAGTTTAGTTGCACATATGAGATATCATACAGGCGAAAAACCTTTCTGTTGTTCTGTTTGTAAATATAGAACGGTACGAAAATCTCGATTAGCTCAACACATGAAATATCATACAGGCGAAAAACCTTATTCTTGTTCTGTCTGTGAATTTAAAACTGCCCATAAAAACAGTTTAGTTCAACATATGAAATTTCATACAGATGAAAAACCTTATTCCTGTGCGGTTTGTGAATTTAAAACTGCTTATAAAAATAATTTAGTTACACATATGAAATTTCATACAGGTGAAACACCTTATTCTTGTTCTGTTTGTGAATTTAAAACTGCCTACAAAAATAATGTAGTCATACATATGAAATCTCATATAAACGAAAAACCTTATTCTTGTTCTGTTTGTAAATTTAAAACTGTCTACAAAAGGAGTTTAGTCACACATATGAAATATCATACAGGCGAAAAGCTTTTTCGTTGTTCTGTTTGTGAGTATAGAGCAGCAGTAAAATCTGTATTAGTTCGACACATGAAATTTCATACAGGCGAAAAACCTTATTCTTGTTCTGTTTGTGAATTTAAAACTGTCCACAAAAAGAGTTTAGTTGCACATATGAGATATCATACAGGCGAAAAACCTCTTTGTTGTTCTGTTTGTGAATATAAAACGATACGAAGATCTGAATTAATACTACATGTCAGAAGTCATACAGGCGAAAAACCTTATTTTTGTACAGTTTGTGAATTTAAAACTGCTCGCAAAAGTAATTTAGTCACACATATGAAATCTCATACAGGCGAAAAACCTTATATTTGTTCTATTTGTGAGTTTAAAACTGCCCACAAAAGTAATTTAGTCGCACATATGAAATCTCATACAGGCGAAAAACCTTATTCTTGTTTTGTTTGTGGATATAAGACTGCCTACAAAAAGAGTTTTGTTGGACATATGAAATATCATACAAATGAAGAACTCTTTTGTTGTTCTGTTTGTAAATATAGGACAGCAACAAAATCGCAATTAGTTCGACATGTAAAATGTCATACAGGAGAAAAACCTTATTCTTGCTCTGTTTGTGAATTTAGAACTGCCCACAAAAGGAGTTTAGACGTACATATTAAATCTCATATAGGCAAAATACATGATTCTTGATCTTTTTGCCCACAAAAAGAGTTTAGCTGTAAAAAATAAAATCTCATATAGAAAAACTTTGTTTCGTTTGTGAATATAAATATCACAAATTTGTTAAAACCCCTCACCACACAAATATTTAACAACTGCTAAATACGTATTTCGACAGCCACGCTGTCATCTTCAGTAGCTACAAAAAACGTACGCAGCAAAATGGCAACAAAATGTTCGTGACCAAATCACAAATTACTTCCATTTGTGATTTGGTGGAGAGGGGTTTTAACGAATTTGTGATATTTTCAAACCACAGGCTCCAGCAGTGTTTTATTTTTATTTTTGTGAATACAAAACTGCTCAAAAACTGGTGCTTCTGCATTGGAAAACTTATACAGGTAAACAGATTTATTGTTGTAGTGTTAGTAAATTTAGAATGGCATTAATTAGTTACCGATATAGAAACTTATATGAGCGAAAAATATTGTTTTTGTTTGTGAACCTGTAATAGTCCCAAAATATAATTTCTTTCCCAGCGGAGCGAAAACGCTTGTTTTTGCTCCTCTTGGAAGGATCGAAAATGCCCGCTACGCAAAAACTCGCGTTTGCTCCGCTGGGAAAGAAAATAGTATGTGTACCTTGTGACGAAACGGGTGATTGCGTCTTGAATAAAGTTGAGAACTTGTCGGCTTTGCCTCGGGAACCTCAACTTTATACGTGTCGCGCAAACACCCGTTTTCTCTCTCGGTGCACAATATTCTATTGTGCTATTTTTGAATACAGACTTTAGTTGAACAGTTGAAATGACATACAGGAAGATAACCTTATAGTTTTTGCTTAATTTCCTATTACAATTTCACGTTTTCACGGACGGAATTTTAATTAGGCAATTACATTGAGAAATTTATTTCTTCAAAAACTTAATTTAGCGAAGGCTGTAAGGAATTGGTAACTTGTTATAATTATGCTGGTAGAACTTGGTTTCATGTCAAATTGAATTACATTGAGAAATTTATTTCTTCAAAAACTTAATTTAGCGAAGGCTGTAAGGAATTGGTAACTTGTTATAATTATGCTGGTAGAACTTGGTTTCATGTCAAATTGCTGAACACTTAACAAAATATACCCATTTTCACAAAAAAATATTGAAATCTGGAAGTTTATGTCATATACACAGATTTTGGATTTTTAATCAAATTATTACTTTAAAATAGATCGCAGTGTGTAGTTCTCCGATAACAAGAAGACTCCCGCTATGCGCAAAGTCGCGCTGCATAAACGTCAGCGTCGTTTCCCACTCAATTTTTCCCAGAACCGCTGTAACGATAAAACCGCCAGAAGGGTATATAAGAAGCTGCAGTTGCAACCGTCTTCCATGCAGACCGGCTAGATTGGTTGCCGTTCCCCGAAAAGTCAAGAAACTCGACCCCCCAGAAGAAATTGTTATTTTGTTAATATACAATTCAATCAGTTTAAATCTACGATTTGATTTGTACTAATAGCTAACTACAATATATTTATGGTAATTATCCTGTGTTTTCCTTACTGTATATATTTGAGTTTGAGCGAATCCTGCTTCCGATTGAGCTAACCTGAGATATAAATTTATAACGCCCTTAGTGAGGGGGTGAAACGTTACAGAGCGAACTTTAATTTTAATAAAAGTTACACTGCCATATTTACCAGAAAGAAAAACGATCCGATTCCCATATAGGTATAACCAAATTTTATTAAATGTCAAATAGTTAACCTAGGTGTCACGTTATAAGCTCTTACATTTTCTAATCAAATTAATAAGTCAATAACCCTTCATTCAAAATGTTAGGAATTTTTATAAACATCACTTAATTTTAAAAATAGTCAAACTACGGTAAAACTTAGATAATTCAGATCGAAATTTTTTTCAGTTATTTGGTGGCCTATGTATAATATAATGTATAAGATACAAATTAAGAGAGTATTTATCACTTGTTAACACCTTGCATTTAGATCAGCTAGATACAGGGTGTTGCAAAAATGGCGCATTAACTTCAAGATACGCTATTAAGAGGCACTTTCTGAGTAGGGAAAAAGAATTAACACCATCTTTCTGTTATATTTTTGAAGATATAGCTAGGTTTTATTAACTTCAAAACTAGCTAAACTGTTGGTTAAATAACAAAATTATTTATAAGTATTCATATTCGTATTTTTAGCTTTAAGTGTGTAATATTTTTCTATCCTAATACTGAATATTAAAGAAATTAATCAAACTTTGGACTCCCTTATCTTCAAAAATATAACCCAAAGAATGTTATTATTTTTTCCTGCTCAGGAAGTGTTCCTTAATAGCATAATATGGAGTTAGTGCGTCATTTTTGCAACATTTTGTGTATTTAAACTACAAACTCTAGAAAGACGTCAATGTATTTCTTCATTAATATTTTTGCATTCTATAGTTCATTATACAATTCATTGTCGTTCTGCTATTTTGATGTAGCTAAATTTGCTTTTACCAAGGCTAACTTGCCAGGCCATTTTATTTCTCCGCAATTCCGATAGCTATTTGACCATTTCGTATAGTTTTGCGATAAAATTGACGAGTCTGCCTGTATATCGGGGCTATCTTAGCCATAATTTATCGCATAACGCTTTAGCTTTTCGCATCAAACAAAAATTCGGACACGAGCGTGGCTTTTGACTAAATTTAAAGGTCGCGGCGCGCCAATCTTTACATCGTTGCTTCAAGCAGCTGCGTGCCCTATTTATTGTAAGAGTGCCTGTTTTCAAGTTATTTAAAATTTAGCCCATGAGAGCAAGCAGGATAGTCGCTACCCCTTTCGCTTGCGAGAGATCACGCGTTTGGCGGGCCTGACGCGGCCTGCGCTGTGATTGGGTCACTTTTGGCCCGTTAGAACGCGTCGGTCTGGAGAGCTTGGCGTGGATTTGCGAGAGGATTGTGTAACATCCTAGCCCTCTGCTAATAAGGGCTAAATAATTTAATAAATTACCTTCGGGTAGCTTTCTCAGTCGGAGTTAATTTGGTTCAGTCAGATATACACTTGGAAATTAGCAAACAAACACCAGGATAATTTTAGACAGTTTAATTATAATATAATGTATTCACATACATCGGTATTATTCATTAGAACAAGATAAAAGGTATTTTACAATAAATTCATTCTTCTTGGACTGTCTTGCTTCGGAAAGCCTGGCTTCTACGCAACCCGTCGTACAGCGGTGTGTTCGGGACCCTGTTGCTTGTACCTTACGCCTCGGCAACCGGTTTTGCATCTGCGTGTGGATGGTACGTTTAGCCGCGTTCAAGAAAAGTCGTCGGAACGCCACTGGCCGGGAAGACGATTTGTCCAAAGTAATTCACGGTGGTGCCAACCTCCGGAAGCCAAATATCAGGTTCGATGTCGAAAACACGTGTAGCTGCAAAATAGGTTATTTCGAGTATGCTATGTTTTACGCCTTACGACACCGTGATAGCCTTGCATTTCCCGGGGATACGGTGAAGTGTTTGTGCATGATGAGGCCGAATGGGAAGTTGACGACGTTTATCCACCTGGGGCTCCGTTTCGTTGTGGCGGCCTGCGACAATCCACGGCCACGACGGTGCCGCAGATCTCCCGTGTTACGATGGGAAGATGTTTGGCACGGTGAGTACAATCCTGTAGTCAAACAGATATTAAATGCAATCTTAAAGGGGCCTTGGAGGTCGGCTACGTGCCGGCCTTTAATAACATGAAATTTGATACGCTCGGGCCGGGCAAATTTTATGTTGGTCGGCTGATTTATTTATTATTACGAAATCGACATATGAAACGGCCTGGTTGTTAAACCCTCGTTTCGAATATGTCCTCCAGGAAATTTTGATGCAATTATTTGCCAACGGAATTGCAGGAAATTTTAATACAATTATTTGCCAACGGAATTTGGGGCCAAAAGTCTACGCTGAGTTCAGGTTCTTTTTGTTTAGCAGGTATTAGCTTAGCCAGGGAAACGGTTTCCCCACTCGTGGAGCATCGTCTCAGACAACTGACTTTTCAGGAAATGGGCTTAATTAAATGCTAGCTAGGAACACGGTCTCCATAAGCGGAGGCATCGGTTCAACTGTAGCTACAGGAAAATACTAAAGGAGATCGGGATCCGAAGTATTGACGGGAAAAGGTTCTTTAAACGGTCGGGCAGGAACAGGAAGGGAATGAAGGGAGGGAATGAATGCGAATGAATGTCTATGAAGGAAGTGCCCCTGAATGCCTCGCGAAGCAGCTTTTTATGGGCTCCTCTTCGTGCTTCGTGCGTCTAGCAACCACTTCGGGCATTCTAAGTGGGGGAGCAGCGCAATACGTGGAGCGGGGATCTCTTGATGACGTATTGGCAGCGCGGGCGAAAAATTCAAACGCGTAACGTAGAAATCGCTAGGAGAAAACGCGCGAATTAATTTTAATTCCGAAGAACGCGTTTCTGCTGGGCGAAACGTTACAATTGAGCCTCGATCCGCGACTGAGGACAGTCGACATAGCGTGTTTTGGTGGGCGTCTTCACGCACCGGCGTGCAGACGCCTGATATTCCTTTTTGTGCTGTTGCAGCAAAGTTCTGGACATTGTTTTTGGTGGCTTCTTCGAGGCAGACGGTGACGAATAAACGGTGTGAGTGGTGTGTGCCTTTGTGAGGTTATGTGAGGAGGTCCGAAAATTGCTGTGGCCGCTTATTCAGTTGTTTGCGAGCTTGTTTAGCTCAGATGTCCGTTTTATTGAAATGGGATTAATTATGCGAGTAGCCTAATTCGACGGCTTCCTAGGCGTGTGATCGCTAAGTAGTGTTACGCCGCTTTTCCCGAATAAATACAGTGGACTTCTCTGGACATTATCGAATTACACCGGTCCCCAAGCCTAATGATTGACAGCTGTAGTCACAGATCGCCGCCGTCTGCAGCATTCTGATGTTCCGCCCCAGGGCCGAGCTACTCAAAACAAGGTATTTGCCACTTCATGTGTGTGCAACTCAATAAATGCGCTGCTAAATTATATTTAATTGCCGCACTGTGTGCATTCATTCAGACATTTCACTGGCGTACAACTCAATTAATACACTGTTAAATTACATTTAATGACCGCACTGTGTGCATTAATTCAGACACTTCATTTGTGTGCAACTAATTAAATACGTTGTTAAATTACACTTATTTGCCGTACTGTGTTCTTTATGACATTTCATTGGTGTGCATCTAATTAAATGTGCTGCTAAATTACATTTGCCGTTTTGCATTTCATTTGACCGAACTTAATTAAATAGCTTTGTTTTCTGTAGTTAACCCAAGCTTGATGCGCCCACTGTTGTAATTAATCTTTGTGCACTGAATAAAGTATAGTGTGTTCATTTCTGCGATTCACGTTTGTGAGCTTAGCTATTAATATTTGACTGAAGCATTGGGCGCGCATTCTTGAATTTACCTGTTGTTAGGTGAGTGCTGATGTTAGATAGGGCGCTCCGAGCTGGGGTTCTTATACAGTCCCTTTAGGGTAAGACTTGTGCCGTTGTGCCTGTAATATTGTGTGAGCCGATTACGTCGGCCCTTTTATAACTGTCGTCCAGGGTTTTGGCCTAATAGATTGGTTTATTATAATTGTCGTATGATTATCTCTGGGGTTTGTGTGCATGTTTGTTTACAGGGTGATCTCGTATCTATGTCAAGATCGATGTAAGGCGAGGCCTGGGGAGCGGTTCTTGAGTGATGCAGGTAGGTCGGCGCGCTGTCGCTACACTGTTGTTCCCCAGAGTCAGTATTTGAGAATCCTACCCGTTTAGCTTTCAAGATTCGGTTAAGCGTGGGTTATTTCCCTATTTAAATCTTGTGGCGTCCTATTACTGTTGTAATACCCTATATATAGATGTCAACACGCTTGCCCTGTGGTGTCTCGTTTTAGGACCCGCCCCCTCCCTGAGTGTATCTGAGCCGAGGCCTTTAACCTGTTTCTTACGATTTCCAGGGTAAGTGTGCACGTTTTCCGGACTTGTCTAGTATTTAACATTCGTTCATCCGCGAGTATCTTTAAATCGATTTAATACTGTAACAAACTTCCCGTTATGCTTATTTCTATTTAGATAAACCCAGAACTTATATCTTTTGCCACTCGCCTCTGTAAAGGACGTGTGATTTCGCTAACAATTTAATTGCTATTTATATGTTCGTCAAATAAATAAATAAATAAATAAATAAATTATATTTGCTGGAAATACTCGTAGTATCAATTTTAAGCTAGATTGCTCTCGTGCACTGTGCCAGTCTATTATTTCTAGTGGATACAGGTGAGCCTTGAAGTGACAGGGGAAGACAAAAAACTCAAGTTATCGAAAGTTCGAGTAACCGAATTCAATGTTTTAAAATATTTATGTCACAAATTTATAACACGTATTATGGCACCTACCAACTTTCCAGAAATTTGCTTCTTTATATAGATTATAACTGTATTAATTAGGCAGTCTCACCACATTCATTTTCTTCCTTCTTATCGTCTTCACATCTTTGAATCTTTTTTAATATTTACTTTTTATTTTCACCATGCCAATTTTAGTTAATTCACAACCCTTTTATATACCAAACAGCTTATAACTTTTATAAAGGGTTTATTTTTCTAATTGTAACCGCTTACAAATGTATTACATGTTTTTGTACCAAATTATTTTTACATACTCATATATATTATTATCTCTTTAGTGATTTAGTTCAGCATATTTTCCATAGTCCAACACTCTATAGAAACTTTATTATATTTATCTAACATCCACTATGTTGAATGATAATTCTCGAATTTGCCATTAATCCTCCACCTCACTTCAGATAATAATTAAATTATGTTAGAATCTTACTGTTTCTTATATAGCATTATTCAATTGAATTTTAAATTCTATTTCATTCCTTTACCAAATACATTTTAATAATTTCAATATCCTCATACTTAAATTCATCTTTGTTATTTAATACTGTATTCTTTTTACCTTTTTAATCTGATATTAAACCCTTATACTAAAGACCATTACAATATTTTTGTAATGTCTATTTTACAAAAAGTTTACTCTAAGATTGCTAGTAAAGAATACTTTAGTTTCTACCATGTGAAATTGGACAAGAAATTCAGTAATTTATGTATATGTAGCCCTTGTTTTTGGTTATTATAAATTTAAAAGATCACCATTTGGGTTAAGTATGAGATAGTGACTAACAGCCAGTATTATTGAAAATGTAGAGGCTCTGCGAAAAGTGGTGTAAAGATTTCCACCAATATGCGAAGAAAATTTACAGAACTTGCAATTTACCAACATTCGTTAATACATTGAAAATGAACATGGGTAATTTTCAAGTCTGGCATGAAATTTGCAAAATCCGAAAAATTTGCAAGGGATAGAAATAAAAAAAGTTTTAAAATTGTTCACATCTGTATTTTTATTGTTTATTACACGCCACGCGGAACGTTACTGCGAAATAATAATAATACGTACTTACTACAATTTTGAACCTTCTCAACATCTTGTACATTTTAATATTATTCTACAATTAGATGAAGATGCTGAATTCGATAATACATTCAAATTTTTATTTCCTTTTACAATAGGCGCTTTCCTTTCATCCATGGGAGCAGCTCGGAGCGGCTCCAAACTCTCGCGCACCTTGTTCCTTTCACGGGGGCGTTTAACCTCGGAGTCGCTCTGGGCTTATTTCCCCTTTCCTCTCAAGGACCAGCTCGTTGGTCGGGGCGCGAAGCCACAGCCAGCCAGCATGGCATACTTTTAATTTTTAAAAAGCGCGAAGGCGAAATCATTTGGGGTTAGGTGCAACTTCTCCCTGGTTTTAGGTGCTATGCTAAATTTTTTGAAGAAAAAATGTCATCATTGAAGTAAAGCCTCATCTTTGCGCATGGACAGAACTTTTAGCTATAGGAATGTTAATTTTTTTGTAATTGTTAGGATTTTTAATTTGTTAAATTTTATATAACCAAGTTATTAATTAAACATTTTATTAAACGCTTACCATTTCTACATCTAAATTTGTTTCATTTTCTAAAGCAGTTGCTATTAGGAAAACAAAGACTGATAGAAGAAGACAATTCACTTGTGATATTGTAGTAAAATAGTGGGTGCATAGATCTAATTTTTCAGTATACTATAAGTTCTTAAAGTGTTGGAATATTTTTGGTTATAACAAAAAATGAAAATGAATTTCAGCGAATTTTTGTTACTGTTCAGCACCAAACAAAAATTTCTCAAAATAACGTTTTAAGGTTATGTGACTGTTTAAAACTTTTGGCGCGCGCTAGAAGTGCGCTATGCCGCTAAATCGCGTTCCATTCACGAGCAGCACCGAGCGACTCGGGCTTCTAGCCGTCGGGGTTTGATGCACGCGAAAGGAAAGCAGCTAATAAAGGAAGTATTGGATTCACCCCAAAAATTCGAAAGTTAGTTTTCACCAGATCTTTACGTTTTAGAGTCCCCTGAACCCAAAAAAACATATTTTTGTTCATTGGTCTGTCTGTGTGTCTCTCTGTGTGTGTGTCTGTATGTGAACATAATATCTCAAAAACAAAAAGAGATATGGCGTTGAAACTTCATATATAAGTTTTATGTACTATGTAGATGCAACAGCAAGCTTTTGAAGAAAATCGCATAACCGGAAGTAGGTGTTTACTCTTGTGATTTTTCAGTTTTTTAAAAATTTTTTCAACAACCGCTATAACGATTTTTTAAACTTCACATTTTTATTACATTTTTAATGTGTATTGATGTGAAATAAATGATTTTCCAGTTGAATACCCCATTTTGCAACCCCAAAATCTACCTGGGTCGCTAAATTGCCACATCCCGAATTCTCTTAAAAAATACCATCCACCAGTATAAAGTCTCCAAATAGCGAATTTCACGCAAATATTGATTGTAAGGGTTTTCTGATAATTATAACCTTTTTTTCCATTTTTCAACCCCCGATTCCAGCTGGGTCGCAAAATTTCCACATTCCGAATTCTCTTTAAAAATATGATCGACCAGTAGAAAATCTCCAAACAGTGAATTTCACGCAAATATTGAATTTAAGGTTTTTCTGATAATTACAGCGTTTTCCCCATTTTGCAACCCCAAATCCACCTGCGACGCAAATATGCCACATCCCGAATTCTCTTAAAAAATACAACCGGTCAGTAGAGTTTCACACGTATATACCCAAAAAGGACATACACTTCGGCGTAGTAGGTACTTAAAAATTTCCATCCGTCTGCAGACATCGAATCGCTAAAAAAAGAACTAGTAAAACTTGGTCATAAAGTAATCAATATACATGGAATATTAAACACCGCGTCTCAAAAGTCGCCCTGCCTATGTTTTTTATCGATCTTCAAAGTAACGAAAACAACAAGGAAATATATAACGTCAAATTACTTCAGAACTGCGTTGTACAATTCAAAGCACCACATGTGAAAAGGGAAATCCCCCAATGTGCTAAGTGTCAGAGATACGGGCACACTAAAAACTATTGTTACCAACCGTCTAGGTGCGTCAAATATGTAGAAAACGGATTATTCGCTGTGGAAAGCCACCCGAAAAATGAAACGTCCAAAGCAGGCAACACCACCCAACAGCGACGAAAAAGGAAACTGGGCTAGAAATAGTAATGAAAAAGCTACTGCTTTCGCTAAATATCTCAAAAACGTGTTTAAGCCTGTTCCTACACAGCTGAGCGCAGATGAAGAAAGCGAAATCTATAACTTTCTGGAAGCACCGTTTCAAATGGAATTGCCTATTAAAAAGTTCACACTGCTGAAAATCGAACGCTGTATTCTAACTGAAATTAATCCAAAAAAAGCACCTGGGTAGGACCTAATTACCGGTAGAGTGCTGCAAGAAATAACACCTAAATGTTTGAGAGCTCTAACATTTATTTTCAACGCCATCACTAAACTAAAATATTTTCCTAGCCAGTGGAAAAGTGGCACAAATAATTATGATTCCAAAGCCAGGAAAAAATTTAAACAGTGTAGAAGCGTATAGACCTATAAGTTTATTACCTGTGCTGTTCAAGTTGTTTGAAAAACTATTGCAAAAAACTTAAGCCGATACTGGAAGAAAGAGGTAAATTCTTAATTTCCTCAAGACGTTTTTCATATATGGTTACTCCATTTTTACTTATTTCGTATCCCAAATATGTTACTTTTTCTTGCATAAATTCACATTTTCATATGTTCAATTTTAATCCACTTTTATTTAATGTTTCGATTATAATAGCTAAATGTTTTAAATGTTGTTGTTCGTTTTCAGAAAACAATAAGATATCATCAACGTAATGCACACAAAAGTCTTCAAATTGGTTTAATATATTCTTCATTGCTCTTACCAGTGCTGCACAAGACGTTGAAAGCCCAAATGGTACCACTTTGAATTGAAAAATGTCCCCATCAATACTAAAACCAGTATATTTTCTCGACTCTTCATGTAATGGAATAAGCCAAAACGAATTTTTCAGATCTAATTTTGTAAGAATCTTCTTATCCCAAATTCTACTTAATAATCCATCTATAGTTTGTGGAGATTCGTATTGTGGCTTTGTTATTTGATTAATTCTGCATGCATCCCAACATAAAGAAGAGAACCGTCACGTTTTTTAACTACCACTAAAGGATTAATAAAATTACTCTTTGAAGCTTCTATTACTCCATCTTTTACCATTTTATGTATTTCCTTCCTAACATCTCTTCTTAATGCAAATGGAATAGGGTAAGATTTACTATTAAAGCTTTTTGATTCATCAACCTGCGACCTATGAATGTATTTCTGTGCTTGTCCTACTTTTTCATTTATAACCTCTTTATTTCTGTAAATTATTTCTAATATTTTGCCTTCAAATTGTTTATTCTTCCCACGTATTTTTAACTCATTCAGCAATAACCCATTATTATCATAATTATTCTCCATATTATTTATTATATTATTATTAATAACTATACCTTCTTTATATTTCATTATGTCTCCAATTTTATCTAATTGGCAACACTTATTTACTTGGTCGATACTACTGGTACAGATCCAAGATTTAATTAACCCCTTTAAATGAATACACTTTTGTGACCCATCAATATTTATTTCCAACTGCTGAATAATGTCAATTCCTAACACCAAGTCCACGCTAAGGCCTTTAACTATAAACAATCTAACAACACCTTCCCATTGATCAATAATTATTTTAATATTTAACATTCGGTTTGTTGATATTTTTCTTTTGGTTGCAGATAGCAAATCTATTTTATTTACTTTTATAATATTCTTATGTAGGACATTCAAATTATTTAAAATTATTTCTTCATTTATTAAGAAAGCCATTGTATATTATAATTCTGAACCGTGTCTTATTGTTAGTGGAGCAATGGCATCATCTATCTTTCAATATTTTCTATTGTTAAAATACGTGACATTCTTTATTAAAAAAATTTTAAATTACTATTTACATATGTACAAATCCGAGTTTCCTTTTGTTATCTAAAAATTCTTTTGATATTTTCTTGAGTGGTCTTTATGACATCCTTGGCTTCTTTAGCTGCTTGTTTAAATTTTCTTAATTCAGCTACAAGCCTCAATATTTCATTTTGTCTCAGCCTTTCTTTTAACTTCTTTACTTGCTCCTTTAATCTTCGTTTAACTGTTTCCTTCTTTGTTTTCTTCTTACTTTTATTAACATTAATTATATAACCTCCTGTAATTCTTCTTACTTTATAAAATCTTTTATATCTTCTTAAATGTCTGCTATTTTTGTCTCTCATCATATTACTCAATTTCCTTAAATGACATTACTTTCATGCTTTAACATTACCTCCTGCATTTTCATTTTTATTTCTTCTGTCTTTCCCTCTATCAAATCCACTCTTCCTGTTTTTATACATTCTTCTATTGTTAATTTCATCCCCTCTAATTTTCCTTCAAGTTCTTCCTTGTTATTATTTAACTTTTCTCCTACTTTTTGGTTCAAAATTTCTTCCATTTGTTTAATTTCTTCATGCCTTTCTGCTCTCACTTCATCCTTAATAGCACGCACGTGAAAGAGCTACTTCAAAATGTGGATTTTGTTAACGAAATCGCCGAAACTTTATCATCTGTTCTGCTAAATAAACTCAGCGATGAAATGAACAATTTAAAATTAGAAATTGAGGATCTCAAAACTAAGAATACAGAAATCCTGGATCAGAACAAACACTTAAAACAAAAGCTACTGCAACAGGAGTCGAAGCTCGATCAGCATGAGCAGTACAGTAGGAGGAACTGCATACGTATTTTTGGAGTACCCGAAGAGAAGCTTGAGGACACAAATCAGAAAGCCTTATCCATTTTCAAAAACAAATTAAACTTAGAACTGCCCACATCTGACATTGATCGTGCACATCGATTTGGTGCTGTGAAAAGTGATAAACAAACTAGTCCTCGCCCTATTATCATTAAGTTTGTTAGCTATCAAACAAGACGGCTTGTGTTTACAAACAAAAAGCTTTTAAAAAATAGCGGTATTACCATTCGGGAAGACCTAACAAAAACTAGACTTACTTTGTTGCAAGAAGCTATCAAAAAATTCGGCTCCACTAATGTATGGTCGTCTGATGGGCGAATTGTAATAAATAACAACAGAAAAAAGCATACTATCACAACGCTTGATGAATTAAACCGAATCTAATATTCTACTTTATACGTACCCACGCATATCGGTCAGACAATGTCCAATTGCAGTCTACAATTTAATTGTGTATTTAATTTCTTTTTTGAGTATTTACAATTTGTTTTTTCGTATTTTTTTTTCAGTCTTTTGTTATGTCATGCGCTTGTTAGATGATGATCGGATGTACTTTTGAATAGATTTAACATGATATCATGAAAATTGCACATTTAAATGTTTATTCATTGACAAGAAATTTCAATTTGTTTAAAAACCATATTCTTGATTACAACTACGACGTCGCAGCAGTGTCAGAAACTTGGTTGAGCAGTTGGATTTCAGATGAAACCGTATCTATTCCAGGATATGATTTCATCAGAAAAGATCGTCCAAGTCGTGGTGGTGGAGTAGGCATCTACCTAAAAACAGGTATGAAATATAAAATTATTGAAACCGATTCTAATATTGAGCAACTTTGGATTACTCTAAATTCAAATAGCAGTAGTTTTGCTTTTGGTGTAATTTATCGTCAGCCTAAATCAAATTTATTGCATTTTCTTGATAATTTTGAAAGCAGTTTGTCTTCGGTGCTACTTGTTGAGGATAAAGTAATATGTACTGGTGACTTTAATGTTGATTTGTTAGACTGCGAAAGTCCAGGATCCGCTCATTTCCAATCATATCTGAATGGCCTTGGTTTTGAACAGCTTGTGAAAACTCCAACACGTATCACATCTAGTACATTCTCTCTTTTAGATTTGATCATTACAAATGTTCCCGCATTAATTGATAACATCGAAACAATAAGCATGCACGAGATTTCTGACCACGAACTAGTGCAATGTATCGTCAATATTGTTAGTGCAAAGGTCAACCCTGTGATCAGAACCTATAGAAATTTTAAAAATTTTAATTCTCAACATTTTTATGATCAATTAAGGTCTATACCTTGGAAAAACATTTATGATCTGGATAATATAGACGACAAAATCGAATTCTTTAATGTTAATCTTCAAACGCTTCTTGATTTACATGCGCCTTTCGTGACATCCAGATTCACTAAAACACCTGCACCTTGGCTTAATGACGATATACGATTATTAATTTCACTTCGTGATCATGCTCTTAATCGTTATAAGTTATCAAAAAATTCCAGCCATTATGTGTATTACAAACAGCTGCGTAACCTTGTTACAGCTGCCGTTAGAAAAGCAAAAAAAGATCACCTACGTCAAAAATTTCAAACAAATACCTTAAAGAAATTTTGGAAGGATTTATCAAATTTCGATATACACAAAAACAAAAAGCATAAAAATCGACTTCCTTCAAATTTAGCAGATGCTGAGCAAATTAATCGTTTTTTCATTAACTCAGCTCCCAGTGTAGCTTCTCAAAATGAAATTGCTGACAGCCAACTACTATCGCAATAATATTCAAGCAAAAGTAAATCACATGCTTAAATTACAACCTATAGATGAAGCTCTTGTGATGAAATATATAACTTCCATCAAATCAAAGTCTATTGGTTGTGATGGCATTGGAATATTTGTACTGAATGCTTGCCTACCATTTTTACTCCCAATAATGACACACATTATAAATTACTGCATAACATTTTCAGTTTTTCCCAAGTGTTGGAAAAAGGCTGATGTTATACCTATTCCCAAGGCGACTACACCGTCTACGTTCAAAGACCTACGGCCTATCAGCATATTACCTGCCTTGTCTAAGGTCTTGGAAAAAGCAGTTGCAGCGCAGCTTAGACACCATCTTAACAAAAATAAAATTCTTCCTGAAAATCAATCGGGTTTTAGGACAGGTCACAGCTGTGCTTCGACACTCGCAAGCGTTGTTGATGATGTACTACGAGCTATGGACTGTAACCAATTGACTTTATTGGTACTGCTTGACTTTTCCAAGGCCTTCGACACCATCGATCATGATATATTGTTGGGAATTTTGCATTATATAGGTCTTGAGAACAGCGCTGTGAAATTCTTTGAGAACTATTTGTGTGACAGATTTCAAAGGGTAACGGTAACAGATTGTAAGTCTACGTTTTTAAGCGTTGAGAGTGGAGTACCCCAAGGATCGATATTAGGCCCAATTTTATTTATTATTTATACTTCGACTTTCTTTCAATGTGTAAAATATTGTAACTATCACTCATATGCTGACGATACACAAATATACATTTCTTTTAATTCTAGTAACCAAGTTAACGCATATTCCTTCTTGAACCAAGATTTAGATAAATTATATCATGTATCTAAACAGCATTGCCTGCAACTTAATCCCAAAAAATCTAACGCTATTTTGTTCGGTAGTAAAAACGAACGATTAAAAATCGTTTCTGATTTTAAGGTATCGATTAATGGAGTATCTCTGGAATATAAAGAATCTGTGCGCAATCTAGGCCTTCAGATAGATGATAAATTACGTTTTAAAGACCATATTAGCAATTGCCTTCAAAAAGCTTACTGTAAAATTAAGACGTTGTTCAACAATAGAGATATATTGAGCACTAACATGAAGATATGCTTATGTAACGCACTTGTACTTTCGCAGTTTGACTTCTGTGATACAGTATACGGTCCTTGTATAGATTACGTTGACACTAAGCGAATTCAGAAACTGCAAAATTCATGTTTGCGTATGATTTATGGCATACGCAAGTATGAAAGAATTTCGCCTAAGCTACAGAGTGCTCAATGGCTCAATATGAAGAACCGGAGGTACTTACACGCTGCTTGCTTTTATCGTAAAATTATATTAACTGCATCCCCACCATATTTACATAGAAAGTTAGCCTATCGTACGGAAATACACAATCTGAACTTGCGTCACCGAGGTCTTCTGACAGTGCCATTTCATTATAAACATATTTTCACCCGTTCTTTTTCGTATTGCATAGTAAAATGTTTTAATAAATACTACATGGAAATGATGAAACCAGTAAGCTCAACCGTATTTAAAAATAAATTAAAAACGATCCTGCTCAATGAACAACACGCAATGAATACCATCAAGTAGGAATTTCAATGTGTATTTATTTCACAATCACATCTGACAGGCGTATGTACCGGAATCATATATAGGTTTATATATTGTATATTGTATTATGTTCATAAAGTTAAGTTGTAGGTTAAGTGGAAGAGCAGCCAGCATATCATTGCAACCAGGCTGAACTTCGCCTGCATTATTTAAATATTTTTCCTTTGTTATACCCTTGAATTATTAGTATAATAAAAGACACTTTATTATTATTATTATTATTATTCTTACATTTATTCAATATCATATTAATTTTATTTATTTCTAGTTGTAGTTCCTGTTTATCTTCAAGTAACACCTTATTAAATTCATCTTTAAACTCCTTTATTGATTCTTCCATCTTTTTTGCCTGGTATTTTTGTTCTTGTACCTTCTCTGCAGTGCTCTGAATTGCGTCTCGTAACCTACCTTCCCTTTCCTCTGCATCTTGCTTACCTTCCTCGGCAGTTCTTTCAATTGCTGCTTGCAACCTACCTTCCCTTTCCTCAGCTTTTTCCTCAATTGACTGTTGCAATCGTCTTTCTCTCTCCTCAGCCTTTTCCTCAATTGACTGTTGCAACTCCTTTTTCAACTCTTCTGTATTTTGTGCAATAAATGCCATTAACTTCTCCATATCTATGGTTGGTTTTCCTGTTGATTCCTGCTGAATCCTTAGCTGATCACCTTGTATTCCTATTTCTTGCTGTATTTCCTCGACTTCAACTTCAGCACCACTCTCTACTACTTCCAATTCTTCTTGTTCTACGTCTTTTTCCTCTTCAGTCTTCTTGCTTTTTCTTGTAATTCTTTTGTCTGCCATATTTTAGTTTAAATTTTTAAATGTACCTACCGGGTGGCCATAAATATCTGATATCACATCACCTTTGGAATCAACACCGCTTTATTAAAGTGATGAATCCAACTAAACTAAATGTCATTAATGTCATCACAACTAAAATTCCTATCTGTCAAAAATTATTTCAGATTGCAATAAGTAATGGAGTTAGAACAGGAGATTTTTATAATCGAGTCGTAGGCTAAACTGCAGAATTCAGGGCACATTCCCCTCCTTTTATTGAATTTTATTACATTACATAGGTACCAATACTTATCGTAATTGAAATATAATGCTAACCAACATTTATAAGTAGTTAATTCCATGGCTAACGGGATCTCAGATATTTATGGCCACCCGGTACTTTTGATTACTAACCTTTATATTGAATTGTAAATCTTGATTTTTTTACCAATTAGACCTTTATAAAATACTTTAATTATTCTTATTAATTGTTACTTTATTCTTCTCAAAAGAACTCAATTATGATACGTTTTTAAATTATGATTGTTTTATTACAATTCTGTTCCTTAATTCACAATTGTTAATAACAAATTAACCATAAACTTGGTTTATCAGTTACAATTAAATCCGTTTATTTTTATGTCGATAGCTCCACGTGGCGGGCGACATATGTTAAGGAATGCTAGCTCCCCTCTTCGGCTGCATAGTCATTAATTATGTATTACAATTGCAATATTTTACTAAAGTAAAAGCTTGCCCTTAATTAATACAATGCCCCATTAGTTAAACTATAATTGTTTTCAAATCAAGTACTCTTATTTCAGGGTGGTTCGCCAATCTAGTGATCTGTTAATTGAATTTCAAATTATATTTAATGACACTTGCTGTCAAACTGATTTCCACATCCAACCAAACCAGGTATTGACAATTATATTTTTACGTTGACTTAATTATCAATCAATTCACCTTCGGCTTCGTTTCATAATTTTCATGTCTCGTGCATAAACGTCGACTTTTAGCACTTGTTGCATAAATAGCTATTTTCTACTCCTATACTTTAATTGATTTATTATATATTTCCTACCTGTACTTTAATGATATCCATTAAGATTCAAATTTTTCATTAAGATACAAGATTATAACCAATATTCGGTTAATATCAAATAGTGCCATGACCATCTGACAGATCTAAAATTTATCAATTTTAACAATTCCTAAAATTTGTGATTGTTGCAAATAAAATCTGTAAAAATGAGTGATAATGAGAGTGAAGTTGAGAATTTAACTTCACCAGAAATTGTGGAACAGGCCACAAATGTCGCAAACAATTTATTATCCGTAAAATCAGCAAAGGCATACGAAAAATTATATTCTCAGTTTATGGATTGGAGGGACAAAAATAAGGTTAGCAGCTTTTCAGAAAACGTCTTAATTGTTTATTTTGATGAGTTATCAAAAAAGAAAAAATCCACAAGTTTGTGGACATATTATTCAATTTTGAAATCTATATTATCTATTAAACAAAAAGTGGACATAACCAAATATCACAAATTGCACGCCTTATTGAAAAAAAAATCTGAAGGCTATAAACCAAAAAAATCAAAAACGTTTTCTACAAATGACACAAAGCAATTTATTTCATACTGATGTCAAAAATGAAAATTTTCGGATTATTTATAGTACAAAAAATGGAACCTTAAAATCCTAGTACTTTAAAGTAAAATTTTAAAGTTCAAGTACTTTAAAACTTATTTATTGTACAAAAAATGGACCATTAAAGTCCTAGTACTTTAAAGTAAAATTTTAAAGTTCAAGTACTTTAAAATTATACGTCAGTTGTTGACATGAAATTTGAAAGGATTTGCAACTTTTTATTTAAAATTCATTAAACTTGCAGTATGAAATAAACCGTTGTATTCACCACGAACGAAAAGTGTTTTTAAAGGTCCTCGCAAGTAATTCCGTCCTCGGCTGACGCCTCGGCCGTAAACGACTTTCTCGTCTTTAAAATGCCACTTTTCGTTCTAGATAAATAAACTACTATTATTGGAGTAACCCCAGATATTAAATATTTATTGTCCAAGGTAAGTAAATCTTAGTTTGCAATCAATTGTACATGAAAAACTGTTTTTTTTTCATAGGTGGCATGTATCTTTGGTGTTATGGGAACTTGTAGAAGGAATGAGCTACACAAATTGGATTTAGAGATGTAAATGATTATACATCAACCCTTTTAATCACAATTAAAGATACAAAAACTAAAACAACACGAAAATTCATAGTAACGGGAAAGTATTATGAAAAATGCAAGAAGTACACACACGATCATTGAAAATGAACAGGGTTATGCAACACATGTTACACATTTGAAATAATGTTTTTAGAAGGCTACTATAATTGATATCTCTGCATTTAAATATTCGATGTAAATATTTCTGATCATGTATAGACCATTCAGAAAATGTAAATCAACTATTGTAATGTTGGTTGCATAGCCCTGTTCATTTTCAATGATTCTTTGTGTACATGAATCTTCGTCCAAACAATTGTACAACCCCATATATTTTTATCAATTACGTAAACGGAAAATGCACAGTACAAAACGTAGGAATAAACCAATTTGGAAACATGGGAAAAGAAATTGCTACTTAAATCTTCCAGATCCCAATTTATACCGGACACTGCTTTCGCCGCAGTTCTGCCACAATATTGGTTGATGCTGGTGGTGACATCACGTCACTAAAACGTCACGGAGGATCGAAATCCACAACAGTGGCCGAAAACTACATTGACGAATCAATTCAAAATAAAGTCAGCGTAGCCAATCAAATTGTGAATTCAATTGACTATAACCAAACCAACAATTCAATAAACATTACTACTCCATCAACATCAACAATGGCATCCACCAATATTGTCACAAAACTACCACAAGCGCCGCAGTTGCATTTTAATAACTGTACCATCACAAATATAACTGTAAATCAAAAATAATTCTAAAATTTCCTTTTTTTTTGTTAAACCTTGATTTTGTGACATTCTTGTGTTTTGTTTATAATAAAAGTTTTTCCATAATATTTCCTTAGTTACAACTCATAATTTTTAAAAATTTGTGCTTATTTTTCACTATTACGACTAGTAGAAAAAAAGTGTACGCAACTCTCATTTAATGGCTCATAAGACACTCATATTCATTACGACACTCGCCTACGACTCGTGTCGTAATTCTCATACTCGTGTCTTAATAGCTATCATTAAATGCTCGTTGCATAATATACTATTAAATATTCTATTAATACATGATATTAATTCTTATTATCATAACTAATACAGTTGTCAATTGTAACCTTGGCTTGTACTTTATTAATATTAACTGAGACCATCAAATCACCTCACTCATTGTCTCAATTAATTTCATTATTCATATTTAAAAATTAACACCCATCAAGATTTAATTATAGTAATCTTCCAAATTTATTAGTTTTAAATATTTCTTTGTTATGATTGATCATACCACTTTGTGTATCATAATATAAAATTTTTAAAAAAATAAGGGCCTAAGTACATACAACATATCCAAAATCCAAAACTACATGACCTTTTGTCAGGTAACCAACCTTTTTCATGACCTGGCCACTGGGCTATAAGTCGCTATCAGAAATAAAGAATGTTTTTTTATCTGTATTGATACATCTTAATTTCCCTAATGCAAGATGAAAACTTTGAACATTTAAAATTACAAACTAAGGTGCTGGCAACAAATAAGTGCTACCGATATAAATCTAATTGCTCGCCTATTTCTATATTCCGTAAGAGTAGGTATATAAAAATGATAAACCTTGTTCTACAATCAATTTATTGTAATATAACTACTATTGCTCCATTTGAAAAAATGACATCCGCCACAAATGTTGGGCATCTATATTTCGTACAGTATAGTACTGTGTTAGTTTTATTTAACAATCGATAACAGAAAGCTAAATAAAAAAAAAGTATACCACTACACTTCACCATAATGTTTTTTTTATGGCTTGAACATGGCGTATTTTAATTTTTAATCAAATTAATGTAACAATGATAATAACCTTATTCAATTATTTGGGTTTTCACTTTATTTCAGGATTACTAGCTACAAATAATATTTATGAATATAAATAGAGAAGAAACAATATTATTTTAATAAAATATGGGAAGTATCAAGTCATTTACAACTCAAAATTTGCATTACTATTTCCAAGTTTTAGTAAACTTTATAATTAAGAGAATATACCTTATATAAATCAAATCATCTTTCAGATTCATTCTTAAAATGAGTTTTTATAACTAAATAATAGTATCTATCCTGAACCACACTGTATACTGTTTCTTTTGAAATTGGCGCGTAGAAAATTATACTAGGAAAAGTTTGTTTGTTATGTTGGCCATTCTGAAACACCTCTAAATTTCTCCTCTTATCGGTGAAGTTGTGCGGTTAAAGCAGGTTAGTGGAGGTTTTCCTTTAATTTCTCAATAATCGGTCGTACTTTTACAACGTTTGAGTCGTCACTGTAAAATATTAGTGTATCATAGTTTACGCATATTGTTATTTTGTGTTTTAACAACATTTATAAATTGTTTTAGGTCAAAATGGGGAGACGACCTGCAAGATGGTAAGTTACATTTTTATTTAATATTTCAATTACCATTGCAATTTTGGAAATTATTGGAAGCTTTTTATTACATCTTCTTGGATCTATTCGACGTACTGTATTAATTATAAAAAAATAGTTTGAACTGTTTACTTATTATTGTGCAAGGTTAAAATATTCATAATTTCAGCTATCGTTACTGTAAGAACAAACCTTACCCAAAATCTCGTTTCTGTCGTGGTGTACCCGACCCCAAAATTCGTATCTTTGATTTGGGTAAAAAGAAGGCGGCAGTAGAGGATTTCCCACTGTGTGTACACTTGGTGTCTGACGAATATGAACAGCTCAGTTCCGAAGCGCTGGAAGCTGGCCGTATTTGCTGCAACAAATACTTGGTAAAGAACTGTGGTAAGGATCAGTTTCACATTCGCATGAGGCTTCATCCATTCCACGTTATTCGCATCAACAAGATGTTGTCATGTGCTGGAGCTGATAGGTAAGAATATTTATGGAAGTACTTGTGCGGCAATTCATTGTGTAACAATTCAGGCTCCAGACTGGAATGCGAGGTGCCTTTGGAAAACCACAAGGAACTGTGGCACGTGTGCGTATCGGTCAACCCATTATGAGTGTGCGATCTAGCGATCGTTTCAAGGCACAGGTATGAAGGTGGCAGTTAAAATTCCGTATGCATAAATTACACGATTTCTTTCTAAAGGTTATCGAGGCTCTCCGTCGTGCGAAGTTTAAGTTCCCAGGTCGCCAAAAGATTTACGTTTCCAAGAAGTGGGGCTTCACTAAGTACGATCGTCAAGTGTACGAAGACTTGAAAGCTAATGGACGCCTTGCTCCTGACGGCTGCAACGTACAATACCGCCCAGAACATGGACCTCTGAGTGACTGGAAGAAAGTACAGGAAGATCTTGCTGTGGCTTAATTTGTATATTTTTATCAACACTCAATAAATGAATTAATACGTTATTTGGTATTTATTGATTTATGAATTAAATTTCTTATTTACACAAGTCGGGGAAGAAATTATGTCCTCAAGTGTTGTAAAAATTACTAAAGATATTTTTGGTTAAGGCTGATGTGAAACTTAACAAAGGTTGATTCAAATTAAGGATTATCATATATAATCTATTGAGTAATGGTTCTGATTTCCATAAAGTAAGTGCAAGAACCTTAAGTTTTTTAATGCTTCGCATGAGTGGGAAACTTGGGCCGACTTTTTTTATAGCAAAAACGACGCGTCATTCAGAATGTAAATTTTCCAGCAAATCAATATTGTCACGAAATAGATTCTTTTAAAAGACGCATTATATATTTGTAATTTAAATTTAAAATAAGTTGATTAGGATTTAAAATCAAAGTAGGTAAATTTCAATAGCAAAATGTGTTGATTTGTGAAACTCGCCATGGTAAAGACTTCGGGGAAATCGAGATTTGATTCGCGGATAAGTCAAAACTGCTCAAACTTGACAGCCCAAATTTATAAAATTTAACTGTCAAGAACCAGTAATCCATGGCAATGTTATTTTAATGACTTCAGAATAACATTTTTGCTTAGTCACTGTTCAATACCAATTCCAAGAATTATACAGGGTGTAATTTTTGCTTTAGTGGCTCTGTTAATCTTATGTCAAATTTGAGGTTAGCAGGTTATTTTGTGTGTTGCTTGATACAGACTGACGCAAAACCTAATCTGTTAACCTCACATTTGACATAGATTGCAGTGCCACCAAAGTAAAAATTGGTATAGTATTCCAACCAGAAATTGGAAAGCTATTTAAAATCAGGCCAGCATTGAAAACAGTAAGTCACTTCGTAATTTAATTCATAAAATTACTGTTTGATTGTCATTCAGTGACACTTCGATAATAACCTTCAAATTTGACAGATGCATTGGGAAGTTTGGAAGATATATAAGTTTTTTAAAATTTTCTATGACACTATACTGTTTTAAAAACTCAACTAGTACCTACTTAAATCATGCACAATGTTACAATGCCTTAATAAAACAGTTACATGTACAATTTGCAGATGAACTGTCATTACTTGAAAGCTGAATTGACATTAGAATACTATTTACTGATTGTATGAAACCAACTTAGACATGACTTACACTTTTCATGGTGTACTGGATTTTAAATAGCTTTCCAATTTTTGGTTGGAATACTATAAGTAGATAAATACAGCTGGAAATTATTGTGTTTTCAGTGGTAGGTGCTGTGAGATAAAATAAATTTATACTGTAAAAGTAACCTGTGATTCTTGTTATATGTTTAGCAATACTGAAGTTATACCACAGTGACTACTGTCAGTGTATATGAAATCAAGTACTGTCAAATATGTAACACGAATCACAGTCTACTCTTAACTATAAATTTATTTGATCTCGTAATGCAGTACTGGTATAAAAATTCGAAATCGAATTGTTTACGGAAGTAACATTTTGATCGTTAGGATTCCAAGAATGTATAAAAGAGATGTTCATATCGATTACTTTTAACTAGAAAAAACCTTTTTTCTAGAATAATAATCTTGTTGGGAATAAAGTACACTCTGGATGTCGAGAGTGTTAATTAGTTTTTCTGACGGCACGTTTTTAAATTCAATTTCTTTAAAATATGGATTACTTACTGTATATTTTGCAGTATATGAATTTAGTCTCTTAAGCATTATTGATGGTTGCTTAATTTTTAAATTTCAGAAATAAAAAAAATAATTTAAACTGATGAAACCAATAGTTTATTGCAAAACTATACCCGGTGCATATTTGTTAATTGCTATTTCTAGAACGGTTATTAAAGTTGCAGACAGATTACTAAATAAGATGTAAATGTAAACACAAATATCTCTCCTATTTTTTAAAGTTTTGAGATAAAATGGTCTAACTTTGATACTAACGGAATGCGGCTATTTGGAAAATTAACCGAGAATAAGTTGCCCACACACCTTAAGATAACAAGTGTAAAACGTTTTAATTATAAATACTCTTTCTTCGCTGGAGTAATAATTTACATTTATTGTACAAATTAACTTCGACAACTCAGAATCTACAGTCGACTTTCAAATGTCATTATGAGGGATAGTCACATTCTAGGTGCCGGAAGGACAATGATCAGTATAAAAATAATCAAGTTTTCAAAGACGCCTTGCATATTTCCTGTCAGTATGCAGTGGTGAGATCAAGAAATTTAGACCTTTTAAAAGTTGCTTCATATTGTGCAATCCATATAGCAGATGACTAAAAATATTTGTCAAGTGCTTTTGTATGTTAGTGATGAGGAGCATTTAATCTTGTTTTTCTGCCTTGAGATAATTCAAATGTTGATGAGTAATCATGCTATTGGAAAAGTATTTCTCATTGCTGATATCTGCAAGTAATTACTACCTAATAATTATACCACAAGGTAGAAGAGGACCATACATGAATGTAACTACGAGTTGTATCTCTGTACTTACATTACAGCAGTATTGGTATATGCTGTGGAATGCAGCTCCGTCTACCTTATTAAATAATTCCCACTGTAGGTGTCAAAATCCCTCCCTCTTATTGGTGACAAATTTGAAAATTGTTAATAAATTTTACAATAAAATATCAGTTAACTGAACATAACTTTTATTACAAAAGAACAAAAACAAATTACCCGTCAAATAATTATAGAAAATAAACATATACACTGTACATGTAAGTACATAAATATAAAAATATTGTATTCTAATAAGAATTACTTCTCAGACTTAAAGCTACAAAAATAAGTAAATATTTTATTCAATAATTGTTAAAATGCTCTATATTGTGATTTACCGCTTTTTTTGTTATATTCTACTGCTGCACGATAAAAGACTTGGCAACACTGTTTTGACTGTTTGTAAGAAACAGTTGACGAGGCGGTTTTCCAGGTGACTGGTCATCGAGTTGTGTCTACTGCCACACTTTGCATAATTCATAAAAACTACGTTTTCAAATCTCTTTAGATTAACTCTTGTTTTTAAAATTTTTTAGGATAAAAACCTAAATTTTTAGTTTTTTAGATTATAGTAGTTATTTAATACATTTTTAGAGTTAGTATGTAAAATATAGGAAAATTCCCTCCAAAAGCGGAATTATTTAAAAAAAATCCCCTTTTCCCACATTCCTTAAAAAATCCCACGAAAAAGGGAATATCCCTCCCATATGCCAACACTGCATTACAGTGCCACCAAGCACACAAAAGCCTCGGGTAGGGGGAGGCTGGCGCTAGCTCCGTTTGACAATTACACTCCGCAGAAGAATTATAAACATTCGTAAACGCGGGAAATTAAAAATTTTTATTTTAATAATCATCGGAGTTCTTTTATATATGACAGTGTTCAAGTTACTAAACCACTACTTATTAAATACATTTATTGTAACAAAAGTAATAGTAAATAGAACAATCAAGACGGCAATACATATTTTTATGATAATAAATTACTGAGAGATTATACTATAAAATAAGTGTATTAGATTGCCTAATTATCATTATTCTAAAGGGTAATGCAAAAATACAAAGTTTTTAAACAAAGGAAAAAGACATTAAGATCGCCAGAGCAAAGAAAAGCTGAAGAGAGAAAGAATGCTGATCCAAATATAGTATGTACAGTCGCGGAATTAAAAATCCGGGCACTAAAAATAATTCAGTGTATAGCTTACTTTACTGTACCTACTTACCACGTTACCTGGTGAAATTAGTCAAAGTCAAAAGTAAATAGTTTGTTGATTTCAGTTTGCATTGTTTAACTGTCAATTGCTAACGTAGAAACGCAAAGCTCAATTTACATTACCCAAAAATTGCAAAAATCCTCTATAAGACTCTCCTGGATTTTTAATTCCGCGACTGTACATATATTCTTCTTATAATGGACTTACTTGTAATCGATTCTCGTTAGCAATGGGCCGATTACCAAAGTCCCAACTAAAGAGTCATTTAAATGTAACTTTTGTAAACACCTGGTTCATCATTTTCCTATTCCGTAATTAGGATGAATATGCAGATTGCGGCAGGCAGCTAGGACCATTGCAAAAGCAAGGAGAAATATACGGTACCCCCCACCCAAGAAAAGCGCCCTTCCGTGCTTTCCAAAAATACTTCGACACTCAGCATCTCTCCGTTTCGCTAATACAATGAAATATTATGAACAAGTTATTTATTAAAAAAAAAAAAAATTTTTCCGACGATCATACCTCAAAAGTTGATGTTGCCTTCATTTTCGGAGGACCTATCGTATGAAAACGATCCAAGACTTCAGGAAGGTTCCTGGCGACCGGAATCGTGTACACATACGAACATACATACACCGCACAGCACGTTTAGGCATCCCCCAATACGAGGGAGGGATCTAGTGGGCTGGGTCTTCACCAAAAGATCCGCACAGCCGAGACGGAGATTTGGTATAGTGGGTTTATTACTCGGTTGGCACGAATTTTAGAGATATTTGACTTAGAGTGGTTTTTGATATGAGGGAATTTCAATACTTCGTACACTTCATGTCGAAGTAATATGCATGTGGCCGTCGTGGTGTTTAACAAACGAACAATCAATGTGCGATAGCGGTAGGTCGTTAGGATCATTATAAATACAAGGTATATATTTGATTTTAAAATTTTTTAAATACAATTACGACCACATGTAAAGTCCCCTTGCTTTTGCTATGGTCCTTGTTGTCTGCCGCAATCTGTATGTTTTGTCTAGGAACGGAACAGGTTTTTTCGCACCTAATTCTCAATTTCTAAAATGCCATACTACAATGTCACTCCTTTCCATGAGAAATTTTCCTTTGTCACATTTCTTATTATGAAAGTCTATTTCGTTTAGATGCTTTCTCAAAGTTTCTCGACCACCAGTATAGTTAACTATCTTAAATCATTCTGTTTACTAATACGTTTAGACTCGCTACTTTATGCTCCACAGTGAACATTTCATGAACTGTTCTTCGGAAGACTCCCACATCAAAATCGTCGAGAACGATTTTCTTAGCGCCTTCCTCGAGTTTATGCTTCTTCGGAGATGTTAAAGAAGTAGCGCCTGGAAGAAGTAAGAACTAAAGTATTATCTGCATTCTGGTTTTAATGACAGTGCTGAGAAATAATATTGTAAATGTTAAGTATTACCTGCTATAACATTATCATCATCATAGAACAGCATTATGTTATCCACTCCAATTTTGGACATATGCCTCCTCAAGATTCTTCCACTTTGTCCGGTCTTGTGCTGTGTGACGTTTATGTTTTTTGTTTGAATGTACCTCTCCGCAAAGCTTGCTTTTTATTAGTTCTGTAGTTCCCCTTACTGGATTTTTAGATTTAGTTCACATATTTTCCGGGGATTTTGTGTGCTTGGTGGTACTGTAGATATTACCTACAGAGTAGGTAACACAAGACATCTTATAAAATAAATTTCCTTGTGATAATTCCTCAGCATTAGAACTGTCGGTACATTTATCATATACTCTATTAAAAATGCCAATCTTTTTAACTGGATATGTAACTGCTCTTTCAAGAAGTTTCTGTTGTTGCCTTGCACCTATTTAAAATCTATTTTTTGAGAAACCATTTAGCTAAACTAGATACCTTTAAGTAGGAAAAATCGTTATCCATTTCTTCTTTTAAACGACGATGCAACGTTTTTACAGTTACATACTCTAGCTAGATAGATACATTTTATAAATTGTGTCTCTAATATTATTAAGAGTGGAAGTATTTTTCTGGATTTTTATACATACTTAACTTTGTGCACTGTATTTGTATGATATTCATGGTTAGATGTTTCATTTCCTTTCTCCAAACGATATGATGTTGTCCATTGAACCTGTAAAGCTCTAGTACCCCTTTCATAAATCGATGTCATGGTGCAAATTTTAGGTTTGTAGGTATTCGGAAAGTGAGAAAAAAGTCGGTGTCCTTTTTTTGCAACACAAACTTTGACAAGTAGACGTTTAAAATCACTATATGTGTCAGTTAGATAAATGACATATGTGGCCAAGCTATCGGGCGCAACTCTCAGGAACCACACAGCAAAAAATATAGGCATAGATAGTATATAAACCTTCTCCGCCAGGCGTACCTACTGTATGTGTATAAATTGCACCCGGCAGCTTGTCCAAAAACGTTATTTATCTAACAGATTCATATATTGATTTCAAACTTGTGAAATCATCTATCCGAAACTTTCTCCAGGTTAATTTGGCCCTTAAGGAGATCATTGAGCCACTAAAAACTGTAGGTTATGCCGATGCAAAACAAGTTCCTCGCCGAGGGAAAAAATGTTTTGCACGATTTCTATTTTATTTCATCCCCTATGGCCCAAGCCCCATTTACTAGTTTAGTAATTTTTTATTCTAAGGGTTGTTCCTATGGTATGGACTAACTCCTATAAAAGTTTCAAGTGTCTGCATTTTTGGAAGGGATCGAAACGTCAAAAGCTGACTCTTCTTAAAACCGCCATATTGAATTTTCCGAATTTGGGAAAAGGTGTCGAGACTTTTGGGATTACCAATCATCGGGCAACCACACCTTTGCTTTTGGACATAACGGAGCAGCGTCGGCCAAGTTATGTAATCGGGTGTTGATTACACTGAAGCGACAATACGACGTTAAATTAGAAGCTGTAGAAGTTCCAGAAATTTGTATGGATACATTAAGCCTTGTACACATTAGCGAACCGTTGCATGTAACGTAACCGTTACTGTAACCTCTTCTTAATGTGAACGGCACGTCCATAATCGTCTTGTAACTAACTGCAACGGATCGGATCCATATAGTGTTCGTGGCATTTGGCGTCCACAAGCGCACTGCGAGCCCCTTTGTGTTCGCAGCAAAAACCGACAATCGGTGGCTCGCAGCTCATGACACGAAGCGCGCTCGCGCTGCGTTTGCGAGCTTGGTTGGGAAGGCGTCTACACTAAAAAAAATTGGTTACAGTAACCGTTACGTTACATGCAACGGCTCGCTAATGTGTACAAGGCTTTAAAGGTACCAAACAAGACTTCAGCAGATTTCAAGAATTGGCAGCTAGCAGATTGTGTGCTTCTCGATCGCGAAGTAATTAAAGGGATTAGTGTGTTAATAGGTGCGAACAATTATTGGGCAGTAGTTACTGGTGAAAACACAAGGCTTGGCGAAAGACTGATGGCTGTAAAAACAAAGTTCGGGTACACAACACAAGGCCCTGTAGTTGTGGAACCAGTAAAAGTATTCAAAAATGTACAGGCAGTGTTACATGCGACAGTTATTAGTGCGGAACCAGAATTACAGAGACATAGAAATTCGGAATCGATAAGCATTATTAACGAAACAATGCAAGATAACATTTCTTCCAAAGAAAATTGTGTTTTCGCGAATGTGTGATAAAGATAGGAGATGTAGTTCTGGTGCAAGAAGGTGATAAATCACCGGACTGCAATAATGAACCTCAAAACACTGACGTAGTAGGATTTTGACGCGAACGATCTTGTATATAGTGCTAATAATGTGGATCTAAGAAAATATTTAGGGCATAGTGCCACAGAGTTATTTAAAAACGCAAAAATAAAGTTACAAAGGTGGCTATCTGCTGCACCGATTTTAAATGACAATAGGAGTGTAGCCATAAAGTTTTCGCGTAAGATGATAAGATTAAGCTGGAATTCCAGAAATAATGGTTTATACCAAGTGGCCATAAATATCTGAGATCCCGGTAGCCATGGAATTAGCTACTTATAAATGTTGGTTAGATTATAATAAGTATTGGTATGAAATGTAATAAAATACAAATAAGAGGACGGGAATGGGCCCCGGATCTACGACTCGATTATAAAAATATCCTGTTCTAACTTCAATACTTATTGCAATCTGTAATAATTTTTGACAGATAGGAATTTTAGTACCGCAGGGTTCTATCTTGGGCCCA
This sequence comes from Agriotes lineatus, assembly GCA_940337035.1. Classification (NCBI taxonomy): domain Eukaryota; kingdom Metazoa; phylum Arthropoda; class Insecta; order Coleoptera; family Elateridae; genus Agriotes; species Agriotes lineatus. The sequence goes on along the minus strand of OW679196.1, from coordinate 87,467,642 downwards.
TTATTATTCACTGCCTACATATCAGCTTTCCCATCTGTGTTGAAATCATGCAAGTCTCACTTTTATGCTGATGATACACAAGTGTATTTATCGTTTTTAGAGTCAGATTTGCACAATGGATGCTTATCAATAAACGAAGATCTAGAACGTTTGCATTCAATTTCTAAACAACATGTACTAATTCTAAATTCAAACAAATCCACGTCGATTCTATTTGGTAAGAATAGAGATCGAGTACTTAATCAAATTGTAATTAAGATCGATAATGATACTTTACAACTTCAAGATACTGTAGTGAATTTAGGTCTCACTATTGATTACAAATTACGTTTCAAAGAACATATTTCTAAATGTCTTAGAAAGGCATATGCAGTGCTAAAAATAATATTTCATAATCGACACATGTTTGATGCAAAAACTAAAGCTCTATTGTGCACTTCACTTGTGTTATCCAAAGTGAACTATTGTGACGCTGTGTATGGTTTCAGCATAGATTTTAGGGATAAACAAAGAATACAGTGTCTTCAAAACTCCTGTGTACGAAAGGGTTAGTCACAGGCTGAGAGATCTGAACTGGGTAAACATGAGTAATCGACGTCTACTAAATGCTGCTTGTCTTTATCATACCATTATAATTTTAAAAAATCCCCCATACTTGTATAATAAGATCAGTTTCAGATCTGATGTACATAATCTGAATCTGCGGTTTAAGGGTCTACTCACGCCACCTCTTCACTCTACCGCTTTTTATGAGCGATCTTACTCGTACCGCATTGTAAAAATCTATAATAACTTGCCCTTTCATTTAAAACTACTATCTAAGAGTAAATCTAAGCAAACATTATTCAAATTGTTGTTGGGTGGTCTGGCACTTTGAATGTCTGCATTTGGAAAATGACATATTATTTTTAACATAGCATATTGTTTTCATTAAAATTTGTTATTAATTGTTGTGTAAGTTTTAATTATTTTTTTTCTTTGTAAGACTGCTAGCACTGTCCGAATCAATATTTAATTTTATTAGGGGTTAAGTTAGAGCAGTTGACAGTTTGTAACTGTTGAACTGGAATTCGCCTCTGAAGTTTTTACTTATTATATATATATGTTTTTTTTTAATAACGGATAATAAAAGGCATTATTATTATTATTATTATTATTAATTACATTTAGTTTAGTTGAATTCATCATTTTAATAAAGCGGTGTTGATTCCAAAGGTAATGTGATATCAGATATTTATGGCCACCCGGTATGTTAAAAATAGAATAGGTGTAAACAATAGAATAGGTGTATATAATAGAATAAGTGTAACTAAACATGTGTGCTGGACTGTCCCCCAAATAGCTTTCCACTGGATGAAAGGAGATACTAATAAATGGAAACCCTATTTTGCATATCGCGTCAGGGAAATTCAGCGGTTGACTACTGACCCCGTGGACTGGTACCATTGTCCAGGGCAGGAAAACCCCGCCGATCTTACCAGAGGAATCACCGAAAATAAACTGCAGGAGTCCCGCGAATGGCAACGTGTCTATCTTGGATGAAGAAAAATGAAGATCGGTGGTTGACGGCCTTTATGGTAACGGGCTAATTACGGAGGTGATTCCTGGTCGAGACGGAAAAGTGCGCATTGTGTAAAAGTGCACGAAAGGAACAATTTTAAGACGTGCAATTCATCTTTGTATTTGATTTAAGCAGCGCATTATTTCGCCGGCCGAGGATGTGGAAACTTTTATGTAAATTGCGCATGTCCTTCTCGGTTTAGGAAAGGTTGCAAACGGAGGTTCCTTAAGGGAGGTAGCTAACCACTAAGTTAGTCACGTTTTGCTACGCAATCTGTAAACAGCTGTAAATAATATAATAATAATAATAATAACAATATTTATTTAAATAGGAATCCTAATATACAAAAAAATTTAAAGTAGATTATAGTTTACAATAATAATTTCATAATTATATATATATATATATACAGTGCGTCCCCGGATAGGTGAAATGAGTCTTGTAAAAGGTAAAAAATTTTCGATTTAAATTTTCATTTTTTGGGGTTCAGCCCTGCTTGGTTAAAGGCGAATTTCTAACATAATTTCAGTTTTGAAAAATCAAGTATGTCTTGGATATTTTAAAAAAACCCATTTTTATGTAAGGTACAGTGCCCTTTATGTGACAAATACGACAAAAAGTTATTAAGAAAAGTTGTTTAGAATAAACATCTAGACAAAGTTTTTTTATTATGAAATAAACCACCTTGTTAAAAGTATTTGTTTTTCCAATAAAAAACTTTGCTAAAAGTAAAATTCTTTGATTTGGGAAATAACCTTGAAAGAAAATGTGAAAAATCAAAGTTGGCCGAGGATTTTGAAATTTGGTATAGGGGCCTAGATGTTGATTCTAAACAACTTTTATTAATAACTTTTTGTCGTATTTCTCACATAAAAGGCACTTTACTCTACAGAAATAGTTATTTGTTTCATTAGTACAAAAAATGCATGATTTCGGGACAAGTAAGACAGATCGCCGGACGACGCGCAGCGGAGTCCGGCGAGTCTTACGCGTCCCGAAAACGCATTTTTTGTGCGAATGAAACATACTATTTTTTCTCCAACTACTCATAAATTCGGTAATATGACTTATTATTTAGAATCAAACATTGTAGGTTATATTGTAGAACTGTCATGGCGCAAATAAACAATCACTATACCGGGAAATTAAACAACAACGACGGCGATTGCCGAATATTCACGAAGCGTTTGTGTTTTATTTAAAATTTACCATGTAAAACCCTATCTTGCGTCCATTTTTGTACTAGTGCAAATATGAATCGAAAAGTGTACAGTTGCCAAGGTAATTGGTGAACATCCCGAAATGACTTACTTTTTATACAAAATTATTCGACAATATAGCGTCTTATTCGTGTGGTTGGAGAAAAAATAGTTTTTTCATCCTACATGATTAGAAAATCGAATTTTACCATCTCCATAGAGACGAGAAAGTGTGTGTTTCTAAGGCTAGCCCTGCAAATCCACTCCCAATGGCTAGCCAAGAAAAAAAATTTCGACGCTTTCCAGTAGAAGACGCTGCAATAAACTGTCAAACCAAATTTAAAAAAAAATCACGTTTATAATTAACTTTTTTGCTTTTAATAAAGCTATTTCCCTTTTATAAAAGTATTTGCTCAATAAAACTTAGTTTTAGCAATGTATTCGTTACATTTTTAATATAAAATAAACATCAGACAGATTTCTGTAGAAGCTTATGTCTAACTACGGGTAGATGGCACTGTAGTTACAAACGCTATACAATTTGCTAACATTTGCTAATTGTTTTATTATTGTTGACAGCTCTGTCAATTTCAAAATAATAACCCGGATGAGAATTATGTTGAAAAAATTATTGCAAGATGGTGTTGTCGGATGAAAAATAATGTGTAAACCATGGGCGGTAAAGTGATTTTCCAGGCTTTAAGAAGTGTCCAGGCTCGCTAAAGCTCGCCTGTCCATTTCTTCTTTCAGCCTGGAAAATAATCACTTTACCGCCTAGGTTTACAATATACTATTTTTGAAAATTTCCAAGGCATACTTGATTTTTCAAATTGAAATTATGTTAGAAATTCGCCTTTAACCAAACAGCGCTGAACCCCAAAAAATGAAAATTCAAATCGAAAATTTTTTACCTTTCACAAGAGTCGTTTCACCTATCCGGGGACACACTGTATATATACAGGGTGTAGAATTGGTTCACGCACCATAGGGATTTCCATGTTAAATTCTTAATGTTCAAATATTGGCTCCCCAAATAATTTTAGAGAAAAAGTGTAAATATGTTTCTTGTAGAGAAAAAAATACTGTATACTACCATATCATTACTTATTTTTTTACTTTTCATACAAGGGTTAAAATTAAGGAAATTAAAACTACTATTTTAGCAAAAATAGGTAGTGCCTTGGAATCGTTGAAACAAAAAACAATTGTTAGTTAGCTGTCATGTTAGCGTCTTGATAATAAATGTAGAAGTGTTTTAAGTAATTTTTTTTACGACCGACCAGAAAATATGCACTTTCTGGAGAATTTTTTCGACAGAAAGTAACGTTTTGCCGGTCAAGATCGAAAAATGGGCATCAGGGACCGGTAATAGTAATTTACGTAACAAGTATAGAAAGTGGAGCCTTTCAGTACGAGTGAGATGTTTCCGGAAGAGGCCGTTAGGCCGAGTCCGGAATTTCGAGACGAGTATGGAAAAGCCACTTTCATACGAGTTTCGTACAATATTTTTTCGTACACTAGCATACAAAACGGAATACTAAATTTATCCTCGTATATAGCAAATAAGTAGAGTAATATTAATGTAATGTAATATTATATGTGTTGTAACTAAGGAAACGTACGGCAAAGTGCTACTTTGCCGTACGAATACCGCAAAATACTACTTTGCCGTACGAATACCGCAAAGCGCAACTTTCTGATTAATAAATTGTACGGCAAAGTAGCTCTTTCAATGCTAGTGTACGAAAAAAGCTTTTGCCGGTCCCTGATGTTTACGTTACTATGGAAACAAGTTTGTGCTATTGTTTGGATAAGTCAAATAATATACTAATGTCATAATTTTTTTGAGTTTTTGAAAGTGAATTCGCAAGTTTGAAAGTATGGACTAGGATGTCGTAAAAAAAATATTGTACGATACACGACCGGAAAGTGTTTTGCAGGTCTCCCCAAGTTTCCAGAGCTCGCCTACGGCTCGCTCTGGAATCTACTTGGTTCGACCTGCAAAACACTACTTTCCGGTCTCGTAACGTAAATTACTATTTTGTACTCATGACTTTAAAATTCATATTTCCCAGTCATTCCCGATGCGCCGAAACTTACTTTTCCCGCACCGCGGTGTTTTTTACTTTCCAACAAAAACTAGGGGAATTTGTTTTTTGTAAATTTTTATAATAAACGGGGCTGCGCGCGCTATTGCTCGGTCTATTCTATTCAATTTATCACCATTTTTTGGCCTATTACGTTGGTCCATCTCCAAGGGGGCCCTCGGGGATTTGCCCTTCTCCAAGGGGGCCCCCGGTGTTTCGCCCCTCTCCAAGGGGGCCCACGGGGCTCCGCCCATGTCCAAGGGGGCCCTTGGGCCTCCGCCCCTCGCCAGGGGGTCTTCGGGCTTCGCCCATCTCCAAGGGGGCTCTCGGGGCTCCGCTCATCTGCAAGGGGGCCCACGGGGCTCCGTCCATCTTCAAGGGGGCCCTCGGGGCTCCGCCCCTCTTTAAGGGGGCCCACGGGGCTCCGCCCATCTCCAAGGGGGCCTTCGGGCCTCCGCCCCTCTCCAGGGAGCCCTCGGGCTCCGCCCATCTTCAAGGGGGCCCTCGGGGCTCCGCCCCTCTTTAAGGGGGCCCTAGGGGCTCTGCCCCTTTTCAAGGGGGCCCTAGGGGCTCCGCCCATCTCCAAGGGGGCCTTCGGGCCTCCGTCCCTCTCCAGGGGGCCTTCGGGCTTCGCCCATCTCCAAGGGGGCCTTCGGGGCTTTGTCCCCTTTTCAAGGGGGCCCTCGGGGCTCCGCCCCTTCCCAGGGGGCCCTAGGGGCTTTGCCCCTTTCTAAGGGGGCCCTCGGGGCTCCGCCCATATCTAAGGGGGCTCTCGGGGCTCCGCCCCTCTCCAAGGGGGCCTTCGGGACTCACGTGTGGATCGTTCTCCTTTATTATACAGAGGATTGTCCCTCGTTGGTTTAATTGCGCCTGCAAACACCAGAGGCGCTGTAAACGTCGACAAAAGTTAACAGGTGCGTAGATAAAAGTTTAGTGATTTGTGCTGTCAACTCAGTAAATTAGTAAAACACTAGATAATAATTGTTTTATTTTTTAAACTATTTTCAGTTATTCGTTACAAAAACCATTGTACCTAACTCCTTCGGGAAGAATTTTCCCGAATTCGCACTACATGCAGCACTCCCTTCGGTCGTGCTGCAAACAAAGTGCTCATTCGGGAAAATTACCTTCCCGAACTTGTTAGGTAAATAACTAATTGCGTTTAGACAATGCATTCTAGTGCCGAAATAGTTATTTTCATTACAAGCGTCGAAAGTAGCAAATATCGTGCGAGTGTTGATTAGACAAACGAGGGCGTAGCGAAGCGAAGCCCGAGTGGATCTAAAACACGAGCACAGATATTTGCACTTTCGGGCGAGTTATGAACACTATTTTTTAGACGACCACTCAAATTAAATTCTATTTTTAAGAATTGTTTTTATTTCGTTTTGCAAAATTGATTGTTATATTATTATTGGTACAATTGGCAAAAGCGTCTGGATGATTTGAATCACGGTTTGCTGAATTGTGTGACAAACGTCAAAGTGACGTTTGTCACACAATTCAGCAGGCCGTGATTTGAATAACTTTGTGCCGTTACGATATGACTAGCACGATATAATATCGTGCTAGTGTATGAAATTGTCAACTTTCTGTAGTAGGCTGCTATCGCGATAATGTTACTTTCATATGTGGTCGTCTAAAAATTTATTTTCCTTTCTTACAAAACAGAGAAACTGAAACTGTCACCTTAACAAAAACCAGCGATGCTTTGATAAACTGTTAAAACAAGGCCACTGTCATTTTAACAAGCTGAATCTTGTTTTTCTTGCATATTGAAAATTTAAAATAATGAGAATAATAATCTGCAATAGAACAAGTAATAATTAATAAATTTTATTTAACGAATTAACACAAAAAAAACATGTACTATAATAAATGTTCAAATAAGCCTCCAGCCACTGTTAAACAATAACCCAGTCTATCATAAAATTCTCGTCTGACATTTGCCAACTGATTTGGCAAAATTCTTGCGCAGTGATCTTGAATACTAGTTTTCAATTGTTGCAAATCTTCAAAACGGTTACCACTGTAAATCTTTGATTTCAAATTTCCCCATAAATAGAAATCATTAGGAGAAATGTCAGGACTCCGAGCAGGTCAACAAATTTCGTATCCTCTACCAATAACTTTGCCATTGAAGCTTTGATTTAAATATTCCCGGACGACACGACTGTTATGTGCAGGACCTCCATCCATTTGAAACCAAACTTCTTCATTTTCCGGTGCAACCTCATTTATAGCTGGTGTTATTTCTTCGGATAATACTTGTAAAAAACGTTCAGACGTTAAATTTCCATCAAGGAAAAAGGGTCCAATAATATGATGCCCTAAGATACCGGCCCAAACATTTAATTTTTGAGGATATTGGGTTCTCGTTGCTATATAATTATGAGAATTTTGTGTAGCCCAAATTCTACAGTTTTGCACGTTTGGCTCATTGTTAAGCGTAAACGTGCACTCATCTGTAAAACAGATATTCCTTAGAAAATTTCTATTTTCGTTTGCTTTTTCCATAATGATGTAGCAAAACTCAGCCCTTCTCTCCATATCATTCGGAAGCAACTCTTGGTGGCACTGATATTTATAGGAACGGTACTGGTGCTTTTTCAAAATTTTGTGCACTGTAGTGTAGTGTATCCCAATATTTTCTCCCATTTGACGTACACTTACATTAGGATTTTCAGTTACTGAAAGTAATACGTCGACAGCTTTTGCATTTTCTTGATGTCTTACATTTTGCAAGGCGTTTTCATTACATTTACACTTATTATTTACAGTACCAGTTGCTTCAAATTTGCGGATCATTCTGTCAACAGTAGTGTGGCTTGGAATTGGTCGATTCGGATATTCTGCAGCAAACATATCACTCACTGCACGTGCACTATTACCAGAATAGTACCATTTCACCATTAGGATCTTTTCATTCAACGAATACATGATATTATCTCAGAATTACTTAAAACACTTCTACATTTATTATCAAGACGCTAACATGACAGCTAACTAACAATTGTTTTTTGTTTCAACGATTCCAAGGCACTACCTATTTTTGCTAAAATAGTAGTTTTAATTTCCTTAATTTTAACCCTTGTATGAAAAGTAAAAAAATAAGTAATGATATGGTAGCTGTAACAATTGTTTCGACCTATTCAATAATTTTCGCTTTGTTTAGCACTGAATATTTTTCGTTTTAATTTTAGTTACACACGATAAGCGAAGCTGAGCATCAAAACAAAGAAACAACTGCAGTACCAGGAAAGACAAATTTAAATATTCAGGTTGGGAAAGTTGAGTCAAGTAACTTTTTTATTTCAACAATTACAAAAGAAAACTAGAAGTACAATTGACCATTTTAATGCTAATTAAATTTCCGCAAAGAATTTTGACTTATACCTTTTACTTTTTATAATTAAACAAAAATTATCAACATTTCAATTTACCTACTGTTGCTTATAACCTACGTAATTTTATAAAAATAGAATACCCATGGTGGATCGTTTGAATTGCACCACCTTATTTATGGGTATAACTTGATATGACTTTTTTATGCATTACCTACTAATTTATTTAAATTTTGAAACGTACAGAAATTTGTGGTTGTAGGCGATTAAAAAAATATAGTTGACGTTAGCCATCAAAAAAGTAGAATATGGGATAAAAAAGACAGGTATGTTTATTGTGGTCGCGATTGCACACATTTCTCACGGCCCTTATTTTGAAATCACAAAAACAAAGATTATGTCCATAGAATTATGCAACTTCCAAAAGGTGATAAGAAAACAGATGATTAATCTGATAAGAAAGGAAGGAAACTTTGCTCTGCTAGACGAAAATAAAATTAGACCAGTTCAAAGAGGTACACAAAAAATATGAAGGAAGACAGAAAAACAGCGTAAAATCTCAAGAGTTCATGCCATGTCCGTATTGCAAAGGCCTATATCGTTTGAAATCGCTGAGAAAGCACTCTAAAATCTGCTCGTACAATTCACATACTAGCGAAAAATGTAATGTTACTAGTCTAGGGCAAAATCTATTAGTCCTTAAAGTATCTCAAAAACCTTTTTTGGATAAACTGAGATTATACTTAAGTCAAGATAGTTCAAATTTTGGGTAAACCTAGACAAAAATAATATAAAGCTAATTTTTGGTACAGATCATAATTGAGGGCTAAATAGTAATATACTAAATGTCCTGGAGAATCCTTCTTCCGCAACCCCCTTTTTTCGCCGCCCAACCCCCCCCCCTTTTAATATTTTGGTAATTTTCTCGAAAACTATCCACTTTAAGGAAAAATGTCAAGTGAGCATTTTTGAAGCTGACAAAATTTCCCTTCCAACGACATATTGCGAGTCCATATAGTACTACGTGGTACACACCAGTGGCGTCTCAAAGGAAAGTCTGCCCCGAGATTAATTGAAATTTCTTGAAGGACACGTCGAATTTACTGATTTTAACCAAAAACTATAAGCTTGGCGAAAAATATCGTTACCAATTTTTTTGTAGGTGATAAAATTGCAAATCCATTGATGTATAGAACGACCTCCCAGAACCAAAAATATTGAAACTGCTGTTTAATTTATTTTTTATTTAGTTTGAAAACAACATTTTAAACATGTTTCTCAAGAGTAGAATCTTCTGTAACGGTTTCCACAATATTATTGCATGTTTCGCCATTGCAAGGGGAACAAAATAATAATAATAATAATAATGGACTTTTATTTTCGGTCTAGACATAAACAAATAATAATAATAATGACAATGAAAATAGTTACATATTACATCAGTTAAAAAAATAAAATGTGCTACCCTTTTGGCCTGAGTGTCTACATGAGCATCTACCAGCACAATTTGTTTTGCAATGGCAGTAAACCAGAGAGAGGAGTGATTCGGGTGCGGGAGGTAGCGCAGTTTTGACAGGCAACACTTGTCCTTCGACTAACTTCCAGCCCCATTTAGTAGGCGGTAAGCGGTTTCTCAACCACTCTTGTACCTTAAAAAACAATAGAAATATAAAGACACACATTAATTTTTCTTCTTAGCATAGAATTTTGGCTTAGACCGCGTAGTATTTGTATATGAACACCCAACATTTTCTGGCTTAATGTGCCTTGCACCTTGTGAAGTCGAGCAAAAACCCGCGGGATGGCCATGCTCTTTGGTGGCCAAATCTGCCTAAGTATCCTCGTTCTCAAGATACTCAAACAACACGAGCCACCAAAGAGCATGGCCATCGCGCGGGTTTTTGCTCGACTTCACAAGGTGCAAGGCACATTAAGCCAGAAAATGCTGGGTGTTCATATACAAATACTACGCGGTCTAAGCCGAAATTCTATGCTAAGGAGAATAATTCGAGTAACCGCAAAAGCCTCAAACAGTACATAAATTAATTTTTGTTTATCCGTTGCTCACCTGAAGGTATACTCTCAGCGAATGTTGGGCACAGGCTGCTTTTGTGGGCGGCAAACTGGATAGCTCTAGGAGTGCAGAAGGTTATTGTCTTGCCATTGATTTATTATAAAGATGATGGCGAAGGTCATTGATATCTCCAAATTTTGGGCCATCAGGATAAAGAGCTCTGACAAACTTCTCCCCACATTGAATCACATTTTCTTGTAATTGATTAGGTACATTAAATATCTCGCAAACTTTATTCCTTATGGAATTTTTCTGTAACTGCATGTATACATTTTTTTCCCTTTTCTGTATAAGGCAGATGTTTTATCGCAGCCAGAAACTGCATGAGCAAAGAGAATAACTTTTTTCATATCTTCTATAGCAGTTTGTACCTCAGTTATTGAATATACAAGGTGGCGCAAAAGTCTTCACTCGATTTCCTAAGGCAGTAACTTTGTTTGTAAATGAAAAGAATTAGTTCTGTTTGTTGATTATGTTTATTTAGACGTTTAATTTTTTTTCCATTAAGTCTCGAAGACAATATCAGTCAAGTGGACACCGCCAGAGTTGATGAAAATTTGGGCTCGTTTCGCAGCATTTTTCATGACTTTTTTCAAAACTTCTGGCGATAAATTCTCCACTTCTAGTCAGATGTTTTCCTTTAGAGCCGCCAAGGTCTGTGACTTGTTCGTATAGACCCGTGACTTCAGAAAACCTCAAAGAAAGAAGTCTGGAACGGTCAAATCGGCCGATCTTGCGGGCCAGTGCAGATCTCCAAAACGAGAGATGAAGCGGTCGGGAAAAGCTTGCTTCAGAATATCCACTGTCGTTCATGCTGTGTGTGCGGTTGCACTTGTAAGGGAACATCTTTAAGTCTTTCACCAAAATTCGCTGTAAAGACCGTCTACCGATACCCAAGTGCGTGGCCCATCGTCTGGTGGATGTTTGAGGGTCCTCTTGGACATCTGCAGCCACATCAGCGATATTTTCGACCGAACGGCTACTCCGGGGCCGGCCACGTCTGAAACTGTCCCGTATTGAGCCAGTCTGCTCGAGGCGAGTGGCTAAACGCCACAGTGTTTGCACATTTGATGCCACACGACCAGGGAATCGACAACAAATTTCACGTGGAGCCAAAAGCACTGACCGATTATTTATCAAAAACATTGACACAAATTATTCCGCGTTCTTGAGGAGTATAGCGATCCATGGTTTGTCTATGTGTATTCTGCTTCTGTTTGCTTCACGAATGTCAAAGTCGCGATGACATAAGATGCCATTTGCAAAAATGAGAGCATGTTCCGATAGGGTGATTACTTTTGCGCCACCTGTTACTTTTCCAGCCGTTCGGCTTGTGGCTGGATGATGTACACTTATGCTATTATTTTGTGGTGCTCTACCAATGAGCATTGCAAGAACGTCTGTATCCGTAGCAACTACCATAACATTTTTATTGCTGATATTTAATTTGAGAGCTGTACTGACAATTAGTTCATCTGCATCATCTACAGCGTGAATGACGGTGACCCCCGCATCTTTTAAATATGCGTCTAACACAGATATAAGGCGCGCCTTGTTCTTGTTATTTGAAAGAAATTCTTCTTGAGCAATATTTATATTGGTGTTTTCGTTAAATATAATATTTGGGCTACACTTATTTTTTCCACGTCTTCTCTGTTCTTCCGATTTTGTGGTAGCTTCCTCTGTATATCCGTCGAAAACCACAATTGATTTTTGATAATGTTTGACCACATATCGGACGTATGCATTAAAAACATCCTTGAAGTTGCCAAGCTTTGGCCATACTACAATATGCAGCAGAAAGCCACCGTCAATCACAAAATCCATTGATTGATTCAGATCAATATCACTTGTTTTTTCAGGAAAAAATGAAGTTAGAGCAGACTTTTGTGTTTTTCTCATATAGGTCCCATCAAATAGAGAAGGTGGTTCTGATGATAACTCATATCTGAAATATTCGGATTTGTGGCTTTCTGATTTTAAAACACAAAATAGCCGTAGGAATAATTGGGGAGTCGAAACCGGGACGATGTCATTTTGGATTCTTACTGTGCCACTTATAAACGACAAGGATCTTGCTTTGTTTTTGATGGATATCTTTGAAACAATAAAGAAGCCGACCTGCGATTAATTAATAAAATAAGCAATGGTAGTAAAAATTGCAGATCAATTCCCCTACCATTTATACACCACGGCAGCTCTGAAAAACTCTTTCTTTACTCACCGCGATGGCCGAACTAGCTCAAATATCGGCGGCTTTAGATCGTAGGTTCAAATCATCAGCTTTGTACCCTGGAATGTCTTCAAAAAAGGAAAGGAAAATGGAAAAGGGCGCCAGAAATCAAAAGATTTCAAATAACAAGAAAAATAAACTACAAGTGACTAGCGTTTAATTAATCAGCAATAAAAAGTTTTGAAATGTCAGTAGTAAATAATCAGAATAATTAAAATGTAAATAATGTAATAACAAAATTGTGTATCTTAACTGAAGGTTGCGACACGCATAAAATTAAGAACCCCTTTCGAGTTATTTTAATATCTTTACAAAAAAAAACATTCGTGGGATAAGCTTATCACAGTCATCTAATAAAACCTTCTGCTAGGTTATTGAAAATAAGTAAGCGTGACTGTACCTTTTACAGAGGGTCGAAATACACATCAAAATAGCCACTTTAAAAACTGAGCATAAAAATTTAAATATTAAAATAGGTAAATGTAAGAATTTGAACATTACTTGCTAATAATTGCGAAACGTATGCATTTAAATTTTAAATATTGACGGGTTTAAACTGTATAAATGTAAAATCCAGGTATTGAAGATACGAAAAATCCCGGATAGCACAACTAACCTCGCTTCTCCAACGTGCAAAAACGGCTAACAGGCAAACGCCAGCTGGGGGTTGCTACACTCTCGTGAACAGCACATAATGGACGAAGTCGCCGTGGATGCCCGGTGATTACAGCGGCAATATCCACACCTTGCAGCAAAAACGAAGAACGCCAGCAAGTGTCGAAAATGCGATAAGGCTTGGCCTCCGAGATAAGTTCGTGTATGAAACTGGTAATTAAGAGCTAAGGAAAATGTAATTACTATGGAGATAATAAGACAGAAAAAGCGCAATCGTACCTGATCATAATCAGCCCTTAGGAACACACTGCTCATTAAAATTGGTTGAGCGCACGTAATTTGACATAATTAATATAAAATCTCGGCCGCGCGAAATGTGCCGCCCGAGGCGAAAAGAATGAGTGCCTCGGACGAAAATTTCGTTTCCTCGAGGAAGACTCGCACTCTGATAAGAGATAGCGGAGGTCGAGAGGGCATTGCGCAAACGATAAGAACTTGATGCAGGTACAAAATGCGTTGGTTTGGAAAATTGAAGAATTTGAAATGCAAAAGGATTTATAATTCAACTGAACATATACAGGTTAAGCCTGAAATAATTGGATAAATGGCGAAACAATTAGGCTAAGCCAAAAAATTGTTTCATCTTTATGTCTGAAAATGGTTTTCCTTCTACTTCGCTAAGACATTTTTGTCCTACTTCTTCGGCAACATGACAATTAATAGTTTTATCTGCAGCTATTCCAGTAGATATTGAGTATAATTTGTTACATTTTTCGTAGGGAGAATGATTCCTAAACCACTCTATAAATGTATGTAAGTCTTTGGAATCTCCAATTGTACGGGATTCAGTTAGATCAATGTGCTAAAAATAACAATGGGTAAGTATTACAAACCGCAGTGCCTACTTCCAAATATTCTTACCTGATTGCTAGTCTGACACCTGTTTTTATATGCTTGACCACATGATTCTTCCATAACGTTGCACAGGGGAAGGCATCCAGGAAAAGAATAGACAAAATGATTCAAGGTATTTTCGGTTATACCTCTTCCATGTGTCATTTGTCCCTTGAAGTTTCTCATCAGATCCTGCTCGATGATTTGATCTGTAAGAACCCCAGTCCAAAAGCCCTCCGAACGACGAATAGTGAAATACTGCTTTACAAATTTTTCGTATTCGTTCTTGGGCATAACATTTTCAAGATCGTCACTTTTCTGAACATACAAGTGGGCTGACTTGGCATAGTGGTAAGACCCTGCAGCATGAAAATATGGCAGCATAAGCCTTATGCAAAGGAGGTGCAAGTCCCAGTTGCCAGTTCTTTCGGCTCGAATGAAAAGTCTGATGAGTTCTACCTGTCGTATGTATTGGAACCATAGAACTGCAGTTGGGCTATTTTTTGATATTTCTTCAATCACACTGTTTAGTTTTTCTTGAAGGGTATCAAGAATTTTGTTCTCATAGACATTTTCTGGTGTAGAATGTCAAGTTAGAAAATCCAGGAACAACGTTTTCAATTGGTCCTTGGTTTCTTTATTGATGTTTATCTTTTCGAGAAGAAGAGTGACCAAGGCTTGTTGAGTGATGAAATGAGCTCTTAGGGCTCTGTTATACGCGTGTCCTCCTATCATGTGTACCACAGAGTTTTTTGCGTAAACTTGACACCATACGTCTTCAAGACCACTCCCACCTAAAAATATATGACGTTAGACAAAAACGCAATATACATAATATGAAGCTGTCCAAATCTTACCCATTAGGTAACCAATCGCCTTCATGAAAGCCATGATCGTCTGAAAAGAGCCTAAACGCACAAATATGTTTTTGAACGTCTGAGGCTCAGAGTCTACAATTTTAACCGCTTTATCGTACAATTGTTGATCAAAAGTTACTATGCAGTGCTCTTGTCCCAGCTGTCGAGTTTCTTTTAAAGCAAACTTCAAAGCAGAATAAATAGTGCTTGGATCAGTTGGAGACATATTAATAAAAGGTAAAATTGTAGCACTTGTTTTTTCACATTCCATGTATCCATTAAGCGCTAGTTTCATTGTTCCTCCCCAAGATGGTGGTTTGTCGACTCCTAAAAACCAAAAATCAAATTGTACCAAACAACGATATTCATACTAAATATCATCATATACCTGCCCAGTTGCTAGACAACCATAATAGATCCAAAGTTTTTGCACGTTCCATTAGATTTTTCATTTCTGTATTACCGATTTTAATGTCTCTTGCTATAACATTTTTCAATGCAGATGTCGTTGGTGCTTTGTACCAACTGATGGAAATGTCATCTTTCTCTGCTGCTGCTGTAGAAGAAACAATGTCAATTTGGCGAGCAATCGATTTTGGTGTTGCAGATGGCGAAGGAGTAGTCAATTGAATACCTCCCAAACTGTGAAATGTGCCATGGCCAGTAAGAGTTTTAATATTAAAATCTACGTTATCAAAGCAGTACTGGACAAGACTATTTTCGCTGACAACCGTCTCGGCATTGTCTTTTATTATGCAGTTTTCATATCGATATGTTTCGTTGTAGGTCACCGAAAAACCCCAATTGTTTAGGAAGTCCACGATCTACCTGGAGCCAAATTCACTATGGACATAAACACCAATACCAAGTAAAATTGGAGATATGAATGACCTTGGTCGACATGCGCTTATTATTGCCTGACCTATAGCTGCTTTTTTATATATATATATATATTTATGAAGTGTATCAAGTGACTTCCAAAATAGGTACACAATATTCGTCCTAACTTCCAAAATTACGGTGTCACTTCCGATTTCGGAAGTCACTGCGTTTGCCCTTGTTTTTAGCATATTTAGACCATAGAGGTCGCACGGGCCTCAAATCCGAAAAAATGTGGGGAAGTGACTACGCTATGAATGTCCCTTTTCAGTTTGTCACTTAGTTCAGGTATATGCCGCTGGCGCCACCATCGATTTCACCACAGAGTCTTAGTGACTTCCGCTACATGTGCAATACGTTGCAACGTCCGAAATTTGGCAACGTTGTTAGCAAATGTACTAGTGTGAAATTAACGTGCTGATGGCGAATAGTGGAAGAATGTTGGTGGAAATGGTACTAAACCCAGGTAAGCTTGGAATGAGTGTTAATTTATTCTACCATTGAGCTGTAGTAAAAGGATCTAAGGCTGTGTTCATTTTAATACCTGAAGAGCTTGAGAATATTATGATTAATGTATTGCTAGAACACCGGGACAAGTACATTGTAGAAAAAAAAATGAATACGTATTTGCTATTCCCGACAGTACCATCAAATGTGGCAATTCGTGAATTATCGACCAAAGTTAAATTAGAAAATTCAGAATCAATTTCCAGCAACAAATTGAGGAATCAAATAGCTACAATAACTCAAATTCTAAATCTTAAACCAAATGAAGCTAAACAATTTGTGAACCTCCTGGGTGACACCCAAAGGATCCACTAAGAGTTTTACGCAGTAAGCGAAAACAAATTAATTTACAAAAAGTACTTTACTTAAAATATATCTTTTTCTAGCTTCAATAATGTTGATTCAGTTATACGCATATAATACCTCTTATTTTCAGGTTACCTGTTGATATTTATTAAACCGCCAAAATTTCTAAAATTCTAATGATTGTGAAAGGTACGGTACCAATAGAGTACAAGGGAAAGTCTCTAGAAAAAATAAAGTTTGATCCCAATTTAGTGTACCCCGAAGAAGAGAGATTTGAAGAACATTGAAATTGAAATTGAAATTGAAACGCAAGAAACAATTTGGCAATAATTATGGTAATTTTTGATATTTTTAATTGTTTTTTCAGATAATGAAAATAATGTTGAGGAAAATAAAGCTCCTGGGTTTTACGCGCAAGAACCAATTATTACGGTAAACACAGAACAAAATGGTATAATTAAGTAACAAACGACTTCCGGGATTGGACCGTGTCATTATTGAGATCGAAGAACTCAACGTTTCTCCCATTTTCGTAAGGGGCTTCATCAGGAGGAAATGCAAAAGAGCACGGTAACTCAATGTGAAAACCACGCCCGAGGCGAAACTCTTCTAACGATCGGAAGGAGAAAGGCGAAAATTTATAGGCAAGTGCCGTCGCGGTTTAGTGGCGGTGGGCGGGGCTTAGGAATTAGCACTTACCACATAGAAGGAAGGGGAGATCCTTCGTCCCGCTTGAGATTGTTAGGGTGTTTGTAAATCTCGATGACTTTGTGAATCTTTCTCTAAAAAATAATGGGGATTTGCAAATAATGGAAGTTTAATCAAAAAGTATTTTATGGCCAGTAGCGCGTTGGTGTTCGGTGATGGCTGATGATGAAAAGAGACACGACTTGAAACAGCGCTGGTGCTCAGAGATATGAGTTTTTACTGAACGTCCTTTTTCACCATTGTATACAGCATTACAAGAGCAAGGGACTCTATAAACGTCTTTAGATGACATAGGGCCGGTTGCAGAAAGCAACGTTAAGTCTGGTGTTAGCTAACGCGACGTCAAAGTGAACAAAAACGAATCAAATCTCAAATGTTTATGGTAACTACTACATTAGTAAACAAAATTTTATGCGTTTTTGTTCACTTTGACGCTATGTTAGCTAACACCAGACTTAACATTGCTTTCTGCAACCGGCCCATAGTGTTTAATTCGTCTTTAGGTGAAGGAATAACCTGTGAGATTTTTCACGGGGGTTTGAATACTGTTTTGATGATTTGTTTTCGAAGAAACTTTCCTACACGATCGGTGACTTGGTGGATACAGGGAAGAAAGACTATTTCTGCAGGAGGATCGGTTTTTGAGGTTTGGGTGACTGTGGATGAAGATGGCGATTGATGGCAGACTGTATATCCCTAGCACACTGAATGTTGTTCCTAACAGCTTTCCGAATGTGGTTTAATTTAACGTGGAACATTTGGGTGTCAGGAAACTAGCTTCCAGGTGGATCCCTCACAATTTAACTGATGTTGAAAAACAGAACGGCGTAAAATGGTGCAAGGACATGCTCAAAAAATTCAGTGCAGGATCATCAAATCTGGTTTACGACATCATCACAGGCGATGAAACCTGGATTTACTCATATGAGCCTGAAACTACATGTCAATCGGCGGTGTGGGTATTCCAAAGTGAACCAAAACCAACAAAGGTTGTTCGATCTCGAAGTGTTTCAAAAAAAATGATCGCCTCATTTTTTGGCTTTACTAGACATGTCTCAATTGTGCGCTTAGAAGATAGAAGAACGGTCAATTCTGAGTGGTATACTACCATTTGCTTACCGGAAGTTATAGCTGAAGCAAGGAGAAACAATGCGAGCAAGCGTATCATTTTGCATCACGATAATGCAAGCTCCCACACGGCAGCTCCAACAATAGATTTTTTGAAGCGTCAAAACATTGAATTAATGTCCCACTGTCCTTATAGTACGGATTTATCACCGAATGAATTTTTCCTATTCCCTCTGGTGAAGAATAAAATGCGTGGTAAGCGGTTTCTGTCATCCCAAGAAGCAGTTGAAGCATATAAATGCCATGTTTTAGCTATATCTCGTTCAGAATGGAAAAAAATGTTTTGAGAATTGGTTTCAACGCATGCAAAAGTGTATTAATTGTAAAGGAGAATATTTTGAAAAACAATAAACATATTTCGTTGAACTCTTTTGTGTTGTTCTAGTACTTTCCCGAAATTATTGCAGCAGCCCTCGTATAAACACCCTAACATTCTCAATCGGGACGAAGGTTTTCCACTTCCTTTTATGTGGAAAGTGCTAATTCCTAAGCCCCGCCCACCACCACTAAACCGCGACGGCACTTGCCTATAAATTTTCTCTTTTCTTCTTCCGATCGTTAGAAGAGTCTCGTCTCTGGCATGGTTTACACGTTCAGTTACCGTGCTCTTCTATCCCTCCCCTTGTAAAAGAGTTCGCCTTTGGCGTGGTTTACACGTTCAGTTACCGTGCTCTTTTGCATTGAGTCCTAATGAAACCCCTTACCAAAATGGACGAATCGTTGAGTTCTTCGACCTCAACAATGATACGGTTTAATCCCGGAAGTCGTTTGTTACTTAATGACAATGGCAGTGAAAGCCTCTGAAACCATGGTATAATGGTTTAATTGTGTCTAATTTTAATACCTATTGAATTTAACCTATACATTTTAGATTTCAGAGAATATAAATACCGAACAACGTCACTGTATGTCAAAAATGACATGTTTTCCTAAAAACAGAAAATTCATCTTAATTTTTTAGGCTCGTCTTTCAATGAATAAAAGAACGGTACTATCGTAAAGTTATCATTTTAAAATAAAAATTAATTTAATTACTTTCATATTTCCATGAAGCTGGTAATGAATTAAAAATAATATTTTTTACGACCGATCAGAAAATGTGCGCCTTCTGGAGAATTTTTTCGCCAGAAAGTAACGTTTTGCCGGTCCAGATCGGAAAACGGGCATCAGGAATCGGTCTTTGAAAAGCTGGGATCAAAAATGAGCAGAAATCTTTAACTTGGTTGCATTACAGCACCAGCGCTTGATTCTAAACTTTGGAGACGTAAAAGCATGATGGATGAACGGTTTTGGAAATAGAAAATTAATAATTAATTAATTAATTATAAATTATTAACAAAAAAACAGTGTTTGCAATTTTGTATTGAAATGTCGAATGCTTAACTGTCCTTATTAGAAACAATGAAAAAACCCTCACATTTTGCAATTTATTGCACAAATAACTATTGTATTGACATAATAATTAAGTCACACAGCTTCTGCCGCCTCAAATCGTTTAGCTGATAAGCTATTGAAACGTGATACTTTAAACGAGCATTGAACTAGGCAACACTGTTGGACGTGACTACAATGCTTTGGTATCTATATATACTACGTCATCATAGAAGTGACTACGTGACCGACATGGTCATGGTATATATGAAACTAAAAATTTGAAAAATTGCTTCCCCTCTAAAGACAATCGGATAATACATCTTCCCCTCTACCTATATATAGTTTTAAATGGCTTCTAGTACGCCTCCTTCATGTGGAAGCTAGGTCGCCCTGTTTAAATAATGGAAGTGACAACTTAACAGGCATCAATATATATATATATATATGTATGGGTTTATAACGTCTGTCGATGCTGTCCGACCTTCAGACTCTTTCTCTACTCTTTCTTGTCCTGCCATTGTTCTTCTTGTAGGTTTCTTTCACTGATGGCTTTTTTTATGTTATCGCTCCACGATTTTCTGGGTCTTCCCCGTTTTCTAGGATAGGTAATCGATCGATTTTGTGCCATTCTTTTCACGTGACCGTACCAGATAAGTTGTCGTCTTTCTGCTTCTTCCACTATTGTTTCCTTCAAACCCATTGTTCTTTTATTTCAGTGTTTGGAATTCTATCTAATCTTGATATTCGACATGATATTCTCAACGCGTCCACTTCTACAGCTTCCACTCTTCTCTTAGCTGCTGCTATCCATGCCCATGCTTCTGCTCCGTACAGTACTATACTTTTAACTACTGTATTGTAAATATTATACTTGGGTCTTTTCGTAATTTCTTTACTCCACTATATTTCATTTAATCTCTGAATTGCTCTTCTACCTTGTCTTATTCTTTGTCGAATTTCTTTTTCATCTTTTCCATCTTTCTGGATCTGTACTCCCAAGTATTTATATTTATTACATTCTGCTATTGTTTCTCCATTTTCTAAAATTAGGTCCCCCGCTTCTTCTCCGATACACAGGTATTTTGTTTTCTTTATATTCATTGAAAGTCCTGCTTTTTCATATTCCTCTTTTATTTTTCTGGTCATATATTGCAGGTCATCTTTGTCTTGTGAAATAAGCACCTGGTCGTCTGCAAATTGAAGTGTGTATATGCTGTTATCACCAATGCTAATTCCCATGCCCTTGCACTTTCGTTTCGAGTTTCTTATGGAGTATTCTATATAAATCTTAAACAGGGTTGGCGATAGACAACATCCCTGTTTTAGCCTTTTATTTATCCCAAATGGTTCAGATACTAATTCTCCAACTTTTATCTTAATTTTTACATTTTTATAGAGTAGTTGAATGGCTTTTATTATTTTAGCGCTAATGTTAGTATTTTCAAGTGCTTTCCATAATTTCTGTACTGGAACGTTATCATAGGCTTTACTTAAATCTATGAACAGTAGATGCAAATCTTTGCCTGTGCTGACGTTCTTTTCTATGAGCTGTTTTAAACTAAATAAATTGTCCATGCAAGATCGACCTGCCCGAAAGCAGCTTTCTTTTTCTGCTTCCATTGTCGTGTATTCTCTTTCAATCAGATCTCGTAATACTCTGCCATATAGCCGGCTGAATGTTGAAGTCACCGTATTACCTCTATAATTTTCGCATCTCCTTTTTTAAGGATAGACGACGTATAACCTAATTTCCATTCTTCAACTGTTATGTTTTCTTCAATACATCTGTTAAATAGTTGAGTTATCGTTTCCGTAAGTTTTCGTGTACCGTTTTTAATTATTTCTGCTATTATTCCCCCTGGTCCGCTAGCCTTTCCATTTTTCATATTTTTAATAGCCTTTTCGACAGTTTCTACTGATACATTAATAGATTCTCCACTGATAGTAACATTTGTATGTTCTTCTATAAATTTTGGTCGATTTTCTGTTAATAACTCTTTGTAGTATTCTGCCCAGGTCTTTGTTGGTATTTTTTCTAATAGTAGATTATGTTATTAGGAGTAAAAGTGATACTTTATGTGGCGAAGCTGAAGTTTATTTAGCCGAACGTCAGTGAGGCAAATAATTCAGCTAAGCCACATAAAGTCACTTTTACTCCGAATAACATATACTATTTTATCCGCAAACGTATTCAGGTAAATTTCATTAATACATATTAAAAAAAAAGGATGCATCGGCCGGGAATCGAACCCAGGCCACCCGCGTGACAGGCGAACACTGTACCTCTACCTCTGTTGTTCAAATAACGCGCTACTGTAATGATATATGAACATACTGAATCACCCGAGCTAATAGCACACGGCCACAACAGCTGTCACACCATAACCCACGGCGACAGATGCTCCGATCCGCTGCTTAAAGGTTTATTTAAATTAAAACTTTTTCGTACTCTTTTTGAAAATAAAAACCGGCCTACGATCTAAGTCTAAAAATTATCAAAATTTTAAGCCATCATACAATTTAATCGGTTCAGTATCTTCGGAGGAGATAGCGAACAAACATAGAAAGAAAGAAAGAGCAACGATTTTGTGTGCTTAGGCAGATAAAGTACGCAAAAGTCGCTATTTTATCTGCTTAGGCAGATAAGGTGACACTTTTACCTTGTACAATAAAGACACATAAGTTGTCCCTTTTGTGACGTTTGCGGATAAAGGTATTTCTTTCTTGTCTGCCCTTACTTTGTCGATGAATTTCCATGCCTCTGTACATCTTCGCCCTCCTATATGTGTGTTTATATCGCGACATTTTTTCTCACATACTCTTTTCTTTTCTCGTGTTACTAATTTCCTCACATTGTTTCTTTTCTCGATATACAACTGTTTATCGGTATTCAATTTAGTGTTAAGCCATTTAAGATATGCTTGTTTTTTATTGTGGACTTCGCATTCAATTTCATCATTCCACCAAATCTTTTTGCTACTTGGTTTTTTACTTTCCATTGTGCCTAATGATTCATACGCGGCTCTGTGTAAAGCTTGTCGAATATGTTCGTACATTTCTTCTACATCCCGGAATTTACGTTCTGTGAGTTTTTGGTCCAGTCTTTTTTGAAAAAGGCCTTTTAGACTTACGATATTATATTTTACTTGATCAATGGTAGTTAACTGTTCTTCGTGTCTGATTGGTGTTTCCTGTTTTTTTGTTCGAGTGTATGGGAAGTAGATTGTTCCTTTTAGTAGATAGTGGTCCGACCCGCATTCGGATCCCCTGTAAACTCTTACATCATTGATTTTCATTGACTTAGTTTGTCCTGTTATAATATAGTCAATTATGGATTTTAATTGTCTTGTGTGTTGAATCCACGTATATTTATGAATGTTTTTATGGTTAAAGAAGCCGTTTTCTATCTTTAATTTATTTTGTGCACAGAAGTCTGCTAGTCTATCCCTGTTATTATTAACGCCCTCTTCACCATATTGTCCTATCACCTTGACATTTTTTCTACTCCCCACTCGGGCGTTGAAATCGCCCAGAAGAATGATTTCTCTATTTCCTCCTACAGAATCTAGGGCGCCTTGGAGCTCATCGAAAAATGTGTCTTTTGTGTAGTCTCTTTCGTCCTCATTTGGGGCGTATATGCCAAAGTGGGTTAGTTGTCTTCCTAAGATGTTTATATTAATTTTTATAATCCTTTCGTTTATTGCTTCAAAATTTGTCATATTTTTTTTGTATTTTCGTTTTATTAGGAAGGAAACTCCCCGTTTAGCCCTTTCTTCCTTCGGTACTCCACTATACACATGTAAGTAGTCTTCAAATTCTTCTATACCATGTCCCTTCTCTTTTGTTTCCGTAAGTACCGTAATGTCCATGTTCATTTTCTTAATTTCTTCTATTACTTCGGCTTGCTTAGTATTTATTCCTTGTACGTTCCACGTGGCTATATTCATTGTCCTGTTTCTTTGCTTAATTCGTTTTTGATTGCATCCGTCCGGTTTGTTCCGAGGCTGTAGTCTGTTTGTTTTTGCGGTAACCTTTTTTTAATATATTTTAATATATCCAGTTATTATTAGTTGACACTTTGAGTAACCAGGTAACTATAAATACAAGTTTATACGTCCAAAAATTAGGTGTAGTCGATTTCAATGGGATGAAGTGTGCTTTTACTGAGGTTAGTATACACCCATTTAATAATGATAATACTTATGAATCACCTTGTATATTTATTGTAAATATAAATTTAAAAGCATAATTTTATTCGGAAAGTGAAAAGCATCATCATCATCATCTTTCTTTCAAGGTATAGGCATTCTATGCCTGTGCCGAATTTCATAAAAGTATTGTTTAAAATGCTAATATTTTTGGTTGAAATGAAAATCCAAGTAAAAGTTATAGAAATTCAATAATTATAAGTTGTGCATACTTTTATAGCACTAAGAATTATGAGGCGGACTTATTATAATTGTTGTTAGTCTGACGAAAAACATTTCGCCTGTGCAAACTGTTTTCTAAATATTGTCCTGTTTGTACTTAATATGTAGGGGGCCGGTTGCAGAAAGCAATGTTAAGTCTGGTGTTAGCTAACATCGCGTCAAAGTGAACAAAATCGCATCAAATTTTGTTTACTAATGTATTAGTTACCATAAGCATTTGAGATTTGATTCGTTTTTGTTCACTTTGACGCGATGTTAGCTAACACCAGACTTAACATTGCTTTCTGCAACCGGCCCAGGGTGTTTCAAAACGTATAGTCCATACTTTAAGAGGTGATTGATGGAGCTAAAGAAGCTAAAATTTGTTATAAACTCATGTCCAATTCTCACCCCTTTTAGTACTGATTATACCTATTGAAACAGTGTATGCTTTTATGAATAACCCCATTCCAGGTGGGTATCAAACCCTCATATTGCTAGAACTCTTATTAACATGACTCAATGAATCCATATGTAATGACACGTTTAATTTTAATGTTTCAGAAAGAACGCACCCTGGTTGTGCTGGATCCACCACTTAGCGAAACCCAGTTGCTAGTAACCCAATTGTCTGCGGCAGTTATGTCAAAAAATGGCCCTGATTTATTGAAAGAATTAATACCGCTAGGAACCATGCAAGTTATGCTGGATATTTTTTTCGCATTTCCGGAGGCCAACATGTTGCATGCTTCTTATGTGCAATCCTGCATTGTATTGTATTGCCAACCCCATGAACAAGGTCTAGGCATGCAGAGTACCAGGTACCTTTGTCCTACTTAGAATTTTGCCGAGACTAAGGAGTTCCAACCTTAGCAAGGGATCTTTTACATGCTACACATCGTAGTAACATGGGACCCACGGCTTTACATCACTTCCGAATGATGGCATTCTGTAGAGGCTTTCATCCGCATTTTTTATTTTTAAAAACCTCACCGGGATCGGGGATCGAACTCTCGACCCTTAGATCAGTAGCCAGAATGCTTACCACTGAGCTATGGAGCCCGGCTACAATCCTGCATTACCTCTGCTTTAAAAGCTGACATTCCGTCGAAGACGGGGTATCAGCATGTCTTATATAAACATGTAAGTTTGATACCTTTAAAATTAATATTGTAAGAGGAAAATGCATGTGATAGATGAACAACGTGACTGTTCTATAATTATTGCACTTGTATTCGTCAGCTTTTTTATGCGTTGGTTGTGGCTATTCCTAGGTTGCATTCATTTGGAAGTTGTTTTTGTTCTCATATAGTTTATATTGAATTTTTTCTCATATAGTATAACACGCCTCCCACTAGCTCAATCGGTGCGGGGTCGTAAAATGGCGGTCTCGTCGAGGAAGGCTGGAGGCGTTACCCTCTGATAAATAGGCTAGTTCATTGGAACACAGTTTATTCTAATTGTTTTTATTTACAAATTAACCTGTAGCTAGACACATATGTCCAAAGAAAGAAAAGAAAAAACAAGAAAGGCGGCGGACTGGCGTCCGCAATCGGAGCGTAGGCGGGCGTGGTTCTCCGAGGGTGGTACGGGGTCGCAGTCGGGACGAGCGCCGGGGGTGGTCTCGCGGGGCCGGCGAGCGTGACCGGTGTTGTTGGTGCTTGACGGTATCTCGGTGACGGCGGCTGGCGCGAGTCGGCGTCCTCGTCGTGGCTCGGGCGGTTGGCGCGGATGGTGGTCGACTCCTCGGGTGCGGCGACTGCCGGGGGGGGGGGGCGTCCGTCTTCTGCCAACGGGGTTCTCTGTGGGGGATGCTGGGATCGCAGGCGGCCTTCCACAACGACTCTAGCTCTGCCTTCTCGGCGGGGGTTAGGTGAACCTCCAGGTCCCAACTGAGGTTCTGGGGCCGAAAATTTCGGAGGTCCGGGCGGCGGCGCAGGTAAGCGTCAGGAGCGTCCCAGCAGCTTTAGTCCAGGGAGTTCTTCCGGGGAGTGAAATCCGCATAGGTGCGAGCGTCAGAGGTGTGGTCTTGGCCCGGGGTCGAGAGGCAGCGCGTTGGAGTGGTGGTCGGCGTCGCTTCCAGGGACCAAGTCCAGCGGGGTAAGGCGTGGATCGCCTCCTGATACCGCTCACGGGCGACTCGGGAAAGAGGTGAGTCCGGGGGCGGAGTTGGTGAGAATCCAAACAGCTCCTGAAGGCGCGGTTTCTGCAAAGCAAATGGTCGTTGAAGGCGGCGGACGCGGGATTGTACACCCGCTGGGTCGCAACAGGGCTTAATCTGGGGTTCTGGGGGTAGTATAACTGGGGGCAGTCGGCAGCTCGGTCCGGGAGTCCAAAGGCAGTGGCCCTCGGAAAGGTCCAGTAGTTGGCTGGTGGATGGTTGGGCTCCAGGGCAGAGTCCGGAAGCGGAAGTTGTCCAACTGACAGAGTTCTGAAGAGGAGACGGCCGAATGTCCTGGAGAGGGCTGCTAGTTGATTCTGGAGATGGCTTCTTGTTGGTTGGGCTCCACAAGGCAGAGTGATTCTTCTGAATTGAATTGAATTTTCAAAGTTTATTCAGCTAGGCGTATACAAAATTATACTAAACCTAGCCTACTACCGTTTAGGGGACTACCCCTCTTCGGCTTTGTACAGAATTATTTGGGATTAAAAAAAGTTATTTTAGTTTTTAGCTTAAGATATTTCATGTTTCATGTTTACAATATTTTTGTTTTAACTTAAGATATAGTGTTGCATGCTTACAAAAATAAAAATTAAACTTAAGATATTTCATTTAACAGGATTTGGTCTTAAGATATTGGATTTAACATATATACAAGAACATTTATACAAGAAAATTTACAAGGTGTCGGGATCATCGGACGTTGAGGGAAACGTTTTCTAAGAGGTCCTGGAGCTCCTCGGGAAGATCTTCGGCGTCGCCGAGAAGGATAGCGGGGGGGGAAACCTCTTCTTCGTCCTGGGTCTCCTGCTTTGGAATGCTGGGGTCCTGAGGATGGTGACCGTGTGCTGATGATCCTGCTCAATCGCTAGTTGCACGAATCGGCGGAGTTCGGAGAGTCTGTCGTCTATAGGGGGGATGCCAGCAAGGTCGCAAACCTCCTGAGAGGGATGAAACCAGTTCAGGTGCAGCATCTTCCTGGCGACGGCCCTCTCCTTTGCTCTTAGCCTTTTCATGCTGGAGCGAGGTAGAGCGCTGAAACAGATAAAGCGGTAATCAATAATTGGTCGAATAAATGTCTTGTAGGTGTGGATGAGGGTGCCAGGGTGGCAGCCTGCAAATCTGCCTCGGAGTGCGGAGAGAATAGCACTTCTTCTCTGAATGGAGTCGAGGCATCTTTGAAGCTCGGGGAGCCAGCTCAGGGTGGAAGTGAAATGGACCCTCAGGTAGATGACTGAAGTGGAGAGCTCTAGCCTAGAGTTCCATAATGTCAAGGCGACGTTATTGGGGTCCAGTGGAGGTCTGTTGTGGTGACGTGGGTTTTTAAACAAGATGGCCTGGGTTTTGTTCGGATTGGGTTTGATTCTCCAACGCTGAAACCAGCGTTCGAGGATGAGAAGTGACGGGGACAGGAGGTTGGAGGCGCGGGCGCTGCTGATGGCTTTGACCCAGATGGCGGTGTCATCTGCGTACTGAAAAAGTTGGACTCTTGGGTTGGGCGGAAGTGGAATGTCGACGCAGAAGGTGATGAAAAGCAGAGGGGCGAGAATCGAACCTTGAAAAACGCCGGCTCTTGGGGAGAACGATCTTGAGGTTTTTCCGCGGACTGTGACCTGGTGTTGGCGGAAGGATAGGTAGCTATTAATGATACGGACAAAGAAAGGATGGACGTGAAAGTCCAAAAGCTTTTTCAGCAGACCGGCCTGCCAGACTGAGTCAAAAGCTCTCTCAATGTCCAGCATGATGGCGAGGAGGCATTGGCCGGAGTTGATGGCGAGAGTGGCGTCAGTTTGGAGCTGAAACAGAAGGTTGGTGGTGCTTCGTTGAAGGCGAAAACCATATTGGATGTCGGGAATGACGTTGTGAACCTCTAGAAATTGTCGAAGCCTGGAAGTAAGGATCTTTTCGAAAGTTTTGCCCAGAACATTGAGAAGGGCGATTGGGCGATAAGATGAGGGAAGGTTGGGATCCTTGCGGGGCTTCGGTAGCATCACCACATTGGTTGTTTTCCAAGCCAAGGAAAGTGGCCGGAACGGAGGCAGCAGTTGAAAATCAAAGTGAGGAGGGTGATAGCTACAGCGGGAAGTTGACGAAGAGTTCGACGGGTGAACCCGTCGTTCCCGGGGGCGGTGTTCTTTCCAGAGGCCAGGGCGGCGAGGAGTTCCTGCTCCTCGATGGAAAGAAGAAGGTTAATGTCAGGAATGGCCTGGGCTGGGGGAATGAGACGAAGTGGACGAATATTGTGATTGCCAGCAAGGGTTCGATGAACTTGGACATAGTTAGCTTGAGAGAAGTTGGGGTCGTTCGGAACTTGATGAACCTGTTTCAGGGTGTCGGCAAAGATGTCGGACCCCAGAAGAGCGGCGTTGCCTCGTGAGGCCTTTCAGCTTCCTCCAGAATCTCGCCCCCTCACGATAGTTGAGGCCAGAGCAGATTGTCCTCCAACGCTGTTCCCGAAATCTGGTGGTTTGGAGACGAACGATGGCGTTGAGGCGATTCCATTGAGTTTTTATTTGGGGATCTCTGGTGTGAAAAGCCGATAAAGGCGCCGTTTTTCGCGGATGAGGGCGATGACTTGGGGTGGAAGAGGTGGACGGCTGATGTTGATGGCCTTGGTAGGGACCGATTGATGAACAGCCTCTTGGATGGTAGTGGAAAGAAGGTCGACAGTGGCATCAACTTCTTGGGTGTTGGTGGGGGAGGAAATGTTTTGGAGGCGATCTTCTAGAAATTCCCGAAGGTCATCCCAACGAGCGTTGTTCCAGTCCCGAATGGTTCTGAAACCCTAGCGAGAAGATGGAGGAGCCATGATATCTGTGGATGCTACCAGAGGGAGGTGGTCGCTGGTGATAGAAGTGCCTATGAAGGCGTCAGCAGTGAAGTGAGGTGCCAGTCGATCAGTGACGATGATATGATCGATTATGGAGCATCCGAGATGGGAAATAAATGTCGGGGGTTGGTTGGGAATTCTGAAGAGGTCCAGAAGAAGAAGTCAATTGGCAAGTTCGGCTCCTTTGTTGTTCGTGGAAGTGTCGCCGAAAGCAGTGTTTCTGGCGTTGAAATCTCCCATAATAATGGATCTACGGTGGGCGGCGGCGAATTCCAGTAGGTTTTCTGGAAGGGGATCATTAGTAAAGCTGATATTATATGGCAAATGCATATTTTGTATAATTTATATGCCGGCGAAACTTTTTGCATATGTATACCAATTATGTAAAAACAAATCATTTAAGCCAAGTTTCATTTTGCATATTTTGCATATTTATACGTTTTTGAGCATACTTTCTGGATTTTGCATATTTGGTTATATTTTTAGCGATAATTTGTAATGTATGAACTTTTTGAGATTTTTTGTGAAATTTACTATTTCATTAAATTTATATTACGGAGATATATACTTTCACTTTCTGCCGCTGGAGTGCAGTGCGCTTATCGAAATAAGCAGAGGAAAGAGGAAGTCCCTGTTAAAATCGTTGACTATATAAAAATAGATTGCCAGCAACCCCCACTTTTCCCATACAAGCAATGTATAAGGAGTCAGCCAACATAGAATCCATTTCAAGAGTCGAACTTCGAGTGTTGGGTGAATAATAGTCGGGCGGGGTTAGGGGAAATCTCTTTTTTATGTTGGCTTACAACGTAAAGTTGGCGTTGGCAGTCCATGTTTATATAGTCAAACGTTAAAATGAATGACGTCTTTGAATAAAAATTAGAGAAATAAATATAGTCATACAAAATAATTAAAATTATTACATTATTTAGAATACCCCTACTTATTTTCAAAAAAATTAGAGCATATTATGTGTATATATTATAACTTGGGAATGCATATACCGAACAAAATGTATGCAATATATGCGCATATTTTCGTACATTTGAGTGCATATAATTATCAGCTTTAATCATTAGGGTGGACGTACAAACTGAAGACGTGGATAGGGCCTACCGGCGTGTGAAGAATCGCCGCGCAACAATGAAGATTTGAAAATTCCTCTGGAAGATCTAGGGAAGAAGATGGAAGGCGATCATCGATGGCAAGAGCGACGCCTGCTCTTCCTCTGGGGCCATCTTTGCGAAAGATTTGAAATCTATGAAGAGTTAGAGATTGTGTGGGCTTCAAATGGGTCTCTGTGACGGAGAGGGCGTGGATGTTCTCGGCTTGGACCAGGTTTTCGATAAGAGGACGTTTCCTGGACCAACCGTTGGTGTTAATCGTTGCGATTTGTAGATCCATTAAAGAAATCGATGTGAGAGGTGGACATAGAGAAGAAGCAGTTTAAACCAAGGATACGTGCAGCCAGTTGCCCGCATAAGAGGCCGCAAACTGCAGGCCAAAGAATTGGAAGATGAGGGGCTTCAAGACCTGCTGAATTCGGCCACGCAGGTCTGGGAATAGGTTGACGAGAGTGTTCATAAAGAAGCGGATGATTCTGTGAACAGTGGGATCATCAGCCTTGGAAAAATCCTCAGGGAAGGGGGCATCAGCCGTCTTTAGCGGAGCAGTGGAGTCGACCGTTGCGGCCTCGGCAGGGCGTTTAGGGCATTTCGCGGAGAAGGCAACGTGGTCACCGTTGCAGTTTTCGCACTTGGGGGTGGCTTGGTGTTTGCAAGAGGAAGTGTTGTGGTCCCCACCACAGACTCCACAAACAGACTTCCTCTCTTGGCAGCTGGAGGTTACGTGGTTGAATTTGAGGCATCGGCCACATTGGACTGGTTGAGGTTTGGGAGGATTGGAGGGTTCTGCGGGGTAGGAATGGTGAAACATTCGTAACCCGCTGGAGAGGAGAGTGTCCAAGGTGGACTGAGAGCTGGTGACTATTTGAAACAACCTAGTTTCTTGGTCAGTGGCCTTGGAACGGATACGCCAGGTTAGGTTTTGCGTCAGTTTTGACACAAACTGACGCAAAACCTCAATTTTGATATAGATTTACAGTGCCACCAACATAATTCATTGTACTCTCTCACTAAATACAACTCACGGTATGATTAGTAATCGGTGATATTTCTCATTGGAACCGAAGGAGCAAATTCAAATCGTCCTTCGGACTCGTTGAATTCGCACCTCGGTTTCAATTCGAAAATATCACCGCTGATAATCATACCACTTGTGGTATTATGGCTGACAATATCAGTATATCCTAAATTCGATGTTAGTAAGTTAGGTTTTTGTTGTTGTTTGACACAGACTGACGCAAAACTTAACCTGTTAATCTTGAGTTTAATATAATCTGACAGTGTTGCCAACAACACAGTATTGAGTGATACCACCACAGCCATAGCAGATATATGTTTCGCTGTTGTTATTAATAAAATTTTCTCCTATTTTTATAAAATAAACCGTGTTACGTTATATGCTTTCTACATTACTCAAGAATTGTAAAGAACTCGCTCCTAACGTCGCTCGTTCCTTCAAACTACAGTGTGTCTAAAAAAGAACTACATCTAGTGTGCTTTGAAT
This sequence comes from Agriotes lineatus, assembly GCA_940337035.1. Lineage (NCBI taxonomy): Eukaryota > Metazoa > Arthropoda > Insecta > Coleoptera > Elateridae > Agriotes > Agriotes lineatus. Next base: position 87,435,848 of record OW679196.1, on the reverse strand, counting down.
TTCCCATACAATCGTAAAATGGGCCGCTCTCGCGCGCTGCTGTTAGCTAGTAGTAGACCTAGTAGACGGAAGAATAACATAACCTCAACAACAGTCTTTGTTGACAAAATTTACTTTTGGTTTTCGTTTACTTTTAAATTAAGATATGTGCGCATTTTAACGCATTATTCAACAGCATGAATATCGTAAGAAGTAAGACAACCCTTATTAAAAATGATTAATCCTTATTGTTTTCCAGAAAATAAAAAATATTTCTCAAATACAGAACTTAAAAGTACTGGAAGGAATATAACTTAATAAACTAAAGGTAGTCCTTAAAAAAGGGTTAATTATTGACTACAACAAGTGCTCGAAGTGTCCACCATTTTGCTGAATACACAATGCTACTCGACGTTTCATGTTGTGTTACGGGTCAAAATTCATTTTTAGCTATTCGCCTAATTATTTGCCCTAATCTCGGTTAAAATTAACTTTTTACCATGTATTTCTTGAGGTATGATTTTCCCTGCATTATCTTTGAGCATTCAGATCGTTTGATAGCTGTATTGCAAACTAAGTAAACCATTCGGTCGATTTTATGGGTCCAAATGCCCCTGCAGTGTAGGCTTCACCTCATGCATTTTCCCTTTCCCCAGAAATTTGATTTTTGGGCTTTTATCAGTTTTGGAAACCATCTTGACATTTTTCGCCATCCTGTGCTGCAAGAGCTAGGTGCTTCGAAATTTACGTTTTGATGACGTATCTAAACCAGGATTTTTCGTTAGCATCCTAACCTGGAATTGTGCCTTTTTGTGTCCTGAACTCCATGGAAGTTCAGAATTAGGCTTTGTGAGTTGCATTTTTGGCGAATTCCAACCCGAATATTGTTTGGGGATTCCGCTCTAGCAAAGCACATGTTTTTACTTTGGCGTTGAACAGCCGTAGAAAACCTGAAACGGCTTTTACTCGAGGGTACTTTTACTCGACGGTACTTTTGCTCGACGGTACGCTTACTCGACGGTACTTTTACTCGACGGTACCTTTTACTACCGAGCTAATCGCAGCTGTCGCATTGTGGTCACGTAGCCACTAGCCTGGTGACGAGTTTCGCAGACTATGGCATCCCTTCAGCTACCTGGTGATGGCTTGGCCCCCTCGTGGTCCTTAGGCCCATCCTGTTTTTAACATCTGCAGCGGAAGAGAAGCCCACTGCCAAAGGTCTGTCAGTTTAATATTTCCGTTTTGAACTCTCGGGAATCAAGTGCCCCCTTAGGCCGTTTGCGTGGCAACGCTGCAAGGTGCTCGATAGACGTACGTTTGATTATATTGTGTGTTTTTAAAGCTATGAACTCACCTGTGCACGATTATGATTGAGTTTGCCTTCACAAGAATCAGTTTTAGCGGTAGCTCTTCTGCACAGTAAATATCCAAGTAGGTCATTTAGGCGAAAGTGCTTCTTAATTCGGAGTAGTTTTATCGGAATCGCGTTGTAACCGAATTCGGGATAAACTTTATCGGAATTGTATATGTAAAATTTGTAACGGTATTATGTCCACATTGTGAAGCCAAGTGCACGACGGTTTACCTTTTTAGATTTTAATTGTTGTTAATTACACCGTTGAATTATGCTATTTACCCAGCTTTGCAAGCAATTATTATTACTGCTCGCACCTCGGTCGTTATAATGCAGAGTACATTGCATTGTTCGCGAAATCGCTCCGTGGTATTACCGCAAGATCTTGTCGGACCGCGGCGACGCTAATGTGAATTAATCTTTATTTAATTACGAGAGGAACCTTGCATACAGGGTGTTCAGTTAAATTCAACCCATCTACTAAATTTACCTTTCAATTTAATCATTACGCCGGAGCCACGAGTCTCCGAGCTCTTCTTTAGTGCTTATTTAGTAATGCATTTGGCCAAATTTAATATCAATTTTGTAATCTTTTACTAATACTGTTAATTAGCACTTTATACATATTGTGTGAAATTTTATTAATTCTCGGCCTGCCCGCTGATTTCGCTTGATGCCCTTGTATATGTAATCTGGCTGTACTGTGGTGAGTTTAGCCTCAAACCACCCTTGATATTTTTTTCGAACTGTGATATAATTTGGTTTGCCGTATATTTTGTGTGTGTGTATTTTAATTGTGTATTGTATTTCTGTTCTCGAAAATTATACTACCTTGACCTATTTGATTGCGTATATGATTTGTGCCTTGCCGTTACTTTTACTTTTTCAGGTTTGGTTAGTAGCGCCTTCCGTAGTGTATCTTTTGTTTAGCAAAGCGCTGGGTTACTAGCTACTTGGCGCCCATATTTTATTTTTCAGCTAAAGCTTATCAGTCTTTTGTTTTTACCCACGACCAGCTCCGGCTGAGAAGCCGTTGGCCTTTGCTTGCTTCTTTTTAGTCGCCGTAACGGTAACAGTTGTCAAAAATGTGGTGCAACATTGCAGGTGTTATATCGTTGCATTTAATTCTAATGCACTCCATCAGCTCTTTCAAGTTATTAATCCTTTCTTTGTAGACCTCATTTTTAAGATGTCCAAAGATGCAGTAATCTAATGGAGTAAGGTCAGGTGAATTTGCTACCCCAAACCCCTCGACTAACTACTCGATTGGGAAAAAACTGCTCGAGAAATTCTAAATTTTTTCTTGTCGTATGCGCAGTGGCCCCGTCCTGCTGAAAGTAACCACCATTAAATTCATCGGGGTGCAGTTGATCCAAAAAGGGCACTAATAGCTGTTCTCGATAACGTTGACCATTTATGGTGTTATGAAAAAATATTGGTCCTATGATCCTACGACGTGACACAGCTAACCATATTCCAACTTTAACAGGATGTAAAGGAGCTTCAACATAGTTATGTGGATTATCGACTGACCACATTCTGTAGTTCTGTTTATTTACAAATCCACTTAAATGGAACCACGCCTCGTCACTAAAAAAACTTAAATGAAGAACATCGTTGTTGTTTAAATTTTCTTGGAAAAAGTTGCAGTAATGTATTCGACTAGCATGGTACAACAGACACTTTATATGGATGCATGTGCAGTTGCTTCTTCAAAATGTTGTGAACAGTACTTCTAGGGACATCTGTCTGAGCTGAAATACGACGCACTGACATTTTTGGGTTTTCTACGACAAGAGCTTCCACATTTTCAATAATGTTTGGTTCAGTGGCTGGCCTTCCGGTAGACTTGCCTTTTTCTACACTTCCTGTAGCCCGAAATTTTTCAACAATGCAACGAATGTGGTGCAGCAAAACAGTTTCTTCGACAATTCTGTTAGGTAACTGCAGTCGAAACTGCTGCTTACAAGTCGCATAGGAATATTGCCATTCCCCATTTATTAACTGTTCTGATCGAAAATATGCCTCAATAATAAAAATGTTTTCTTGCACTGTGTAGAGGAGAGTGGGGCAGGTTGTTACAGGGGGCACGTTGTTACATTGCATCATAACATTTTTATGTATTTCATTCGAGATTTGCTATTTTACCACGAGAAATGTACAGTTCCTTTATATAGACAGTGGCGACAGTACAATTAAGCCACACCCTCGCCGCCATATTTAGGCAAATTTCTAATGGGTGTTCATTTAAATCCGTAATCAGAGTCGACTGTGATACGGGTTTTACGTTTGACAGTACTGAAAAATTCGAGATTTGCAGGTTAAGATTTGCGTCAGTCAGTGTCAAATAACAAACAGAACGTAACCTACTAACCTCAAATTTAATATAGACTGACAATACACTTCAGTACTACCAAAAGTATAACACGTATCACAAGCGATTTAGCCTAAACATGGCGGCTGAACCACGTGATCTAGGGAGCCAATCAAAAATAGGACACCCCATTGTCGCAACTGTCTATATAAAGGCACTGTACATTTCTCCAGAGCCAGTGTATATAGGAGAGTACCGCCATTCTTTGATCCGTGAAAATGTCGCCATCGCCGCCATTTTTGTTCCCATCAGCAATAACTGATTGAGTTATGTCTAAAATTTTACTTGAAATTGGCAAGACTGTAAGTCTATGTCAAATTGGAGGTTAGTAAGTTATGTATTGCGTCAGTCTGTGTCAAATAACAAACTGTTAACCTGCTAACCTCGAATTTGACATAGACTTACAGTCTTGCCAATTTTAAGTAAAAGTTCGGATTGCCAATAAATGTCACATTGACGGAATTGTGTTACTAACCTCAAAGTGACGCATATGACAGAGGAACAAACATGGCGGAAGTGGCGGTACTCTCCTATATCTACTGACTCTGGCGAAATGTACAGTGGCTATATAAGGACAGTGTGGTCAATTTTTAAAAAAGGCAGCCATTAAGAGTCGTCTCTACAACAACCACCCACGCCCTTAGGTATTGTTCTGTGCAAGGCCTGCTAAATTGTAAGACAAACGTCACCCTGCTAAATTGTGACATAAACGTCATATTATACGGACTGGACATATGTGAAATTCGGAGAGGCTTTGCAGAGCGCTGTATACCCACGATCGCGAAAATTTGTGCAATATGAGGTGGTCAAAAAATGTGCAGTGTAACATTAATTTTACAAGAATGTCAATAATATTACTTAAACAGAATTAAACGGCAAGAGAGGATGTGAAACGTAAGGAATCGCTGCCAGCGATTAAAAATCCTCGTTAACGAGCAACTTAATATTAGAATATAAGTCAAGGTGTCCTTTTTATCTTCTTTATTGCGTTTTTGTACATAGAAAACGAAAATTGACAACATTTTGCGTTGATCGACAAAGAGATTAAGTACAAAAGCTCAACAAAAAAAAATTTATATTCATAATCAAACCGTTGTATTTATTCCACCAGTTAATTTAGAGGAATAGAATATTCAGTATTACGTAGCTCATAAATTCTCTTTAATTTGATGCAATAATCTTTGGTATTAAGACATTTATATATCGAGAGATCCAAAAAAACTGTTCCTCAGCGGGCTGTGGAAATTCAACGTATGAATAATATGTTGGTGACACTGTACGTCAATGTCAAATTCGAGGTTATCAGGTTAGGTTTTTCGTCAGTTATGACACAAAATGACGCAAATGCTAACCTGCTAACCTCGAATTTGACATTGACGTACAGTGTCACCAACATATTATACGTTGAATTTCCACAGCCCGCTGAGGAACAGTTTTTTTTTATCTTTCGATAGTTTATTATAGCTTTTGATTTGGGCTAATGCGCAATTTTTGCAAAAAGCATTTTACTTTAACTCGTTGACAGTTACTTATTCAAACGAAAATTCGGCATTCGCTTACACAGAACACTGTAGAATTTTATGAGGATTATTTCATTCCACTTCATATTGGGGCTACTTTAAATAATAAAGGACTTAGAAGCAATTTTGTGTGACTATGTGTGATTTCGTAAAACGACTCTTAATGGCGGATTTTAAAACAACCAATCAGAAACAGTACCAAAATTGACCACACTGTCCTTATATAGCCACTGTAGAGAAATGCAAAGCCAGTAGATATAGAGTGTACCGCCATTCTTTGATCCGTGAAAATGCCGCCATCGCCGCCATTTTTGTTCCCATCAGAAATGACTGATTGAGTTATGTCTAAATTTTTACTTGAAATTGGCAAGACTGTAAGTCTATGTCAAATTCGAGGTTATCAGGTTATGTTTTCCATCAGTTTGTGTCAAATAACAAACAAAACCTAACCTACTAACCTCGAATTTGACATAGACTTACAGTCTTGCCAATTTTAAGTAAAATTTCGGATTGCCAATAAATATCACGTTGACGGAATTGTGCTACAAACCTCAAAGTGACACATATGACCAAAGAACAAACATGGCGGACGTGGCAGTACTCTCCTATATCTACTGGCTCTGGAGAAATGTAGAGTACCTATATGTATAAGATAAGAGTAAGGCAAACGATGACATTTGGGGATCCAAAAAAATGGAGTTTGTCGGAAATGCCATAGTTAACTACGTTACTTTGTTATTATGTAGTTGCACGTTTATTAATTATAAACGGAGCTGCGCGCGCTATTGCGCGGTCTATCCTATTCAATTTACCACCATTTTTAGGCCTATTACGTAGGGCCATTCCGTTCTGTTACACACTTGTTACACAATCTCAGAAAACACAACATTTCGCATGACAAGAAGCAGAGGGTTCTTTTGTGGAGGAAGAAATAGGGAAATACCCGTCCTCTAAACCAAGAGGAACGTTCACGTGGTGAGGTGGAAGCTCACTGCTTTCACCTAACCGTTGAAAGGCTCCAAGAGGAGCCATCGCACTACTAATTGTCGACATGGTCTAAAAAAAAACACGCCAAAAAAGTCCCACACGATCAACACGTCATCGTATGTGCCTCGAGATGCCAAATTTGAAAAACCTCTGCTAAACATTTCGCCAGTTTCGCCTTACATCAATTTTTCGATTCTTAATCTCATCGCTTCTGCCAAGTTATTGGTGTCACCGGTTTCATGCCAACAGAAGGCGAAAAAGGAACAATGGTTGGCATCTCGAGACAACATGCATGACTACACAAATATCACAAAAATACACACCACGAACTAACGTGTTGACAGGTACACAGTACAGTGCCTATATTAATGACAGTGTGGTCAATTTTGGTCCTGTTTCTGATTGGTTGTTTTAAAATCCGCCATTAAAGAGTCGTTTCAATGTCCTATTGAATATTTTTAGCAGTGTACGCATATTTAGCTACAAAAAGTTACTAATGTCAAATTAAGACATTGACATTTTATAAATTATCTAAAGTAGCTCAGTTACTGAACGCGGCCTAAGCATTAAAATAAATATTGTATCATCATTGATGTACACTTGTGTTATTTTATACACAAAAATAAAGTAAGTACGAATGCAAAATAAATTTTAACCAAGCAATAATTTTGACTTTAGTAATATTTTGTTAATAAATGTCAGTGACACCGTTAAAAAATGCACATGAAAATCCTGTCACAGTGTAACAAATGGAGCGAATGGGGTACAGACGACTCTTGCAGTTTACACAGGTATTTGTAGTCATATTTCAGACGTTTTCAACTGAAAACCATTATTGTTAGTTTCAGTATCACCGCTTTAAAACAGTTTTTTTAATAAAACGGGAGTTATTTGTAGATAAACACCCGTGCAAGTTTTAATTGATGTTAACCATCTAAAGGAGATCTGTTATCATTTGAAGAGAGAATAATTGCTTAAAATGGGGCCCTCGGGGATCCGCCCCTCTCCAAGTGGGCTCACGGAGTTCCGTCCCTCTCTAATGGGGACCTCGGAGATCCGCCCCTTTCCAAGGGGGCCCTTGGGGCTCCGCCCCTTTCCAAGGGGCTATCGGGGCTCCGCCCCTCTTCAAGGGGCCATCGGGGCTCCGCTCCTCTCCAAGGGGGCTCACGGGGCTCCGCCCCTCTTTAAGGGGGCCTTCAAGGCTTCGCCCCTCTATAAGGAGTCTTTGGGGCTCAGCCCCTTTCCAAGGTGCCCCCCGGGAATCCGCCCCTCTCCAAGAGGGCTCACGGAGTTTCGGCCCTCTCCAAGGGGGCCCCCGGGGCTCGGCCCCTCTTTAAGAGGGCCTTTGGGGCTCTGCCCCTCTCAAAGGGGCCATCGGGGCTTCGCCCCTCTCCAAGGGGGCCTTCGGGGCTTCGGGGATTGGCCTCTCGGGCTCACGGGGCTTCGTCCCTCTTTAAGGGGGCCTTCGGGGATCCGCCGCTCTCCAAGGGGGCTCACGGGTCTTCACCCCTCTCCAAGGGGGTCTTCTCCAAAAGGCCCTCGGAGCTCCGCCCCTCTCCAAGGAGCCCACGAGGCTTCGCCCCTCTCCAAGGAGCCCACGAGGCTTCGCCCCTCTCCAAGGGGGCCCTCATGGCTCTGCCCCTCTCCAAGGGGCGATCGGGGCTCCGCCTCTCTCCAAAGGGGCCTTCGGGGCTCCGCCCCGGTCACGAAATCGAGGCGACGGCGAAATTAATGCAAACGCAAATGGGGGACATCGCGTCTGCAATTGTCGTGACGGACACACACGTTTGGATCGTTCTCCTTTATTTATATGATAGTTCTCCTTTTATGAAATGTATTCATACAACACATAGGCAAAATTTATACAATTTAAGTAATATACAATAATCTATTAAGCATTTTATATTGTTTATTCAAATTTAAACTACAGTTACTTTTGTTGGAACCCTTACATTAAGTATAATATGTTACTTAATACCTTAACTTAAAGAGATGAAACGATGAAAACATGTAATATAATATTACATTAAACCCGATTATTTAAAAAACACAGATTTAAGCAATTTACAATACAGAAATCCTGTAATTTTTTTACCAACCGAAAATAGTAATTTACGTAACAAGTATAGAAAGTGGAGCTTTTCAGTACGAGTGAGATGTTTCCGGAAGAGGCCGTTAGGCCGAGTCCGGAATTTCGAGACGAGTATGGAAAAGCCACTTTCATACGAGTTTCGTACAATATTTTTTCGTACACTAGCATACAAAACGGAATACTAAATTTATCCTCGTATATAGCAAATAAGTAGAGTAATATTAATGTAATGTAATATTATATGTGTTGTAACTAAGGAAAGTAGCACTTTGCCGTACGAATACCGCAAAGTGCAACTTTCTGATTAATAAATTGTACGGCAAAGTAGCTCTTTCAATGCTAGTGTACGAAAATAGTAGTTTTTTGTATTCGCTCCCCAAACTGGTTACTTTGGAAACTGTCTAGGATCCTCAAAATGGCCATTTAGAGGCCTTGTACTTAAAGTCGTCATGGCAACATTTTAGCGGACTCAAACATTAGTTGCCATGACGACTTTAAGTACAAGGCCTCTAAATGGCCATTTTGAGGATCCTAGACAGTTTCCAAAGTAACCAGTTTGGGGAGCGAAAAATACATTTTCGCGCGGCCTCCTAATATAATGCCGCGTTAATGGTAATTGAAACTTCATATTGTAATGTTTGGAGAGCTAATACAAAAAAACGTTGTATGCAACACGTCCTCAAATGGTTTTAGAGGACTCATCTTCATATTACGGACTCGGCTGCGCTTCGCTTCGCCTCGTCCGGAAACATTACGACTCGTCCCCTAAAGCCTTGTTTCGAGGACTAGTTACATAAAGTACTATTATGTAACTAGTCCTCAAAGCAAGGCTTTAGGGGACGAGTCGTAATGTTTCCGGACGAGGCGGAGCGAAGCGCAGCCGAGTCCGTAATATGAAGATGAGTCCTCTAACGCCATTTGAGGACGTGTTGCATACAACGTTTTTTTGTATTAGCTCTCCAAACATTATAATATGAAGTTTCAATTACCATTAACGCGGCATTATATTAGGAGGCCGCGCGAAAATGTATTTTTCGCTCCCCAAACTGGTTACTTTGGAAACTGTCTAGGATCCTCAAAATGGCCATTTAGAGGCCTTGTACTTAAAGTCGTCATGGTAACTAATGTTTGAGTCCGCTAAAATGTTGCCATGTCGACTTTAAGTATAAGGCCTCTAAATGGCCATTTTGAGAATCCTAGACAGTTTCCAAAGTAACCAGTTTGGGGAGCGAATACAAAAATAGTACTTTATGTAACTAGTCCTCAAAGCAAGGCTTTAGGGGACGAGTCGTAATGTTTCCGGACGAGGCGGAGCGAAGCGCAGCCGAGTCCGTAATATGAAGATGAGTCCTCTAAAGCCATTTGAGGACGTGTTGCATACAACGTTTTTTTGTATTAGCTCTCCAAACATAATATGAAGTTTCAATTACCATTAACGCGGCATTATATTAGGAGGCCGCGCGAAAATGTATTTTTCGCTCCCCAAACTGGTTACTTTGGAAACTGTCTAGGATCCTCAAAATGGCCATTTAGAGGCCTTGTACTTAAAGTCGTCATGGCAACTAATGTTTGAGTCCGCTAAAATGTTGCCATGACGATTTTAAGTACAAGGCCTCTAAATGGCCATTTTGAGGATCCTAGACAGTTTCCAAAGTAACCAGTTTGGGGAGCGAATACAAAAATAGTAGTTTATTTATCTAGAACGAAAAGTGGCATTTTAAAGACGAGAAAGTTGTTTACGTCCGAGGCGTCAGCCGAGGACGGAATTACTTGCGAGGACCTTTAAAAACACTTTTCGTTCGTGGTGAATACAACGGTTTATTTCATACTGCAAGTTTAATGAATTTTAAATAAAAAGTTGTAAATCATTTCAAATTTCATGTCAACAACTGACGTATAATTTTAAAGTACTTGAACTTTAAAATTTTACTTTAAAGTACTAGGACTTTAATGTTCCATTTTTTCTACAATAAATAAGTTTTAAAGTACTTGAACTTTAAAATTTTACTTTAAAGTACTAGGATTTTAATGTTTCATTTTTTGTACCAAAAATAATCCGAAAAATGTCATTTTTGACATCAGTATGAAATAATAGTACTTTATGTAACAAGTCCTCAAAGCAAGGCTTTAGGGGACGAGTCGTAATGTTTCCGGACGAGGCGGAGCGAAGCGCAGCCGAGCCCGTAATATGAAGATGAGTCCTCTAAAGCCATTTGAGGACGTGTTGCATACAACGTTTTTTTGTATTAGCTCTCCAAACATTATAATATGAAGTTTCAATTACCATTAACGCGGCATTATATTAGGAGGCCGCGCGAAAATGTATTTTTCGCTCCCCAAACTGGTTACTTTGGAAACTGTCTAGGATCCTCAAAATGACCATTTAGAGGCCTTGTACTTAAAGTCGTCATGGCAACTAATGTTTGAGTCCGCTAAAATGTTGCCATGACGACTTTAAGTACAAGGCCTCTAGATGGCCATTTTGAGGATCCTAGACAGTTTCCAAAGTAACCAGTTTGGGGGGCGAATACAAAAATAGTAATTTACGTAACAAGTATAGAAAGTGGAGCTTTTCAGTACGAGTGAGATGTTTCCGGAAGAGGCCGTTAGGCCGAGTCCGGAATTTCGAGACGAGTATGGAAAAGCCACTTTCATACGAGTTTCGTACAATATTTTTTCGTACACTAGCATACAAAACGGAATACTAAATTTATCCTCGTATATAGCAAATAAGTAGAGTAATATTAATGTAATGTAATATTACATGTGTTGTAACTAAGGAAACGTACGGCAAAGTGCTACTTTGCCGTACGAATACCGCAAAATACTACTTTGCCGTACGAATACCGCAAAGTGCAACTTTCTGATTAATAAATTGTACGGCAAAGTAGCTCTTTCAATGCTAGTGTACGAAAAAGTATATTTCGGTCCAAAAATTTCATTGGCGTTTGACAGTAACCTGCTAACGGATTAAGATAAACATCAGTTTCGTTTAAAATGTTTAGATTTTTATATAGAATTTGCACATCAAATATTTAAACGGTTTCCTTTTAATTCTCATAAAATGGAGGTACTTAAATTACTCTCTTTTTTAATTCCTGTAATATTGAGCATACTGAGAGCCTTGCATCAATTGCAGTTAAATTTCCAAATTTTAACTTAAATATGAACGTTCTAGACCGGGAGTTTCGTCTTCTGAAAAACTCAGACTTTGATATAAATACTGAAAGGGTGCAATTTTGGCGCAAAGTTTGCAACACAAAAAAGGGAGATGGCAGTCTCATGTTCCCAGGAATGACAAACCTTATCTCAGTATTGTTTTGCCTTCCACACAGTAGTGCCTGCGTAGAAAGAGTTTTTAGCATGATTAACCAAAACAAAACACAATTGCGTAATAGATTAGCAACAAAAACATTAAGCGGCATTTTACATAGCAAAAGATTAATTTCAGATTTCAGAAAACAATACACATTGTTACGATTTTAAAATTACAAGTAGTATAACTACGAAACACAACAGGCATATGTATGAATAATATAACTGCAACAATAAATTTTATATTTTTAAATAATTTTAACAGTTTTGTATTTTACGTATAGTTTTTACAGTTAAATAATTTTTGTTCTAATCTAATCGTATTATATTATGTATTATTATTCTATAATAAAATTGTTATAGTATTTATGATCTTTATTTTTTACTATTTTAGTAATACCTTCATTAAGTAAAACAGGGTAAAATTTAAAACTGATGAAAAAGGTGCCGGATCTGGTGAAAAAAGTGCCGGATCTGGTGAAAAAGGTACCGGATCTGGCAACTTTTCAGGAGTTCAACTGGTGTTTTTTAAATTTTGGGTCTGGCAACAATGACACTGTCGCATTAATCCAGGAGGCCGTGAAGCGCATAAACCAAATTATGGAGAGAAATGTGATCTGTGGTGTGCAAAGTAATTTCTTGAGTACTGAATTCATTTGAAAGCATCGGCAAAACGGTAAGTAATTTAATTAAATCGAAATATTGGTTTTTAAAGGCATACTTCTAACTTGCATTGTAGCTGCTTATTTTTGATCTACCACTGACTATGTTTATCAAAATAAAACCTAACCTATACCTTGCACGTGGGGGCAGGTTCTTACAGTTATTGCGGGGCACGTTGTTACATGTAACAACCTGCCCCATGCTTTAATGTAGTCATACTGCCCGTAGAAATTTAATTTTTAGTCGTATTATTAGAGATTTTAAATATGGTGAGAAGCTTTAAAAGGAAAACCACTAGGGGACACACGCCAATTGCAGTTTTTGAGCAAGCTTTTAATGCAATATCCCAGGAGAAAATATCTTTAAGAGATGCTGCTGTTCGTTACGGAATTAACTTTATGACCCTTCATCGATATGTTAAGAAACGAAAGTTAGAAGCGGATGGGGCTAAATTATCTGTCTGCTACGCTAAACCTTTGAAAATTTTTACTGCACAGCAAGAGGAGGAATTATTCAAATATGTCGAGAATTGTTCAAAAATATATTATGGGCTAACTACAAAGGACTTACGAAGACTTTCTTATGATTTAGCGGTTGCGAATAACAATAAAATTCATGACTCGTGGAAAAATAATGAAATGGCATCCAAAGATTGGTTAATGGGCTTTCTGAAACGGCATCAGAATTTATCTGTACGTACTACTCCAGAGTCAACGAGTCATTCAAGGGCTACATCATTTAACCGTGCTAACGTTAATTTGTTCTTTGACAACCTGGGAACCCTTTACGACAAATATAAATTTCAACCGAATGATGTGTATAACGTAGATGAAACTGGGCTGGCCACAGTGCAAAAACTATCCAAAATTATCGCGAGAAGAGGAGCAAAGCAAGTTGGAGCAATGACGTCAGAAGAAAGAGGGATTTTAGTAACTATGGCTCTTGCAGTAAACGCGACTGGTAATAGTATGCCACCTATGCTAATTTTTCCACGCAAAATATTTAAGCCATTTATGACTGCAAATGCAACTCCTGTTTGTATCGGAGCAGCCCATCCTTCTGGGTGGATGACGGCTGAAATTTTTTGGTTATTTATTCAACACTTTGCCCAATTTACTCGGTGCACAAAGGACAGTCCCATCCATATTAGACAACCACGTATCGTACCTATCAATTCCAGTGCTAAGTTATTGTAAAGATCATGGAATAGTACTGTTGAGCTTTCCTCCCCACACCTCTCACCGGCTTCAACCTTTGGACAGGACAGTTTATGGCCCATTAAACAGATATTTCAAATCACACCCAGGCGTGCCTATGTCTATTTATGACATTCCAATAGTAATGAAGGAAGCTCTGCCACTTGCTGCCACACCGAGCAATATCCATAAAGGATTTTTAGTTGCAGGCATTTGGCCTTATAATAGGGAAATTTTTTCAGATGACGATTTTTGCCGGCCGAAGTTACAAACAGAAGATACAGATAATAACCTCCCAAATACGGTTAACACTGACCAACGTGAGCATCCATTAGCAATTTGGCATTCAACACCATCACCTCAGCCTTCAACTAGTGCAACTCGGGTTACACCACAACAGCTGAAACCTTTCCCGAAAGCGCCTCCTCGAAAGAAGACAGTTAATCGTCGGAAACGCAAATCCGAAATTTTAACTGACACACCTGTAAAAACTGCACTGGAGGAAGAAGCTGAAAAAACAGAAAACAGGAAGAAAAAAATAAATAGTAAAGCGAAAGTTATGAAAAATCTAAGTGGAAGTAGCATCAGTAAAGAAAAAAAGAAAATTCATAAAAAGTACGAAACAGATTCTGATGAATCAGAAGACGAATTGTGCCTTGTCTGCTTAGAACCGTTTTCAAAAAGTAAAAATCAAAATTGGATACAGTGTACAGCATGCAAGAGATGGGCGCATGTCTCCTGTGGTAGCAATGATGACTTCTACGTTTGTGCGAACTGTTCATCTGACAATGATTAATTTTTGATGCACTATGGGGTACATTATTTATACTTATAAGGTTTAGTTTTAAGTTTTTAATTTTTGTAACAACTTACCCTACGTACCGTAACAACTTGCCCTATAGCGGGGCATATTGTTACAGTTTGCATGACTTATTATAAAAAATTGTTTTTGTTAAGAATTTAAAGCAAAAAATTAATTAGTATAACAGCTTAAGTGTTTGCTGTATAATCGTATGTATTTAGTTTTCTTGTTCAATTAATAAAATTCACAGAAAAAAAATAAACGTCAGAATTGAAACAACCTGCTCCACTCTCCCCTACATTTTGTATTGTATTAACAAATATTTATAATTAAAACTATTTGAAGTGAATATTTACTTTTTTTTGACAATTAATTAATGACAGCTCTGGATAATGCAATACCAATAACAATCTAGTGGCACATACAAATTTACATGTAAACAAATTTGACAGGTAACTAGATGTAATTCTTTTTTAGACACTCTGTATTTTCTCGTAATGTAAAAAGCTTGATAACGTTATTACAACTGTCAATTAGTTACAATTTTAAAAGTCTAATCGTATAGTGAGAAATGATCATGCAATATTTTTGTTACAGTTATTTGTAGATTGTAAACTCATAGAAGGAATTTTGGAAGCTTGGAAGGACAACGATGCTCAGCAGTAAGTTGCCTGCTGTTCACCCATGGAGCAAATTAACCCCAAATGCCATTACAGGTCTAAAAAGGATTACATGGGCTGCTTAATTGTTATAGTAAATAGTATCAGAACTGTGGTCAACAAGCCGGTTGGGACCTTTCTTAATAGAATGCGTGCCGGAAGCTTACAAACAGATAGTTAAGGATAACCATCGTAAGTTTTTTTTTTCTGTGTATATTAATGTAATCGCATGGGATTGAATATGACGATTCATACAAAAAATTTACAGAAGTTGCAATTTACCAACCTACGTTAATGCATTGAAAATGAATTTTGCTAATTTTCAAGTCTGGCATAAAATTTACAAAATCTGAAAAAAAAATTTACAAGGGATAGAAACTTGTTCACATCTGTATTATCCATAGTACCGATGGGGCCATAATTATATATAACAGCAATAAGATAACATGAACAACAAAATAGAATGCTTGAGTAAGAAAGAGATCGCCATACGAAAAAATTATTTTAGTAGGCACAATTAGTTGACATACGTCATAATTAAAGTAAGCGTCAAGCCTACTCGTATATTTGCTACTATCTTTATCTCTTTCTTAATCAAGCAATACATGTTATTTTCTTATTCATGTTATCTCATTGCTCTTATATACCGTGCGTCCACGAGACTACGCACCATGGCGTTGGAGCAATGCTAGTTTATTTTAAAGATCTACTCTTCCGGTGGTAATTGATAGTCAAACGGTTGCTAAGCATTGACCATTAAAATTGAATTTCTAAGTAACAAATGAAGTGGATTCAGAAAGAATCAAACGTTTTTGAATGATCATGGTTATACAACGTATAAATAGTATGTTGGTGGCACTGTAAGTCTATGTCAAATTCGAGGTAATCAGGTTAGGTTTTGCGTCAGTCTGTGTCAAAGTTGACGCAAAACCTAACTTTCTAACCTCGATTTTGACACTATACTTCAAGTTGAATACCACTTAATCGTTTATTGCCATAGAAAAATAAATATAATAAGGTTTGTTGTTAAGCTGTTTTCGTAAAAGCAAGAGCTGATCTTTGGGAGAAATTAACCTTGTTCTGATTCCATGGTGCGAAACCCTGTGGACACACGGTATAATTGTGGCCCCATCGGTATATTTAAAACGTGAAGCGTTTTCTTTCGACATCTATTTTGAGACTTCCATAATTCTTCGATAATTCTTTTTTTTAAATGGAAGCCGTGACCGTGTAGATGTGAACAAATTGAAAATAAATTGGTAATTTTTAGAGAAAAACCATCATAATGTAGCTCTCAAGTGGTTGCAGCCGGCCATGCAGTAGCAGTATCTAAACTAAGTATATTCTCGAAGTCAGCCTGCGGCGTTCTGCTGATGTTTGCAATGGACTACTATAACTACTAAATGTTTATTTGAAATCAACGGTCTGGTGATCCGTGAGACAAACGTCAAAACACATGTAAAATGACACGTAAAGAAAATCGGTATTGCTCAGATGCTGTAACGTGGTTTTTCTGCTTATTGTAATTATGTGGATGTGCTTATTTACACACTGGTTCATTGCTTTCCGCCTTGGTACAAGCATACGTATATTGTTAAAACGTCTTTCGACGTTATTCGATACCTGTTTTTCATACCTACTCTTCCATCCTCACAGTTTCTTTCGTGTAAGTTGCATGCAGTCATCGCTTTTGTAATCTATTATTTCAAAATTCCATTCGGCCTTCTCCTAGCTCTTCTTTGTGGTACCTTTCCCATTTTCTCTGTGCGCCTAGCATGTGCGATGACAATTAATAAACCACAAAGACAGACTCTGGATAAAGTAGGAATATAATATAATATTCGTCACAACCAGTATGGTCAAGTGTCAAGTGCGAGTAGTTTTGAAAACTTAAAAATTCAAATTTTACCTAATGGATATAGTACACAAAAGATGGCTCAAAAATTGTCAAAAGCCAAACATAAAAAAAAAGTTCTACTCAGCGGCAAACTGTTTAGTACCCTCCTCTTAGTAAGTGGTAAAAAGTCACACGACTTTGCACGTCAGGTTTAGGTGGGAGGGGGGTAGAACGGTGGTAAAACGGTAGGTTTCAACAGTTTTTCGCAAATATCTCGTTAACGATGAGGTTTAGCGCAAACTTTGATTTATACAGAATTAATCTACATTTAATTTACAATAAAAATGGTTTTATACATTTTTGCGCTCCAGTAAAGGATTACGGAGATATGGAGGGGGTAAAGTATAAAGTATAAAGTATTCAAGGAAGTGGGGAGGCCAGATGGTTATGGTGAAGAACCCAGCACAAAAGACGAAAAACATTTGCACAGATCATCCACTACTACCCATGTTGTAGTGAAAGTGGAAGATGCAATTAATGTCGCTCTTGGGCAAGCAGAATTTCTAAGTAATAGTAAGAACAAGATGCAACTGATTGCTCTCATCACGGTACACTTTCAGCAAGCTGTCTACAAAGTGATACAGGCAGAATGTGATGCTGACACCAACATCGTTTTTACTGCAATTGACGAATCAAAAAAGGAAAAAGAGGCTATAGTGATTGGCAATGACACCGATGTATTGATCTTGTTGGTTGTTCATGCTTCAGCCAACAAACAGTTGAAGATGGCTGTACCGAAGAAAGGTAACCAAGAAGAAGAAGTCAACCCAAATGAAGACCCAGATGCAGTAGCTGATGCTGGAAACCATTTCTTCCTTCCGATATTTACATCAACAAATGCAGATAATTTGGATACTCTGCGTCATCAATGGTACACTTCTGGACAAAATTAAAGGACCACCAACAAAACTTAAAATTACTTTATGAAAATCTCATATAACTTAATACAATTAATTCAGATATGTCATAGCTAGATGATTTCTACATTATTTAACTTGGTACGTGGCACACTAACAAAGCAATGTAGAAATCATCTAGCTATGACATATCTGAATTGTATTAAGTTATATGAGATTTTCATAAAGTGATTTTGATTTTTGTTGGTGATCCCTTAATTTTGTCCAGAAGACTTGCAGACCATCGCAAGGGAGCCTGTACACACAAATTTCAGGTTGCCTGTACATTCCCCCACTTCAGCAGCTGCACAACAAGACTCTTATAGAGTTTGCCATCAAACGCAGCAATAGCTCAACGTCAATAAAAATTCACTAAAATGGGGTTGGAAAAGGATTGGTAAAGGCATCTATGAAGATAATCTGCAACATGAAGAAGAGCTTGAAGATTTTTAGGTTACTGATTGCTGTTATTTATTATTATGTAACTACCTCGTAATACGATGTACTTTTTATTGAATTTACTGAAAAGCATGTATTGTGAATTGTGAAGAATAGTAATTTTTGTAATAAGTGAGTGAAATGAGTGTTTTTTTATGGCGCGTGAGAATGTCAATTTTCGCCGAGACCGTTAGGTCGAGGCAGAAAAGTCATTCAAACGCGCCATAAAAACACGAATTTTGCCACGAAATACAAACAACGTTTTTTCTACAGCCGTCAAAAAAAGAATAAAAAAATAGTTATTGATTTTGTTTATGTAAATTCTAGAAATAAAATACGAACATTAATTTGCTAACATAATATGTAGTCACCTAATTTGTTGTAACTAAGGAAATGGTGTAATTATTGTTTGTTTAACCGTTTTTTCACTGCTAGCCTTGAAGGAATATTATTTTTTCACGTGTTAAAAAAAGTTAAACTTTGCTTATCTATAGCGATGCATAAATGTCACTTTTTTGACGGCTGTAGAAAAAAACAATTTTCATTATTTTTTGTATTCAAGCTTATTAGATAAAGTTTGTAGCTAACCTTGTTTTAATTCTATCCATATGATTTTCTTTTTTTAGGAAAATATGACAAAAGATGGAGGTAATTTAAGTAGGTGTAATTATAAAAGCACAAATGGGAAAGGGGAAAACGATATGATGAATCATTCAAACGGAAATATAGGCAAAATGAAGATAAAAACTATAAAGGAGGGGAGCAATGTAGGTAAATTATCAATAGTAATATAATAAGGGCGAGACATACTTACCGATAATTGCAATGAAAACCGTCCCGAGGGCAGTTTTCTAAGGGAAACCAGCACAATGACTCTTGGCACGGACAAAATTATAAGTAAGTGTGTTGCCCGCGTTTATATTTTGAGTATTATTGCACAACCCGTATACGAATTATGATTTAGAATTCATCTAACAATGCGAAAAACACAAATTGCTTGTTTCTTGCAGTTCTATTTCTAATTATGACACCATTAACGGGATCAATAATTAGCACTAGGGAGTTTATCAAGTAATCAGTTCAGGATTGGTCCATTTAAAAAAAAGCATGGTTCTCATTGGATGATATCAGTTATGTGACAGTTGTGTGTAATAATCAAGGGTAATACCACAAACAGTGAATATATTTTTGACAAATATTTTGTCGTTTCCATGTAAATTATTGCGTTTAAATTTCACAATGCAAAATCACATTAAAAATGTCACGAGCCGAAGGCGAGTGACATTTAAATGTGATTTTGTTGAGTGAAATTTGCAATAATTTCTATGAAAATGGCAAAATATTTAAAAAATATATATTCACTTCGAGTGGTATTTGGAACGACTGTTTAACAATAATATTAATACATACATAACGATTCACTTTACTGAAAAATAATCCAACAATTTATATGATTATTCATTCTCAAATAAATTCAGCGGAATACTTCCAAAACATAACATTTTAAAATTTTTAACGCAAGCCAAACTTTTTTTACACAGTTTGTTGGTATTTAGTTTTACGTAATTAACCTACCGATATCACTAAGGATAGAACATCGTTGCTAAGCGATATTTCGCAACAAGGCTACTTAGTTATTGAGTAGGTACATTGTTTTGTGAATATTTTGCATGGTGCCCAGTATTCAGTGATATACTGTTCCTACTGGTTAAAAGAAGCAAATCTCTGCAATATGATTGGCTTCTATATTATAGCGTTGAATAGTCAAGGGTAATACCACAAGCAGTGGATATATTTTTGACAAATATTTTGTCGTTTCCATGTAAATTATTGCGTTTAAATTTCACGATACAAAATCACATCAAAAATGTCACGAGCCGAAGGCGAGTGACATTTAAATGTGATTTTGTTGAGTGAAATTTGCAATAATTTCTATGGAAATGGCAAAATATTTTAAATAATATATCCACTTCGAGTGGTATTTAGGACGACTATTTAACAATATTAATACATAACGATTAACTTTATTGAAAAATAATCCAACAATTAATATAATTATTCATTCTCAATTAAATTCAGCGGAATACTTCCAAAACACAGCATTTTTAAATTTTTAAAACAAGCCACACAGTTTGTTGGGGTTTAGTGTTACGTAACCTAGCGATATCACTAAGGACAGAACATCGTTGCTAAGCGATACTTCGCAACAACGCTATTTATTTTTTGAGTACGTACATTGTTTTGTGAATATTTTGCATGGTGCCCAATATTCAGTGATATACTGCTGTTATTGGTTGAAAAAAGCAAATGTCTGCAATGTGATTGGCTTATATGTTATAGTGTTGAATAGTCAGATATATACACATAGACGTACATACATACAAAGGTACTGCTGTGATCTAGCCATCTGGTTCGTGTTGTGTAGGTTACGATCGCAAACAAATTTATAAACAGATTAATATATTTGGTTCATAAAACAACACATTGCGTTTTATTTCCAAGTACAATTAATTTTAATTACATAACGAGAAGTCACCCCAAAAGCCCCTAATCGTTATAATAAAAATTTCGATATTATACTGATGGTAAACAATATACTATCTTTACTGATCACAAACCTCTCACTTTCGCAATTACTAAATCAACAGGTGACCACTCACCTCGAGAATTAAGAATGTTACAATACATTTCCCAATTCTGTTCAAACATACATCTTTTGCCAAAACAAATTCATTAAAAGGAACTCCTATTTGGGTTGAAACTTCTACGGGCACACAAAGACCGTTCGTTCCACGATCTTTCCGCCGTCAAATATTCGAATCAATCCACTCGTTATCTCATCCCGGAGTTCGCGCATCTAAGAAATTAATTACTAAACGTTATATCTGGCCATTCATGCACAAGGATGTGAAAACATGGGTGGATACATGTCCTTCCTGTCAAGCAGTTAAAGTAACCTTCTTCTTCTTTTCTAATCCTTGCTGCCTTTCGGCGTCGGATGGCGGTCTCTAGTCCTGTATCCATTTTTTCCATCTTTTTCTGTCTCTCGCTATTGTTTTCATTTCCTCCATTGTCGCTCCTCTCTCTGCTCCTATTTCTCTGATTTGCTCCAGCCATTTCTTTCTGGGTCTGCCTCTTTGTTTTTTGATAGGTTTTCCCGCTTCCATTATTCTTTTTGCCATTCTGCTCGGTTCCATTCTTACTGTATGCGCGTACCAGTTTAGCTGTTTCTTTTTTATTTTTTCTAGTATAGGTTCCTGTTTAGTTATTTCTCTTATGTCGTCATTTTTTATCCTGTCCCACTTAGTTTTTCCTGCCATTTTCCTAAGATGTTTCATTTCCATTGCAGTTATTTTAGGTTCGTCTTTCTTTCTAAGTGTCCAGCTTTCGCAGGCATAAGTTATTGTTGGTATTGTTATCATGTTGTGAATTTTCTTTTTCACCTCTATGTCGATATCTTTGTGTCCTAGTATCGTTTTATTTAATGTATAGTAAATTCTTGTCGCTTTGTTTGCTCTATTTACTATTTCAGCCTCCATTTTTCCGTCTTCTGTTATCATGCTTCCTAGGAATTCATACGTCGATACTCTTTCTAGTTTCCTGTTTTTACATTTTATGTCCTTATTGTTTTGATCTCCTTTTTGTTTTTCATTTACTATCATGGTCTTGGTTTTACTAATGTTTATTTCCATTTTCATGTTTTCTATCTCCTCGGTCCATGCGTTTACCAGCCTTTGCATTTTATTTTTGGTGCTTGATATTAGTATCACATCATCTGCGTATAATAGACTGCTTATTTTTATTGCTTCTAGATTCCTGTGTCCTATTACTGTATCTAGTCGGTTGTGTTTTTCTTTTATTTGTTTGATGATCTTGTCCATTAGAGTTATAAATAGTAAAGGGCTTAGGCTGTCTCCTTGCTTAATTCCTTTGGTCATTTTAAATTCATCTGATCTCTGCCCTGCTAGTTGTACTTTTACTCTGACTGTTTCGTATGTGCTTTTTATTGCATTTATCAATTGTTTGTCCACTTCCAATTCTCTCAGCGTCTTCCATAGTTCCCCTCGATCAACTGTATCAAAAGCCGCTTTCAGATCCACAAAAGTTAGGTACAGCTCTTCTCCTTCTTCAATTTTTCTTTCAATTATGCTTCTGATTGTAAATATATTGTCCATTGTTTGCCTATTTGGTCTGAAGGCTGCTTGCTCTTCGCTTAGTTTTAGTTCTATTTGTTTCCTTAGTCTCTTCTCTAGAATTGTTGTGTATATTTTATAGCTCGTTTGTGCTAGGCATATTGGCCTGTAGTTCTCGCATTGAGTTAAAGTAACCAAAACTTCAAAACCTCCACTCTATCCATTTGGTGAACCGGATTTCCGCTTCCAACACGTATACATCGATTTGATTCACCTTCCCCAATCACAACAATACAAATACATTTTAACTATGATTGACCGTTTTACTCGCTGGCCTGAAGCGATTCCATTAAAATACGCAAATGCGGACGAAATTATTTTAGCAATAACACCAGTTTGGATTGCCCGTTCTGGCATACCAAAATTTCTAACTAATGATAATGCTCCCGTTTTCCTTTAGAAATCATGGTTAGATTTCATGTCCGTTTTAGGAATTAGAAACATCTGTTCAAGCACATACCATCCAATCAGCCAGGGAATCGTTGAACGATTCAATCGTACCTTAAAAAATGCAATCACCGCAACAGGCATTAATGCCTGGCCAGACAACATTCCGTGGATTTTACTTTCTTTACGCTCCAGCATCAAAGAAAATCTGCAAGCATCCCCAGCAGAAATGTTATACGGCACAATTCTTCGATTACCAAATGATTTCTTCGATGAGAATCACTTCACTCAACCATCAGATACAATAATGTCATCATTCGTAATCAATCTGAAACAATCAATTGGAAAGCAAAAATATTTCTTCACAAAAAACTACCCCACTACCAGTACTCACGTTAATAAAGATCTGGAAACATGCACACATGTGTATCTCAGAAACAGCACGCATACTAGGGGCATCAAACCCAATTATCTAGGCCCTTTCAAAATTGCACACCGTTCTGAAAAATACATGTCGCTGGAAGGTATCAGCGGAACAGTCAGCTATGACAGACTGAAACCTGCCTACTTTCTAGATTAACATATGCTTGCATGCTTTCATATATTTTATTTTTGTTTTATTTTATTTTTATTGTTACGTTAATATTATTCTTATACACGCTTCCTTTTTTTCATTTCTTTCAGCTTACATCTGCGAAGTAGATGGAGTCCGGCGCCCAACAAGATATCTCCAGGGACGTGTGTAGTGTGTGTTATTATTTATTGTTATGAGTTATTGTTATTAGTTTTTAAGGATTGTTGAAAAGATCCAGGAGGTTTTGTAGCTAAATATAATCCTGTTACTTTCATACGGGGTTATATTAGTTTTCCTACCTGGCCTCCCTCCCTCCTTTTATCTTTTTTTTGGGGGGGGGGGGAGAGTAATGCTGCGATCTAGCCATCTGGTTCGTGTTGTGTAGGTTACGATCGCAAACAAATTTATAAACAGATTAATATATTTGGTTCATAAACCAACACATCGCGTTTTATTTCCAAGTACAATTAATTGTAATTACATAACGAGAAGTCACCCCAAAGGCCCAAATCGTTATAGTACTAAGTACTTTTTATAACCAAACATTACTCATTTTCAAGTGAGTACGATGAATCCTAAGCTAACTGGAAAATAATGACATCTTTACCCCCTCCATATCTCCGTAACCCTTGACTGTAACGCAAAAATGCATAAGACCATTTTTATTGTAAACTAAATGTAAACTGCCATCTTCAACTGTTTGTTGGCTGGAGCATGAACAACCAGCAAGACCAATACATCGGTGTCATTGCCAATCACGATAGCCTCTTTTTCCTTTTTTGATTCGTCAATTGCAGTAAAAACGATCTTGGTGTCAGCATCACATTCTGCCTGTATCACTTTGCAGCCAGCTTGCTGAAAGTGTACCGTGATGAGAGCAATCAGTGGCATCTTGTTCATACGATTACTTAAAAATTCTGCTTGTCCACGCGACAGTAAATTGCATCTTCCACTTTCACTTCAACATGGGTAGTAGTGGATGATCTGTGCAAATGTTCCTCGTCTTTTGTGCTGGGTTCTTTACCATAACCATCTGGCCTCCCCTTCCGTGAATACTTTATATAATACACTTAGAGCGAATATTACGAGTTCATAGGCGTTCATGCTTTTTTTAGCCAAAGCAGAAAAAGTTACATTTTTACCCCCTCCATATCTCCGTAATCCTTTACTGGAGCGCAAAAATGCATAAAAACGTTTTTATTGTAAATTGAATGGAAATTAATTTTGTATAAGTAGGGAGGCCAAGAGAATTAATAATTATTTTTGTGGGACTGAGTAGGTTTATACCAAGTGATACCATCGTAATTAGCGGTGTTTCCTCAGTAGAAAAACTCCCGTTGTCGCTTTCTTAGCCTGTGGAGTGAGGAGCTATGACGTCACAAAGGTGGTAAAATGGTAGGTTTCAACAGTTTTTCTCAAATATCTCGTTACCTGTGAAGTTTACTGTGAACTTTACCTTATACAAAATTAATCTACATTTAATTTACAATAAAAATGGTCTTACGCATTTTTGCAGTTTAGTAAAGGATTACGGAGATATGGAGGGGGTAAAAATGTAACTTTTTCTGTTTGGCAAAAATTCAAAAATTACGCCTATGAACTCGTAATATTCGCTCCAAGTTAGTTACATAAATAAACTCATTGAAAAATGTACAATTGGTCTTGAAGTGTTTAATTTTGCTTAATAAAAACTAGAAACTATGCCTTATTTGTACAGTTGTTTGGTTGAATACAAATATTAAGGCTGTTAACAAATTTACGAGGTATAGATATGAAAGTGAAATATTAATGTTTGGGGCTGGACAATCTGAGATCGACGAATACAGTGAATTACATAGAAAGAACGAGAGAACTACCGAGTTGGAGAAGATTGGATTTATTGATGAACGTGACACATAATTAAATATTTATTTTTGACATTGGTGGTTGTATGGAAGTAAGGTTATTCATCTAGAAGGAGGTTAGTAGGAGTGCTACTAGAATTGGAAGGCGTCTGAGGGGATTGCTGAGTGCAGAGGACTATCTAAGGAATAAACAAGATATGATCAAATTCATTTATAAAGCTGAAACTTACCAGGAGTCTATTGGAGTTGAAGTTGACGTTTGATGAGGGGATTGAAGCTGGATTCAGCGGATTCTTGGAATTGGTTGACAGGAACAGGCTGTAGGTATCACACAAGGTGAACATCGGAATCTCTTGAGGGAAGGAGCAGTGGTGTTTGGATATTTACAGAGTGAGCTTAAGAAGTGATAAGGTTTGTGTTAGTAATTAATATTAAAACATTTTAAATATCGAGCAATAAGGGAAAAAGTAAAATACAAAACAGTAATTATTTTAATAAATTAATAATTATGTCAATGTAAAAAATAGATTTATCAATACCCGGTTTGAGAAGGTGTAGAAGTTGGGTTGACGTTTGATGTCATTGAATAATTAAGAATAAAAAAATTTAAACTTCAACTATTAGAGATCTACATTTGGCGAACCACCCCTGAAATAAGAGTACTTGATTTGAAAGCAATTATAGTTTAACTAACGGGGCATTGTATTAATAAAGAGCAAACATAAAGTAAAATTTTGAATACAAAAGTTATGACTATTTCAAATATATGAGATAATTCCAAAATTTAACATAAGGTCACCCAACGTGGTGCAATTGTAATACATAATTAATGGCTATGCAGCCGACGAGGAGCTAGCATATCCAAAACAATATATTTGTCCTTTAGATCTAGCGCCACGATGATGAATATCACACACCTTCCATATTATCACATAATTTTTCGAGTAAATAAAATAATGTTACAAATTACAGTAAAATTGGAGCCCGACAAATAAATAAGAACTAAAATTCTGCCAGACAGTAGTCATTGCGTATGAATAGTTACTGACCTTGGCTACGCCATGTTGTAAAAAAATTGATTAGTTAATTTTGTTTTCAATTTATATTGGAAAATTACCATAAAAAAGAAAATCCATTCAGATTAAACTCTCATATTTCCGTATGCACTTGTTTACAGTTTGACAGTAGATGTATATTATGTTTAAAATATAAAAATTGCAGAAATTAAAACAGCCTGTATATATATATATATCATTATGCAGAATAGTAGACTTAAAAATAAAAAACAGTATTGGCATGTTTCATAGTCAGATCAAAAGTAGATTCTATAATTTACAATGATAAACTATTGCCAAACTTAAGCTACACTTTAAATTTGATTACGAAACTTGACAAAACAGTGAAAATGAAATACATATCATTTGAGTATCATATTTTTTAGATTAGACCCTTCAGTCCAATCTCAATATTAAACTTACTTTATCACATTCTTAAAAACAGATCTATAATTCCCAAATCACATGGATGACTCTGCAGTTACAACTTAGTTTAAGAATAATTAATAATACCTCTTTAATGTTTAACTCTTAAATGTATGACATTGGCAGGTGATTGAATTAAGGTTAACTACTTGTGATTGTTCAAATTTGATTTCTACATCAATAGAAATACAGCTATAAAAGAAATCGTGCAATAGATACTTATAGATTATCTTCCAGCACCTCTGGTTTATTCTAAACATATCCCTTTGCTACTTAAAATAATCGAATTAACCATAGCCCGATTTGCACAATATGTACAACTAAAGATGCTTTTCTTAATATTAGAAGCATTCAAATATTAACAGCCCTCTCCACAGGTATGTTGGGAGCCTCGACAACCAATAATCGTCGCGTACTAGACCCACTTGTGTAGCTATCGCCGCTGCTTCGAGCACTAGCATGAGACAATGGCGTACCAGGTAGTTTCTGGGGGGTACTTTCTATTGAGCCAATTGAATTTGGGGAGGCAGCACTTTCATATAGAGGACCAGGGTGAGCAGGAGCGGGCTCCTCTGGAGTGTAATAGTCTGAATCGTCTCCCCGTTCCCTGTCTTCTCCATTACGAGCTATCGGCATGTGTAAATACAGAATAAATAAATGATTATTTAGAAATAACATTTACCAGATTTTTTATTTTTTTCTATGGGTGTAGTACGTGTTTGCTCTTCGTGGTCAGTGTCGGCATCGTCGATGGGGTCTACTACATCGGCCATGTTGAGAGCCAGGTGATTATTTCTGTTTGCTGTGTCACTATTTTGAAGCAAAGGTGACAGTTTTTCTGCTTCACTGTCTTCATCTTGCAACTCGTCCTTATCCGATTTTTCATTTCCATGTCTCACATTGTCCCTGGGTTTCAGTTTTGCACTCCTTGGGCTTGATGTTTCAGTCTGGTTGGCCAGCAGGGGGCACTTTGGGGTCTCTTTGTTATCTTCATCTCGCGATAGCAGAACAGACATACCAAACTGTAAATATATTAAAAAAGATTATGATATTCCATAGGTTAGGGTGTTCCGTTCAAAACTTTTTATAACAAAATCCTTTCTATTATATTATGTGTACATAGGGTGGTTTCAATAGGGGTAATTTGTATTGAAAACAACCATATTTCATCATTGCGTCTGCAAAAGTCGCTATGTGCACATTTTATGAAAAATGACTTGGGTTAAAATGGGTGCAAAATATTAACCGCCACCGTTGTAGAAAATCAGCTATGTAAATTATCGTCGGATTTTTATGGAGATTGCTTAGAACCTAAACTGCTATGCGAGTCGCAATTAAATTGAGATGTCAAACTTAGCTATGTGAAATGCACACAAATTTCCCTATGTGTAAGATTGTGACACATAGCGGTTATTGATGCCTGTTTTGGTTGTTCTTGTTGATTCAGCATGAGCTCATAACAACACATATTATTAATTTACTTGACATCCGCACTGTCAGTGACAAATTTAAAAAAAATGTCTTGACTATACTTCCAAAATATAGTGTTTTTTATTGGACTGTATATTAATTTAATTGTTAAAATGTGAACAATAGCAGTGATGTCAACATACTGTCAGTTTGACAGTGCAGATGTAAAGTATACTCCATTTACTTGACATCTGCACTGTCAGTGTCAAATTTAAAAAAAAATGTCTTGACTATACCTCAAAAATAATGTGTTTTTTATTAGACTGTACAGTAATTTAATTGTTAAAATGTGAACAATAGCAGTGATGTCAATATACTGTCAGTGACAAATTTTTAAAAAATGTCTTGACTATACTTCCAAAATATTGTGTTTTTTATTGGACTGTATATTAATTTAATTGTTAAAATGTGAACAATAGCAGTAATGTCAACATACTGTCAGATTGACAGTGCAGATGTAAAGTATACTCCATTTACTTGACATCTGCACTGTCAGTGTCAAATTTAAAAAAATATGTCTTGACTATACTTCCAAAATATTGTGTTTTTTATTGGACTGTATATTAATTTAATTGTTAAAATGTGAACAATAGCAGTGATGTCAATATACTGTCAGTTTGACAGTGCAGATGTAAAGTATACTCCATTTACTTGACATCCGCACTGTCAGTGAAAAATTTTTAAAAAGTCTTGATTATACTTCCAAAATATTGTGTTTTTTATTGGACTGTATATTAATTTAATTGTTAAAATGTGAACAATAGCAGTGATGTCAACATACTGTCAGTTTGACAGTGCAGATGTAAAGTATACTCCATTTACTTGACATCTGCATTGTCAGTGTCAAATTTTAAAAAAAGGTCTTGACTATACCTCAAAAATAATGTGTTTTTTATTAGACTGTACAGTAATTTAATTGTTAAAATGTGAAAAATAGCAGTGGTGTCAACATAATGTCAGTTTGACAGTGCAGATGTCAAGTAAATGGACTATAAATGGATAATAACTAAATCTACTACGTGATGTGCCAATGTGGCATTGTTTTTACTGATCAATTTTTTGGTGTAGTGAAGTTTAGCATCCACGTAAGTATATAATTGTTTGTTTTTATTGTTATATATCATACCAGATGTGCTTAAAGCATCTTTCCCCGCTGCTGATCATGTACGTCAGTGATACAGCCTTATTAGCAAAGCATGTAAGTCGGCGATTATATTTGTTTGCTGCTTTCCCTTGACAACGGAACTTAATATTATTATTAATTTCCTAGGAGAATAAAATTAGCAACGCAAAATGCAACTTAAGATGTTTTGTTTATAATTGCCAGTGTTTATGTGACATGTGACACTCACACGACTCATGAAAACACGAAAACGATTACAGAAGACGGAATACAGATGAAGCAGAATGTAATGAGAAAATAGAAGCCAAGAAAGAAGAGAAATTGGAATTCAGAATAGGAACTTGGAACTTAACTACATTACAAGGAAAAGAACCTGAATTAATAAATGAAATAGAAAAATATAAGATCCAGATACTAGGTGTAAGTGAAACAAAAAAAAAAGGGAAAGGAACAAGAGTACTGGAAAATGGTTACACTTTAAGATTCTCAGGGGTTGATGGAGCATGTAGAGCTAAAGAAGGTGTGGGGATAATAACAAACCCGGCAACAGAGAAACTAGTAACATACCGAATTTATAAACTCAAGAATAATTAAAATAAACCTAATAATAAAGGAAACGATAAGCATAATACAAATTTACGCCCCAACAGAAGACAGTAGTACAGAAGAAAAAACAGAGTTTTACGATAAACTGTCAGAAATAACTGAAAGGGAAAGAGATCAAAATGTGCACCTTATAATAATGGGTGACTGGTAGTGATGGGCAAAATTGAATGAATTTAAGAATCGAATGAATCATTCGGAACAATTGGATACGAATGAATCATTCGGAAAACGAATGAATATCTCGGATTCCGTCGAGGGCTGTGCAGTAGGCGCCACTAATACAGTCAGACCTTGCCATTCACGGGGGTTACGTTCCAGAAGAATGCCGCGAAGCGCAAAACCGCGATGCGCAAGTAAATACATAAATGATAAAAACGGGGTTAGGTTCCATTAACTAGATTTATTTATACTATGCAACCTCAAAAAATTAAAAAAAACACAAACGTACGTATACAAACCAAAATTCCATACGTAACATAAGTCTGCCACTTGAATCTAGAGCTCGAATGTCCATTTGTTTATTCAAGTCATAATTTTACAATTTATTTCAGGTCCGATTTGGTAATAAAAGATTCAAAGAAATAGGTTCGATAAGTCTGTTTACAAGTTCGTGATAAATAATGTTATTCAGGTCTTCATGACATGCTTTATTTACTTACGGCCATCTTATAAAGGTCACTATCCTGACGTTAGCTTTAAATCGCTGTTAAAATAAACAAAAGCTCATCAAAACAGATTAGTGGCCTTGATAAGACCGGCCGTTAATATGTGAAAGTTGAAACGGCAAAGCAAATATCAGCAAACGGCAAATAAAAGGAAGCACAAAGGTGCCCCGCGTAAAATCAAATGAGCAAACCGAAAAGCCGCGAACAGTGAGGTCTGACTGTAATTTTCAGCTGCAATCTGTGTTTATTTTCAGGTTTAAGCCGTTGAGCATCATAAAAATATAAATGCGGCAATTCAAGTCTCCAGTTACGCCGTTACGCTTATTGTTAAATAACTCGATTAATAGTTTTGTCTTCAATTTTGTCATTTAAAGTAGCATTATTATTATTATCTCTATAGTAGCAACCATAAGTAACTGTTATAATGTTTATATGCTAGCGAGTTGTTCTTAAATCGCTAGTGAATTAATAGTAGATTGTTCTATAAGTTAAGAAAAGTGAGTTTTCCAGCGAATGTTAAAGTTTTTTGTGAGCATGGAAGAATCACTTTTCCAATGTGTTGAAAATTCAATTTTTTCGTGTAATTGACAAACATTTCTTTTTAAATCATTTTGATCAAAGTATGGAAGTGCAATGTTTACTGTACTGTAAAATATAAATAACCATTATACATTATAGACCTAACTTGAAAATGAATGAATCTGTTATTAATTCATGTAGTCTAAATTTAAACTGCAGTATCTTATAGCAGCTACATCCCGTATTCGGTTACTTATTTCAATGTTTTGTTAAAATATTGTTTCAAATAAAAACCCCGGATAATCCGTTAGCAAGCGGCACACCGGCAGCCGAGATCGAGAGCCGACCATCGATTACTTGGAAAAACTTGTATCCGAATGCGAGTAATCTCAGTTCAAACGAGAGAATCGGTTGAACGACCATCGGAGTTCCGACGTTCCGAGCATCCGATTGTTCCGAGAGATTTTTTCATTCGAAATATTTTCAGCAACAATCGGAATATCTCGGAAACAATCGAATAATTCGATTCTTTTCATTCGGATTCGCCCATCACTAGTGACTGGAATGCTCGAACGGGAAATAACGAAAATACTGGATTAGGTACTATTGGAAAATATGGAGCAGAACAAAAAATTAATAATAGTGGCAGAAAAATGATAAATTTCTGCATAGAATAGTATATTATACATCAAGGTAGCGAAGCGCAGTATTATAACCTGAGCGCATATTAGATACTGAGCGTGCAGCGCGAAGTATCTAAAGTGCGAAGGTTATAAGACGATTCGCTACCGTGG
Organism: Agriotes lineatus; assembly: GCA_940337035.1. NCBI lineage: Eukaryota > Metazoa > Arthropoda > Insecta > Coleoptera > Elateridae > Agriotes > Agriotes lineatus. The sequence goes on along the minus strand of OW679196.1, from coordinate 87,404,020 downwards.
TGTATATACTATTTTTTGCACTACCAAATGGCTTAATACCTAAATTAACAACAAATTTCGAAAATATTTTAACTGTCAACTTGACAATACAGCTCTTTAAAACGTCAAAATTAAAATAGTCATATTTGGTAACTTAGCAATTTATTAGTTACCACGGTGAAAATTGTTTATTTTACTTTCTCTCCCTTGGTGGAAAAAATCAACTTCACGACCTAAAAATAGGCCAATAACGATGCGTTCTGAGACTAGTAGTGCAAAAAATCAATTACTCATAGGAAACTCCTTTTATCAACATAAACAAAGGAAAGTTAAGAGTGCAATAGATTACATCACCTTCAGTAAAAATTCAAAGTATATAATAAAAGATATTCGTGCCTACAGAGGAGCTGAATTATATACTGAGCATAGATTGGTTATAGCTAAATGCAAATTTGAGTTGAAGAAATCAGGCGATGAGAAAAAGTATCAGAAACTAAAAGTAGAGAAATTAAAGGTTAAAGGAAATATGCAGAAATATGCCCAACTAATAGAAGCAAAATTGTTAGAAGAAGAAAGAAGAATGGAATACAGAAATAGTGATATAAATGAGAAGTGGGAAGTACTAACAAACATAATGATAGAAGCAGCAAACATAATAAAACCAGGAATAAAAACAAGATGGTGGAATAAGGTTAAGCAGCAAACATAATAAAACCAGGAATAAAAACAAGATGGTGGAATAAGGTTGTTAAGGACAAAGTGAAAGAAAAGAAAGAAGCTTGGAAGAAATATTTGAAAACAAAAAATAAACATGATCGACAGACTTATATAAATAAAAGGAACATAGCTAAAGAAGCCGTTAAACAAGCCAAAGAAAACTCATGGGAGGAATTCGGAGTGGAGCTACAAAATAGATATAAGAACAATCGGAAATACTTTTGGCAAACCGTTAAGAGACTAAAAAGAAAAACTTCAAACCGGATACATAATATAAAAGATGAAGATAATAAGTTGGTTACGGAAATGAAATAGATACTGAAAGTATGGAAAAGGTACTACGAAAAAAATGTCAAGGGGCAAGGAATAGCTGAACAAATAAATAAAGTCCTACAGACTGAAGAAGAAGCTACAGAATGTATAATAACTAGAGAAGAAGTGGAGTATGTAATAGGCACAATCAAGATTGGAAAAGCGGCTGGGAAGGATGGAATTGCTCCGGAGATGATTAAAATGGGAGGACATAAAGTAGTGGATTAGATAACGAATATATTTCAATTGGTCTGGACACAGGGGAAGATACTCAATGAGTGGGAAGAAAACATAATAATGCCACTGTACAAGTAGGGCAGCACAAACTGTTGTGACAACTACAGACCACTGTGCATATCGTCAGTAATATACAAACTATACACTAAAATCCTTGAAAGAAGATTAAGGGCAGAACAGAAGACAGGCAACAAGCCGTGGCTTCGCCTTGGCTTGTACTTGTCTACCTCAAATGTGAATAGGTCCTTACATTCCTTGTTACTTAAATAGCTATTTTTTCACGTCTGGGAAAAAAACACGGTTTCTACAATAATGAATATAATAATGAATTATTCCCTAGAGGAGAGAAATTTACCTAAGGAGTTTTCATTATGATTGACACAACAATTATGTCAAATTCGAACTTAGCAGGTTAGGTTTCGTGTCAGTCTGTGTCAAAACTGATGCAAAACATAACCTGATAACCTCGAATTTGCCATAGACTTACAGTGCCACCAACTGTAAAATTTGAAAATGTCAATAAATTACGTTTTAAAAAACTTGTAAAGTACGTTTTTTTTTCTATAATAACTGTCAAAGTGTTACAATGTTGGTAGATATGTGATTAAAACGCTAGGAAATTTTTATACCTCGTGTTGGTAGAACTTTTTCAAAATTATGGTTATGTGTCAATTTTGAATGTCAAAGTTTCTTAATTTGAACTCTTGACAAATTTCTTTTTTTAACATGGAATCATCGTCATCATCAATAAAATCGGATAAAAAAAGAAAACTAAGAAATATTTTAAATGCAAAAATGAAGCAAGCGATATTAAATTATGACATATCTGTCAAAATGACAATCATTTTTTTAGTGGAAGAAAAGAACTAAAAATCTATGTACCAACATTATTAAAACTAGGGACCCTGCAGGAATGCAACTTATCCCCTAGAAAGTTGACCTTGAAAATTATTATAGAAAAAAATGTACTTTAGTTTTAAATCTTCCTGCAACGTGAAAAAAATAGAATATGCAATTCGGAGGGACTACTATTTTGTTTCAGTGCTATGGGACTCTTGGGCTTCAGCCTTGAGTCACAAATTGCACCTCAGCAAAATAACGCATTTCTCTCCCTCATTGCATAATCTACTATTATTATTATTCTCATGTATTGTATAACATAACCTCACTATGACAAACACTGAAATATATCTACAATCTTCGCCCTAAATTTATTTAGTTTGCTGATGTTTCATTACACCGTTACGTATTCTAAAGGTTTGGCAAATTGGTGGGAGGTTTTTCAGATGTAAAATAGAATTATTTGTGTTGACTTAAAGGGCTATAGTGCATATCACAGTTGTATCAATACTGAAACATTTTAACTATGTTTGAGGTAACATTGCGCTTCTTTTTTTCCTACAGATTTAACAAGTATGGCAAGTTCGAGAGGAAAACGACTAGTTGATCTAACTATAGCACAGCTAAAACAAGGAAATGACGATAGCAGTACAGTTCACAGTGAAAATAATAAGAGTGTTAAAAATAAATCAAGTAGTTGTGAACTATCATTGAGTGAAAGAAGTGTAATGAAAGACTGTCTAGTACTATTGCTGCTAGAAGATACAGATGGCGCAATTAACATCAGTGAGCACAGCATACTGGAGAACAATGGTACAGGGGAAATCAACATGTGTTGACGCAAATGGGTACTGTAGTGAACTAAACGTTGTAAATAAAATAATTGCAGCACAAAACATGTTAATAGGAACCAACGAAATATTTGATTTTGAGGTGAAAAATGCATTAGCTGCCAATATGGACTGCAATTCGGAAAACCTCTTAATAGAAACCAACGGAATATGTGAGCTTGAGGTGGATAGTGTATTATTTGAAAGAACTTCTGACAATATGGAACAAAATACTAAAAAGCTCTTAGTGGGAACCAACAAAATACGTGAGCTTCAGGTGGAAAATGTATTATCCGAAGAAAGTTCTAACATTCATTCATTCATTCATTCATAATCTAAAACCTCTTTTACCTTTCGGTGTCGAGGACCATTCATACCTAGCGGGAAGTGCAATGGAAAGTTCTAACAATATGGAACAAAATATTCAAAACCTCTTGGCTGACAACAATAAAGTAAATAACAAAAATGACCCTGACTGGTTACCAAGTGACTGTAGTGCTCAATAATTATGTAGATGATCTAGGGGACAATATTATAGTTTGACCATCCAAATCTCGTTTTTTATTTTTAAGGTTATAATGTCAAATTTGTTTATTTCTATGCACTCTTCGTGGAAATGTATATAAAGCATCACACAACACTACGTTAATTATCAGGTACGTATTGGTTAAAAAATGCAAAAGTTACATCTTAACCACATTTTCATATTTTAAGCACCAAAATATCCAGTTCTGAATTAAATTGAAAACGTAAACGGAAAACACAAACGGGAAACAGAAATATGCACATTACAAGAACGCTTTAGCAGAAGGGTATTGCAGTGGTTAATAATGTCGATGTTCTTTCAACGTCACTTATTGCATTTATTAACCAGTACGTACCTGACAATTATCGTAGGGTTGTGCGATGATTTATATACATTTCTACGAAGAGTGCATAGAAATAAACAAATTTGACATTATAACCTTAAAAATAAAAAACGAGATCTGGGTGGTCAAACTATACCAGCGTACATAAATCAAACAAGTAGAGACACTCATGCCAAGTGTTGAAACCTGTCTAGAGTGCCTGGGACAGTAACTCGGGGGGTATTTCTAAGCTTGAATATCAGATGGCAGCACACAGTTCTACCAATAAGAGCCAGTTACTAGCTCTGCTACCAATCATATGTGACAATGTAGTGGCGCCATCTGTTAGTACTATCAGAAAGTACCCCCCCAGGAGCCGTTCAAGGTCATCCAAATTGGAATTTTGACATCAAAGGAGCCGACAGTGAGTGTCTCTACTTGTTTGATTTATGTACGCTGATATTACTCAAGAATTAAACAAAGCTGCAAAGAATTCTGCATGAAGGATCAAAATTTTCAAGTGGTTTTAAAAGTGCAGGAGATAATAAGTATATCATAATTGAGAAAAGTGAAAGAAAACTTAAACCACGAACATGTGATCATAATAAATCTCTTCTTACGTCTCTCCGTAGTTTTATGTGTGGAGCGATTCTAGAAAAATTAAGAGAAGTTTTTCAAACGTTCTGGAAATTTACGTCATGGGAAGCCAAGAAAGCATATCTAAAAGGTCTTTTAGAGTTTAGACTACCAAGCAGATGAAGAAAAGAAATAAAGGAACGACCCAAAAAAAAATAATGGGTATGACTGTTATTTGCCTAACGCTGATGGTAGAAGGTTAGAGTATGTAGAGACTTTTTTCTCGCTACAATGTGTAATGCAACATACCGTATGAATGATGAATTTAATTTAATAATAATATCCAGATATTCAATGGGTATCATGTGATGTAACAGTTGTATGTTTTAACTAGTGGTATTGTAAAGAGCAACCAGAGTTGTTGTTTATACAGGCAGACCTTGCCGTTCGCGGCTTTGCGGTTCGCTTATTTTATTTTACGCGGGGCACCTTTGTGCTCCCTTTTCTTTGTTGTTCGGGGATTGCTTTGCCGTTCGCGGATGTATTGCCAACTGTTTTAACTTTCACACACTAACGGCCGGTCTTATAAAGGTCAGTAATCTGACGTTAACTTTAATTTTCTGTTAAAATAAACAAAAGCGCATAGAAATTTGTTTACTAATGAATAATATGTCATAGGTGCCAACATTTTGATGAGCTTTTGTTTATTTTAACAGCGATTTAAAGTTAACGTCAGATTAGTGACCTTTATAAGTAAATAAAGCAAACGTATGCGGTTTGTCATTATATAACATTATTTATCACCAACTTGTCGAACCTATTCCCTTGAATCTCTTATTACCAAATTGGACCTGAAATAAATTGTAAAATTATAACTTGAATAAACAAATGGACATTCGAGCTCTAGATTCAAGTGGCAGACTTATGTTACGTTTGGAATTTTAGTTCAAGCTTTACTGTCTTCTCGAGCGTTTCTGCCAAAAATTCAATTGAGTTTAATTTTTAAAACATGGAAAACCATGTCAAAGCGTAAAGTTTCTGCTTCAGATTTGCCAGACAAAAAACGCAGAAAAGTTTTGGTTTTTTGAGGTTGCATAGTATAAATACATCTAGTTAATGGAACCTAATCCCGTTTTTATCATTTATGTGTTTACTTGCGCATCGCGGCATTCTTCTGGAACGTAACCCCCGCAAACGGCGAGGTCTGCCTGTATATATATAATCTGCGATAAATAGCCACGTTAAGGGTTAAATTCCCATTAATTGTGAAGAATAATAATTGATGATTTGATACGTATTAGCAATATAGTATTCTTTACGATCAAATTTGACTATAAGTCACAAGTATTATTCAAAAATAGAATTCAAGATTGTTTGATGCCATTTAAAGTGGTATTTTACACAAAACCAGTAAAAAAGTGCAAGTGAGTGTTGTGGTATGCTGTTGAACTGTCCATCCACATAATAAGGGGGTTAAAGAGCTACGAGTTTTTATTTAATCGGGAACAACCCAGGAAGGTGTTTGCTGACTAACATTATGCAGTTAGGAGCTGGAATAACACAATCAGGTACAAGATATACTATCAGAAGGTTAGTGCACATTTCCTATGAAATATTAAGAAGTTACATAGCAAGTTTTGTGCGGCAAATCATTAAAACAATTGTAAATACATAATTAGAAATTAAATTAGAATAAATAATTTTTAAAATTTGATAGTGATTTGAGTACTCGACGGTTTTCGGTCATTATAATTTGAAATTTACATTTTTTGGATTAAGATATTTTTTAGAATCGTAATTTAAATCAAGTTTAGATATTTAAACATTTGATTAAAATATTTTGACAATATTTATTTAATTTTTGTAATGTCAGATCAAACTTTGAAGAGATACAAACAAACTGAAGTATGAATTTAATTTTGTGAAGTACCTGAAGAGTTTATTTGATTCACGAAGTCAAATAATTATTATAATTTAAAAGTAATTCAGTCTTTAACTACAATAGAAAGTTGTTAGTTGAACATTTACCCATCCAGCTGAGAGTAAGGAATCCTATTGCTTGTAAACGGACTAGTCGAAGCATTAAAAAACTATAATCACATGACATAATTCAAAATGTCAAATTGATTTATGAGATACGTCAATTTCTATTTATTTCATTAAAAAGTAAGGTAGGTACATAAGGAGCTATACCTGTTGGTGTTTCTTTTTAATAGATAGTAAAAGGGTATATTTAATTGGGATCAAATATAATGTACACCAAATTAAACCATACATCCCTAGCGCTGTTCACCAAAAAATTTAATGAACATCAAAAAATCTTAATGGAACCCAAATTATTATACTTCGGAAAATGAGAACAGCGCCACTAAAATAACTATGTTGCGTATTGTTTTACCATTGCTTACATTTTAAATTCCATATGTCTACCAATTTTACTAAATGTTCACCAAATTTAGAACGCTCAAGTTACCCGCCCGTGCTGTACATAATAAATATTCGCGCTATCCATTTATATTTAGTCTTTTTCGAAAAAACTACTTGTGCGTTAAATAATTATTCTGTTACTCCAAAATGAAATAAGCTCGAGCATCTCTCCTTGTCCTGCACACTGTGTTTGGTAGCTTTTACAGTGAGTGTAACCAGTGTATTGCCGTATGAAAAAACTTAATAAGTTTAATTTTCAATTTTGTTTTGTGAAATTTGTGTTAGATTTTTATATATATACTAGCGGACCCGACAGACGTTGTCCTGTCCGCTGCCTGCTATCAGTGGGTTCAGCAAACGTTTCTTCGATATTCGAATTTTCGATTTTTTTTAATTTTAAAAAATATTGGGGGGTGGTGAAATTTTGGGGTTATATGTTTTGATGCGAGAAATCTTTAAAAAATTAAAAAAGAAATGTCGTTAATTTTTTTTAAATTGTCTAGAACCCGATTGCAGCGCCACGTACCGGGTCCAATTGTAAATCTAAACCATCCAGGGACCCACTTAAACAAAAAAAAGTTTATCAAAATCGGTCCAGCCGGTTAGGAAGAGTTCAGTTACATACAGACGTACAGAAGAATTATATAGATATAAAGATGTTGATTTATTTCCAAGAATTCTTCAGACTTATTTCTATGTCTCCATTAATAAACAAGACCTAATAAAACACGATAGATATTTAGGCCAATAAGAAATATAAATCTGGGTATACTTTTGAAACTGAATGTGGTATAAAATATAGTAAACATTGTGTATTTTTGCCAAAGAAATAGTGTTTTTTAAATGCTAAATAATATAAGACGCTGAAGAAAATTAAATATCTGGGTATCATGTTAGAATTAAATGCGGAATAAAATTTGGTGAACATTTAGCATTTTTAGCCAACGAAAGTTATTTTTAGGAACAAATAATATAAGAGACTAGCATGATGTCAATTTTTGGTTGTCGCTCTAAGATTATGTATTTTCTTAATTTTGGTGAGCATTTAGTATTTTTGGGAAACGAAAGTATTTTTTTGTACGAAAAGGTTGGGTAAATTTGGTAGACTGTTAAATACCACCCTATTTAATTTAATATTAATTGTAATAACACCGCGAGAGAGTGGTATATTACAAATTTGGCACCTCAAAGATATATAACAAGACTATTGCTGCGATTACAAATTTAGCTTGCAACATGGAGCTGAGAAGGAGACTTATTACAAATGGATATTAACCCTTCAGTACCCGTTTACGGTCTGTGGGACCGAGCAAACACATGATGCAGTATATTACTTAATGTTCTAGCGTTAGTTTACCGCCCATTTTACTACCTTCCTATATATTGCATTGAAGATCCGTATGCAGTTTTGAGTTCGTGCGTGCAGTGGTTTAAAAGTTATTTATAATTTCGGTTTCAGAGACCGAAGCGGGTACCCGAGTTGTTTTTATTTTTACCTTTGATATTCGACTAATGGGAGAAGAAGGAAGTATTTTCTGCATTTTTAGTAACACTGTTATACTAAAACGTTATTATAGTCATGGCAGATTTTATGAGAAAGAACAGGCGCGACTAGAACAGACGATGCGAGATATAATAGCGGAGGAGGATGTCGACAACGCGTTTTCTGATGATGTGCCATCGTCTGACGAAGATAATTTATTGGAAACTAGGGAAATGAACAGTGACACTGAACAGGAAATATCTGATTATGAAGACGTTAGTGAACAAGAAACTAATGCCATAAGATATCTCATTATTTTTATGGAGGTGGCAGAGGGTGTCGGTCTGCGAGACCGGTGCGGGTACTGATGTCTTACAATTTTGAACGGGTACTGGAGGGTTAAAAAGGACTCATTTAGTAGTTGGATATGGTCTAACAAATTCGACAATGTATATATAGAAACCGAAGAAGACGAGACAGCAGAAGAAGATAATGGTGATTCAAGCAACAGAATAAAGAAAGTAAGAGCAAGTGAATTACTAGAAAATACCGGGAACAGAAAGGACAAGAAACTTAAATCAGATTCAGTTCGTGATTGGTTACAGTTACTAGCAAAAGTTCCTAGTCACTATTGCCGAGCTTCAACTTCATCTACTTACGTTGAGGCGTCTTTCAGATCTACTCTTCATATGCATGAACTTTAGCAACAATGGTGTGCGGATATAAAAAAAAAACTTCCGTGCAAAGGAAAAAGTTCTGCGAAATTTTAGATAAACAGAAAATATCTATATTCAAAACTCGTAAAGATCAGTGTGATACCTCTGTGTCTTTTAACGAAGGAAATTTATCACAAGAGGAATATGATTTGCACCTAAGGCGAAAAGACGAGGCACAAGTTGCTAAGGAACGTGCAATTTCTTCTGCTTCTGATATAACTTTGGTAGCAACCATGGACGTGCAAAGTGTTTTGTTGTGCCCAAAATTATTAGTTTTAAAGCAAATTTATAAACAGAAATTGCAGATCCACAATTTTACTGTGTACATTTCTAATAATAATCTACATTCATCTATATATATATTTGGCATAAGGTGAAGGGGGAGTATCATCTGACGAATTTACTAGCTGTGTATCCAATTTCATTCAAGTACAATCTACCACATACACAATTTTTTTTTTAATATCAGATGGATGTTCTTATCAAAACAGAAATCGTATTTCGGCAAGTGCCCTTTCTAATTTATCACAAAAGCTGGAGGTAGAAATTGAACAACTTATACTTGAAAAAGGACACACGATGATGGAGATGGACAGCGTTCACTCTACACTGGAAAAGATGTTTGCTCCTCCAATATATACTCTCACTGATGATGTGAGTCGAAAGCAACAAGATTTTAAAAACCTTCCAGGCGACTACAGACCGCGCGGCGTAAGTAATATTCGGGTCGCACAGTTGCTCTGCACCCGATCGGCAAATCTCATGTAAAATGCTTCGATATATCAAAAACTTTGCCTTATCGAAATTTACGACGTTGGACAGGAGAAGTTTCAAAGATGGGAAAGGAAAATTCTAAGAAGAGTGTATGGGGGGTTAAAGAGGCTGGAGAATGGAGGAGGAAAAATGTGCAAATAAAGGAATTATATGGAGAAACCTATTATAATAACGATTATAAGAAAACAAAGAATAAAATGGTTGGGCCATATACTCAGAATGGCGGAGGAAAGACCTACAAAAAGAATAATGCTGGAGGAAGCAGGTGGAAACAGACGAAAAGGTAGATAAAAAAATTGGAAAATGGAGGTCTAAAATAGCTATTTACAACATTAGCTGGTAGCTAATCATTTATGGCCGAGCTAGTATGCCATGGTCAAGCCTGCCAGGGCGAGATACGTGAACTAGCAAAGCCATAAACGCCGATACCGGCCGTATGTCGTATTAGCTATTTATGTCTTTTTATGGAGGATGCCTGCAATTGCAATCAGGCAAGGCGTTTATGGCCAAGCTGGATTATTGCAGTCGACTTCGTTAGGGCGAGACATGCCGTATAACATTTTTTGTATACTGAACAAGAATAGTTATTTAAAAATTATTCCAAACTATTTGCTTTAAAAATGCTGTGATTCTTGTTATACGATTGACAGTACTGAAGTGTATTGTTGGTGACGCCATCTATGTCAAATTCGAGATTAGGTTTTGCTACAGTGACTATATACAAGACAGTGTGGCCATACGATTGTTGGCCGCCATTTTCAGGCTAAACTCTATTCACTATAGTCCCGGATTGTCAAAAATGATGTTTTATGGTAGCACTGTTGAATTTCTATTGGTTTTTTTTTGTTACTACTAGGTTGGACAAGCGTAATTTTTAAAATTTGCGTTTTTGTTACCTGGCAACTTTTATTTATTTTTGTTTAAGCCAGTTCTAAATAAAAAATAGTTTGATTTAAACATAACCTATAATTTATAGTTTTGACATTAGTAACTTAATTAATTGTTTCTAGTTACCTATAATTTGACTTAAAAAAGTATTAACCATGATATAAAGGATTGTTTTTAATTGGATTTTGACATTGACAATCCAGAACTAGTGATGGGCTTATTTGAATGAAAAATAACCGGTTATCCGGTTATTGAAATAACCTATGTAACTCGGTTTTCGTTCCAAGTATTCGAATGAAAAATAACCTCATGCTGATACGTACTACGCTTTGAATATAAAACCTCTATTCAAAGGTACTACGTGCCATATCTCAGCGACCTACGCAGTGCTCAAAATTCTGTAAATATAAATACGTCATAACTCATAAACAAAGCAGGTTGTATTAAAATCACCATTTGGTTATCGCGTAACTACCTCCTATCATAAACATTATCAAATTCTGGGGACCTGAAACCTGAATGCCTGAAAACTGTAAATGCATCAAGCTATAAAACACTTTTTTATTTGCTTACATCTCTAGAAAAGGTTTAAAACAAGAGGCGGCGCCTTTAACCCGCCCGATCGATAAAGATAAACGTTTTACCACTTTTTATTGCGATTAGCAAGCAGTCCGGCATATTTCTTTCTTTCTACACTTCTTAATAAATACCTTTTCATTTCCAATACATAACACATAATGTACGGTCGGCACCTTAGAAATCAGGCACTACGCACTTTTATGATATATTTTGCATGTATTCTTTAAGTGTATAAACTGGGTTTTTACAGTTATTATGGTTTTAATTGTTACGTCAGATTGTTTATTGTTTGGGTGGTATTTAACAGTCTACCAAATTTACCCAATCTTTTCGTACAAAAAAATACTTTTGTTTCCCAAAAATACTAAATGCTCACCAAAATTAATAAAATGCATAATCTTAGAGCGACAACCAAATATTGACATCATGCTAGTCTCTTATATTATTTGTTCCTAAAAATAACTTTCGTTGGCTAAAAATGCTAAATGTTCACCAAATTTTATGCCGCATTTAATTCTAACATGATACCCAGATATTTAATTTTCGTCAGTGTCTTATATTATTTAGCAGTTAAAAAAAGTATTTGTTTAGCAGAAATACACAATGTTTACTATATTTTATAACACATTCAATTTCAAAAGTATAGGTACCCAGATTTATAATTCTTGCCTAAGCCTAAATATCACTTATAAGAAAAATGTATCATGTTTTATTAGGTCTTGTTTATAAATGGCGACATAGAAATAAGTCTGCAAAATTCTTATTCTAATTCCAAGTAAATTATTTAACAACAATGAAAAAACTTTATGTGTTTGCTATAGCCACACTTTAGAAAAACGAAAACAGTTAAAGTAATGTTTAAAACTCAGCTATTATTCGAAAAATGACGAAATAAATGAACAGTATTTTTCAAGTTTGCGTTTTAATATCTTTCTAACGCATAGGAATTTTTGCATGAAAATTTGGTCACAAGGGTTTTCAAATGCGCGGATTAAGATTATGTTAAAAAATTTGGCCGAAAAAAATCGCTAATATTACTTTGTGAAAAAATAGCCCCTTTTTTTCGTCCTAAGACGGACGGCACTAAGGGTATATACATTCCTTGCAAATTTGAACAAAATTGGTTGGGTACTTTGTGTGATACATGATCGTCCCCATGAAAAGTGAAACACACTGTATATAAAAATCTAACACAAAATTCACAAAACAAAAATGAAAATGAAACTTATTAAGTCTTTTCGTACGGCAATACACTGGTTACACTCGCTGTAAAAGCTACCAAGCACAGTGTGCGGCTGGAAGCTGAGGCCTTCAAGAAGTTTGTCTGGAAGCGACAAGGATAGATGCGCGAGCTTATTTCATTTTTGGAGTAACAGAATAATTATTTGACGCACAAGTAGTTTTTCGAGAAAGACTAAATATAAATGGATAACGCGAATATTTATTATGTACAGCACGGGTGCGTAACTTGAGCGTTCTAAATTTGGTGAACATTTAGTAAAATCGGTAGACATATAGAATTTAAAATGTAAGCAATAGTAAAACAGCACGCCACATAGCTATTTTAGTGGTGCTGTTCTCATTTTCTGAAGTATAATCATTTGGGTTGCATTAAGATTTTTTGATGTTCATTAAATTTTTTGGTGGACAGCACTAGGGATGTATGGTTTAATTTGGTGTACATTATATTTGATCCCTTATTGTTTGTCAATTATGAAATGCCATCTCACATTAATGAAGTAACCAGAGCAAGAATACTCCAAAGACTAGAAGAACATATTACGTGTCCCGATTTCTAAGGCGCCGACCGTACATATTATGTTTTGGTTCCTTTGCTATCTGCAAGTTACGATGTCGATGCAGATGACAGTGAACCGATGTCGATGCAGTTCACGATGAACCGGCAAACCGGCTGACTTAATCGAAAAGAATCGAGAGCCAAAATGTATTCGAATGATTATTCAAATAATCATTCGGTTATTAATATGATTCGAATGCAAATAATTCGGTTATGAAAATTGTCCGGTTATGCCCATCACTATCCAGAACTATAGTGAATAGAGCTTAATTTGAGCCTAGAGATATACAGTGCCTTTAGAAATAATCGAACGTTTTTGAATGGTCATTATTTTGGCGCTAGTTATTTTAACTATTTGATGTTGGCTACACGTACAGTGTTATATTTTGACGTTGACAATTTTCATTGGCGTTCGTTCGTTGTGCTTTAAGGTGTTGCACGAAGTTTACAGCCGGTTTCAGTTATGGTTTTGTGGTTTCAACGTACTATTCTTTTGCAAAAATCACTTCTCTAATTAACGTATTTGAGTTTGCTGTAAGTATATACACTAGTTAACAAATTTGAGGTTTTGAGGTTATTTAAACTTAATTAGAATCAATGTAAGCGCACACACCAACGGAAACCAAATGGAACTAGGCCCGTTCATTTCGTTATAGACAAAACAAAACCTTTAAAGTCTGACAATTCTAAATTGTCACTTTTAAATACAACTGTGCATTGTATGTTTCACCCGCTTGCGACGCTAATGAATTATTTGACACTGACATAACGAAATGAACAGGCTCTACCAACCTCTTTGAGAACAACTTAGAAGTAACTAAATATTTTACCTGGTAATGGCGGACATGCGCGTCAACCAATAGCGGCGAAGACATCCCAATGGCAATACTGTCTTGTATACAGCTACTGTAGGTTTTGCGTCAGTTTATGTCAGACTGACCAAAACCTAATCTGCTAACCTCGAATTTGACATCGACTGACAGTGCTAGCACATAATAAACACCTAACCGACTCAGAAGCAACACTCGCGGCGGCACCTTTGATGTCCCAGTAGCCGATTTCAGCTATGGCGGCCATATTATTGAACGAAAGTACATCAAGGGGGATACTCAAAAAATTACAAATGATTGCACACCACCGACCATCTTTTAATGCACTCATGTTCAAATAAATCTCATTTTTCTACTAATTTGTAATAAAACACGATCGTAAATCGGTCAAATTGCGTTAAAACCAATGCATGGAAACACAAATCTACTTGCTGGCAACATCGCTATCGCTAAGCATGCACACTGATTTTTAGGTGTTTATTCTGTGGTGCTATATACTCCAGTACTGCCAAACGTATAAAGTCTATCTTTTTTTAACATGACTCAAAGCAGACTGTGACTTCTACTATCCATTCACAAAACTCGTGAACTGTCAAAACGCTGTCAAGTTGGTACCTTGTTTAAATTCTGTTTTGGAACTTCTGCTTGCTGATTTTGGCATCACTGAAACGTTTGAAATTTAAAAACTTGACTTATGTCACACTTTCTTGTAAAAAAGTAATCTTCCAAATTCTTTAATTTTTGTGCATTCACTTCCAATTGTAATGGAACAGAAACGAAAGAGTGTTTTATTATTGGAAAGAGAAAAAGGCTATAGTTGATTATTTCAAGAAAAAATTAGAAGAAAATAGTTGTGATTTTTGACACATGTAACATAACCTTATCTTTAAATATTACTAGAAATCGCTAGATCCGAAGTACATTCCCAAAAAAACCATAATTTCCCGGTACACTCAGCAAATATTTAAAAAAATTGACATTGACAGTTCACGAGTTTTGTGAATGGATAATATTTTTTACAGTGTACCAACATAACCTTAAAAATGTCACTAGTCACTTTTGACAACTGTTTGAACACTGCAATAGTTATTACAAGATTTTGTAAAATATACCTTCAAATGCCAAAAAAAGCTAACAAAAGAAACTAAGTAAGCGATTAATTGTTTCTTTGGTGAGTTTAATGATTTTTTTTTTAAAGGGGAAATTATGGTTTTGAGTTACCTTGCTAAATTCATTTGTAACCAATATCAAAACCTGGTTTGTAACTAAATTTTTATCTACACTCTTACAAAAATGTGTAGTCATGTAGAGTATAATACAAATCACAGACGTTGCTAAGTGCTACCAGACTCGTTGCTAAGCTGGTAGGTAGTATCTAACGTGCGTTAAGAAAAAACATTATCGAGAGGGCTTTGAACTAGATTTTGTCTTACGACTGCATGTCGGTGATTATTACATCGCTCTACCCAGAATTCAACGCGCTTGGTCACTTGAGTTGTCAGTTGTCAAAGTGAGGTTGTGTGCAAATGCAATCCATAAAATAAGTTACGACCTCACATGTTTTATTATAATTATTATTGATAACATGCCAATTAATGAAAAAATCCTATTGCAGATGCATGTTGTATTGTTTCTTACCTCAGGAGTTGGTGGATCAGTATCTTTTCCATTTTTCACAGGAGTCCGCTCTGACGCATGTCTGTTGAGTACTTGAGCGGCTTGAACAGCAGGTTCGTTATCGGGAGTTTCTACGAGATCAGGAACGGCAGCTGGAGGTTGCCTTGGCAGGACGGGTCCATTTAAAGCTTCAATCAGGGACACAGCCTCATAACCAGGAGGGATATTATCGCAGCTACCCTATTAACATTATGCAGAATTAAATGCCTTTACCAAAGTAACAATTCGTTCTTACATCGGGCGGACTGACGGGCTGGATAGCATTGGCAGATTTTTGGAGTGCTCTAATTTGTAGCAGAGCCCTAAAGGGTGCTCTGCAGATTGGACAGTTGTTTGCTTGATACCGCAACGAATCGGCACACGAATTGCAAAGACAGAGGTGGCGGCATGGAAGGATCAAAGTGTCCCGTACATCGCACATGCAAATTACACACTCGGATCCATTATCCTCCGTATCATCGTCGTTAGCTTGCTAAGTGAAGAATATAAAATTTTATCTAAAATTAGATTTAACTGCTAACTGTAAGGCCTATCACATTGGTTTGCTTCTGAACTGCTACGTTTAAATTGTTAAATTTATTATTTTCAAAGTAGAAAATTCAGAGCTTCCAATAAATTTTAGTGACACCAGTAAAGATCATAAATTTGTGTCCAATGTGAGTTTAGATTAGAATTATAATTCTGAAGTAGATAGCTGAAGCTAATTAAACGTTTGTGTATAACATAAATATATACATTTAAGAAATATTGGCTGATTAATTTTCCAAACTCATATTGTACCCGTATCTGGAAGACAGCTGTTATATACTTCTTCTTCTTCTTCTCCTTTCCTTTTGCCCTTTCAGGCGTCGGATTGTGAGTCACGGTCCTCTGTAACCCATTTCTTCCATGCTTTTCTATCTTTTGCTAGCATTTCCATCTCTTCCTTTGTTTTCCCTCCCTGTTCTTCTATCCCGTCTAGCCATTTTCTTCTAGGTCTTCACCTTTTCTGTTTCTTGGTTTCCCTCCTTCCATTATTCTTTTCGTCAACCGATCGCTATCCATTCTTAAGACATGTCCGTACCACATTAGCTTTTTTTCTTGAATTCTTTCTAATATTGGTGTTTGTTTTGTTTCGTTCCTTAGGGTTTCGTTCTTGACGTGGTCCCATTTTGTTTTTCCTGCTATCTTCCTAATGTGTTTCATCTCCATCGCGTTTATCCTGCTTTCATGTTTTTTCGTCCATGTCCAGTTTTCCGCTGCATATGTGATTGTTGAGATTGTTATCGTGTTGTGTATATTCTTTTTGGTTTCTCTGTCTATTTCTTTGTGTCCCAGTATGTGATTTAGTGTGTAATATAGTTTTGTTGATTTATTATTTGTTATTTCTGCGTCTATTTTTTCATCATTTGTTAATATTGAGCCTAGGTAGTTGAATGTTGTTACTTTTTCTAGCATTGTGTTCTTGATTTGTATTTCTTTATTTATATTCTCTTTCTGTTTTTCATTTATTATCATCAATTTTGTTTTATTGTTGTTTACTTCCATTTTCATTTCTTCTATTTTGTTCAAACTATTTTTGAACATGAATTTAGTGAATAAAGTGAAATAAAGTAAATACAAAAGGGCACGCAATTAGCCTACAAAATAACTGTATAAGTTGCGCCAGATAAGATATGGGTCAAGTTTCTGTGTCGCGATAACAACTAAATGTAAACGACACACGCAACAAGTGCCAGTTCCTTATATTTCAAAACAGACGTTGCAGGTTTTAATTGTGTATTATATCGCATGTCAAAGGCACAGCGCAGCAATTTTGTAACTAGTGGGTCAAGATAACAAACTTAGCGTTTAATATTACGCACATATGATTGTAATTATTTATAGTAGGAAGTAAATTTTTTTTTTTAATTTTTATTTAATTCGCACTCAGCCAACAGCCGTTAGGCCAATTATAGGCGTCGCTGTGCATACATTTATTGTATAAAAGCTATGTGATATGTATTAGAATTTAATATACGTTCAACCACGAATGTGTATTCATTGATGGGGTTAAACACAGGCTAAAATTGTTTGTAACGAGGTAGTCAGGCCTAGCTACTTCCCCCTATCTCTTAACAACAAAATAAACTCCAACTCCTGTCAAATAAAACTAAACTGGTTTTACAACAAACATAAAAGGTGCTAAGTTCCAAGTAATTTTGGGACACATCTTAAACATATTTCTTTTACCTAGATGTTTAATAGTTTCTGCATTTTCCCTCGTGAGTCCGCTATCAGTACTACATCATCTGCGTATAGTAGGCCACTTATTGATATGGGTTCTAGTTTGTTGTATCCTACTATCGTTTTTAGGTCTTTTTCCCTCTTGGTTTATTTTACTATTCTGTCCATTATTATCAAAAATAGTAGTGGGCTTAGGCTGTGCATCTAATCGCACTGTATGGCAGTGAATGTCCGCGAAACCGACGAAATTGGCAGTAAAAGACAAGCCCACAGATCACGTTGAATTTAATCTATTCTTACACAAATCAAATCTTCTTCTTTGTGCTTTCGTTATTGTCATTTTATAATGTTTTATTTAGTTTTGTATTCATATTGTCGTATCATTTCATTAATTTATTGATGTTTGATTTTATTCCTATTAGAATATTCATTTGGTGTATTTCGCTTGAATTATTTTATAAAATATATCATTTTTTATAACCTACTATTTCTCATAATTATCATCGACATAAAACCTCTCCCTCATACAAAATGTTGATAAAAACATGCCAGCCACGGTAGGAGGTTCAAGTGTGTATTTTGAACAAAAATTGGGGCGCGCGATG
Organism: Agriotes lineatus; assembly: GCA_940337035.1. Taxonomy (NCBI): domain Eukaryota; kingdom Metazoa; phylum Arthropoda; class Insecta; order Coleoptera; family Elateridae; genus Agriotes; species Agriotes lineatus. The sequence goes on along the minus strand of OW679196.1, from coordinate 87,385,699 downwards.
AAAAGCTTGCGCACTCCTGGTTTAAGAAATTACCATGCATGAAGTGCTACTCCGCGTTTCACCTTTTCTATTTAAGAAAACTCTGCTTATTTGAAAAGGCATAAAGGTTGAATGAGAGAGATATTACATATTACGTTAATTAATAGTTTTCTTTATATTTAAAAAATTCTAATAGTTACTAAACTAATACAAATGTGTCTAGACCTTGTAATAATTAAGTAACCAATATTAAAACACCATTAAGAACAAAACATATTAGTTGGAAACTCTGATGTTTTCAGTGTTACTTAATTTAAAGTTGCAAATTTTCTATAGACGTTATTTACCTTATCGTTATTTTTATTTTCGATTCCATAGATTTCTTGAAGTAGGTAACAAAGGCCATCAACAAACAACTTCTGTTTTAAGGCTTTGAGTACATACCCTCCGTCAGTATTTTTTTCTATAGTTGCTACGGTTGTATGGGACTGTCGCATATCTAAAAATCACTTTTAATTACAAATTTTGATTTGTAATCCTAACAGTATCGAATTTAATAAATAAAGTTCTATAGAAGTAACAGAAAATATGCTTAATGTCTTTATAATTAACGTAATATCTACTTTCTAAATATTAACATACATTAAATTTCTGCTGAATGAATGTCATTTAGCAAAAATATGTATTTATAGTAGTATAACATCTATAAAGCAATACCTTCCGGACCTTCTTCTGCTACACAGTGAATAGCAATAGGTATAAGATCCCTATCAATATCATACATTAGTTCATCTTCAGGATAACGAGACGGATCGAATACATGACCCATTTGGCAGAATTGTTGATTTGCTCCCCTTTTGTACCGGAATGTTTCTGAACTTAGAGTAGCATCCCTTGGAATGTATCTACAATACACAATCAGTATCCCTTCATCGCAATACAAACAATTACTTACGTAACACCAGACGAAGTGACCTCCTCTGAACAAAAATAATAAACTGTAATAGCACATCGCACATCACAATCAAAAGTGAACTCAATATTGAAGGGAGATCCTTTGCCTGATTCCACATCTCTGTCTCTGTGATCACCATCATTTTTATCGATCCTTGCTTTGCCAAAATCGATCGGCGGTGCCCTAACGAAACGCAACGATTCTTTCCGAATATTAACTAGACTTTTGAGGGTTTTTGTAGGTTCATTTGGTTGTGGTGGCGGATACGGGAACTATATGGAAGTGCTTAAATTTAGTTGCTATACTGCAAAGATTTCGAGATTGGCTTACAGGGGTGGGTCTGCTGCCGAGAAAATTTAAGTCGGTATTTTCTCCGAACAGGTATGATTCAGGTTGTGGAGTATCGAACCGCTCGCCACCCATTATGAAGTGACTTCCGAAATAGTTGCCTACGAAGTCTTATTGAAAAGTAAATCATTACGAAAGTGCTAGTTATTTTACCTGAACGTGGGGGATATTTGTAGGCGTGATTTGACGATATATCGACCTCTTCAACCCCTGCATGTTGCCTGCTCGTTATTGCACCCATCTTGAGCACAATAATCTACAACACCTTGCAACAAATACAATTACAATTTACGACATATGTCAAAACATTAAATACATCAAAACATCAAATTCCTGAGAATTAATCAGAATGAAGTTGGTACGTAACTAAAAGGGTTATGGTCGCCAACTTAAAATTATTTTGAAACAAATATCACTATTTCCTGAACAATTCAATAGATTTATAACCACAGCTAACTTCGGTTATATTTTTGTGAACAAAATATGTCAGTGTAACTTTAACAGCCACGTTGTATTACGGCACTTTAATTTAAGATACCTAAAATATGATTTGAAATTACGATGGAGACCAATGAGCAAAATCCGGAACCCAAAAAACGGTTAACAGTCGAAGAACTGCAGATCGAAATTTTACCTGTAATTTACGAAATCATAAGAAGGTTAGTTTCCTTAAGCTGACCTTGTCAAATTGTAATTGTAAAAATAGATATCGCCTTTGATAAAACATTGTGTAATAAACATTTTGGCTTGCAGCATTGAACGAGACCATCACGACACATCTGCCAAAACCAGGGAGTCACAAGATTGTTCGCAGAAAGTTCTAGAGCTTCAGAAACGATTGGACCAAGCTAGAGCCCAGGTCAATATGCAGCTTTTCCATGTGGCATGTCAAAGTTCATTGCATAGTTTTACATTGTAGATCCGTTTATTATCTGGCATCGAATTCAGCAAGGACCAGCAGTTAAACCATTTAGAAGCCTTGAAGACTCAGCTGCGACTGAAACAAGAATTGCTACACAAGTATCGTTACATGTATACATTTCAGCCACAGAAGACGTAAATTAGTTGAAACAGCATGGTTTTTCGCTTTATAATACGCTTATTATCCAATAATGAACATTTAGTACAGCGATTAAGTGAGTCGTACCCATTTCGTAGAGCAGCACAGTGGGTTGTATTGTATTTCTATAAAAGCAAAGGTTTCATTGAGGACCAGGCTGCATCTCAGAGACTTAACCCGGAACAGTTCAGATCATTTATGCGGAGATTCTCGCAAAACCTTCAGGACGAGTTGAAGCAAGCGCAAGATCAGTTTAGAAAGAAAAAATAGTGAATTGATTAAAGAATTATGAGGAAACCAATTTTTAAATAAAAGTAGCCAATTCTACCATTGGTTTTATTTGCGAATGCGTAGATTTTTTAAGTATGCTAATTGTGTTCAATAATATGATAACGAAAGTACTGGATACATTGTTGGATAAGTGTGGGATACAAAGTGAGAAAATGAAAAATTTAGTGTGGGTTGCTCCTGAAGATCTATGTTTTCGTATCGTTGCGTCATTAGTGCCACCATTTACAGTTAAATATAGAAAAATATTTGTGGATTTACAAGGACCTGTTTTTGCTGTTGCACTTTTAATAATCATGTTAAATTATGGTAGTGCATTTAAACGTGCCACATTACAACTAGCTCCTCTAGAAAGTGTTCTATTATACATAACGTTAATGCCAATTTTGTGCTTTATTCTAAATAAAATCGGTCAGTCGTGGTTGACATTTCTTGAAGTGTTTTCTTTAATTGGATATGCACTGTATGGCCACATTCTCACTTTGTTAGCATCACTTCTGTTCTATTTAGAAGAGAGCAATGTGTTCTTTTTTATTTGTATGATAGTGTTTGGAGGTTTAAGTACACTTAGAATGGTAGTGCTGCAGTTACAGTCGATACCACTTCCAGGTGCACGATTACTTGTCTGTAGTTTTGTTTGTACAATACATATACTGTTTTTGATATACTTGCACTTCACATATATGCATCCAAATTTTGTTTATGGAAAAAATATTCGAACCTCTGGAAACAGTATCGGATAGTTCAAAGATAGTTTTAAACAGTTGTCATGTTTGTTAATTTCGAGTGTTTAGTGCCTAATGGAGTTATGTAATCGTGTACTAAAGCAACAATAAATTGTTAATGAATTCATGGCTTAATTTGTAGACTGCTTATAAATTTATACAGGGTCTGGCAAAAACGCAGACGTGGGAGATGTTTCTAATAGTATGAGCATTCCGTACAATTTGCATAATGTAGAAGTTGTAACCTATTCAAGAAGTCTAGAAAGCCACATAGAACCCCGACAAAAGGGGAGGACCCCACAGATAGCATGCAAGAACAGATGTAGGAAATGATGGACTTAATGAGAAATCTAGCGGGGGATATAAGAGAAATTAAAAGAGACCAGCAAAATAACAACGACGAAACAAAAATAGTACAGGAAGAGATAAGAAAGCTAAGGGACGAACAAAGAGATTTCAAGAGGGAGATTATAGAACTGAAGGGTATCAACGAAAATGCCAAAATTGACGGACTAAAACAGGAAGCGAGGAGAGCAAATGAGAAAATAGAGAAATTGGAAGGAGAAAGTGCTCCAAGGGATAAAAATGGAATCAAGCAATCCAAAAATGCTAAAAGAAGAAATGGAACGGTTCATAGAGAGAAACTTGGGCATAACATTGAAAGTAGAAGCGGCAAGAAAACTAGGAGAAAAAACTTGTCTGGTCGAGCTAAACAGCAAGGGAGACAAGGGCATGGTAATGAGTAATAAGAGCAAACTTCGAAGTTATGGAGAAAAAGTATACATAAATGATGACTTGACAGTGGAAGAAAGAGAGATACAAGCAATAATCCGGAAATGTGCCAAAGAGGAATCAGCCAAAGACAACAAGGTCAAAGTGGGCTACCAGAAGCTGATAAACGAAGAGGAAGTTTGGTACTGGAACAAGGAAACCCAGAAACTGGAGAAGTATAATAAGGAGCGAAGCAAACCTAGCCAAAGACCTTCAAAAAACGATTAACCGAAAAGTGTAAAGGACTGGAAAATTGGAAAACGACCGACGCAATTAATATGGAAAAAAACGAAATACCAACAGATAAAAACAAAAAGACGAAAAGGCTAAGGAAGGAGATGATGGAGAAACTTGAAAAGAACAAGAGAAAATACACTAAGGAAGCGATACTTAAAATAGCAACATGGAACATTAAGAGCATAAGTGGCAAAGAAAATGAATTAATACAAGAATTTGAAAACTTTTGCCTTGATATACTAGCGATAACAGAAATTAAAAAGAAAGGAAGACAGAGTATCGAACTAGATGGTGGACATTTAATGATACTGAGTGGAGTAGGAGAGGAAGAGAGAGCCACAGGAGGAGTGGGCTGCTTAATTAATAATAAATGGAGTAAATATGTAAATGGCTGGGAGTGTACTTCTAATAGAATTTTGAGAATAGAACTTAAAATAGGAAATAAAGAAATCAATCATATCCTAATACTATATGGCCCAAATGAAGATAAAACAGCGGCCAAGAAGGAGAAATTCTGGGAAAAAGTTACAGAGATAGTGGAAGACATAAAAGGGAAAATAATTATACTTGGAGACCTCAACGGCAGAGTGAGTAGACAGGACGGTAATTCAACAGATGTTATTGGAAAGTATGGAGAGGAGACACGAAATAATAATGGAAAGAGAATAATTGACTTCTGCATCCAAAATAATTTGTCGGTAATGAATGGATTCTTTCAACATAAGGATGTACACAAATACACAGGAGAAGTAAAAAGTAGAGGCGAAAGATCAATTATAGATTATATACTAATCCAGAGAAATGACAGGAGCAAAGTAAAGAATGTGAGAGTCATGGTGTAAGTATTCTTTACACCATGGTGAGAGTTAGAAGAGGGGCAGAGATCGGCAGTGACCACTACTTACTGGAAAGTAGAATAAATATGATAACACAAGAGGAGAATAAAAGAAGCAGCATAGATACACAAAACAACACACAAGACGTAATAAAACTGTACAAGCTAGCCGATAGAGAAGTAGCACAAAGATATAGAGACAAAAGTAGAAAAAATACTGGCAACAACACAGAGTAGTGCACAAAGAGAAGATGTTGAGCACAGGTGGAGATGGTACAAAGGGGCATTAGTAAATACAGCCAAGGAGATATGTGGCAACCCGAATAAACAGAAACAAGCATGCAAAGAGGACGGCGTGGTGGTCCGAAGAAATTAGAAACGAGGTAAAACTTAAAAAGAACAAATGGAAGCAATTCCTAAAAGAAGGAACACGAAACAGATACGAAGAATATAAGGAACAAAGAACGAAGGTCAAAAATGCTGTAAGGTTAGCAAAAGAAAAGTCCTGGGAAGACTTTGGAACAAAAATGGAAAAAGACTTGTATATAAATCAAAATCTCTTCTACAAAATCTTAAAGAATGCAAGAGTGGGAGATAAACAAGCTGAGACTAAACAAGTCAAAGACAAAAACGGGACTGTACTCACAGAAGGAAACCAAATAATGGACAGATGGAGGCAGTACTTCGAAGAACTCCTATTCTTGGGAAAGGAGGAGGAAGTTGAAAATGAAATAATGGACGAAGCACAAGCAGGAGATCAGATGGCAGAAGAGATACAAGCAGATGAAGTGATAGAAGCCATAAGAGCACTCAAAAAAGGGAAAGCAGCAGGACACGACAAAATAACAGGCAAAATGTTAAAAAATGTGGGTCAAAAGGGAATAGAGCTGTTGACCTCAATATACAACCAAGCTTGGACGGAAGGGAGAGTGCCATCAGACTGGAAGATTGGTATCATAGTACCAATTTTCAAGAAGGGGGATAAGCGGGAGTATAAAAACTACAGACGGATAACTCTATTGAGCATACCATCGAAGGTTTATGAATGGATCCTGGAAAAGAGACTATTAACACAAATCGATAAATCACTAGAGCAGACACAGAGTGGCTTTAGAAAGGGGCGCAGTATAAATGACCATATATTCACACTCAAGCAAATCACAGAAAAGTCTGTAGAAAGAAATATTGAAACTTATCAGGCGTTCATAGACCTTGAAAAAGCCTTCGATCGAATCCAGAGATCCAAAGTCTGGAAAATACTGGAAAAAAGAAAGGTGGAGAACAACTTAATAGCAGCCATAATGAGCCTCTACGAAGAAAACAGGAACTATGTAAGGACGGACAACAGGCAATCCCAAAAATTCCCAATAAACAGTGGCCTAAGACAGGGAGGAGTATTGAGTCCTATCCTCTTCAACTTGGTTTTGGACGACACAATAAAAAATACAAGAGAAAAAACGACAAAGATGTACATCGGATATAGACACATGAAACCAGTATACACATAAATGAATGCGCTTTTGCAGATGACCTAGTAATATTCGGCAAAAGCAAAAAAAGACCTACACAAAAACCTGGAGGTATGGAACACAGCATTGAAATTAAACAATATGAAAATCAACGAGGAAAAAACAAAAATAATGGTAACTGGCAGAAGAAGCGCTCAAGCAGATATCAAATTAAATGGAAAGACACTAGAGCAAGTAAAGACGTTCAAATATCTAGGGGTAAATATAAATAACAAAGGGTACCATGATGCAGAAATTAATGCGAGATTGGATAATACCTCTAGGGTATTCCACAGCCTCTGAAATAAATTTATAGCGAAACGGGAGATATTAGAAAAGACTAAAATAACAGTATACAAAACCGTTTTTGTACCAACACTCATCTTTGGAAGCGAAACGTGGGTCCTGACGCAAAACATGAAGAGCAAAATACAGGCTATGGAGATGAAGTATCTTCGCAAAGTAGCTGGAGTCACTAGAAGGGACAAAATAAGGAATATGGAAATAAGAAAACGATTAAAAGTGCAACCCATATTAAAAATAATAGAAGACCGAAAACTTCAATGGTTTGGACACCTAAGTAGGCTAGGAAATGAAAGACCCGTAAAACAAACTTGGGAGGCAAGAAGACACGAGAGAAGACCTCATAAAACATGGGACGACAGTGTGAAAGAGATACTGGAAGATAGAGGGATAAATTTAACACAGGCAAGGAATATGGCGAGAAATAGAAAGGAGTGGAAAAAATTTATTCACAGTTTTATAGAACAATAAGTGAAACATAAAATTATAAATATTTACCCTACAGCTTCGGGTAAACATGGATAGATTATATACTGATGGGGCCACAATTATATATCGAGAGATCCAAAAAAAAACTGTTCCTCAGCGGGCTGTGGAAATTCAACGTATTAATAATATGTTGGTGACACTGTATGTCAAAGTCAAATATGAGGTTATCAGGTTAGGTTTTCCGTCAGTTTTGACACAAAATGAGGCAAATCCTAACCTGCTAACCTCGAATTTGACATTGGCATACAGTGTCACCAACATATTATTCATACGTTGAATTTCCACAGTCCGCTGAGGAACAGTTTTTTTTGAATCTCCCGATATAACAGCAATGAGATAACATGAACAAGAAAATAACACATATTGCTTGAGTAAGAAAGAGATAAACATAGTAGCAAATATACGAGTAGGCTTGACGTTCACTTTAATTATGACATATGTCAACTAATTATGCCTACTAAAATAATTTTGTTGTATGGTCATCTCTTTCTTACTCAAGCATTCTATTTGGTTGTTCATGTTATCTTATTGCTGTTATATACCGGGTGCTGACTTGCGCGACGCACCATAGGAATTTGCATAGTAAATTCTTTATATTCAATTATTTGCTCCCCTAATTATTTTAAAGCTAAAGTGTAAATACATTTTTTGAAGAGAAAAAAATACTGCATCCATTCATACTGTTGCTAATAATTTTTCTTTTCCCAGAACCGAAGGAATGCAAAAAATCAAACTAGCATTTTTACAAAAATCAGTGATGCCATGGAATTATTGAAACAAGCCAATGCCAACGCAAGTGCGTGCGGGGCGATTATCCAGTCACTGCCGTCAAAAGATTAAACGTATCGTCGTTTTTCTCGTTTTGGTGTAAGTTCTGAACCTCATTATTGCACCTACAATTATTTAATAACCTGCCTGTAGTCTTAAACTTAAAATGAATCAGTCTATTAATGGTTGTACTGTTTGGAATTTGCCGATATGGATATTTTACAATAAACAAGGAGCTTACTTAACGAACGTCCACCATACTCGTAAAACCTTTTTTGTTATGGACAAGGTCTAGGTACCTTACAGACATTAAGCAGAACATAATTAATAATGAATTATTATAAACGTCAAACATCAATGACAAACAAACAAACAGCACATATTGTCGCGCCGCACGCATTTGAGTTGGCATTGGCTTGTTTCAATAATTCCATGGCATCACTGATTTTTGTGAAAATGCTAGTTTGTTTTTTGCATTCCTTCGGTTCCGGAAAATGAAAAATTGTTAGCAACAGTATGAATGGATGCAGTATTTTTTTCTCTACAAAAAATGTATTTACAGTTTAACTCTAAAATAATTAGGGGAGCAAATAATTGAACATAAAGAATTTACTATGCAAATTCCTATGGTGCGTCGCGCAAGTCAGCACCCGGTATAATTATGGCCCCATCGGTATATATAGAAGTTGCAGCTATGCACATTAGTACAGTATTTTTGATGGGGTGTTCCTAAGCATTTTGGGTTGAAGTTTGTCTTCCCCAAAATGTTTGATCATGAGGGTTGCTAGTTCTTTGCATTTGTAGAGGCAGTGAGAGTTTTATCATCATCTTCACAAAACATGCAACAGAGCTCTATCGTTTAGTCCTATTTTGAATAAGTAGGGAAGCAAGAGCAGAGATACTCACGGGAAAGTGTAGCGTAAATATAGTTGCCTTAAGGTTCATAGCTTCTCCCTGCCAAAGACCGTTATGCATGACGAATCTAGGTGAGTAAATTCAAAAATCCTCTAATGAGGAATAGCGTATCTGGACGGTCTAGATAGCAGCCTCATCACCGGAATCGGGGAGTGGGCTAATCACCCGCTTACCCTTAACAAAACTTCCTCAATAGACAGAAGGATTGATTTAATGAAGACAACCATTGGCACGAATAGGTAGATGGAATATTAGAACCCTTTTGGAAACACGTCAGCACTAATTTCAAAGGAAATGGACACATACAAAATCCAGATATTAGGCCTAAGCAAAGTAAGATGGCTTGGACTCAGAGAAATAACAACAGCATGCGGAAAAACGACTACACATGTGGGTGTTAAGAGAAACGGAGAAGGGCAAGAAAACGAAGTAAATGCAGAAGAGTAAGAGACAACATGGGATACCCTAAAAAGATAATATCATAGATGTGAGCAAAACAGTACTAGGTATGAAGGAAGAGAACAGAAAAGAATAGCTATCAGACAAAACATCGAAGTTAATAGGAGAAAGAGAAGATATGAAACAAAAGATTAACCAAGAAAATGGGATAGAAGTCAAATACCTACTGCCTTGCAGCACAGATGCAGAGCATGAATATAAGACTAAAGAGATCAGCAAGAAAAGACAAAAAACGATGGATTGACAAGCTGGCCCAACAAGCTGAAGAAGCAGAACGGAACAAAAACATGCAAGAAATGTACCAAATTATGAGAAGACTAGCAAACAATAACAATAAGAGAGCCAAACGGGAACCCAATAACATCAGAAGAGGAACAAATCAAAAGATGGAAACAATATTTCGCTGAAGTAATAAGTGAACCAACAGAGACATGCCCAATAATAATAGGAGAAAAGGAGGGCGCAATGCAAATAAACGTCAAGGCAGCACACAGACCTTATCTACACAGCTACAACCAACGCCTGCTCCAGTATTATGCCTACATGCAGCCCTCGACCGGTAGACGCTACGTCATCATAAGACACAATTGCGTTATCAGACAAGTTAAAATAATACAGTGATAATACCGACCGCTATCGATTCAGGTGTAGTCTGGATTTATGTTGGGAAGAATACAGACGTATATTCGCGATTTTCGTTTAAAAAAAAAATCCTTCACGTTGTAGTGTTCCAGGTTGCCATAGCAATTATGAAAATAATTATAAAGTTATCCTGTTCAGTTTTCCAACGAATGACGTTTTAAAAGCAAACTGGATTAGAAGTATACATCGTAGTGAAGACACCACTCCGACAGGATCTCCCAGAGAGAGTTCTACATTTCTCTGAGAATCACATAATCTAGGAACATAGAGCTGTTGGAGATGATAATACAGTTTTTTGGTCATTCCAAGAAAGCGGTTGAAACTCACGGATGATGCATATCCAAATTTTTTTTTCAGAACAACCGTCTTACATGACAGAATTTACCATCTCAGAGAGAAGATCCTAACATTAGAAAATGCAAAATTTTTAATAGATTTGAATATGAAGCAGAGCAAGGAAACGGGCTGGTCAAATAAACAGTTTTCAGGATCTGCAAGGAAAAATTCGTGACAAATTTAATAAATACAACAGTGACTAATTTAAATGTGTTTTCAAAAAATTTATTTGTATTTGACAATGTTTGTCGATTAAGGACAGTTGAACTTGGGTATAAAGGACAGGCTACATCCAAATCCGAATTAAGAAACATTTTGGGCAAACATCAAATTTGTGAGCATTGGTCAGTCCTTTTCAAGTTGCTGGAGTTCATGAAGACATGGAAGTATCCGGATGAAATGCAAAAGGACTCGGATGAGGACAAAATGTACAAGGTCTGGAATTTGTTAAAAGAACTAGCCACTAGCGTCAATGTGACTACAGAAAATAAACAAACTGTATAATTTGTAAGGGAGCAAATTAAACTGCCTCGAGCGAAACAAATTCGGTACACGTCTGGTGCATTAATTTGAGCTAGTAATATATATCTTGCATTTCCTGGTGCCTACAAAGTGATGGAGTATTTCAAATATTGCTAAAACTACCACACCGGAGTTATTTAAAAACTCTGTTAATAAAGCTTGATACAGAAAATTCTAGTTTGAGTGGCGGTTAAATACTTAGCTGACAAAGGAGTTTATTGTAAAAACTGTATAACAAATGTTTGTATTGTTACGTTTTCAACGTTCGGGCTATTTAAAAATTATAACAACGCTTCTTGTATTAAACATTTATTTACAACAATTAATTATGATTATTTACAAATACACGAATTACTTAAACTACGAACTATTGGCACTATTTCTAACAACGATACATTTATTTATTATTTACACTGGTTAAACTTCAACTATTTATGTGGCTGTTTACGCGTTTAACACTAATGATTTATGTGGTTATCGTTATGTTATTTATTTCACTTGGGTTAATGGGTTATACAATACACAAGGGTCTATTTATATGGGAGCGCTTCGCTGCTGAATTTCTAACTGAACTCAGGACTGCGGGAGAACTTCCTGCGGGTCCGACGGCCGGGTATTTATATGGCCAATAATTCCCTTCCGGAAGCTTCCAGATAGTCTCGACCATTCCAGCATAATTCCCGCAAATGCATGACGCATTTGACCTCGGGCGCGTTCTCGGGGCGTCTGTTCTAAACAATCTGGGCACTGGGTCGGATCTCCGGGGCAATGACCGGCTGTAGAATCGTTACAGTATTATTTAAAGTACTGATACGCCCAGAGTTTGAAAATTAATTTATTAAACTGCAAATTATTTAAATAAAACCTTTCTATTGAGATAATATTTAATAATACATGTGAATGTGGGGAGTCGTATTTAAATTTAATGTAGAAGTGCATCCTACATTTTTGTAATATTTTACTAAACAACTACTTTAAAGTAACCAGAGATCAAATTCGCAGTGAAGTTCATAATAGCAGTGTCAATAGAAAAGCAAAAAAATTATCGAGCGCCTAATATTTAAATTTGTGTTGATTAAATAGATCTTAGAGGAATTACGAAACGTTTTATTTAATTAATATTTTACCTGTAGTGTATAGTTTAAAAGATATTCTACGAAAATACCTGAAGTTTTGGTGCGCACCGTATGATTCAAGGCAGCGGCTCCGTCTTCTAATGTGACGTCACGAAAGCTGCAGCATGGCCTGATACTGGAGCGGGCGTTGCTGCAACATCTTAGAGAAAAATGGACGGAAGGGATCATGGTCAAGTTACCCAGGAGGGAGACTTTTGTGTAACAACTGGTAAAGCACCACACTCCTAAATAGCATCAACGAGATTGTAGTACAGATCATAAGAAAAAGACTAGAAGAAGCAATAGAACCCAAAATGAAAGATAAAATATACGGTACCCCCCACCCAAGAAAAGCGCCCTTCCGTGCTTTCCAAGAATACTTCGATACTCAGCATGACTCCGTTTCGCTAATACAATGAAATGCTATGAACCAGTTATTTATAAAAAAAAAAAACAAAAAAAAACTTTTTTTGCCGACGACCATAGCTCAAAAGTGGATGTTGCCTTCATTTTCGGAGAACCTATCGTATGAAAACGATCCAAGAAGGAAGGTTCCTGGCGACCGGAATCGTGTACACATACGAACATACATAACCCGCACAGCACGTTTAGGCACCCCAATACGGGGATTGATCTAGTGGGCTGGGATCTTCACCAAAAGATCCGCACCGCCGAGACGGAGATTTGATATAGTGGGTTCATTAGTCGGTTGGCTCGAATTTTAGAGATATTTGACTCAGAGTGTTTTCGATATGAGGGAATTTCAATACTTCGTACACTTCGTGTTGAAGTAACAAGCAGAATTTCGTTCCAACAAATGTGTACCTATTGACCACACGATCAGCTGAATAGAGGACTCCGCTTTACCTAGTCTTAATAGATTGCAGAAGGGCATTTAACTCAATAAGTTACACAGCAATATGGAAAATATTGAACCATATAGGAGTGCCGTGAAAAATCACAAGTATAATAGAAGCACTATAATAGGAAGCAAAAAGCAGAATAATACATAGAGGTATATGTAGCCGCCAGATACCAATAGAGACGGGAGTAAAACAAGGTTGCCCTTTATTGCTTATATTGTTCAAGATCGTGCTAGAGTGGAGAGTAGGCATTGAAAAACAAAAATTTCCAAGACAACGACATAAGGTATGTAGATATAGATGACATCTGCCTTCTATCGCATACAAATACAGTCATGCAGATCAAAATAAACAAAATTATTAGACCATTGCAGATCAATAGGACTCGAAATAAACATCGAGAAAACAAAACACATACAGAATGTGAACGAATTCTGCTACCTAGGCTAGGAATCGTCATTAGAAGAGATGGAGGCACAGACACTGGTGTAATGCAGAGGATAACAAAAGAGACACAAGTGTTTTAAGGATGGTCAAAAAAATATGGAACTCTTCACAAGTAATCAAGAAAATAAAACTGCATATATTGAACACCAAAATCAAGCCCGTGTTACTCTATGAATGCAAAACCTGGAAGATGCCCTAGAATAAAGAAAATAAGATGATCAAACAAGCAATTTGCTTCAGAAAACAGCATTTTTCATGTTTATTGAAATCAATGTGTTATCAACACTATTACTACAACTAATATATTTAATGTCATGTATGTATATATAATAACGATGCTCAATAACCCATTATTATTATTATTATTTAACAAATAAAGAACTATGGAGCAGGACAAGACAAAAAGATAAGGAGTTAACGGACCACTATTGAATAAGTAGGTGTTTATGTTGCGGTGTTCTGTCAGGATTCTCGTCATCTGCATTATTTTATTTCTTTTGTGTTTGAGTAATTTTTCGGTTGCACTCTTTAATAGTTCTTCCATGAACAACTAGGAAGTGCTTTGCACTGGGATATTCCATTCATAGTCTATGTTCAAACTTCTGTTTGATCATGAATTTAACATAAAAACTGTAAAACGAACTGAAATTGTGTAAACTCAAAAGTGCATGCAAGTAGGTTACAAGGACTGGTGAAGCGTGCCAATTAAGTGTTTGTAAACAAAGACTCGGCAGTTTATCAAACGCACTAGGTCATATTACAAATTACTACAGCAAGCATTCGACGACGTCTGCATTATGCGATGTGTATTAGATAAAATTGCAAACAAATTTATACAATTACGCTGTACTAAATGCATACACTCATTTAATGTATATAACCTCTGTAATATTAACTTAAAATCTATATAGTACTTTTATCAATGAGAGTGTATTCATTGATAACGATTGATGAAGGTTACAATTGTCTGTAAAGGGTTGGTTTGGCTTGACCAACCCCCGTTACCTCTTATAGCAGCAACTACAAGTTCCATCTCCTGTCAAGGACTAACCTGGTCCTACAGTACTATAGAATTTCTAAGTTCCATAGTAAACTTAGCTATATTTTACAGTCTACAATGTTGGTCTTTCAGGCCATTTAATGGTGTATTCTCTAGCAACTGGGCTCTGGTCTTGTTACCAGTTTTGATTCATTTATTCCTGGGTGTACTGGTACCCAAATCAGTTTGAGCCTGTTGTGTTGTCCCATGTGTCCCATTAGCACTTTTAGCGGTGCCTGGCTGTGTAAGACCTCTGCGTCATGACTGGGACACAGGTAATAATTGCCATTATGCTAGTTTGGAGGACATTTGCAAATTTGTCCATAGTTATGCTTAAAGCATTTTCTAATCTATATACGAATATTTCTGAACCAGATTTTATTTAATGAGTCAATCTCCTTATTATGTCTTGCCATTCCGGAATTAAAGCTTCAAACCATTTACGGAAATCATAGAAGTTGTTCACATTATTTGACTTTGCTTGCAATATAAAGTTTTCATTTAGGTATTTAAAGAGATCAGTGTGATAACCTGCAAAGCTATCCAGGAAAATCACCGAAGTCCCCAGCCATGCATTTGCTTTAACTCTCTAATGCAGCTGTGGGGGATGTGGTGTTACCCTTATTCTTTTGTTCAGTCTGTTTCTATTAATAGCATTTTTAGCCTTATGCCACTATAACAAGACAGTATAAGTTATTATGGATAACGGGTGTCCGCCGGAAAATTTCATTTTTAAACTTGAAATAAGATTTTTATTTCTTAAAATATATTATTGAAAAAAAATACAAAAAAACCTTGATCTTTGGGAAATTATTTGTGAAAGAGCACATCCGCCAAATGACGCCCCTCACGTCATATCACTTCTTCCAAACGAACTTGAAAATTTTGCATCACACGCGTAAGCATAGCAGGTGTAATCTCACGAATTTCACGGGTGATGTTCTGCTTTAACACATCCAAAGTGAGTGGTGCATTCTCGTAGGAAATTTGCCATTGGATACGCACTTTTTTTGTGGGGATATCTCAAATCAAAAGTGCACCACCCACTTTGGATGTGTTAAAGCAGAACATCACCCGAGAAATTCGTGCGATTACACCTGCTATGCTTACGCGTGTGATGCAAAATTTTCAAGTTCGTTTGGAAGAAGTGATACGACGTGAGGGGCGTCATTTGGCGGATGTGCTCTTTTACAAATAATTTCCCAAAGATTAAGGTTTATTTTGTATTTTTTTTCAATAACATATTTTAAGAAATAAAAATTTTATTTTAAGTTTAAAAATGAAATTTGCCGGCGGACACCCGTTATAATAACTTTTGGTATTTGCTGTGAAGCCCAAATACCTGACTTTCTACAATATGTATTATTTTGTTGTACATGCTTTTCTTTCTCACAAGGTTGTAACTAGGTAGGTATAGGCCGAGAAGGCCTCCGAAAGAAAGAGAAAATAATTTGTAATATTAAGGATCTTAGCCCAAATAATGCTAATTATAATAATGATAATTGCGCCCAATCTGGTCTGATCGACACATTACATTCCATGCGAACGTACATTTTCTAAATTCAAACTAATTAAGATTTTTTTAAAGTCGACTTATGTGTCAAGACAGACAGACAGCCTTAATATTATTTATAGAGAAGTCTCTCACAGACTATCTCATTTTAGAATTAGCGGCACAGAAAGCAAAAAAAAATTGTATCTAAGATAAATACCTAGGTACTAATAAATTAAACTTTTAAGGTGAGGCAATAGATAGGCAAGTTTTCAAGTTCCTATAAGTAGCATTAATATTATTTATTATCAATAATAATATGTACCTACTTATTTGTTAGAATTGTGTTCTACGTTTTTTATTCAAGTATTTGTTAATTTATTTGGGTTCCTATTTTGTTATGTTAATATATTAACATGTGTTCATTTATAACAAGTATGTTCTGTTGGCTAGATAATAATGTGTAAGTTTTATTTTCCTTGTCTCAGGCGAAGGAAGTATTGCAATGGTAACAAAATCTGCATAAGCATGTAATAGCCAGGTAGCGTCTCTCCGAAAAGTATGTACACTGCAGCGGGTTCGTGTTAATCACAGTTGTCGGGTAATTACCATGGTCTAATGACTGCCTAATGATAGAATTCCATGCACCTACGTTTCCGAAGAGGTTCTCTTTCCCTCATCTATCTGGGCATCACCCTCAGCACAGATGTGTCCAACGACTAATTGCAGTTGTTAGAAGTTCGTTTGTCCGCCTACAAAAACGGATCTATAAGTAGACTGAGTTTCTTGCAGCAAGTATGCCATCACTTTCGCGATGCCGTTATACACAATAAGTAATTTCATTTGGTGTTTTAAAAAAAATTAAAAAAAAACAAAAAAAAACAATGGCGAAAACACAAATATACTTGCATGTTATTTGTCTAAAAAAAGTGGAAATACGCTTTTCCATCATTTTTAAACACGTCGAATATACCTTGTAACAATGAAATTCTGAACAATTGTAACATAAAAACAATTAAATGTCGCTTCCGGTTTTACCGAAAATGACCTTGACTTTATTATTTTAAATGGGACACCCTATATATTTTCTCTTTTTATGACTGTTTGAACAATTCTAAATAACTTTTGTCTAACATACCCCATATCTAAAATTAATAGTTTTTGAAATAAGAGCCGCTTAAAAATATGCCGTAATTCCTATTTGTTTGTATTTTACGGAAAAACGGAGTAGGCCAGGATAGAGGTTGCTATGGTTTTTAAAAACAATTGAATTTTGATATATTTTCAACCCTATCGACATACCGAATTGCATATTTCTATCTCAAGCCGTTTCGAAATGCCGCCGTGGGTAGTAGTTTCATTGTCACCCGGTATATTTAAAATGTATATTTCGTCAGTCCCAAGCCTGAATAAAGTGTGAGGGGAATTGATGTGATTAGTTGTCAAAGTTAATTTTATAACCCCGCTGCAGTTTACGTAAGTCCCGAAAACGGACCTGAGCGGTGCCCGCTGCAGTTTAAGTACCCTTACTAATCATCCGCTGCAGTTTACAAACATCGGGACGTTGTGTCACTAAACAATTTTAAAATTAAAAAACTTACGGTAAAAATACCTTCAGATTCGTAATAATACTAATTAAACAATAAAATAAAATACTTGGTAATGCAAATTACAACAATTTTTAAATAAAAAACAAACATTACCGGCGGTGGGATTCGAACCTCAGCGTCTGAGAACGTGATTTCAACGACTGGCGGTAGCCCGCAAGTAAACCGCCAGTTTGTCGCACTCAGCCACGGAGTACTCACATCGGTGAGGTGCGGCTGACTTAAATACAACGCATTTATTGTTTACCCTTTTCTTCTCTTTTACAACATTTGCCCTACATCTGTTGGGTGCTATTTTCGTCAAGGGAAAAGTCTGAGCTATGTGCAAATTATCACTTTTATCTGGTTCTTAGTTAATACAAAAATAAACAACATTTAATTTTTTAAGGCGTTTACCCTGTATATATATATATATTCTCGGTTTCATAGGAGAAAGACATATAGTCTGTATACAAAATATCTCTCTCCTTCAACAAGAAGATGAAATTGAGAAAACCTATTTCTTGTCATCTAGGACCCTGAAACGCAAGGATTGGAAGAAATCTCAAAAGGTAATTTTTTTTCGTCTTTTAGACCAGGCAAGTAAAAAAACCTTTCAAGATTTCTTCAGATCTCCAGACTTTGCACGTAGCTTAGGTTTTGACCCTTGATGAAAATAAGCATATTTTAGACCAATTAAATACAGGGTCAACATCTTAAAAAGATCAATTCTATATTTCTGCTTTAATTCCAGTTTTCTAGTTCAAGTGTTTCCGTGTAAAGACCTTCAACGTGTTTTTAAATTTAGATTTTTTCTATTATTGTTTTTTTTTTGTTCTATTACTTCCCTCGTTAGAGAAGCAGGGTAGCGCAGTTGGGTAGCGCTAGGCTTGCTAGTAAGCAAGTCCGCGGTTCGAATCCCGCGGGGGCCAGAATTTTCCCGCAGCTGTGGCGATTGGACTCGGGCTCGGCGACACCATTCACAGTTGGGCACTAAATTAACTGTGCTCTACTCAGATCCACAGATCTAAAAGATAGAGTAACAAAGTCAACAGCTTTGTATCCCGAATACGGGGCAAGTTGAGCATTGTACCGCCAGATGCAAGCACATAAAGCACCAGCATCTACACCGCAAGGTAAAATGAGGTTAACGATAATACATACGAGGGCGATTCAAATTTGACCTGCATTTTATTTTTTTATGAACATAATTGGAGAGATACTGTAAAGTGGTTTTACATTCATCGAAGTAAGCATGTTAGCTAACGCCATAAACCACTACAACTTATTTGTGTCAGTACTTTCATTTGTATTAACAATTTCGTGCAACAATATGTTAAATTCTGTTGCACAACGTATAATTATTAAATTTCTTTTCAATGAAGGTATAAAGGCGACTGATATTCATCAGAGATTTCATAAACAGTTTGAAGAAGGGTGTTTATCACTCAAAACAGTCTTTGAATGGTGTAAATCCTTCCAGGATGGTCGTGAATGCGTATCGAACTTGCTGCATACTGCCCATCAAGCGTCTGCTGTGAATCTTGGGAACATTCAAAAAGTTGACCAGCTGATCCGGAGCAATAGGTAAATATTTTTGAAGGAAATTACTGGGATTGTAAACGCCAGTGTTGGTAGTATTCACACTATTGTCCACGGCAAGCTTACATTTACTGGAGTTACCGCCAGGTGGGTTTCAAAACAATTTTCCGCGGAACAACAGCAGAAATTACTACAGGTTTGCAGAGAACTCCGGCTTCGCTACAAGTATGAAAGCGATGACTTGTTGTCACGTTAAATTGAACTGGGAAGTGCTGCCTTACCCCCATATAGTCCGGACTTGGCCCCAAGTGACTATCATCTCTTTGGACTCCTTAAAAAACTATTGGGAGGCAAGCGCTTTGCCTCTAATGAGGAGTGATGGATGCGGTGCAAAATGGGCTACGCCGTCAACTAAAAGATTTTTTTTCGACGGGAATACAGAAGCTTCCGGAGCGATGGGACAAGTGTATATTAAAGGGGGGTTGTTTCTTAAAAAATTATGTATATATAATATTAATTTGTAGTTTGTATCGACCAGAAAAAAATAAAATGCAAGTCAAATTTGAATCGCCCTCGTACATACTTCCCTCGTTTAAAAGACGAAGGAAGTATTGTAATCTGTTGGTGGTATAGCTCAAAAATTATTTGCGGATGAAGACGATACATGTCTAACCTGGCTGAATACCGAATATACTTTCAGTCAAATATATACAGGGTGAGCACCTTAAAAATATAAAATGTTGTTTATTTTTGCTTTAACAGAGAAATCAATAAATAGTAATTTTTCTATAGCACATGTTAAAGTGTGCTTTTATCAACTCAAAACAAAAGGTCAAGTTTTACTTTAACAGCAAGGGTAGATAAAGTAGCACTTTAACATCAAGGATAGATAAAGTAATTTAATTTTCTAACTTTTGTTTAAATTAAATATGACAGCCTCGTATTATCGTAGCAACCCAATCTAGCTACTGACATTTTGAAATGTGATTGACTGTCCTTATTTTCTTTTGAAATTGTTAAAGTTCTTGCTATAGAAAAAAATATTGTATTATACACGACGATAAAGTTATTTCTATCCACTCTTGAATCATTAACGTCTCGACTTCGTCTCGACGTTAAACGATTCACTCGTGGATAAAATTTAACTTTATCATCTTGTATAATAAAAATAATAATTTGCACATGCATCAGGCTTTACCCTTAAGATCTAACAGATACAAGGTGAACATCGCAAATGAGACAGAATTGTATAGCGTCTTCATAATGCAGCGAGAAGTGCATACAATATGCGCGCGGTCGTGGTACAGTGGTTGAAGCGGCGGACTAGTCGCCCGGGGGTGCGAAGTTCGAATTCCAGAGACTGCAATTTTTACTTCCGTCGTCTAAAAGATGAAGGAAGTATTTATTTGCGAAATAATCACCTTCCTAGGTTTCATCAGATCTTCACGTGTTAGGGTTCCTAGATGATGAAAAACAGGTTCCTCAATTCCGTCTATCTGTTTGTTTGTCTGTCTGTATATTCACGGTATAACTCAAAAACTATGTGTTGGAGCAAGGCGATATTTTGCATGCGGATTAAATACCTGAAAATTTTGGTCAAATATATACAGGACGGACACTTTAAAAAAATAAATTTCGTATATTTTTGCTTTAACTCAAGAAGTAGCCTATTAGTTAAATAAAAGTAGTCTTTGCATGTAGTTCAGGTTTTTACCTTTGACGAAAAAGGACATATTTGGGCTCAACATATACAGGCCGAACACCTTAAAAAATTTAATTATTTTTTTTCCTTTATATTTTCAAAATTATTAGTTTCACAACTTCCGCTTGCGAGGAAAGTTTTTTGTAAAGCCCTTCACAATTTTTTTTTAATTTGCAAATTGATGTAATTCGCTTGAGTGAAGTTCCGTGTAAAGCTCTTTACAAATTTTTAATTATGTGTAAACTCTTAAGAAAACTTCGTTTGCTTAGTTTCATAAGGTGCTTAAAAATGTTGCAATGCTTCTGAAACTAGGTATCTTTTTTTTCAAAAACACCATATTAAATGATTAATGATAGAAACCATTATTCTCTTTTTTTTTATTCTGTGCATTGTATGTACGTATCTATTTGCGATTAGGTTTCTCTGAGTGTAAATAATTGTGGTAAACTGATAAGCATTTGCTAAATGTATATTCTTATCTTTTATTGCTAATGAGATTCTTAATTATAATTCTATGTATAAAAAAGCTATGATAATTGTAAATGGAACATTTCATGAACTTGTGTTCAATATTTCGAAATTTTGTTCTTAGTTCAAATGACACGCCTTTTCGAAAACTCTATCAAATAGTTTTATTCCCGTTTAAAAAACAATAAATTGTTGTGTAATTAATAGTTCTAAATGGTTAAAGAATGTTTAGAAGGAAGATTATTTATTAGTTACTAGAACCAAAGAGTATGTAATTTAATTTTAAATTCTTTAAATCTATTTATATAATCTTTGCTAGAATCTTAAAAATACCCCACGTACCTCTGTGGTCAGGTCCATAGGACATTGTCCTGAGGGTTAATGACATGCAGCGGCGTAACTACTTCTCCGTATGTCCCCGAGTACGAGACAGAGCCGGATTAAGAGGGGGGCTAAGGGGGCTGCAGCCCCGGGCCACCGAATTTCGGGGGCCTCGAAAAGATTCGAAGGTTATAATCTAGTGCGGTTTCTAATCATTTAGATCCCTTTGTACCCGTTGCATAAATGGGAATAGGACCTCTAAAAAAATTTAGCCCTGGGCCTCACATATCCTTAATCCGGCTCTGGTACGAGAGCAACGTACTGAACGTAATTTTGGGAGAAACGAAAGAAAACTTCGTTCTATTGTAAATGTTCTTTTACGTGTATATTTAATTATTTATGTATGTTTTTTTCATTAAGGCAGTATCTTCAATTTATGTATTATGATAAAAAGAATTCACATACTCAGTTAAATGAATAACGGTAAACTTAAGACAACGCAGTTAAACACGTTAACCTTTTATTTTAAATAGCAGAATGTCATTAAATGTAAAATAGAATTTAAATGTATGTGCTAGGAAGCACTCGAAAAATTAGTAACTTCTCTTTAAATGGTACAAATTGTTATAACAAATATTACAGTTAGTTGGTAATAAAGTCAACTTAATAGCAAATGCAAAAATGTAGTTTCTTCCTCTAGGACTTTAGGAAAGAATTGCTATTTTGAGACGGTATCCCATTTTTGACTCGATTAAATGGATATTTCTGTTATTAGAAGAAGATATTTGTTGTTCCCATTATATAGATGGAGTCAGCTTTTGGAGAGCAATCCGACCAAGAAAACAGAAATGTGCTATTTAGATGTATCAAATCCAACTACATATAAAAAAAATCTATAAGGGGCTTTACTCGGAACTTTCCTGGAAAGTGGAAGTTAGGAATATAAAAATTTTGAAAATATTAATGAATTTATTTAATTACCCCGTTTTTGTTGGGTCCAAAATATGCCTATATTCACCAATAATAAGTTTTTTATTTAACCAATAGTTCTTGGAATAAAGCAAAAATATTCGGAATTTTATTTTTTAAGTGCTCACCCTGTTTATATTTGACTGAAAGTATATGCAGTTTCGAGTAAAGTAGACATGCGCATTCGCATGCAAAATATCCGTTTTCCCAACAAATAGTTTTTGAGCTATAGCGCCAACAGGCAGACAGGCAGGCGAAATTGAGAAAACATGTTTTTCGTCATCTAGGAACCTTGAAACGTAAAGATCTGGAGAAATCACGAAATAGTAGGTATTAATGCCCATATAAAAATGGGTTGTGAGTTACAATGCGTGTTAAAGTTTGGCCTTTACTAGAAATGGGTATATTGGAGGGTTAGAAAAAAAGATAGGATGAAGGCCCGGGGATCCTCCCTGAAAAACCACCCCAAAGGTACATTTTTTTAGTTTTTCGCAATTTCCTCCGAAACTATTAATTTTTCGGGAAAATATCAAGAGCCCTAATTTAAAGAAAATAAAATTTCCTATCGATTGGTATATATATTGTCTATAAACATAAATTAATAACAGTTAATTTGAAATTTCAAATATTTGACAGCTAATAGCTTGTGAGTGGCACCAACAGGATAAACTAAAATTACATAGTGGGAAATAGCAATGATGCCAACTTATAGCCGATTAGACAATGTAGATGGTAAGTAAATTGACTATTATATAATAGTAGATTATGCAATGAGGGAGAGACATGCGTTATTTTGCTGAGGTACAATTTCTGACTCAACGGCGAACCCTCGAGTCAGAAATTGTACTGAAGCAAAATAGCATTCTCTCCGAGTTGCATATACTATTTTTTGTACTTCCGGGACTAAAGTTGATACTTTAGTCGCCATAAACAGGGACTCAAGTAGATCATTTAATCCCTAGGGACTAAAGTAACTCATTTAATCCCTAGGGACTAAAATAAAAATGATACCGTAACTATGGTAAATTTATGTACACACGAGGTTAGTAGGTTAGGTTTTGTTTGTCATCTGACACACACTGACGTAAAACTTAACCTGCAAATCTCGAATTTGACATATACTGACAATACACTTCAGTACTGCCAACTGATTCAGGCTATCCAGGACCTGCTGCAATTCAGTTTGTAATAAATTATAATTGTCAGTTTCCAAATTGACAGATTCCAAATTTTGGAAATGTTTGATGATAATGTTCCCAAAAGTGCAAAAAATAGCGTATATACCTCGGGACTAAAGTGCCTAAATCCCTTGAGTGGTTATTGCTAAAGCTAGGATACTTAGGCAAAATAAAGTCTCGAAAAAGGCAGGCAAAAAGGCAAAATAAAAGATTTAAAAAAGCACTAAAAAGGCAAAAATAAAGTAAAAAAGGCAAAAATAAAGTAAAAAAAGGCTAAAATAAAAAAATGCAAAATTAAAAGAAGTTTAACTGAGAAATACAATCGATACACTTCACAAATCACAATGTTAACACATTCAGAAATTGTGACAAACTGGCTGATTCAGTAGAAAACTTTCTCCTGACAATACTGGTACCCTCATTAAAATTAATCTCAAGGAAATAATCCTTCTGAGAAATTTTCAGCCTGTAACAATATAGGGTTACACCCACTAAACCTCTGTAAGTGCTTGAGAATAATACTTTTCACAATTTATTTCAAAAATTTAAAATGTGCACTTTCTTGGAAAATTGCTAGTACATTCTTTTTAAATTGAAAATGTAAGAACTAAATTTCTTAAAATTCTAATTTAATATATCATAAAAGGCACCAAAAGGCAAGAAAAATAGGAAATTCCTCAAAAAAGGCAGAATCCTTAAAAAGACGCAAAAAAGGCAAAATAAAATTTGCATTTTTGAATTTCACGCATTCTAAAACAGATTTAAAATTGGGTCTGCCTTTTATCCTTCCATTTACTAAAAAAGGCAATTTGCCTAACTATCCTAGCTCTATTATGTATAAAGGTTTCTTGTTATGGAATATGTATAGTACATTTTTTTTCTATAATAATTTTCAATGTCAACTTTCTAGGGGATAAGTTGCATTCCTGCAGGGTTCCTAGTTTTAATAATGTTGGTACATTTTTAGTTCTTTTCTTCCACTAAAACAAATTATTGTCATTTTGACAGATATGTCATAATTTAATATCGCTTGCTTCATTTTTGCATTTAAAATATTTCTTCGTTTTCTTTTTTTATCCGATTTTATTGATGATGATGATGATTCCATGTTAAGAAAAGAAATTTGTCAAGAGTTCAAATTAAGAAACTTTGACATTCAAAATTGACACATAACCATAATTTTGAAAAAGTTCTACCAACACTAGGTATAAAAATTTCCTAGCGTTTTAATCACATGTCTACCAACATTGTAACACTTTGACAGTTATTATAGAAAAAAAAACTTACTTTAGAAGAGTGCAGATGCACAAAACTTACAGTTGCAATTACTGCATTGTCTTTAATTCACTATTTTGATTTAAACAAATATTTAAACGATAACCTTACTTTTCTTCTTTTACATTTTTGTAGCTTAATTCTGCAGTCTGAAAAACACGTTATTTTACAAAAAATTGACACTGACAGCAGAAGTTATTAAATAAAGTTGCTCAGAATAACAATAAAAGTCAAAATCCAAATTTTTATCGAAAAACCACTTAGTATTAAGTTTTTCGCCGACTAAAAGCACCAAAAGTACATTACCAGCAGTGGCTAGGCACATTCCATTTAAATTCCTATTTAAATATACAGCACAAAGCAACCACTAATAGAGCGATTTCTCAAACAGTAAGCTTGAATAAAAGTTTCAGCGCCCTACAACGGGTGGGCCAGAAACTATTCCAGCAAGGCGGCAAAATTTAAATACGCCATTACTACGATATTTGGATTAATCAAGGATATACCGTCAACACCAATACAAATTTTGCATATACATAATTTGCCTTCATCAGAATCTCGATTTTAAAGTTTTGAACCGCATAAATCGGAATATGCAAAATCTTTATAGGTTCTGAAGTTTACAATAATTATGGAAAATTCAAACAAAATATTTGCGAATAACAAATATATTTTAAGTAATTCAAATAGCAATATTGTTTAATAGGTATTGTCAATCTTACAATAGTCGTGATCAATTGCAACAATTTGCTTTGGTTCAAAATGCTTTTCACGCATTTTAAATGATTTGTGGGTGTCAGTTTGACGTATGAGTTTACTATTTACGCACTTTTCAAAAGGCGGACAGGTGACACCAGCGCCTCCTGACGGATGGGCCAATCTCTAACAATTATTTGATTTGACAGATGCATTCAGAAAACGCTTCTATTAGTAGGTTTTTCTATGCCGTTGGGAAACTTGTGTCTCCTACACTAAATCGGCACAATTTGAAACAACACTTCTTCACATACCGACCCATAATTAATTATAGTTTGGTTCACAACCTTGCCGAGTGGCGACACTAGCGCCCTCCGACGGGTGGGCCAGTCCCTAACAATTATTTGACAGGTGCATTTAAGAAACTCCTTTATTAGTGGTTGCTTTGTGATATACAGGATGCTTAATTAACAGTCCACAATCACAATTGACAGTTGAAAACCTTGTAGGTTTCCATGGCAATCTTTACTAGTCAGGCAACAATAGAATTTTAATTCATTTTCAACAGTAATGTATTAAGTGCATAGTTACTTGCCGATAATGCTGGTCAGATTGCAGGACCGCTGGAGTGTTTAGAAAATACGCCCGATACGTATTTTCTAAACAATCCAGCGTGAGTGCAATCTGGTCAGCATTATCGAAGCAAGGAACTATGCGCGCAATATATTTTGCGTGACTATTGCTTGAATCGATTAAAAAAACTAACGAATCATCATTTTAATGAGTAAGGTGGAGTATTACCGATAAGTTGTCATATAACAATAATTATCGACGCAAGCCATTTTTGATTGGTTAAAAGTTCAAAAAGCGAGTGCGATCATTAGTCAAATGACATCGTTCGACAGATGTATGCAATAGTCATTATAATATCGTATGAGAAAAAAGAGAGTTCATTAAGCGTGCCTTTGGAATTTTGAAGTCATGTGTATTATAACATCAAAAAATACGAAGCTGTGTCATTTGACATTTGTTACAAAATCAGGTTATGATCTTCTTATGCAGGCTTTGGCTACTTCCATTGCTTTTATTATAGTCTAAGAGCTGGTGAAATTATTTAGTGATGATTTATTTAAGGCCTATTTTTTGAGAGAATGTTGCGGGAGGCATGTATAAGTGTCAGGTGTAAGGATTATCCTTGATAGCGGTATTGGAGGGAGGCAGAACACCCCCCAATTTTCACTGTCAGTACCTATATGTCAAATTCGAGATTGGCAGGTTGGTTATCCGTCAGTTTTGACACAGACTGGCGCAAAACCTAACCTGCTAACCTCGAATTTGACATATACTACCAGTGCAAATTGGGGGTGTTCTGCCTACCGCTATCAAGGATAATCCTTACAGCTGACATGCCTCCCACAACATTCTCTCAAAAAATAGGCCTTAACTAAATCATCTATAAAAAATGTCACCAGCTCTTCTACTATTACGGGAAGTCTTGATCACGGTTATGATCACGTTACGATTTGGAGTAAAATTATTTAAAAATTGTAAAACTTATGTTTTTATAGGATACAATAGTAGTATGTACAATAGACCATATTTTGAAATCAATCAGAAAATAAATAAGAAAGATACAGGGATGTGAAGGTATCTACGACATGAAGCATAGTTCTTAAAATTTGTAATTTTTTGTTTAAATAAAATATTAAGAAACAAATATGGTTATATAAAAAAAGATTTTTAGAAGAGATTCGTCATTTACAATAAATATTTTATTGACGGCGCATGCCAAGGTTTTATATATCGGTGATTTAAGTTGTCGGTTTTGCGGCGTTCTACACTTTTACGTCTATCAATTAACCTTTCAATTTTGAATTTAAATTTCCACCAACGGTCAAGCGCTTCAAGCCTAGACCCAGTGCCGAGCAGGGGGCTAATTTGGCGGTATTTATCTGTGATCGTAGATATTTAGAATAAAAAGACGATGGTTCCTTTTAAATAAACATTCGGTAAGTAAACTGAATCAGAAACTATGGATTCTAACACCAGCACTGACAAGAACACTCCAGCAAAGTCCATGCAAAATATTTTATTAGAAAAAGTGGCACATAGCAAATTTCCATTTGGATGTGATAGCCCCTTTAAGATACTGCCCCCCGCTTCTACGCCCCCATCCCGCGCAGCAATAATTAAGAATCCATTCGAATCTCAGCTAACTGAAAAACTTCATCGTCATGTGTTCAGGTTAGATTTCATGTTATTGGTTTTGTATTCGTAATAATTCGCTTGGTTTTTGGTGCAGCCCTTCTGTGTTCAACAATCTTACAAGTTCTAAGACTGAAGAGAAATTCAAATGGACAATCGAGGATATATCAAGTCTAAAACCTGCGGACATTGATGAAACCACGGTTGAACAGTTTGAATCGACTGATCAAGATCCTGAAATGGAACTGACTGCCCAAGCCACTATAGAAAAATATTTTAGCGAAAAACATATTGTTCCTAGTCCTTTTGATGCTGTAGTTAAGAGCGCCCCTTTAATCTCGGAAAGTACGAGTCCCATTAACGTAGAGCAACCAAAGCAATTGATGGATGGTAAGCTTTAATGTTGAATTACTGTTTTTTTATTTAATAACATGGTTCTACAGGAATTGCACAAACGGTGCTCACCCTGCCACCAAATTTACCGAAGCACATTGAAGCAGTATTAAAGCCATATTTTTCATATACAGTAGATCAGCAGAGGGACGAGACTAACAAAAATTGTTCTTTGTATCGCCGATTGTTTGAATATGAGTCTGAAGAGCAATCACCGGCTTCTGTATTGACTTCTCCCGCTCCGTCGTGTATCCTTTCCCCTATAGATTTCTCACCATATGACGATGCTAAATTGCAACGTCAGAGGCACTTTGGAAGTCCTCAAGACTTAAATCAAATGGTTGAGTGCAATTTATCGCCTATCGATTCGGATAGAGCACAAGGTACTACCAGAACTACCTCCTCTGTAACTCGACTGAGTTTTTCTGGACGAATGAGTGTAGATACATCTTTAAATGTTGTGCCAGATACTTTGGATCAGATGCCATCCAACAACCAAAGTATTGGTTTTGGTACGTATCGTCAAAATATTAATCTAGATGTAAATGACATTATTGAATTGTAGAAAGCATGCATTCGCCCATTCCAGAAGTTCTAAGCAATTCTTCAATTAATTGGGATATGGAGTACAAACATATTTCGTTAGAATCTCCCAATTCGGGGAATAGTAGTTTGAATGAAAATGAAATGGACGTGTCCACTTCCAACACACCCAAATCCAAGATTTTTATGAGTCAGCGCAAAAAACTGTCTGACAGTTTTCTTAAGATCGAGGAATCCGATGAAGAGCATGACAATAAGGAAAACATTTACGAAATAAATAATTGCATTGAAAAACCGGCACTTAAAGGCCAATTTTACATTAAGGATGATACTACAGACCCTGGTTATCATACAGGGGGAGGTTTGACCATGTGCGAAGAGTCTTGGAGCTCCTCTCATTTATTTGCATCGACGCCTACAAAACTTAAACATGATAATAGAAATGCGTAAATAAAAACCTGATTATAGTGGCTCTTGCATGACATTTACTGTGGTACAATCATTTCGTTATATTGTTTAAAAAATAAATACTCTTTGTAATTGTTGTAGTGTATCAAAGACTTCTTACTTGAGCATGGCTTTGCATCTGAACATGAGGTGATTGTACTTTATTGTATTCAAATGCGGTTTTTTAGTTATACGTAGCTTCATATTTTCTGTCTTACCAGTGTAGTAAATATGTGACAGAAGTATATTGTTTTTATTAATACAAATTGTATAAAAAGATCTATTATAATTGACTATATTATAGCAAATTATGTAACGATACACTTGCATGTAATGTGTCTACAGGTGACAAAATTATGTGCAATTTTCCCTTTTCAGGATTATGTTAATGTTAAAAAGTTGCGGTTAAGAATGTAATCAGATTTATAAAATATATTTGTATTTTAGTAATGGAAGAGGTGTATTTCAATTTACATTAAAAGAAATTATATTTGCAATATGTTTTATTTGAGAAGATTGGGAATCTGAAATCATGAAAATTTGGTAGAGGATACTGATGGAAAACAGTATGTAAAACATTCCATTTCAAAATTTGAGATATGCGTTTGGTGTATGGAAAGCAAATGCGTTTGCATAGACTACATTTACACGGTAATTTAACACTGGTGTTATTTAAACCGTTGTTATTAAAACTCGTGTAAAACGTGCGTTTACACAAGAGATGTACATGCGTTAAAGTGTACGGCGGTGTGAGCTAAAACCTCCTCACAGTGTGACCAACTGCTTCGAGATTTTCCATATGTCACGCTGTCTGTTATAAAATTATAAACATAACCGCCGTAACCTACAAGATTAATACATAACATTTACTTCTCAGGTAACATTTTATCTCGATTTATTAAATGTTCATGTTCAGAACTATCAACCGTCTTTACAATTATGTTGGTAGTACTGTTTCAAAACTGGTGTAAGTCTAAAGTATTTATTTACACGTACATTTTACACCCACTTACTAACGTCACGCCTCTTGGAGAAGTGGTGTAGCGTTAGTAAACCGGTTCTAGCAAAACCGGCGTTGAACCCCATTTACATGACAATTTACACCAGTGTTAACAACAACCGATGTTGTAACACCGGTGTTAGCGGACCGTGTAAATGTCATATACTGACGATTTATTAATTTAAAAACACTTAGGGCAGGGGTGGCGAACCTTTATTCATCTACGTGCCATTTTTTCTAAAGAAATGTTTAATGAGGCCATGACGTGCCATCAAACAATCTTGACTTAGTGATTAATGGGGAAAAAATAAAACTAAATACTATCAACTGAAAACTCTTTATTTGCAACAAAAAATATACATTTTGTACAGCAATAGTGACGTTATGTTTATTTAAATGAAAGAAAAAATTCGTGCAACTGCTGCTGTTGCAAATTAGATGCTAAATAACTTATATTAGCTACTGAAACTAATGACTCACAAGCATAGGTAGATGAAAATATTGTTAAGATAGCAAAAGCCAGCTTCTTCAGACTGCTAAATGTGTCTGGAATTGTATTCCACGTTTCCATAATATTGATATTGGCATTTTTACTTCTATTACCTGATACATATACTTAGTCTTTCTATTTCATTTAATTCCAACTCTTTCCTTGTTTCGAAAAATTTTTGAATCCATATTGAACTAGACTGGAAATCAATCAGCTGCATTTCAATTTCTTCAATTTCCAACCAATCAAATTTGGCCAAGTGAAGTTACATCAGGATACCTATATAATAAATTTCAGTGTTTCCGATAATTCTTTGAACTGAGAAAATCTCGCTGAAAATTCTTTGATTGAAGAATTAATTACCGAATTAAACTCTTCAGTGACTTTTAATTGGTCTGGTGTTTCATGTAAATCCAAATCTCTGGAGATTTTTTTCAAGTTTGGAAAATACTTCTAGTTTTTGGTAACAATATCGTTACTGGAAACTTGCAGTTTAGCTTCGAAAGCATGAATGAGATCTATCATAACAATAATTGTTTTATTTGCGCCTTGAAGCTTCATGTTCAATCCATTGTTAAATATAAATTGCTTCGATTAGGTACCTAAATTCCTTAATTACTGCCGTACCCAAATTATTTTGTGGCGTGCCATCAATGACTTAGGGCATTGTTCTACAAATAATGTGAGGAAGGCATGCATCCTCGAGGGAATTGGCTGCTCCTAGGAGCTTTTCAAACCCATTTTCTGGGGTGGTTCACTTCCTATCTATGATTCGCCCAGGCATATTAAGCAAATTTTAAGACAAGTCTAAAAAATAATGTCCTGATTTTTGGCACAAATGTTCCTTAGTACCCTAGGAGCAACCCCTCAAAAGTCCCTGTCTTTGGGGTATCACTTCATAGATTTTTGGAGCAAGGGCCTAGTACTACTAGGAAACCTAAAACAAATAATATAGTACTGAGTTTTGGTACAAACGTTCCTCAATACCACGGAAGTAACCCTTTCAAAGTTGATGACTCTGTGGTGCTGTCGTACTTTTTCGGAGTAAGATAGGGCCCAGAGCCCAGTAATAGCAGACAAATATTAAGGAAAATTTAAAACAAATAACGTAGTATAACTTTTATTTGTAGAAAACTATAATCTTATTTTTTATCTATAGTTCGCGCTTGGCTTTCGAAGCGTAAAGAACGTCAACGTTTAACGCTGCGGCAGCGATACGAGTGCAAATCGCCTTCGCTGACCGTGAGGTCACCGATACGGCAGGAAAGTTATCATTTTATATTATTCTTATTCTTACTTCTTCGAATATAAATTTAAATTAAATTATAAATTAACCCGTCCACTAAATATCAAATAATGAAGTATGGCCTTTTCTCAGCCTAACTTCTATCCTTATTCAAGTCAAGCTGATTCACATCAGCAATTCCAACAACAGATCTATAATGCATCACAACAGCAGTTCTACCCCACACAACCACATCCTACCCAGTACCCAATTAACCCTTATCCGGTACAAATGCCAAACATGTATCCATTAAATCAACAACAACCTACCAGCTTACTAAATTGCAATGAATCAGGTAGCGAACGGCACACAGTCAACTATAGAAAGAGAAATAGGAGCCCCAAAAACACACTGAACAAACAACCACAAGAAAAAAAATCGCAATATTGACTAGATGATCCAATAAAAACCACTAATAGATATGATCCGATAAATGTCGAAATAGTAGACGAAGCAGATGTTTCACAAGAAGCACCTACCCCGAAACATCCTAAACCTCCACCTATCTACGTATCCGGTTGTAAAAACATAAATCCTCTAACAACACTACTAAATGAAATCGCCAAAGACAATTACACATTTAAAGCACTAGGCAACAAATAAATCAAAATTCAAAGTAAAACAAGTGAGACTTATACAGCTATTATCAAAAATCTCATTAGTAAGAACACAACGTTCCACACATATAAACCAAAACAAGAGGGAACTTTTAAGGTAGTAATAAAAAACATTCATCACTCAACAGATACGGTAGCAATCAAACAGAATCTTGAGGCACTTGGTCACCAAGTAAGTAATATATGGAATATAAAACAACGCACAACTAAAACCCCACTCCCAATGTTCATAATAGAACTCAAACCTAATGATAACAATACAGAAATTTACAAAATCAACTTATTCATGAACACGAGTATAGTCATAGAACCTCCACATGCAAAAAGAACAATTCCGCAATGCATCAAATGCCAAAATTATAGACACACAAAAAACTATTGTAAGCAAATTTTCAGATGTGTGAAATGTAGCTACAGATTCACATTCCACCAAAGAATGCCCAAGAAAAACTAGAGACGAACAGGTTAAATGTGTAAACTGTGGTGGAAATCACCCCGCCAATTATAGAGGATGTGTAAAACACCGGCAACTACAAGAGAAACTATTTCCCAAACTAAGACGCGAAGTCGCAATGTCTAAGCGTACACCTACCCAAACATATCGAGTCCCTGGGGTTACATACGCAGAACAAACAAGACAAAACATGCAACCTCCACAGTTCTCACAAAACCCGACATCCAACATAACTCCACAACCGCACATCGCACATCAAAACCAACAGACAAATGATATGGAAGAACTAAAGTCCATGATGAAAAACCTAATCACGCAAATGGGGACCATTATGAATCTCCTAACAACATTAATAAGCAAAATGGCATAATGGCTCAACTATCAAAGATAGCTATTTGGAATGCCAATGGGTTATGCCAACATTCACAGGAGATCAAACTATTCCTCGAAAATAATCAAATCGATATACTCCTTATCTCTGAAACCCATTTTACCAGCAAAAGTTACATCAAATTTCCAAAATACAATATGTATAATACGAACCATCCTGACGGAACTGCCCATGGAAGAACTGCCGTTATAATAAAATCTAACATAAAACACCATGAATTAGATAAATACCAAAAAAATCATCTGCAGGCCACTACTATCTTAGTCGAAGACAAAACAGTCACACTAAAAATCGCCGCCATTTATAAACCCCCCAAATATTCAGTTAAAAAAGAGGATTTCACCGATTTCTTCCAAAGTTTAGGAAATAGATTCTTTGTAGCAGGCGACTTTAATGCGAAGCATCAAGATTGGTGCTCTGGGATTACAAGAACCGATGGACGTGAATTACTAGCTGCCATACATGCAAATAACCTGCAATATTTATCTTCTGGTGAGCTTACGTACTGGCCTACAGACAGCCGAAAAATCCCGGACTTAATCGACTTTTGCATTATAAAAGGCCTAAACATTGGACAATTTACAATTAAATCCTGCTTAGAACTAGCCGCAGACCATTCCTTTGTTATAGTCACAATGCATACAGATTTAACACACATTCAAGCACGACCCACACTCTACAACTCCCAAGACGGATTGGGACTACTTTAGAAGCAGACTAGCTAATTTAATAAATCTAAAAAAACCTCTAAAAACTAATTACGACATCGAAGAAGCCACACTAGACTTAACCAATATAATCCAACAAGCTGCATGGGAATCCACACCCAACATAAGGAATAACCCTAACACCAACAACTGTCCTTCAACTATAAAAGAAAAAAGACGCCTCCGAAAACGCTGGCAAACTACTCGGTCAGATACAGACAAACGAGCGCTAAATCAGGCTACCAAACAACTTAAGAAAATCTTAATACAATATAAAAATTAAGGCATCAACACCATCTAGCCAACCACACAGCTACTGAAGCCTCTGACTATTTGCTATGGAGAGCGGTTAAAAAAATCAAAAGACCTATAACACATTCAAAATCAAGCCTTCGGAAGTACAGAAAGTAATCACTAAAGAAACTAACCCCAAAAAGACCCCAGGGTTCAACCTCATCACTGGGAAAATTCTCCAATAGCTACCCGAAGTTGCAACTCGAGCTATCACGCAAATATTCAGTGCTATTCTTACAATCAGACACATCCCAAGTACCTGGAAAGTGGCACAGATTACTATGGTGCCAAAACCAGGAAAGCCACCTGCTGATCCATCATCCTATAAACCTATTAGCCTCTTACCAGTCCTCTCTAAAGTTTTCAAAAAGTTGCTATTGAAACGGCTCCAACCAATCCTCAATGAACAACGATCAATTCCCCAGCACCAGTTTGGTTTTCGCCATCAACACGCAACAGTAGAACAAATTCATCGATTAGTACACCAAATTCATAGTAATCTAGACGAACACAGATACTGCTCTGCTGCATTTCTCGATATATCCCCAGCTTTTGATAAAATTTGGCACTTGGGTCTATTGTACAAACTAAAAAAGCACCTGCCATATCATTTCTATGAAATCTTTAAATCCTACCTATCAGATAGGCACTTTTTTGTTAATCACCAAGGTGAAACTACAAGTCTTCAAACCGCCTCATCTGGAGTCCCTCAGGGCAGTGTTTTGGGTCCCATCCTGTACCTGCTGTTCACGGCCGACTACAAGATCAACCTTAACCTTAACTGCCACTTTCGCTGATGATACGGCCGTCCTGGCCTCACATGTAAATCCAGTAACTGCATCACACAACTTGCAACAATCTTTGAACAACATTCAACAGCGGCTGGAAGTATGGAGGATCAAAGCTAACGAAGATAAATCTCAACATATCACTTTTACTATGAAAAGGGAAAACTGTCCTCTGGTATCACTTAATGGAAAACAACTAAAACATGCCGACTCTGCGAAATATTTGGGACTCCACTTAGATCGACGACTAACTTGGAGAACCCATATCTTTAACAAACGCAAACAACTGGGACTCGTTTTCAGAAAGTACTATTGGATGATAGGAAGGATGTCTAAACTATCATTAGAAAATAAATTGTTATTATACAAGGTCGTGTTAAAACCGACATGGACTTATGGTCTTTCTCTATGGGGAACCGCGAGCAACTCCAACCTAGCCATCATTGAAAGGTTTCAAAATAAAGTTTTGTGTACTATAGTTAGTGCTCCGTGGTATGTGCCAAACAAAGTGATCCTAAGTGATATGTGCATTCCCACTGTGGCAGAAGAAATATACAACACTGCTAAAAAATACAAAGATCGACTGTTTGTGCATCCTAACCAATTAAACACTTTAATGGACGATCCCGAAAAACCAAAACACTTGAAGCGATTTAAACCTAATGAACTGTCAACACGTTTTACATTTTAGATCTCTGCTGTAACTTAATTCTAATCATAATTTTTAATTCTAATTTTAAGCTAGTCCTAACAATAAGTTTAACTTTCCTTCTTCTTTTCAACATTCAAATTACTCACTTGTAACTGGTGAAATTCGAAATGGAGCGACTCATTGGAGCTCTACTTCACAAGTCCAGGAGCAACTGACGGCCCCAGGTGCCGTTTGTACCTGCTATTGATACATGTCACACAAAGTACTTGTTTTGTCCATTGTAAATTGGATAGACTGTATACCAATGGATTAAAAAAAAAAAAAAATTTATCTAGATAATTTATTTTATCATTATCTAAAGTAAATATTTGGCTATTATCTAATATTTTATCTGGATAAAATTATATTATTTCCTGCACAACACTGACAGGTAATTGCTTCTTAAGTAGCAAGATTGCCCTCACAGAATAATTATACATGACACCAGCATTTGGGTTATGCTTTTAATAATTGTTCCTAAAAGAATCTTATCGATCAAGGTTTTCAAAATAGGTATTTTTAATTAACTCTTGCCGCCAAGTAAAAAGTAAAACGGCAATAGCGTAGCACAAAAATTTATATATACACCATTATACATTTGAAATTGAACAAAATAACTTGTAAACATTATTGTAACGTTTGCATTAACTGTCAGCGTCTATACGCTTCCTTCTGGCTTTTTTTCGACGTGTATATCTTATTTGTCTCCTCTTTCGAGGCTTTTTTGGGACAGAATTTGCCTGTTTATAGTATGGTTCCTTTTGCTGTGCATCCATCTGCCTCCACACAGCACCGGCTTCTTTTGCTATAATATCTGACTTTCTACTGCAGCTTTTTTGGCGAAACTCTTGTAAAAAGTTTATGAACGGATTGCGTGTGATCGTGAGTGCTTTGACGGTCTTGTTGCTAGTCCTAGTTGTAGGAGCTATACATGATGGAGTATTTTCTCTAGTGTCCTGATTTTGTTGTTCTCTGGAGCTCTGGTTTTGTTGTTCATCATTTCCATCACAACTGCATTCGGACTTACCAGAGGTGCTGCCTGATACACTACCCATTTAAAATGATTTTTCAAAATACACAAAAATTTTGTTCTAGCGACTTTGACGAGACTAATTGTTTTGCTCTGCTTTGGAAACCATGATTGTTTTAATCATTTAATTGATATTGCATGACAGAAGTGTAAATTTTAAAAATTTTAAATGACAAGCAGATTTTTCAATTTTTAAACAAACACACTAGTTAAAATTAGATTTAAACTGTAACCTACTCTACAAATCCAAGAGCATCTGGCAGCTCCAACTGTCACCTGCACTTACCTGTTATATATATCACACAAAATACTTATTGTCCTCTGTAAAAAAGGACAGATTGTATAACAAAGGAGATAAATAAAAAAAAAATTCAAGAAGTATTTATTATGATTCCTTTTGACATCTTTTTTCTACAAATGAAACTCCCTATGATCCTATAAAGCTAAAGCAAGATCCTTTCTGCTAATACAAGGTGTTTAAATAAACAACACAAAAAGGTTTCTCCTGGATAATAAGACATGGTCATTAAAAAAGTCCATAAGGGGCGGCTGTGGAAATTCAAACGTATGAATAATATGTTGGTGGCACTGTAAGTCTATGTCAAATTCGAGGTTATCAGGTTAGGTTTTGCGTCAGTCTGTGTCAAAACTGATGTAAAACCTAACATAGTTAAAATGAAGTTTTTCTTTTTATAGGATTGCTGCAAGACAATTTTTAATATTTGTGATTTCAGTACATGCACAGCTACGGATTTCTAATTCTAATTGTTTTTTAAATAAGGCATGCTAGTGTAAATAAAATTAAAATATAATTTTTATTGTAATAGTAACAAACATGACTTATTCTTCAAAGTTATATTAAATTTTATGTTTGAAGTATACATTTGCCATAATTGTTAAATAAACATTTGGTACGGTAGGTACATTATTTCTAATTAATAATTAATCAATAATGTTTATACCTAACAAAGTATTAAATTCTTGTCATAATCAGAAGTTCTGTTTTGTTGTTTGTTTATGTGATAAAATGAAATCAGCATTAATTCTCTTGCAAAAAGATTGTGAATGGTTAATACTTACAAATAAATATAAAAATTTGATTAACACCCAAACTGCAAACTCAATAAAGAAATACTTTTGGAAATACCCAAATTTGCATTTAAATTTGATCTGACTCCTAACTGAAAGACACGGGTCAAAATCAATTTTGCATGTTCCTGCATACTGGCTAAAAGTTCTGGTAATCTATCTAGAATACTAGCAACAACATCAGGATTGGTATTATTTAAACACATAAGAACTGCTGGTAATGCTTCTCGACTTTCTTTGGGATTAAACCTCAGCAGTCTTATTACCAACAACAATGATAACGATCGAACATTACTACTGGCAGAATCCAGGCAATTGTACAAATGTTGAGCAGCGTGTTGTAACAACTGGGGTTTCTTAGCAGTTTGATGGTCGAGTTCCTGAAGTCCTGGGAGAACATCTTGTGATTGGAGAGCTGCCAATATAGCTGGCCATTGCTGAGGCAAGGGCTCTGGAGTTGGTGGCGTTGCTGTGCCTACAAGAAGTTCGCTGGGAGCATTCTGGTCTTGCATGGGGAGGGACACACTGGAAAGGAGCGGCCTGACACTAGGTTGGGACAGTTGTAATTCGCTAAAAATAATTGTATTTTATAAATTACATACAAAATTAAGTCAGATGTTACTTTAATAATTGTCCGAATTGTTGAAGATACTTTAACGCTGACTTCACGTCCTTGGTCATCCAATTCTGCAAGAAAGTGACAATTCGATTCAATATAAAGGTGAGTTCCTTGGCATGCCCATGGTATTGCAGCAATAAGAAAAACGAATCCAGAATAGAACACAAGGAATCCCTTTGATCAAAAACAATAGGTTTAAGCAGCTCTAATATCCCCAAGACTTGTGAGAAAAGAAGCAGATGTCCTCTACTTTTTAATACGGGAAATTCATATTGCGCTCTTCCTCTGAGACTACCAGCAAGCATTGGCAGCTGTCGCAGCACCAACTCTGGATGAGTGGCGGCTAATTTTCGGGCACACAAGTCTAGGTCTTGGCTTTTACGAGGCCAATCCTTATTACGAGATGTCGATGATAAAGCACTTAGCAATGTATGTGAAATAACATCTACGATGCTAGAAGAGCTTTTAGAATAAACTGTGGTAGCGAATTGATGCTTATTGAAGTTGATGAGATACTTTCCAACCGACGGTAGAGACATGTATAGCATTAGGAGCAACTCTCTGCATTTTCCATCTGATTGAGCTTTTTGCAACAGAGTTTTTACGACTGGCTCTGCAGATGTTCCAATACTCTTCAGTAGTAAAGGCAGACGTGATTCCATTTGCTTCTCCCAACTTTGGTTGTGAATTTGGGCTTCTTCAATTATATAGTTGGCTAGGACTATTAACTACAAAAAATTCAAGTGTTAGTTCAGTATTTTAATAGTGAATCTATACTTCGTTCACATCTTTTTGGCATGAAGGTTGGCCATGACATTTTCCCCAATTTAGCTGTGTAAAATTACTTTATTTGAAATCGGCAGTGAAGTACGCCGAAATCGTCATTAAAATACGAGAAATCGGCAGTGAAGTAATCCATTGTTTTACGACTTTTTTGTAGGTGGCGAGGCGACAGATAAATGTCAATCGACCGAACATAACCTACAAAAGTTGGTTAAAATGTTGTAATTTCACGATTCCTCGATTTCAAATAAAACATAGTGTACACCTCGGCACTGAAGTTCCTTTTTATCCCTCATGTGGTTTATTTGCCTTGGCCCTACGGGCCTCGGCAACTAAATCCACATTCGTGATAAAAAGTTATACTTCAGTGCCTTGGTATACAAACTACTATTATTTGTTCCTCACTTGTAAACATCAATTTATCAAGTCACTGTATTCACCTTGAAAATGTTTCTTAACTGGCTAGCCAGTAATTTTTTTACTGGCTAGCCAGTTATATTTTACAAGCGTGCTCATAGATAAATGATAGCGTGCAGAGCCAGAGTTGTCTTCCTTAGTATGTGTCATATTGATTAATTTAGTTGCTTGTCAGTTTGACATTTTGCGTAAATGATAAATTTCTAGTTATTTACAAGTGAGGAACAAATAAAACATTCAACAATACACACGCCAGGTAACCATTTTTACTGGCTCAAGGATATGACAGGCTCGCCAGTCATCCCAATCCTATCGCCAGTAAAACCTGTTTTACCTGGCTTGTAATGTTATAGTATTTTACATTACAAGCCAGGTAAAACAGTTTTTACTGGCGATAGGATTGGGATGACTGGCGAGCCGTTAGGCAAGCCTGTCATATTCTTGAGCCAGTAAAAATGGTTACCTGGCGTGTATTGTTGAATATTTTATTTGTTCCTCACTTGTAAATAACTAGAAATTTACCGTTTATTCAAAATGTCAAACTGACAAGCAACTAAATTCATCAATGTGACACATACTAAGGAAGACAACTCTGGCTTTGCACGCTATCATTTATCTATGAGCACGCTTGTAAAATATAACTGGCTAGCCAGTAAAGAATTTACTGGCTAGCCAGTTATGAAACATTTTCAAGGTGAAAACAGTGACTTGATAAATTGATGTTTACAAGTGAGGAACAAATAAAATACTATTGTTGTGTTTAAAAGAGGTTTACATTTGAGGTTATGGTTAACAAATGCTTTTAGGTTAGAAAACATGACAAAACATCTTCAAATGCAAAGTTGCCATATTTAAGCAGAATAGAAAATGGAACTTAGTCATTTTTATGTATGTATCCATTTTCTGTAATTATTGTGTAATTAGCAACATTTTTAATTAAGTACGTGGAAGGTCTTGCAATACTTTACATTTTAAACAGTTCTCCACATGTACTATCAACAGTAATGTATTAAGTGCATAGTGACTTGCCGATAATGCTGGTCAGATTGCACGACTACTGGATTGTGCAGCATGAGTGCAATCTGGTCAGCATTATGAAAGCAAGGAACTATGCACGAAATATATTTTGCGTAACTATTGCTTGAATCAATTAAAAAACTAACAAATCATCATTTTAATGAGTAAGGTGGAGTATTAGCGATAAGTTGTTATATAACAATAATTATCGACGCAAGCCATTTTTGATTGGTTGAAAGTTCAAAAAGTGAGTGTGATCATTGGTCAAATGACATCGTTTAACAGATGTATGCAATAGTCAACAGTAATGTATTAAGTGCATAGTGACTTGCCGATAATGCTGGTCAGATTGCACGACTACTGGATTGTGCAGCATGAGTGCAATCTGGTCAGCATTATCAAAGCAAGGAACTATGCACGAAATATATTTTGCGTAACTATTGCTTGAATCAATTAAAAAACTAACAAATCATCATTTTAATGAGTAAGGTGGAGTATTAGCGATAAGTTGTTATATAACAATAATTATCGACGCAAGCCATTTTTGATTGGTTGAAAGTTCAAAAAGTGAGTGTGATCATTGGTCAAATGACATCGTTTAACAGATGTATGCAATAGTCAACAGTAATGTATTAAGTGCATAGTGACTTGCCTATAATGCTGGTCAGATTGCACGACCGCTGGATTGTTTAGAAAATACGCCCGACAGCGAAGCTAGAGGGCGTATTTTTTAAACAATCCAGCGTGAGTGCAATCTGGTCAGCATTATCGAAGCAAGGATCTATGCACGCAATATAAACTCAGGTGCAAAAAAAAAGGTCCACATTGTATTTAATAATTAATTAACCCATTTGGTAGTATATGAGCATATATAACGAGTGCAAACGATGAAGTGCAGCTTTTCTTTGTATTCTACTTCATTTCATCCGCCTACTTTGTTTATTGCTCTCTTTCTATCAAAGCATATCAAAGTGTTTAATTTGCACAAAACTGCTCTAGTTTGTTGTAGTTATTGTTTGTTGTCTTAGTTATTAACTTTTGAGTTAACTATGCCTTTAAACCGTGAAGATTGCGCGAGAGCTGTTTGTAGCTCTTGTAGAAGATGAGCGTAGTAGGCGTTATGTAGCTAGAGTGCTTGGCGTTGGCCATTCAACCATCAACAGGGTTATAAGACATTTTACAGAGACTGGAAGGACGACTCGCAGGCCAGGATCTGGTAGAAAAAGAAAGACAACCGCGATTGATGATCGTTTTATTGTACACTACAAGACCGTCATTCCACTTCGATAGAAACAAAAAATTGACTCCGAGAAGTTCGTGGAATGGACATAAGTAAATGGACGGTTAGCAGAAGTTGGATTGGTTGCTCGCAGACCAGCTCACGGCCCAAAATTATTCCCTCATCACCGAGTAGCCAGATTACAATTTGCTCGTGATCATTCAGATTGGGATTTAAGGCAATGGATTTAAGGCAATGGGGCACTGTTCTGTTTATGGATGAATCCCGATTCAGCCTATATGCACCAGATGGAAGGGAACGAGTATGGCGACGAACGGGTGAGCGATTTGCGGAGTGTACTTTCACCCCAAGGGTTAGTTTTGGAGGAGCATCGGTTATGGTGTGGGCAGGAATTTCGATGGAGGCTCGTACCGAACTTGTCTTTATTGAAAGCGGATCTCTGACGGCAGAACGGTACATATTAGAAGTTTTAGCAGATCATGTGGTTTCATTTGCACCATTTATTGGTAACAACTTCATCCTCATGCAGGATAATGCAAGGCCGCACGTAGCAAGATGTGTTACTGAATACTTGGACGAAGTTGGAATAACTCGTATGAATTGGCCAGCATATTCACCTGATATGAATCCCATAGAACATTTATGGGACATACTGGAAAGACATGTCAAAAGTCGAATAGTGGCACCAACCTCCTTAAACGAGCTCCGTGCAGCACTTTTAGAAGAATGGGAAAATATTCCACAAGAGATAATTCAGCAACTGATTAGTTCAATGGGACGGCGTATACAGACTTTAATAAGAGCTAGAGGAGGCAACTCAAGGTATTGAAAGAACATCAGGGTTAGATTTCGTGATTCATGTTTCATTGATTTTTGTTTTCTTCCGTTGTTTTGTAAGTGTAACCTTTAAATATTGTTATCGTTAATAATGTTAAATAAATAAACAAAAATGTCTCGTATTTCGCTTACCTTGGTTCTCTACATTCTTTTTAATGAATTCAACTAAAACATTGACCTTAGATAGCGCAAAAGTAATGGAATAACAAAAATTGTAGAAAATATTAGGTGGACCGTTTTTTTTGCACCTGCGTTTATTTTGCGTGACTATTGCTTGAATTGATTAAAAAAACTAACAAATCATCATTTTAATGAGTAAGGTGGAGTATTACCGATAAATAGTTATATAATAACTTACCGATAAGTTGTTATGTAACACCTTATCAACGCAAGTCGTTTTTGATTGGTTGAAAGTTAAAAAAGCGAGTTCGAGCTTTAGTTAAATGACATCGTTTGACAGATGTATGCAATAGTCAATGTAAGCAGTCTATCTGGCAACAATATTATGTTCTGTCAAATGACACTAAATTTCTTGGAAGTTATACAGGTTACACAACAAAATAAAAATTACAGTTCTGTTCATGGACAACTTAACAACAAAAATCCAAGGCCAACCTTCATGCCAAAAAGATATGAACGGAATATATAATGATTTTATGATTTGACAATTAAATTGTCTACAAAAACTTATGGACTGGATTACTTGGTATTCATAAAAATTTGAAAATGAAGAATCTTTTTAAGTGTTGCGATGTCTACATTACATCTGTTAGTTAGAAGTAAATAAAAAAAAACTTTTACAAATTTGAATCTTCAATTTCCTTTGTTTTCTTCTTCTTCTTCTTCTTTTTCTTATCCCCTTGTACATTTATGGCGTTGGGTATTGTGATCCAATCCAACTCGTCCACTTCTAGAGATCAACTGCTATTTTCCGGACTTCTTCAGGTGTCGTACCGTGTTTCTTTGATATTTCTTCTATAACATTTATCAGATTTTTCCTTAGACATCCTGGCTTGTAGATAGTGTTTTGTTTTTTGTTGGGGTCCATTCTGGTTACATGCCCATACCATGTTAGCGGTTTTTTCTCCACCTTCGCTCCCATTATTTTTAGCTGTCGTTCTTTGCAGATTATT
This sequence comes from Agriotes lineatus, assembly GCA_940337035.1. NCBI lineage: Eukaryota > Metazoa > Arthropoda > Insecta > Coleoptera > Elateridae > Agriotes > Agriotes lineatus. The sequence goes on along the minus strand of OW679196.1, from coordinate 87,341,396 downwards.
TCATTTTTCCAACTATCCAGTTTCGTTACGTCTCGTATTTTTCTTAAGGATTTCATTTCGATCGTCATTAACTTTCTCTTGTGTTCTTAAAGTGGTTAGAACAGTGATGTCAAAGTATCCGTTACTTTGTATTCGTTACCGAGCACTCGTTTATCCTAAAGCCATCGCGCGTCGCAATCAGTTTTGATACAGTACCTGCAAGTTGAGCGAGAATATCCGTTGGTTTCAGATGGAGTGGCGAGTACTTCCCGCACATGGAGCTGCAAAAGCTGATGTAAACAAACAAAAGTAAATGCTTACTTCTTTATTTCTCAGAATTGAGCATTGCGCTGAGGGGTTATGCACACGTAACATCAGGAGTTGCATTTGTTACCCATTTAATATATGAAAAAGGTGTTAAAACAACCTGATTAAGAGGCCTGCTTTTATTTTGTTTTCAAAGTAACCTTATGGAAAAACAGGTGATAGTAACCTACCTAATCACGTTTTTTTAACATCAGTTAATAATAGTTTCTTCGGGAAATTACCTTTTTATTTCAAGGTATTAAAAAGCTTCATAAAACTACTATGAAAGAAAACATCCCCGAAGCCTTGTTTATATATTAACACATATTAAGCATTTCTTTGGGAAGTTACCTATTTCATTTTAGAGCATTAAAATCATAGCTAATACATTTTTCGAAGAATTATAAATGTAAGTAAACATTCGTGAAGCCTCGTTTATGTGCACATTAAGCAATTCTTCGGGAAATTACCTATTTCATTTTAGAGCATTAAAAAAGTCCTAGCTAAGAATAAGAACGCCAATCGCTGTTCGAATGTGCGTAAAAATATGTTTTTAAAATCCCTACTTTTTCAGAGAGCATTCTAATTTTCAACACAATCTCAAACTTAGCTTCGCATCGTAAGATGGTGATAAAATGAAAAGCAAGGTTAAACCAAATACTGTAGAATGAACAGTTACTTGTTCACTGAACGACTATAGTAACTGTTTTAAAAATGTAACGAATACTTTTGCAAGTTGATATCCGTTACTTTGGATCTTGTTGGGTAACGAGTACTCGTGTACCGAATAGTTACTTTTTTGATATCACTAGTAGGTCTTCTGTGTATAATAATGTTAGGCTTCCTACTATATTTATTGTTTTGTTTCCTATATACAGGGTGTTTCACGACTCGACCGGCAAACTTATACCATAAATTCCAGGGGTCATTACAATCAAAAAATATTATATAACCTATAGATGAATTCCTTTGTTTCAGAGATATCAAAGAAATAAAAAAAAATGATAAAGGAAAATTTATTCATCAATGGATAGCTAATTAACACAAAATTACAGCAACTGTTCAAAATGAGAACCGCCATTTTCTAAACATACAGCTATCCTTCGAGTCATAGAATGTTGCCAGTTAATTACTACCAATTCATTCTTTAGAGAATTAGTAGCTTCAACTATACGGTCAGTCAACTCTTCGCGTGTATCTGGTTTACCATTGCTATACACACGAGATTTGAGGCAACCCCACAGAAAAAAATCTAAAGGCGACAAGTTAGGTGACCGAGCTGGCCAATGTACAGGGCCACCTCGTCCTATCCATCTTTCCTAAAAATTTTCATTAAAAAACACCGTCACTTGTCTCCCAAAATGTGGTGGTGCCCCATTTTGCTGGAACCACATGCCACGACGAGTTTCCAGAGGAATATGTTCCATGTAATTCGGCAATTCTTCTTCCAAAAAGTGAAGGTAAGTTTCTGCACTAAGAGGTCCTTCAATAAAATGAGGCCCAATAAGATGATTATTTAACAAGCCGCACCACACGTTGACGGAAAAACAATGTTGATGGTTAACCACGATTGTTTCGTGTGGGTTTTGATCCGCCCAGATGTGAGAATTACGTGTGCTGTTAATACCATTCCTTGTAAATTGGGCCTCATCCGTAAAAAGTATTTGTGGAATAACCTCCAAACTATTTTGTAACCACTGGCAATACCGTACTCAATTTTTTAAATCGTCAGGAAGTAAAAGCTGGACTTTTTGTAAATGATAGGGATAAAGCCCATCATGGTGCAGAATTCTCCATACGTTGGTTTGAGGAATTCCCGTTGTATGAGATATTCTACGAATACTAGTAGAAGGACTTCGTTCAACTGCATTTAAAACTACTTCAGCATGCTCATCTCTATCTCTTTCTACACGACGACGTGGGAAAAATCCTGTCTCTCTCAAGCAACGAAAAACGTTTGAAAATGTTGTGTGGTGATGAACAATGCGATCTGGATATCGCCTGAGGTACTCCGCAGCTGCAGCACGTCCACTTCCATTGCAAAAACCATATCGGCATATTCTGCATTAGTAAAATGCGGCATAATGGCTTAAATTAATAAGACAGCACAAAAATCATTCAGCATTAATTACGACAGTAAACACGTCATTAAACTGTGTTTTGTCAAACAAATTCGTCAAGGCTAACTTGTAATGACCCCCGGAATATATGGTATAAGTTTGTCGGTCGAGTCGAGTGTTCCACGACTTTTTAATTTCTTTGATATCTCCGAAACAGAGAGGAATTCTTCTATAGGTCATATAACATTTTTTGATCGTAATGACCCCTGGAATATATGGTATAAGTTTGTCGGTCGAGTTGTGGAACACCCTGTATATATTGTCGGTTTACAGAGTCTGTCGGCGCTTTCCAGACTTCTTTTCCACTGTATCCGGTCTAGGCATTGTTCTTCATTTAGATTTCTTTCGCTCATTGCTTTCCAGATTCTTTCTCCCCAAGTTCTTCTGGGTCTTTCTTTCTTTCTTCTCTCCGATGGTATCCATTCCATGGCAGCCTTTGGTAGTCTTCCCTCTACCATTCTCCTCACATGTCCCTACCAAGTGAGTTGTTTCTTATTTATATTGTCGATTATAGTCTCTTGTACTGCCATCTTTTCTCTAATTCTTTCGTTTGTCACTCTTTCTCTTCTTGATACTCGACATGATCTCTGTAGGGCGTCCATCTCAATCGCTGTAATTCTTCTTTTATCATCTTCCGTCATCCTACACAGTTCAGCTCCATACAGTGTTATACTTTTTATTATTACGTTGTAAATAGTTAGTTTCCGTTTCTTAGTAATTTCCTTATGCCACCAAATCCCATTTAATCTTTTTATCGCTCTTCGATTTTGTTTTATTCGTTGTCTTATTTCTATCGAATCTTTTCTTTCCTTGTCTATTTGTACTCCTAAGTATTTGTATTTGTCACAACTCCCCACATTTTCATTGTTCTCTAGTTCTAAGTCTGTTGCTTTTCCCCCATACAAAGATATTCGGTTTTGGCTATGTTTATAGATAAACCCCGTTTCTCATATTCTTCCTTAATCTTTCTTGTCATATATTCCAGGTTCTCTTTATCTTGGGCAATGAGGACCTGATCGTCTGCAAACTGCAAGGTATATAGTTTGATGTCATTTAGTTCCAATCCCATGCCGCTACATTTCTTCTTCCATATCTTTAGTGCATGCTCTACATATATTTTAAATATTGTTGGGGAGATGCAAAATCCTTGTTTTAGTTCTTTCGTAACTGTGAAGCCTTGTGATACTTGCTGTCCTATTTTAATCTTCACTGTTGATTCCTTATAATATTTCTTGTAGTGCTTTTGTTATAGTGTGATTTAACCTTGTTTCTTGCAACAATTCCCACATCTTTCCAATTGGTATGTTGTCACAAGCCTTTGTGAGGTCAATAAAGAGCAGATGTAATTCTCTTCCAGTTGCTACCTTTTTTTCTATAATTTGTTTTAGGCAGAATATGTTGTTCATACATGATCTGCAGGCACGGAATCCGCTTTGTTTCTCAGCTTCTCTTTCCTTGTATTCCTCTTCTATAATATCCCGTAAAATTATTCCATAAAGTCAACTAAACGTAGATGTTACCGTTATTCCTCAGTAGTTTTCACATTTCTGTTGATTTCTTTTTTTATATGGATGACATAAACCCTATTTTCCATTCTTCTGTAACCACTTCTCCATTTAAACATCTATTAAATAGTTTTGTAAGCATTCTTGCCATTTTATCTGTTCCATTTTTTACAACTCTGCCACAATTCCTCCCGGCCCGCTTGCTTTTCAATTTTTTAATTTCTTTATTGCTTGTATTACTATCTCTACTTCTACTTTTATGGGCTCTCCTTCTATATGTATGTATTCATGTGTATAGTTCTCCTGGTTTCTTTTAATTTGCATGACTTTTGTTTTATTCTTGTTTATTTTCATTTCCATTGTTCATATATCTATTTGTTTCTGCATTTTCGTAGCTTTGTCTGCAATTAGGACGATATGGTCTGCGTATAGCAAAATGTCTATTTTTGCAGGACTTAGTTTTTTGCATCCTATAATTGTTTGGGTCTTTTCCATACCTACCATTCTTCATGACTCTGTCCACATGTATAATAACGAGTAGGAGGCTTAAGAGTCTCCCTGTTTCAGCCGGATTTCTATTTTAAATAGTTTTGATTTTACCCCATCTATCTGTACTATTCCCGACACGTTCTTATCTATACTCTTTATAGCATGTAGGTATTAACTTTGTTATTGTTTTAGGCAGTTTCATATTTCGTTCTTGCTGAATGTGTCAAATGTGCTTTAAGGTCTATGAACATCAAAAATAGAGCTGATTTTGATTTTTTTGTGTCTTCTATTAGCTTCCTTATTACGCTTATGTGGTCTGTTGTTTATCTTGCTGCCTTGAAACATCCCTGTTCGTCTTCCATCTTGTTCCGTATTTCTTTTAGTAATATTTTGCTATAGAATTTTAGAGCTACAGGTGCTAAATATTTGTTTTCATTGCCCTTATTGTGTACTAGTGAGTCACCCGAACTACGTTTCGGTTCGCAAAATTAAGAGAGATTCAACAATATAAATTAAAAAAAAAAAGGATGCATCGGCGGGATCGAACCCGGGGCCACCCACGTGATAGGCCAGCACCCTACCGCAGGACCACCTCTCTTGTTTGAATAATGCGCGCACCCGAGCTAATAGTGCACGGCGTAAGGCGCCCCGCCTTGCTGCCTAGAGGTGTTAATTAAATTACAACTTTTTCGCACTTTTTTTGAAAATAAAAACCGGCCTACGATCTAAATCTAAAAATTAGCAAACTTTTAAGCCATCGTACAACTTAATCGGTCCAGTATCTTCGGAGGAGATAGCGAACAAACATAGACGCAAACATACAAAGAGAGCACCGATTTTATGTTATAGATTGGGATTATTGTATTTCTCTCCCAGTCGTCCGGGATTCGGTTCTCTACCCATGCCTTGCTGGTTATTTGTGGCAGCCACTTCTTTAGTTTTTCATCTCCCATTTTTAACATTTCAGTTGCTATTTCGTTAGGGCCGCTTGTTTCGCTTACTCCAATTTCCTTTATCGCTTCTGCTACTTCTTGATATGTCATTTCTTCATGCTGATCTTGATCTTCATCCATATTTTTTTTTTGTTTGTTTTATGTGTGCCTTTTCCTCCAGGCTTCTGCATTTTCTTGATGTTCAAGCTTAGGTGCTCCAGAATTTCCTACTATTCTTCTTATGTTCTCTTCTATTTCTTTTCCAAGTTTCTTCATATCTTTTTATTTTCTTTAGTGCTTCTTTTTATATATTTTTCTTTATCTTCTTTTTTATTTCTTTGTAAGTATTTTTTCCATGCTTGCATTTTGTTATTTTATTTTTTACTTTTCATGTTTGCTTGCATTGACAGATGAGCGATATCGTGATTTTTCAATCACACTGTGAATTATTACTGCGATTTTTTTATTACACACTACACAACATAACCTTGTTTAAACCTGGCACCATAAGAAGGTCGTGATCACGTCACAGTTTTTTAGCAACTTTAATAACAGTTCTTATTTGTGATTTTTTAATATTAGTGTATCATATTTAATGTATTTTCTTTTAGTTAGTCTTCTTTTATGTATATGCTTGTATTTTATAGTTGTTCTTGTTGGTTACTATATTTAGTTTACATCTGTATGTGGTCAAACCCATCAGTATTTGTCTTTTATTGTTCCATTTGTTTAATTTTTTAATTAAATCTATATCTTCTTCTTTGATGTTCAGCTCCATTATGTCCTTTAGTAAGTACACAATTGTTGTTTCCACTCCTTTTCAAAATTCAAAAACAAATCAATATTGAAATAGATACTAATCACAATTTGTGTAACATAAAACTACTTTCTCTTTTTTTACAAGTAAGTATAAGTAATTTGTTGTTGATATCCCACTTTTATTTCTAATCTATACAAAGTACACTAAGCAAATGGTATATAAAAATGGTATGTAGAAGAGTGCTCAGTAGCAAGCTCCTGTAACAATAGGATTTTATCCGTTATGTGAATTAGGGAAAATAGAACTTATATACACAGCCTTAAAACTAACTTAAATAATAATAACATTAAAATCTGGTAGTCAGATCATTGGGCAGGTGTCTTTGTAACCTATTGATTATGGGCTGGTTTTGAAGATTCGTTGCTAAAACGTTAGGATGGACATTAAGCCGAGCACTATACTGTACACTGAAGCTTCTGATTTCTTCTTTGACCGTTGAGCTTTATAGGTCCTTACGAATAACTGTATTGGGCACGAATCAAGGTACGTTCACTATCATGTGCAGCACTTTTGCTTGAAATCGCTCGCGGATTTCGATATTGGAGGTAGATGCTGTACCCCAGAGTTGGATGCCGTAGTACCAGATTGGTTTGATTATCACTTTATATATTAGGAGTTTATTTTCGGTTGTGACATTGGAGTTGCGACCTAACAGCCAGTACATTTTGGAGAAGATCAATCCTAACTGTTTATAATTAGTAAATATGTGATTTCGCCTGGTTAATCTCTTGTCGAGATGTAGTCCAAGATATTTAACTTCTTCCTGTTGGAGTAGCTGTTGATTATTTATATGAACTGCAGAGCAGATACCTCTTCTTATGGTAAATGTCACATCGGTACACTTGGTTTCATTTTTTTTTTTTGCTAAGCTTGGATCCATGTAAAATTGGTTTGCAGCAGTTGTGTAGCAATTACTGGAGCACTATCAGAGGCTAAGAGTGCAGTGTTATCTGCAAAGGTTGCCGCTACAACATTTGGTGTAATAAGATCTGTAGTGTATAATATATATAATAGTGGTCCGAGCACGCTGCCTTGAGGTACACCAGCATTAAAGGGTAGAGTCCTAAATATGCAATTTTGAGCTTGACAAGGAAGTGTCTGCTATGAAGGTAGGATTTAAGGATGATAATAGTAATTTAGGGGGAAAAGGGTACACAACCTAAATAACACACCAACATGCCAGACTTTGTCAAATGCCTGCGATATGTCTAAAAATGCTGCAGAGCAATATTGCTTGTTTTTGCAGCTTTCGTTAATCTTTCGAACGACACGATGTATTTTGTTCGGTTGTAGCCAAATTGGTGAGCATGAATTGATTCATTGGTTTCAATAATCGACCGAAGTCTCTTTAGTAGCAAGTTTTCGAACACCTTGGACCTTGACAGTAGGTGATTGGTTGATACGATTTTAGGTCATTTGATGGTTTTCCTGGTTTTAAATTTACAATAATTTGAGTTACTTTCCACTAGGCCTTTCTTCTTCAGGATCCATCTCCGCATTGAGGGTTGGCAATCATCATTTTGATTTTTGAGGCTTCTGCTCTAAACAGTTCGCTACAGGTACATCCAAACTACTCTCTGAGGTTTCGCAACCTTATATCTTTCCCTGTATTATTAATTGCTGCATGGCGTATTTTTCTCCTCTTGTGATATACTCCAGATATTCTAATGTTTGCTTCTTGATGATGTCTGCTAGTTCTTTGTCCTTTTCCATTCATCTTAGGACCTCTATGTTTGCTATGATCCATTCACGAGATCCTGAGAATTCTCCTATACACCCACATTTCCAAAGCTTCAATTTCCCTTAGACTTGTTGAGTTTAAAGTCCATGTTTCTACTCCGTATAGGAGGGTAGTAAAGACGCAACATTTTGCTAATCGAGTTTGTAGCTTTGAGCTCAAGTTTTTGTTGCAGAGGACATTTTAACAAAGTTTTCTAGGGCTTTTTCTATTCTTATTTTGATTTCGTGTGTATAGTCGTTTGTCTGGTTTACCGCCGTACCAAGATATATGTATTTATCGACTTGTTCTATGTTCTTTCTGTTAATATTAATGCTTTCATTCCTTCTGTGAGATTTTGATATCATAAATTTGGTCTTTCTCGTATTAACTGTTAGCCCATATTCTTCATTATATGTATGTGGTTATTTGGTCCATTAGCCTTTGTAAATCCTCGATATTATCTGCCAATATAACTGTATCATTGGTAGATCTGATGCTATTAATTGGTATTCCGTTGACTTTTATTCCACGTTTTTCTTCTTCTACAGAATTTTTAAGAATTTCTTCCGAGTACGCATTAAAAAGAGTTGGCGACAACATACATCCTTGTCTTACTCCTTTTCTTATTATTATTTCTTCTGATGTTTGATTGTCGATGCGTATTGTAGCTGTTTTTGATAGTATCTGTAGGTCTTTGTAGTCTTAAGTGTTTCTGTTTGAGGACATTGATGAGTTGATCGTGGCGAACGTTATCGAATGCCTTGTTATAGTCGATGAAGCATACGTATAAGTCTTGATTGACACCCAAGCATCTCTGTATCAGTACATTAAATGAGAAGAGGGCTTCTCGTGTTCCCAGTCCTTTACGAAATCCACATTGAGCGTCGCTAATGTCCATATCTAATTTCTGATATATTCGGTTATGGATAACTTTGAGGAGTAGTTTAAGAGTATGAGGCATTAAACTGATGGTACGATGGTCACTACATTCGTTTGCGTTTATTTTCTTAGGTAGGCAGATAAAAGTAGACACCAGCCATTCTTGAGGTATATTGCCCGATGTGTATATTTTATTGAATAGGTGGGCCAATATGTCCAAATGTCACTTGATAGTTCGTCCGGTCCAGAACTTTGTCCATCTTTCATGTTCTTAAGTGCATGTATTATTTTTTATTTTTTGATGTCTGGGCCAATTTCATCTTGATTTATAGGTATTTCCCCTGGACCAGTCCTATCTTCTGCGAATAAGTCTTCAATATATTCGCTCTATTGTTGAAGTTTGCCTTCTGTATTTATTAAGGTTTTTCCATTTTTGTCTAGGAGAGTATTTGTCTGACTTTTCCTTTGTAAACCTGCTAGTTCCTTCACTTTTTTGTGTAGGTGGAATAAATCGTATTTCTTCTCAATCTCCTCAATTTCTTGACACTGCCATTGGTCTTAATAATATTTTTCTTTTGTTTGTCTTATCTTCTTTCTGATGTCTTTTTCTATTTCTTTATATCTGTTCTTGTCTTTGTTTTTGTATAACCTTCTTTGGTTCATCATTTTTAAGATCTCATCAGTCATCCATTTCTGCTTTGGTTTTGTACGTTTATTTAGTAATTCTTCTTTGCAGGGATTAAGTGTAGCATCCCTAAATGCTTTCCACGAAATTTCTTTTGGACTGTTTCTCTCTTATTTGATGTTTGTAGTGTTCTTGTGTCTAGTCTAGGGTGGTTATTTTTTGTTTTTTTTTTCAATTTAACTTTAAGATGGGCAATTAAGGGGTTGTGGTCTGATGATACATCAGCCCCTGGATAGGCTTCTACTGATTCAATCGAATTTCTGTATCTTTCATTAACTATGATGTAATCTATTTGATTTCGGACTATCTGGCTTGGCTTGTCTGCAGGTGATCGCCACGTAAACAGCCTTCTTTCTGGTAATTTAAACCAGGTATTACTTACTACCACTTGTTTTTCTTGGCAAAATTCTACTAGCCGGTCTCCTTTCTCATTACGCTGTCCCAGTCTGTAATCTCTTATAACCTTGTCAACCCTTCCTTTGCCAATCTTGGAAATTTTAACGCCATGTCTATGTTGGTCGTTATTTCCTCCGGAGTAGTAAATTATTCCATTGTCTACTGCACATTGTCCAGAATTTGACCATCTAAATTCACTTATTCCTAAGATATTAACCACTGGGCCCGGACGTACCCAATATCCACAATAGCATTAAAGATATTTTGTTCCAATGGAGGGCAGTTCCTTGAGAACTTTTCCTGTAAGTAAGTCATATCCCGGTGCTTTCTTCGTGAGTAGGGTTGCAATAGCATAACATACAACATACAACCTCGGTTGCTTTAAAGCCTTGGACTGGACTGGACTGTTTCAAGTTGGAAAGGGGTTTCTAGGAGTTGAACTAACTCGTTTTCATCTTCAGGCTGATTTTCAGAGGGAAAACCTGTATTAGGTGTTCTGCAAAGGCGCAATTGTTTCTTGTTTACTTCTTGCCCAGGTACCTTGACTCCTTCTAATGGATGGAGAAGCTTTTGATACAGGACAACTATAAGATTAGAACGTTTGCGTTTGTTCTGGCGTTGCATCCCAATTCGTCCATTGTATTATGTCGTTGAAGAATTTAACTGCTGATGCAAGATCTTCAGTTTTAAGGGGGACACTCGAGGTCAGTTTGTCGTTAACTAGTCGTCTAAATTCATCTCAGTCTGTATGCTTATTGCTTAACTTGGTTGTTTTTGAACACTTATCGCTTCTGTTGATAGTTTGACAATAGCTGGAGAATGATCTGAAGACAAATTAAAACGGAAGGTGGCAACAGCAAAGTCTTGTTCCGGTCAGTTAACCAGTAGGCGGGTTCACCAGTGGATAGGTGTTTTGTTATTTCTTACAACTGTTTTAAGTAACTCACACACTTTGGGTGTTATGAGTCTGGATCCCCAGATAGTGTACTTAGCATTGTAGTCCCCTCCAACAAGAAATTGTTATCCCAGTGTGTTGCAGTAATCTCCGTAATGGTCTTGTTTGACTGTGTGTCTGAGAGAAAAGTAGACAGCCAAAATAATTGAAAGATCAGTGAGATTTTCTATGGCCGCATTGGTGGCTTGCAAGAAGTTTATATAATAGCTATTTATTTGATGATGTTTAATTAAGTGTTTAATGATAATAGCGGAACCACCTCTGGCAGTGCCATCTGGATGATTTGTAAAGTAAATTAAATAGTTGGAAATTTTTAGACAGCTTTTCGCTGTAAAGTGAGTTTCAGAAATTAGCATAAAGTGATTATGATGTAAAATAAATGCTTTTAATTCATCTACATGTTGTAACAAACCGATTTGCAATAGATTATCTATGGAGTTTAGCAATCATGGTTGTGAGCAGGTTTAACATAGTGCCTATTTGATCGAATACGTTTTCCATCATATTTTTTAGCTCTTGCATATCGCTGGATTGTTGGTGAGGTTGTGGGGTTTGCATATGCAGTATATTAGTGGGAGTGTAATTTTGTTATTTTTGTCTTTGGGCTACTGACAAGTAGGTTATTCCTGGTTGAACTTGTTGGTACTGTTTGATTTGTTGGGGTGGAGTGTATTGTTTCGGACAAAGTGTTGGAAATTGTGTTTTCTGCAACTCTTTGTAGATAGTACAACCCTTATAATTCGCGGGGTGATTTCCTCTACATAAAACACAGCGAACATTGTTAGATCTTGTTTTTCTGGAGCACTTGGTGCATCTTGGTTTTTGGTAACAGAAATTATTAGTGTGTCCGTATCTTTGGCACCATGCATATTGTACAATTTCTCTTTCGTACTTCGGGGGTTCGAATTTTACTGTAGTAGATACTCCATATTATAAATGCCTTTATTGTTAGGTGCTAGTTTTAGTTCAACAAAGAACATAGGGAGAGGCAATTTTGTTCTGTATTGCTTGATATTACAAATGTTTGACTGTGTGGCCTAGTGTCTCTATTTCTGTTTTATTGTCTTTACAATTGATAACTTTATAACTTCTTTCCTCTTTCAATTTGAATGTGTGAAATTCAGTTTGCTCTTCATTCAGCGCTTTTATGATTATGCCATAAATCTCGGCTGTTTTGGGTTCATATTGCTGTTTGGCTTTCTCGTCGAGTAAATGTACAAGAGGTGTAATATTTTTAGCCCCAGTTACAAATATTGGAGGAGGTTTTGGAGTTTGTTTTTCTAGGTTAGTGTCTTGTTGCTCGTTAGAGCATTTTCTAGGGCTGAAAAGCGATTAGAAGAGGACGATGCATCAAGCCAGTATTTACTTGTTATGTTTGGCGGTCATATCAACATCGCTTTGAGATGTTCTATCTCTTTTATGTCGGACTGTGATCCACTTGTTAGTGTCTGTTTGAGAGGGAAGCATAATGAATTGGGTAAAGTGCGTTTGTTGGCAGGGTTGGGGGTAGAGCATTGATAGTGGTTGTGTAAGGTAATGACCTGACATTTGAAGAAACCGAGTATTGTACATTTGAGTTTGGTCTGTTGTCATCATCGGCGTTAATAGAACCATTTTGGGCAGTGTTTGTGGGGGTTGCATTACTCCACGAGACTGGGAGAAGGTGTAACGGTTCTCTCGTATGAGTTTTAATTGCAGTATGGACTATAAGCAGTGTAACGATTTGAATTGCATAAATTGAAATGAAATCGAGTTCACTGGCGTTACCGCGATGTCACTAGATATTTCACGGCAGGGTTCAAATGAGATATTGAGTAATAAATATAAGTTTCTATAAGATTACAAAAAATAATTTTCGAATTTTTATGAATATGTTGTAATCCATAAGCTTTTCTCCAGCGGAACATTAGTCACACAATTACCTATTGGGTTCAGAAAATTAAAAACTGTTACCAATATTTATATTTAAACAGCTGAAATATAGTAATATAAAATTACCTGCTCAGTGTTAAGATGTAATACATCTTCCGAATGGTAATGTTTAGGTACGGCTTTGTCTCGTCCTTGCCACAATTTAGGGCTTTGAGTTAAAGCAGTCAAGAAGTCCAATGTAGAGACAGGGCAATATCCAGTATTAGCGCCATTTAGCAAATGTGTTACAATGCTATAAAGTGTTGACCAACTCCCTCTTTGTAACAGGAGAGAAATAAGTAAAGGTCTAAATGGCAGGCTTTGCTTGGAGAATAAAAGACTCATCTACAAGTAACGTAGAATGGTTAATAATCAAGAGGAAAAACTATAATAATCTTACCTGTACATGTTTACCACTTGAACTCAAAATTTCCAATTCAACAGAACATAGCCAATCAACGATTAATCCAGTTTTCTCAACCTTTAAATCGTCCTCCATCAATAATCTTCCGAGTTTTTCGCCTAAATCTTGTGTGTTTTCTGATGCCAGATTTAACTGTTGATTCGTCATCACAGATGCATTCTCAATTAACGTTACAGGGTCACTGGAGTCTTTCAAACTTTTTTTAACTGGTATGCTTGTGGACATATTTTCCATAGAATTTTCTTTTATAAACTGTTTAAGAATGATTGCGATAGGACTTTTTGATTCAGTCATATTGACTAAAAATGTCTTAGCTGCAGCAAGTGACATTTCATTATAATCTTTTTTTGTGAAGAGTACTCTGCAGAGTACTACTGCAAATTGTGGCGATTGTGTTAAACAAAGTATTAACTCTGGAGTAGCCGTCTTTAAACAATGGAAAACTATGTTTTTAGCTTTTACATTGGTTGAGATTGTCTGAAAATAATATTAATTTGTTAAACAGTTGAAATTGTAAATGTATGTAATTTAAGACACAGTTGTTAGTTTCCGTAAAGTGATTAGGCTGTTAAATGCGTTTTATGGTGGAAAACTAATGTTTTCGACTATTACGAATAAAAAACACTTACCTTTATCAAGTAATGAAATTCTTTGTTTCTATCTCCAGTAAAATTTACATTAAAGACATTAACCAAAACAGCAGCAATATTACCGAAATGCACATCTCTTCCAGATTCGATACTACTTTGGTCCAACACGGGTAACACTTTTTTAGTTTCTAAAAGCTTCATCTCTTCATCATCCTGCAAGTTGGGCGCTTGCAATTCTAAAGCTCTAACAAATGTCTCTCCCCCTGTTGCTCCTCTCCGGTTCTGTACTTCGACCAATTGTATCATGTAATTCTTGTCCAACACCGAATCCACCACAAGCTTAGGATCCAACACCGTGACCTTATCAAGAGCTTGCAACAATTTACTAATGGAAACAACTGGGATTCCAAAAGACTGAATGAAGAGTACCAGTTGCGGGGCTTCCAATTTCTCAACAGCTGCATCCACAAGTCTAGGAACATTGGACCTGATCATGCGCAACTTTAACCAGTCTGGAACTAACAAAGCTTCCTCCGAAGTGTCTACAAGGTATGCTTTTGGGTGTTCTTCGTTTGCCGGGAACCATGTGTTCATCAGAGCCTCAAAATATTCAAAATTTTCCAGCGGACCGTATGTAAGTAGAATAATTGAGGCATGAACGATTAAAATTTGTAACGTGCATTGCTCTCCGTTTGCCCAAGTAACGACAACCTGATCTTGGCTTTCACACCAATGGAAAGTTTCATCAGTGGGCTGTCTGGCTCGTTGCAAATACAAACAGAAGACAGTTATCAAGGCTGTTAGTGTTTGCATGTCTTCGCCAGGTAAAATGTGACTCGTAATGCAGCTTCTTTCTACAATTATAGAAGCCAAATCTAAGACAAGTTCCAACAAATCCGGAATTGTCTCATCTAAGTCTTGAGTAGACAAAAATCGTACATAGTTGGAAACATGAGTAGGATTGGTTTCAACAAATAAAGCTTGTCTGAGAAATTGAACCAAAAGAGGTCGCACCGCACTCAAATGGGGAAAGAGTGGTATAAACTGAGTCAACCATTGAGTGCCAACGTTAACATTACTTATTTCTATATCTTCATTAGGATTTAATACAAGCGTTAGCCCTTTAATGGCTTGAATTCTACTCGCAGCATGTATGGAAGTTAAGCGTCTTAACAGGTACTCCAGAACTTCACAAGCATTCTGAGGATCGCTCCCATTGACTACTGTCCTCAAATGTGTTAGAAGCTGTCCATGTTTGGTCAACTTCTCAGTCGGTATTGTAGAAAGTAGATACTCACACAAACACTGAACAGGTAAATGAGCAAAGGCTCCTTCCGAACTGTGGACCAGCTCAGCTAACCACGGCATATGAGCAGTTCCTCCCTGTCTCGACATAATGTCGAGTAGAAAATCTGGATTTCGGGACCGGCAGAGTAAATGGCCCAAGCGGTGTGTTGTGTTTAAAACTCGCAACTGGTCCAAAATTGCTGGTGGAGGTTTGCGAGCATCTCCCTGTGGCTTCAATTCCATTAACTGTGAGAGAAGAAGGCTGTTTTGTTCAGTAATTTCGACTTTCGTGCTTGCAGCCGCAAGATGAGACTCAAATTCCAAGATTTTTTGTCTTTCCAAAGCGTTGATCTGCAGTTCTTTTGACGAATAATCATCTAGACTTTCTCCTGCAGCAGTCATTGTTGGTGGAGGAAATGAAAAATGACTGAAACAAAGAAATGGTTATTTTTCTAAAATTTATAGAAATCTCAAGAGTGCAAAGTGCGGTTTTATGAGCTTGATTTAATATTGTTTGTTTGTTATGAACAAGATCTAGGCATGCGGAATACCAGGTACCTTAGGCACGGCCGCTGTGATCATATAGTTAAAGTCCTACTAGAATTTTACCTTGAAGGGCTGACTATAATCAGGTACGATGGCGTTTTTCTGTTTGTTATTCTCCTATTAATTGCATTTCTTTAGCTCTTAACCGACAGTTTCACTCGATGGTTTTAAAATCAGCTCCTATCCGATAATTTTGGACCTGGAGGCTAGTGTCCTGTTCCATTAAAGAACATTATCTGCCTTCAGCGTCAATGCTGCCAGGAGCAAAACGTTCGACCTTTTTTGGCAGCTTCCCCTGGCAAGCCGTTGCATCACGTTAGGCGTTGATTCAGCTGAATAACCTGCAGTAGCGATGCTTTGACAGCGCGGTCTCTAGGAACTATTGGGCTCCGAAGGTTAGTGATTTCGGTTAATTGTGGACAGTTACACGAACTGGTTATTCCGGGATTAATATTATATTACATTATCTTCATATCTTGAAATTTAAATTTGTACATTCCACAACTATCAGTATTTAAAGTTTAAATTTATACTTTCCATTATTACTAACATGTAAAATTTAGACGCATACGTTCAATCAGTTTTAATATTTGAAGTTTAAATGCGTATACTTAATTACAATTAACATTGAAAGCTACAATTTATATGTGTAATCAAACCTTTGTAAAAGGAGCATTCACGCGTTTTGATTTCAATAGCCTGAATAGAAAGGTTTTTTTAAATAACAGCGGTATGCATACCACTCGATTTATTTGTAGTTACAATTAATTGAATAACCCAAAAAGGGGTTTCTTGGTGCGTGTCACAACCTTCATTTAACTTGCACAGCTCTACTATGACATTATTTGTGATCAAATGTTTGGATTATTTATTATTGAATTACCATACTACAGATTATTCAGTAGTTATTAAATAAACGCTAGTCATTTGTAGTTTATTTAAATTATTCGAAATCATGTGATTTCTGACGCCCATATCCTTTCTTTTGAAGACTTTGCAGGGTACACAGCTGGTGGTTTGAACCCACGACCATATCGCCGAATTTGAGTTAGCTCGGCCGTCGCGGTAAGTGAAGATTTTTAGAGCTTCCGTGTAGTACGAACTTTAAGGGAGTTGATCTGCGATTTTTTACTACCATTGATTATTTTAATTAATTAACCGCAGGTTAGCTTCTTTATTGTTTCAGAAACAAGAATACAAACGCTGGAAAACGAGGTCAGAAAAAAGAATTTAATAATTTTCGCTGAGAAACTAAAGAACAGATTCTTAACATTAGCAAGAAAAATCAAAGTGGAAATATTAGAAACAGAAATAGATTTCATCAACAGGTTAGGAAACAATGAAAAAAAGTGGAATAGAACAGTCAAATTAGAAAAATTGAAATTTTGAAAAATTCAAAAACACTAAAAGGAACAGAAATTTGGATAAAAGAGGATATGAGTAAATAAACAAGAAAGCTAAGGAAAGAGTTAATACCACATATGATAGAGGCCAGGAAAACAGGAGCAAAAGCAATTATAGTTAAAGATAAGTTAATTATTAATGGAGAAGAATGGAAAATTAAAGAACTACAGGAACATGAAGAAATGGAAAAGGAAACGGAAACAGAAGTTAGGATGGTAAATGAAAAAGATAGGGAGGACAAAAAAAGAGGTAGATCAACAGATGAGGAGAATGAAAGCTATGTAAAAGAGAATATTACGAGAGGGGCAATTACAAAGAAGAACAAACATTGGACTCAAAGCCTATTAGCACCACATATAAAGGAAGAAGTTCAAAAGGAAACAAGCAACAAACAAAGTGCAAACAACACACAAATGAACCAGCAAGGTAAATTAAATAAGTCAGTACGAAGTATCACAAATGCAAAACTCAATTTATATATTTCAAAAAACTTTTAAAAGTAGCAAACCGGACTGAACCACGGACAAAATGCAAAGAAAAAGGAACAATGCCATTACAACAAAGGAAGTCAAACAAAGTAAAAAATCAAATAATACAGGAATTGGAAATGAAAAAGCGGAAATACATAGGAACCTGGAATATACAAACACTACTAGCAAGGTAAACCAAGTAGAAAAAGAAATGGAAAGGTACAGAATAGACATACTGGGACTAAATGAAGTGAGATGGAAGGGATGCGGAGAGTATATAACAGAAAATGGCACAAAGATAATATATTCAGGAGGCACGGGAGAAAATGCAAAACACGAAAGGGGAGTAGCATTTATGCTACGAGCTGAAGCAAAAAATGCACTTATGGAGTGGTCGGCCATATCAGATCGAATAATGACAGCAAGATTTAAAGCCAATTACTACAATATAATTATAGTTAATGCATATGCGCCAACAAATGAGAAAGATGAAGTACAAAAAGAAGCATTCTACGACCAATTGCAAAAAACCTTTGATAATATGAACAAAAAACATAAAAAGGATATAAAGATATTATTAGGAGATATGAATGCAAAGATCGGTAAGGAAAACAGAGGAAGAGAGGACACAATGGGGAAGGAAGGAGTGGGCATTATCAATGAGAAGGAAAAGTTTTTTGTAGAATTTTGTGCGGGAAACAATCTTGTAATAGGAGGTAGCCTCTTTAAGCATAAAGTGATACACAAGGTGACCTGGACCTCACCCGGATGAAAAACACAACCAAATAGGTCACATAACAGTAGAAAGAAAATAGAAAAATATGTTAAGCGATGTAAAAGCAATGAGAGGTGCAAATGTAACTACAGACCATACGTTACTGCGAGCAAAGATACAAATCAAACTACGGGCAAATAGGTAAAGGATAACAAAACGAGACAATAATAACATTCAATGGCTAAAAGAAGAAGTTAGAAACCAGTACAAAGAAAAGCTAAGAAGTGAATGGGAAAAACAGAAAAATAAAGGAAATGGAAATGTAGAAGAAGTATGGAATAAATGCAAGACTACCGTAAAAGAAGCGGCAAAGAAAGTATTAGGATACAAGAAAACAACACAAAAGATGTGGATATCTAAACATACATGGGACAAAATAGAGAGAAGAAAGACCAGACAAAAAACATTGACTAGTAGAAATGAAAATGAAAGAGGAAGAATAGAAAAGTTATACAGAGAAAAAAACAAACAAGTAAAAATAAGTGTGAGGAATGATAAAAGCAAATATATAGAAGAAACATTGAAGAGAGCAGAAAAGGCAACAAGGAAAAATGATATGAAATCCCTATACGATGTAACTAAAGAAATAACACGGAAGAAAACTATAAATGAGATAAGGGTAAAAGACAAACAAAGAAAAATCCTGAAATCGGATATAGAAATAGAACAAAGATGTCTGTTTATTAACGGAAAACTCAATACAGATGCAAAAGAAGATAAACAAACTAAAAGAATAAGCAATTAAAGTAGCATTAAATATAAATAAGAATAAAACTAAAATTATGAAAACAGGAAAAGAGGGAAATAGAGCAAATGCAGATAAGAAACAAACCGACAAGGATCAAATAGAAGAGATAGAGAGAATTACATACCTAGCAAGTGTTATTGATAAAGAAGGAGGAAGCAAATGAGATATAAAAGAAAAATACATAAAGCCCAAGGTGTCTTTATCACTCTCAATAAAATCTGGCAATCTAAAGTATGTGAAAACTGAGATTCTCACAAATAAAAATCTATTCTATTCTAAAAAAAAAACATTTGAAAACGAAAATCACATTATTTAACACAAACGTATAGACGGTATTGCTATACGGGGCAGAATCCTAGACGACAAACTAAATATATGTAAAGCAACTTCAAGTATTCATAAACAAATGCCTGCAAAGAATACTGGGTATATACTGGCCAGAAAAAATCACAAATGAAGAGCTTTGGGAAAAAATGCAACAAGAACCGATACAGACAATAAAAAGAAGAAATTGGATAGGACATACACTCAAAACAACAAACAACGACATAACAAAACAAGCATTACAATATAATAACAGAGGGAAAAGAAGGAAGGGAAGACCAAAAGCCACATGGAGAAAAAAGACAAAGCAAGAAATCACCGATAAAGGATTACAATGGAATGAAGTGAAAGAAAAGGCTAAAGACAAAACCGAATGGAAGAAACTATGCTTCTAACGGGTGTTCATAAACAGTCGTCATCCCAGTAGGTTTTGACTTCAGAAACGTATGTCTATAAATTGAGAAAAAATGCGCTATGACAGTACTCAATGACGTTTCATTGTGTTGCACGAATTAATCAAAGACATAACATTTTGTTTTTCAAAGCAACTGGGATGACGACTGTTTATGAACACCCGTTATAATCTATTCCATCTTTAAAAAAACGATGGTTGGCCATGACAATCTGACAGATATCACTCTGTATATGAACTGACAAAACTGCGGTAAAGTTAGGTTAGGAATTTTGAAGGTTCAGAATGCCCGATGTTGCCATAATGTGCTACATTATTTTTAGTAATTATAGAATAGATAACAGATCTTCTTACCTATAAATAAATGATGCACTTTTTAAGAAAATTCTTTTATGGGATAGGAATTCAGTGTACTCACGTTGAAAATGTTCATCAATCTACTAATAATTTGATCATTGCTTAGATCGGTTTTATCTCGTCTGAAATGTGTGTAGCACTTTAACACACTGCTTTCATCGCCGAAGACACAACATTGTGCATGCTGTTTATTAAATTTTTCACAATAATCACTTACGCTATCACTTTATTTTTCAGAGAATAGGAAAGTGTCATAATGACATTTATTGACATATTTTCTTGTCTTTTGGTTTGGTAGCATTGGCAACACGGCATTTCAAATTTAGTTAGAAAAAGTTTGCCACCACAAAGAAATGAAATATAACTACTGCTTTCCTTAGTACTGCCAATTTAGGAAAAGAAAATCATGGCAACCTATCGTTTTTTTTAAAGATGGAATAGATTATACAGGAGCAAAAAGGAATGATGATGATGATGAACCCGATAATATCGAAGCACTTGTAGTATTACTACTGATAATGAACCTTGTATATTAGACCAATTATATTTTAAGAAGAGGGTCACATGCACCAATCACAAGTTGTAAAGGAATTCTTACACTTAAAAGAAAAGCACGGTACTTTTAGCCACTATCTTGTTTGTCATTCTGACAAATGAAAAATTTGGCATATAACTTGACCGTTTTTCTATAATTAATTTGTTTAATTCTCCAACCGAAGATCATTCGTACATAACTCTTGTCTAGCAAGATTTTTAATTTTTGCATTCGCACTGACTCTTCTTCCTCAGCCTGTATTCGTCCACAGCTGGACATAGCTCTCTTCCAATTGTTTTCATGTATCTCTATCTCTGGCGGTTCTCATCCATCCGTTTCCAGCTATATTTTTCACATTGTCGATCCACCTCCTTTACAGTCTTCCTATTCCTCTTTTGGTTTCTCGTGGTCTCCAATTAGTTAGTCTTTGTGTCCATTTTTCTGTTTTCTCGTGCCACGTGCCCAGCCCATTGCCATTTGAGTCTCGCCACACGATTTATAATGTCCGTCACTCTCGTTTTCTTGCAAATATAGTCCTATCTCTCAGAGTGATTCCCAGCATGGCCCGCTCCATTGCTCTTTGAGTTATTCTAAGTTTTTCTGCGGTTTTTCATGTCAGTGCCATTGTCTCCAGTCCGCATGTCGTCACTGCCAATATGCAGCTATCAGATACCTTGCGTTTTAGATTCATCGGTATATCTTTGTTCTTCAGAACGAAGCTGAGGTTTCCGAAGACTGCCCATGATAGTTGGA
This sequence comes from Agriotes lineatus, assembly GCA_940337035.1. Taxonomy (NCBI): domain Eukaryota; kingdom Metazoa; phylum Arthropoda; class Insecta; order Coleoptera; family Elateridae; genus Agriotes; species Agriotes lineatus. The sequence continues at coordinate 87,320,074 of OW679196.1, read as the reverse complement.
TTCTTCTTTTAACTTCGGCTACCTGATTCTCTTTTCCGATCTTGATGGTGTGACCAAGATATATGTACTGGTCCACATTTTCCAGGGGAACATTATCGATAGCAATTTCATTTTGTGTATTGCTCATTATTTTGGTTTTATGATGGTTCATTTTAAGTCCTATTTTCCGTGATTGTGCGTTTAATTCCTGTAGCATGCCTTTCAGTTCTTCTATATCTGTACTGACTAATACTATATCATCGGCGAATCTTAGGTGGGTCAACCGTACGCCGCCCACAATTAGGCCCTTCTTCTCCCATGTTATTTGTTTGAATATGGTTTCTAACACAACGTTAAACAATTTGAGGGGAGATGGGGTCGCCTTGTCGAACACCTTTATCAAGAGGAATTTTCTGTTTTTGTGTTCTTGTCTATTTTAATGTGGAAGGTAGCCTGTTCATCGTATTGATTGCTAGAAGATAATTAAACTCGTCCAAATTCTTAGGAAAAAACGTTAGCACTGCGTGCTCCTATCTTTTTGTAGACTTGTTCTTGTTTAATTGCTAAGCAACCAATACTCATAAAATAAAAATCTTTCAGAGAAGAGTTGATCACTCATGATCTTACTGTTGATAATTTAATTTAGGCAACACTGCAATTGCCAAAATGAGTCACCAAAGTCTAATAAATGGATTCGTGCACTGAACAAAGTTCAAAGATAGCTTGAACTACTCCTTAATTAATCCCTATTCAATTAATAACAAGGCGGTCTATATTGTTCCAGGCCATGACACTGGGCCTATAAAGTGACCTTTGGAATGGCCTACCACAATCTGGCAACATGGCTGCGCCAACCTTTAACAAAAAATTACTAGCTTTGATCACTAAAAGAACAATCTGTCAGTGCACTATCCCCGTCATTGAGATATATGCCAGTTGAAAAAAAAACTATAAAATTACTGCTGTTTACATCGGAGTGCGTCACTTTACCGTAATATTTAATTTAAAAACAATTCCTAATGAGAGGGACCTAATTCTCCATTGCAAGTAAATCGCTACTAATTTTGTGTTCATCTAAAACAGCAATTTCTTCAATATAACTTCCCTAAAAGCTAGTGATATTACAGCCAGAACAAGTCTCTTCATCTTATTACCCTTAAATCTGCTTTTTTAAAGTGCTTTTCATACACAACACTAGCCTTTTCAATCTGCCAGTTCTCTAAATGCAAAATCTCTTTCCATTTTTGTGTCACCGTTCAATTATAGGAAAACTTGAACACGCGAACATATGGAGCAACTGATGCAGCGCAATTTGACTTGCAGCTTGGTACGAAACACTTCAAAGGCATTTTTGTATCTTATATGAATTGCCTTGCCAAAATAGTTTTTAATGTCAAATTTATTTCAAACAAACAAAACTTAGTGTCTTGGAATGGCCTAGCACACAATCTGGCAACAGAGCCAGTGTCATGGCCTGGAACAATATAGACCGCCTTGTTAATAACCATCCTAGATATCGATACTAATGTTCAAATGTTTACAACTGCAGTAACCGAAGCCATTTGTCTGGCAATTATTCTCCAATCACACGGAAAGCAAATTTTAACATCTCTCCGGCATATATTTTATCGTGTGTTAAAAAAAAGCTCATTTAGGACAGGCCATGGAAAGAAAGATAAAAAATCTGGCCATGTCTTAACTTCAGTCTGTAGGTGAATGTCGGATTGTATTTTGTTTATGAAAACATCTGTTACTGTGACAGGCATTAAGTTTACTTGTATCAAGCAAAAAGAAAAATAAGATGGCATTTACTCAACAACAATGAGTGTATTAATCATAACAGTCCATAAAAATTGTTTTTAGTAAGTGTTTTGCATATTTTTAGAAAAATAGTTCAAGGTCAAGATGTAATTTAATTCTCTCTGACTTATGGTAGTTCATTTGCTTCAATGGGCATACAGATTGCTGGCGGAAAATGTGAACATAGGTAGTCCAATGTGCTAGAATACAGTTTATGGGCTTTGTATGTGTTAGACCAGGGATGAGCAACCTTTTTTTACAAAGGGCCAGCTACAAATTTAAAAATGTTGTGCGGGCCGCATGCAAGAAGCACTGAATAGTGAACTCAGATTATCTCTTTATTAACAAAATAAACCTAGTATAACAAATTACAGAAATAAAACACTCGTTAATAAAAATACTATTAAAAAACGGCGAAAGATAATGTGGAAAAAGATTATTTATTTGAAATCGGCATTAAAGTACCTAGAAATCGTCATTAAATTACGAGAAATCGGCAGTAAAGTAATTCACTGTTTTACGACTTCTTGGTAGGTGGCGTAGCGACAGATAAACGTCAACCGACGTTAACATAACCTACAAATGTTGGTTAAAATGTTGTAATTTCACGATTTGTCGATTTCAAATAAAACATAATGTACTCCTCGGCACTTAAATTCTTTTTTATCCCTCATGTGGTTTATTTGCCATGGCCCTACGGGCCTTGGCAACTAAATCCACATTCGTGATAAAAAGCTAAACATCAGTGGCTTGGTATACAAACTACTACTAATAAGAAATGTTCCATTAATTGGTCTATATTTGCAGATATATACGACACAGCACCTCGCACGCAGCTTTCTAACCGTACATCATTGAATCTCGATCGGTGATCGCTTTTAATTATTTTCATTGTGGAAAAATAATTGTGCACAAACATATGTGCTTCCAAAAAGTGTCATTATCTGCTTTGTATGTGCCTAATCGTAAAAATTTTTCTAAATTCATGTAATTTTGATGGAAATTATGTACAGTCGAACCTCTATTTAAGGAAGTCGTAAATTCGCCCAAAAAAATTCGTAATATAGAAAATTCGTTATTTAGAATAATTCGGTATATATGTATGCACATATATCATGTATGTTTAATTGACCTTAAAAATAATTAAATAATTGAAGTTGTAGTTTTATGTGAAGTTAAATGTATGTAATTATTAATACATACATAGCTACATATCTATGTGCATAATATGTAACATAAACGTACATTATGTATGATTAAACACATAAGCTATTATACATAATGTGCAAAGGGACATAAAAGCCGCACAGAAACATTATGTATGTACTTACGAAAACATCAGATGTGGACTTAAAAGTTCTTAAAAAAGTCCGTAATTTTTGGTTGCACTTTGCATTTAAACAATACACGTTTTCAAAAAATACCTCGCACTGATTTAAAGATTTGAACAAACTCGCCGGCACATTTTTGCGATTTTGCAATGCACGACGGATGGTCTCAAATGCCTCAAGTTCGCGGTCCGACAGCGCGGCATTTTCAATTCGCGGTACAAACTTAGCTTAACTTAACGCTGTGAAACAATTTGTTAAACTGAACCCTAGGCGGAAAAAAAATCCTTGGAAAAAATCCCCAGAAAAAAGATCCTGGAAAAAAAATCTTCGGAAAAAAAATCCTACGGTAAAAAAATCTTTGAAAAAAAAATCCTAGAGAAAAAAAATCCCCGAAGAAAAATCCTCAAGTGATATTCGGTTAAACGCAGCTTTAAGTTTACAAAAGTATTGTAAGTACTTTTTAGAAAATATGCTTATTTACATTATTTGTATTTTTAGATATATATTCTACTAAAAATTATTTAAAAAAAGTAACTTTGGCGCAAGTAGTTGTATTATTTTTTATATTTATTTGTTCTTTGCATACTTTTTTGTTTGTTTAATGTATTATATCATCGATTAATCTATATCATCATCCAGCCCCTTCCATCCGTTTGTATAAGAAGAACTTATTTGAATTCTTCTCTGCTTTTAATCATTGTACTATATTTATGCCCTTGTTATAACAGACATGACCATCATTAAAGAAAGGGGTTTAAACATTATCAGTAAGGCGATAGTAAACTGAAAGCTTTTACGCTGCAATGTTAATTATTAAGTACCGATGTTAATCAGGAATAATGGTCTGTATTTGGAAGAGAATAATAAAATATTTTAACTCCTTTTGTTGACGTAGATATCATTTGCTTCTTCTTTCTTCTGTTTATCCTTGTACCCTATCTGAGTGTCGGATATCATTTGCAAAAGAGATTAAACTTGGTGCCTAACTGACATGCTATCACCTATTCCCGAAAATACTAATTTTAAACTTTCAAATAAACTCGTAAAGCAATTACTAGGTAACTTAAGTACCTACTTTAAGAAGGTTATTAAGAGGGATCAACTAATTTTTGCATTTTGGGTAGATATTCTGTTGCACAAAAGTAATCTCCAATTTTAGGTTACGTGATGACTTCTAAGAAAGCGGGTAATTACCGTTGTATATATTGGGAAGAAATTGCATTTAATTTTCATTGCTGCTGCATCCCTCAACTACGATTATCGTCAACTACCTACGTGTGTTAACTGTGCTCTCTTCGATTATACGAGCAAGTGCGCTATGGAATTTATCAAATCCAATAAGGGAAACGAAAAGCTGTGTTTGAGTGGATACATGTACGTGAAAAAAGCACAACTGACAAATAGTATTAGCAGGTGTTGTTCAAAAGCCACTTCTTTAAAATGCAGAAGTATTTTGAAGACTACCTTAAGAATGGAAGATCCTGTGGTGGAAGTTAATCATAATCACCCTGCTGATAAGGAAGGTGTAGAAGTGTCTAAGTGTATGGCTGATATGAAAACACGCGTTACTGTTAATGCTAAACCAGCGTCTATATATGCAGAAGAAGTTTCGCAATTACAAGATTCCACCAAGGCCCGCATGCCCCTTGAAAATTTCGCCAAACGAACATTAAGAAATCAGAGAACAAAGACTATGCCCAAGGACCCCGAATCTTTGAATGTTCTAAAAATAGAAGGTATGTATGGTTTATGATTCTATTTCATATCATTAATTGTGATTTAAATTTTCGCTAAATATTATTTGTAACGCCCTTTTTTTTGTGGACAAATTAGATGTTTTCCTGAAAATGAAAAAAAAAATAAGTTTTTTTATACCAATGCATTCAGTTTTAAGGGATTTTTAAATTGTTAAAGGCCATTTTAGTTTAATGATTGGAAATAAACGAAATATTAATTACTTTGTAAATCTTTATTGTTTAGTAAACAATAAAATATAATAGTATTAAAATATAGATCTACTCTAACAAAACGTCGTCGCCAATGCATTTTATGTAGCCTAATTAATAGCTATTTATGCAACAAGTGCTAAAAGTCGACGTTTATGCACGAGACATGAAAATTATGAAACGAAGCCGACTTTTAGCACGTGTTGCATACAATATTTTATCTATGACCTTAATTTTACCGATATTAATCCATAAATATCGATTTATAACAAAGGTTTGCATCTACGACACCTGTAATTTATGTCATAATAAACAGTAGGCCATGCCGCGAGGGCGAATGTTTGCGAATGACAGTAGTCAACGTCAGTTACAAAATGTAATTATTAATACTCCACATCTGACTGTATTTATTACATAACGCTTTAATTATTTCAAAAACAATTTTCCTGTAACGCAGGAAGCAACTAGAATAACTTTACAACTTCACTTCCAGTTCGAAATTGTAGTTTTATAACCTCACTTCACTTTTAGCACATGGGCTAAAAGTAAACAGCTGATTTCTTTAACCACGGTAAACTATAATACGTCACTTTTAGTGAAACAAGCTAGCGCTAAAAGGCCTACTTTTAGTGGTGGTCGTAGATAAAATATTTTTTCTAGGAGATTGGACTACAACTGGTAATCCTAACCATAACCGTTTTTTATTAAATGACAATGGTCAGGATACGGAGAAGAGAATTATCATATTTGCAACAGAGGAATCACTTCGTCATCTGGCTGCTGCCACTGCATGGTATATGGATGGTAACTTTTCGTTAGACCCACGACAGTTCCAACAATTATATGTCATCAGGGTTCCTGTAAATGGTGTGTTTATAACGTCAATCTATAGTCTACTGGAATGTAAAACACAAAGAACATATGAAAACCTCCTGAGGACCATAATTGATGAATACAATGCCAGACAACTGTATCCAGACCTGCTAACCATCAATATCGATTTTGAACAAGCCGCCATCCATGCTGCCAAAACGGTACTAGGGGACCATATTCGAATACGAGGTTGCTTTTACCATCTAAGCCAGAGCACACACAGAAAGATACAAGGGCTAGGGCTGGAAGCTATGAACAGGGAAGAAGAGAACTTCAATCTTTTCTGTGGCATGCTTGATGGTTTGGCCTTCTTACCGACTGCAGACGTGAATGAAGGAATTAGGTATTTACGTACCATAACGCCGCCTGCAGCAGAACCGCTAGTTGAATATTTTGATTCAACGTATTATAGAAACCACCAAAGATGAGCCCTGCGTCATCACACGCTGAATTTAGTAACGACAAACATGCGTGTACATTTGTTCACAAACTCCATGCGCACAACAGTGATAGCATTACAGTAAGCGTGTGTTATGATTAAAGTGCTTATTTGATTAAAGTAGTTTAAGTCACATACGCGGGTCGTCACTAAAACGTCAACTGTCAAATAATACTTGTGAAGCCTTGTTCGTTTTTTCGGCGTTTTATAACTACGTTTTCAGGTTATTATTTACGATTTGATACAAATTATGTCTATGAAAGGTAAAACGTTACATTTGCAATCTCAGCAGCTCTTATTAAATTTATTGGGTTACTTCGAATGAGAGAAAGAAAATGGGGGTCATCTAATTCCATTGTCACATGTACAAGAGGTAAATAAAACATAATTCACCTAATTATATTTCACATTCATCGTTTATTTGTAGAGGGCAGCGGAAACTCTAGACATTAGTGTTTCTACTGTGAAAATAATTAAGAGTTGTTCTAGTATGAATCCAGTTTTATGTAGCCCTGGCAAGAAAAGACCACGTAAAAAGTTAAAATCTACTGATTTACCAGATTCCTCAAAAATGGTTATAAGGGACACCATATACACGATGTATTCGGAAAAAAAGTACGTTACCATCAATTCCCTGAATACTGAAGTGAAAGAAAGTCATATTTTACTCAGTAACACCAGCTTAAATCGAGTTCTACATCATATCGGTTTTAAATTCAATAAAGATGATAACCGTAGAGCACTAACTGAAAAAGAAAATATTGCTATTATGCGGCTCCAGTTTTTAAAATGTTTCATGGAGAATCTAAATTCACCTCATCCACTGCAAGTAGTCTTTATGGACGAAACGTGGATTTATTCTAAAGAAAATTCTGGAAAGTCCTGGCAAGATTCAAATATTCGCAGTGTTAAAAAACCCGAAGGTTATGAAGGAAAACGTTTTATTGTGGGTAATGCTGGGTCTAAATTAGGGTTTGTCGAAAACGCATCCCTATTATTTGCAACAAAATCTTTAAAAGAAGACTATCATGGGGAGATGAATTCAGAAACCTTTAAAAATTGGCTCATCAACCATTTAATTAATAATTTGAATGAGCCTTCATTGATAATATTGGACAATGCTCCTTACCATTCTGTTTTAATAGAAAGAAATCCCTCAACTTCCTGGAAGAAAGCCGATATCATAGAATGGTTAAATACAAATTCCATTAATCACGATCCAACTTCATTTAAAACTGAATTACTCATACTAGCCAAATCTCACAGAAAAAAAGCGCTATGAAGTAGATAAATTAATGAGAAGTTATGGTCTTGATGTTTTACGTCTACCACCATATAATTGTGAATTCAATGACATTGAATTAATATGGACACATATGCAAAACAATATTACAATAATCACATCGGCAGGGATGGTTATAGTGATGATCGAGTTCTTGCAATGTGGAAGGAAACATTAGAACAATGTACCAAAGATGTGTAGAGTAATTGTCACACTGAAGTAAAATTAGGACTTGGTATGAGCGTGAAAGGATTTTAGATGTAACTGTTGATGAACTAATCATTCATGTTGGCAACGACTCAAGTGACTCTAGTTTAAGTGGTGATAGTGATTAAGAATTGTAATTATTAATATGTTTACATTATTTTATTTTAGTCGTTATCTAAATTCCTATGTTCAATGGAATTATTTTTGTGGAATGGCGTTGCGGAAGAAATACAGTTGTATATTTATTGGTTAGATTATTATATCATTTAAAATTGTGTATTGCTAAATAATTTAAGTTGTATATAACCTTAGTCATCATAAAGGCAAATAAACGCAAATAACTAAAACAGTATAATAAAAAATGGATTTTTACATTTAGTCAAAACGAAAATAATGACCCTGACAGCTGTTTGTTTCTAGAGGTACTCTATTTGTTTCCCGGATAAAGCGCCACCTGTTGGCTCCTGATTGCTTAAGAATACAACTGACGCTAATTTGACTAGCAAGTAAAATCTTGGTACGGCCATATGAAACGAATGGAGGAAGGGCGGTTGCCAAAGGAAGCATGGAAATGGATCCCACGCAGAAGAAGAAAACGGGGTAGGCCCAGAACAAGATGGGGTGACGGGGTAAAAAAGGCGATGGAACGACGAGATCTAAGTGAAGATGCGTGGCAGGATAGGAAGGAGTGGCGTTCGGGATGCGATAGACGGCCAAGAGAGCTGTAGAAAAAGTCGCAATATATATATATATATAAGTAAAATCTTACATCATACGGATAGCATCGATGACGCAGGGCTCATCTTTCTTGATTTCTATAATATGTGACAGGAAGTTATCGCCGTGTAGGCAATGCAAATCAAGGGCCTGTTCGACTACGCAACATACCGCCTCTTTTTCCTCCTGCTATATGGAATGTCCACGAAACAACATTACAAGATGGTGAAAGAACCAACAATCAGTGCGTAGGTTGGAACAACAGATTCTCGAACTTAGTAGGACACGATCATCCAATGGTATGGACTCTTATTGAAAAAATGCGTTTGGAGGTTGCATCAGATGAAACCAAATTGCGACAACGGGAATAAGGTGCTCGTCTTAATAAGAAAAAACGAGGACGGTATGAAGAAATGCAACTCCGATTAAAAGCACTGTGCCAAGAATATAATAATCAAATTCGTGATATGGAAGACTTTTTAAGAGCGGTTGGGCATACTATTCGGTTTCGCTAAATTGGCAATAATTTCTGTTTGTTATATCTTAGTTTATATTACTTAGTTTATGCTATGTATATAATATAGTTTATACTAACTCAGCCAAGACTGTTTTAAATAAATATGTACAATATACGTTGTATTAAAACATTTTTGTAATTTACTTTTATTTCTAACTATTTATAGGGTTGCCCAAAAGTGAGCAAATGATCAAAGAGTAGGTATAGAAGAATGCGAAACATGTGTTTTTTAAATTGCATCAGTTTAAATAAACACTTTTACTAGCGGATAGTGGCTCCAAGTAGCTGTTGTGCATGCAGCAGCTATACTGCGGTAATTTGTCTTGGCTGACAGGCTAAATCTGGTAGAGGGATCTAAAGGGTGTCTCACCTTGATGATAGGCAAATTGTGTCGTGAGACACTCTTCCTCTGGCGGCTGTCGCATTTGTAGCAGAGCAAAGTTGAAGGCTCAGAGGGCATCAAGAAGGACTTCTCTAAACATGACAGACTGCTGTCCCAATACCTGGCCGGTTTGAACCGCAACAGATCGATCCGTAGGTTAAAACCGCCACGAACCAAATCATGGTTGTCCACTAACGCACAGTTCCAAAAATCCACGGGACAATCTGTAGAGTTGATCCGTCCAGGCTAAACTGTATGTTAGTGGACAAAAACTGCAAATATACGGTTGGATTTGCACTTTTTTAAGGATTTTGTAGATCATACAGTACTTAGTTGGTGCTGAACAAATAAAATGTTTAAAATGTTCTTCTACACAACTCCATAAGAGCATCATACCTAGGGTTTCCAGTCCCGGGACCACAGCCATTCCAGGCGAAGTCCCGGGACCATGTCAACATGCGTGCGTATACTCGATATCAGAGAATTAGGACGGGTATTCACCGGCGTCCGCCGTATTACTCATGCCTCTTGTACATTCTGCATTATTTGCGTTTTGCATAGGCAGAAGAGCTATTGTTTTTGGTAGGTTAGAATTAAACCTGTGTGTTTTTTCAGCCACATTTGCATATCTTCTTCTATTTATGTATTTATTTGTTTCTTTTGTTAGATTTACATATATCTTACGCGTAGTCGTGTGCGTACGTAGTAACAGTAAGGTCACTAAATGTGTAGACTTTTAAAATTATGTGCGAAGAAGCTGAATAATTTATATTTTTGGGTTTTAAATGTGTTCGTTATTTGTCTGCTAAAGCGTTACAATTAGAATGAATTCCGATTCGCAACCTACCTTCATTCTACATTTAAAAAAATAACGATTTGAAGTCAATCTGGCAACAATTTTATATATTGAAGACAAACAATTGACGAAATGTAAAGTTAGTTCCTATAAAATTATCATAATCAGAGCTTTGCAAAAGGATTACACAAGCACTTTGCAGTTCAAACAAATGCAAAAGATGAAGAGCGACAGACATTTTTAGTACCTGAAGAAAGCAATGAAGTTATAGACGAGCCCCAACGCAGATTTTATTAGCATAGAAATACTTTATTTAACTTAAAAACACTTGTTTTTGTTTGGAAATTGCATTCGGAAATTTCACCTGAACACTATTTCTCTTTTTTGACCATTTTCGGGATCTTCGGGACTAGTCCCGGAACTCAAAATTTAGCTGGTAAGTCCCGAAAACACTTTTGGTCCTGGGACTTGGAAACCCTAATCATACCCTCTGGTTTTCAAGTTTTTATTTGTATAATCTTTGCTTTTTATTTTCCAAAGAGCCGGATATTGTCTGTAGATACTGATAAAATGTGTGATCAACTCTTTGGAAAATATAATTGTTTCCGACATGTTGGAAACTAACCAAGGAAGAACACTAGACAGACAAAACTGTGTGTTTGTGGCCACGTGAGTTTGAACCGTGGTGCGAACTCTTAGACCAGTCTGTGCAGGTTAAATCTGGCGCGTGCATACTTTAGCACTGCGGCGTTCCAAACCGGCAGATTGATCTTTGCGTGTGTGCCCAGCCATTGGATTCAGAAGTCTGAGTGGATTTGCACACACGCAACTGTTTATTCACTACAATATACTCTCGCATTGATGGACATTGCTAGATTATGGATTATGAGTAACAAAGACCTTTGGCAATGGCGACAGGGAAAGGCCTGATGTTTTTGCACCCAGTCAGATGTTTACACAAACACAGTCATGAGAAAGTGGTCGCTCATACGATTACTAGAAGTAGAAATGCAAGTTCGGCAGCACCTGAGATGACAGAGCAGCCCTATTTAGGAAAGCACTGCTCTGTCCACTGAGGGGAGGGGGCTAGAAAAAGTGCCCTAAAAACCGCTTAGTACCTCAACACAGCAGGTGGTAGTAACCACGATTGCCTGCACATCACCTATATACGTGGTCAAATACAAAAAAGTAAATCAAATATACAATTATTTCAAGTAGTTACCTGAAACGTCATTACTTTACAGGATAACAAAAGCAGTAAACATCCAGAAAGAAAAACCGCTATTGCGGCACATGAGTTACAATGATACAGAGTAGATTCAGCTTTGTTAAGCAAAAGCTGTTTCTCAAACGAATGACAACTTACTGACAACAAAAGGGTCGCCCTGATAAACAAAAGAGGCAAAATGGGGTTTGTTTTGCTACTAAAACTAACATAGCACAATATTTTATCTGATCGTATAATTACTCTTCAGATACAAATGAGAGTGAAAAGACACATGATGTTAGTTGGAATTTACACCAACAATGAATAACCCAGAAGAAGTCAACGATCAATTTTACAAAGAACTCGAACGAATACTGTGTGGAATACCCGACAGTGATAAAATAATACTCCAGGATGACTGCAATGCCCGTGTTGGTTCTGATTTTTCCTCGCGACCAGGCATAATAGGCAAACATGGCATAGGGAAGGAACATTAAAATGACATGAGACTTCTATCATGTGCCCTACAGAAAATCTGGTTATACCTAGTATAATAAGCAAAAAGCGATTTAAAGTTTTGCTTCAAATCTGGCACCTCTGTGAGTTACGATTTTCTCTGAGAAAAATAATAAAATGGTATAAAATTGCAATTGAATTATAACTGATATATCTATGGCAAATACACATGTGCTTTTTAAAACATAATAACTTTGAATGAGATAGTACATTGTTTTTTCTGCACTCCTTTTAGATCCGCAACGCTGGATTTGCGCCTGCGATTTTTGTGGCGCAAGTTATCATTATCTGCATGCTTTTCCTTGGCCTAGCTTGACCGGCGCAGGCAGCCAGAGCGCTCACGATGGTCGCATTCTTTTGTTTGAGCATGTCACTTTTGTCTGGCGGAGCGCCACGGAAGTGTTTGGTGTATGCATTGGTAACTTTTTGTCCTGGCGCTGTACAGGCCTTCAGTTTTGTATTTATGGAAGTTTGAGGCTCCGCTGCCGAGCGGAGTATTGTGTAGTTTGGACAAAATTTTGGAGAGATTATTTTCCTCTCGCCTTGTCTAGTGGATTCGTACACTGTACCTGCATCTACCCTTCGATATCCGTTGCGCAGTCTATCCGGCGTGAGTTCTGCTTTATATTAGTTTTCAAGGTTCGCATGCATTTACCTTGGGTTTCGTTTTCCTTTAGCAACCAGTTTTGTGGCAACTACAGTCGAACCTCTATTCAACGAACGTCTATTTAACAAAATTCTTTATTTAGCAAAATTTGGTTAGAACCGTCAATGTCCGATATTATTTATATATATAAATTTCTCTCTATTTAGCAAACACAATCTCTATTTAACGTAGTAAAATTAGGGTCATAAACCCTAGTCAGGTAGTTTGAATTCCAGGAAGGTTCTCTCTAATGGGGTGATTAGGCGGTAATGCTGCATTCCTTCAATGGCTGTATTGTTAAGCTGAATGAGTTGTTTACAGGAAGGTTCTTTCTCATTTACCAAAGGTTCAGTTTCGGAATTTTCCTAGAATATTGATGGGGTCATCAGGCGGTAATGCCGCATTCGTTCAAAGACTGTACTGTTCAGTTTAACAAATTGTTTCACAGCGTTAAGTTAAGCTAAGTTTGTACCGCAAATTGAAAATGCCGCGCTGTCTAACCGCGAAACTTTTGAGGCATTTGAGACCATCCGTCGTGCATTGCAAAATCGCGAAATGTTTCGGCGAGTTTGTTCAAATCTTTAAATCAGTGCGAGGTATTTTTTGAAAATGTGTATTGTTTAAATGCAAAGTGCAACCAAAAATTACAGACTTCTTTAAGAACTCTTAAGTCCACATCTGATGTTTTCATAAGTACATATCTAATGTTTCTGTGCGGCTTTTATGTTGCTTTGTACATTATGTATAATAGCTTATGTGTTTAATCATACATAATGTACGTTTATGTTACATACTATGCACATAGATATGTAGCTATGTATGTATTAATAATTACGTACATTAAACTTCACTTTTAATTTGTTGTTCAGTTACCGGTAACTGTTTGTAACTGTATTGTGTTATAACTTCGTATTAAATTTTTGGTATTCCTAAGTTAGCCCAGTATTGGGACAACCCGGCATATAGTAGCGCACTCGTAATTGTTGAAAGTTTACTACGAGTATTTGGATAATCTTGTACTATAATTGAATTGTCGATTGTACTGTGATTGAATGGGGTTATCGTTATTGCGTTATTGCTACCGATGATTATTTGGAGCTTTTGTTCGGGAGATTTGGACTGCTGGAGTTTACGAATTCTCGTTCTATGCCTGAGCACACTCGTCGTTATTGAAAAAAAATTCGTTGGCGCTCTACCAGTCTGATGTAATCAATTTAATTGGAGAACTTAAAGTACCGCACCACCGTTTTCGTTGAGCTAGTCGCGGTCGACAAGCGTGTTCCAGCAGTTTAGGATTTTTTGTTTTTTGAAAGATTAGCCAACGAATAAATTGTTTATCTATTTAGGGTAACAACATCTGATGGAAGAACATTACATTAACATTCCTACCTGGATGTTAGGTTAAGTGGAAGAACAACATTAGTTGAACTATGCCTTTTTTCTGTATCCGAGCAAATAGTCATTTATTATTATTATTATTAATACTTTCACAATAACTAATAAATTTTATTGATGAAAATATTCAAGCATGATAATTTAAGTGGAATCTTATACTTTGCTGCAAAGGCTGTTACGTTCAAAATTGAAAAATAACGAACCTATTCATTTGAAGAAATAAGTCTTCATGCTTTAAACGGCACACTATGTGTGTGATCTTTCCAGCCTGCAATTATTTAAAACAATTTTCTCTTTTTCTTTTTCTTATATTAAATTATATAAGACTTAAACAATGGTAAGAAATATCGAGTGTTTTAGTTGTATGCAAAGAAGAAGTTATAAGCAAAAATCTAGTATGGTAACCTGTATCATTTCAATTCCAAAGCAACCGCAAAAAATAAATAATAAAAAAATACTTACTTGGTGATGCACATTTCCATGAGAGTTCTTAAAGTGGGATACTTGTTCCAAGCCAGACTACCAAACGTGGTGGGATTATGAGCAGCTAGGATAAGTAAAATCAGCCATGTCTTCCAATACAAAGATGCAATTGCTAAATTTGGGGGAATATAACCAGTTGGCAAGATAATATTTTCAGGATAATTATAACTACATAAATTGAAGAAAAAATCCACTATTTCAATCTTATCCATAACTAGTGGAGGCATACAATCTGGTGCCAAATTAGCAACTCGCTTCACCAACTGGTCTAAAATCTCCATGACATCGTTCTGCCCCATCGGATGCTCTTTTGATAGCCCAATCAGTAAAATCCTCAACAGCGTAGCTTGCAGAAGTGGAACTTCGCTCGCTAGCCGTAAGAATAAGTTACGTTCATTTTCTCCAGGCCACGAATCTACCTTGTAATATTCTTCTGTTTGTGCTAAGAACACAACCTTATGTAGAATATGCACAAAATCGGCTTGAGAGGGTCGAAATAACCTCACAGCGGAGTCATGCAACCAAGTGATTGCTTCTCGCTGAATGTTGCTCACTTGTACTTGGAAGGCTTGGAGAACTGTCACATCCCTTTTGCTTTGTGTTGATGCATCTCGCACTTGGGGACTAACACAAAGCAACATGCACATGCACACCAGATCAGCTAGTGCGAAGAACATGCGGTCTCTAAATTCAAATTCTCGGATGAGATTTGATATTTCGGGTCGTTCACGGAGCAATGCATGCACAATGCTGAGAAGGTTGAAATCGTGTCGTAGCACTCTGTTGATCTCTTTTAGTAATGCTCTGAGAGACCGTAGATAGTCGTCTTTATTTAACAGGAGTTCCTAATTGAAAAAAATAATAGTAATTAATTTAAGGGAAATTCCATTAAAGAGCATAATTGATGGATCATCATGCATCTACAGATATGATGAACATACAGTTTTATAATAGTACCTTTCCTTTAAAATATATTAACGTTGTTGTTTATGTTCAACTGTTTTCTCTTTTATAGTATATTATCAAGTGTTAAAAGATGTAATTTTTTTAAAATTTCTCTTAATACTCAAGATATCTGATGGGAAAGAGAGAGTTCACAGTGTTTGAAAAACGGTATAGTACGTTTCCTTTAAATTTGTGTGATTGTAGTGTTTTCGGGCAACTTTTATCGTTTACATGATATTAACAAAAAATATAGACACAGGTTAGTAGACCAGTTTTTACGATTTTAACCTATTAATGAATATAGTGTACAGGTCTATTGTAATTTTTAACAAGCTTAATACTTACATCCTGTACAAGACTGATTAAAAGTAAATAAATAATTGTATAAATGGGTTCATTAATTGTAGTGCTTTGCCCCTATAGTAATTCGCAAATCTGTAAGTATAGTTATTTATGGCTAGCTTTCAGTAGGCATGAAGACTCAATTCTGCAAGTTAGGTTCACCGACATGTTCATATTTAGACTCCCGTGTTACGCCACTGGGCTGTGAAATTAAAAAGCAGCAACGCGCAGACTCACTACGCTGTCAAATTATCTATCAACAAATTGAATTTTCGTGCGGTTTGTTTCTGGTGTATTTATAAGTTATTCAAAGGCAAATCTATGAACAATTATCAGGTAATTCGAATCTCACTCGTTCAATTGTTTTGAACGCGTCCTTTCATGTGAAAAAACATAACCGCAACCTATATTTTTACAATTTCTAGACCTCATGCTCTTTTTTGAAGTATTGTAAGACTGGGACCGGTTTCCTCTTATAGGACTCGTTCCTCATGATAAGTTTCGAACTCTAGCACGGATATTTGCTTTGCAACACTAACTTAACCTTTTTTTAGGCTGCGGGAACTGGTTCGGAACAGCTTCTCCTGATGCTCGCTGCTGGAACGGGAACTCTAGGATGCTGGAACTGCTGCGGTGTACTCCTACACGGCGTGCGGACGTGGTCCTACCAAAATTTCAAACGTCTGACCTTACTTGTGCTCAAAATGCTCTGATGATCGTAAACTTCTCGTCGTTGGTGAAGTGGTTCGGAAGGTGGTCGCAGATGAAAATAATTTTTAGGTGATGGATTTTCACACCCACATTCTCACATATGCACTACGAACTCCTGATCACGATGGTATAATTATTTTTAATTTATTTCATTGTAAATGGCTTAAAACTCAATTAATCTGGAGAGGCAAATTAGACTGTCATGAAATAATTTTTATTCAATTGTTTTTCTCTTGTAGTTAACAACAATTGCCTATCTAAATTCATAATTCGGCTGCTCCATCGAATAACACAGTATGTGATAATGAGCAAAATTGTGGGAAACAAGGAAACCCTTTAGATCGATGGCCCACACTCTGCATGCATTCCCAAAGTTAAATCCCGTATATTTTCAGTCTGTATTAAGGTATAATTTTTACTGTCTGACCAAAAATCTTGCAACCCTAAAGTTTCATGGTAAAATGTAGATACTGTGTTTTGAAATCCAATGGGTGGTGCGGAAGTGAGGATTAAATTAATTTTCTACACAGTATCTACAAGAACAGTTTTATTATTTTTTTACGATAGCTACACGATTTTTTTTTATCAAAAAGATATGTTGGACAACTTAAACAAATACAAAAACCATAAAAATAACCAAATTTATGAATTACCTCCCTGCACACCATAACAAACACTCAGAAATTAAGGTTATGTAGGTACATTGAGTGAGCATGTCTGCAACAAAACACAGTATCTCGTAGATACTGTGTTATACACAAAATTTTGATAAAAAAGTTTGCTCTAAGTGTTTTTTCTAAACACAGTAACTACCAGATACTGTGTTTTCTTAGGTTCTTTTGAACATTATAATGACTTGCTGTGTTTTGAATTGGAGAACAGAAGAAATTCATGTAGATACTGTGTTTATGGTAGCTGTAAATAGGTAACCAGTATAGATAGCTCAAATCTGATTAGCTAGAAAGATGCGAGACAACACAGTATCTACATATGAACATTCAGCTCAATTTCACAAAAAATGTTGGATACTGTGTTTTTCGATGGAGCAGCCGAATTGTGGATGTTAACAAGTACAAATCAGTTACTTATAAACTAAATTTTAACTTATATTATAAAAAATGTACAAAATCTTAATTCTAAAATTATTGTTTGTTCACGTTCGTATTTAAACTAGGTCATAGCGCCACTCACTATGTTTTATTTGGATTGTCTGTTCACTTATGTCACTTCACTGACGCATTTTTTTAAACACCAATCTCGTTCATTTCCTCTTGTGTGAAGTTCTTGTATTTTATAATAATTGTCTGCTTTTCACCATTCTTCAAATATTACCGTTCCATTTTTTATAGCCTTATTTGATCTAGTATTGTGCTCTCTTTGCACTGTATTAAGAACATTCTGTCCTTATCTTTATTTAAAAAGTTCATAGAACTGTACTTATTCAATTATACTGACATGTAAATGTATTTAACACGCATGTAATAAACCCTTTGGTGATAGATTTGTTGAATTTTGATTGGCTTTACTTTGCACCAACCTCTTAATTTATGCTAATTGATATTTCTGTGACTCTAATTTACGAATTTTTACGAATTGAGCTCTGCCTTATTGCCATTTATTCTGAAGTAATTCCATTTAATATCGGCAATGCTTTACCAATGTAGTTATGAATTAAAATTTCTGATGTAACTTCTTGCAGTTGCCTGATTTACCCCAGCTCTGTGTTTTATCGACTTGCTTTATTTATCTATGCTGCAAGCAGAGTTGAGTAACGGGCTAAATACCATCTCAATAGATATTTTCAATTTCTTGATGTCTCTATAGGCACAAGTCTCGGCAGTACGAGCCATTGTCAAAATCCTAATGGTTTGTCAACTTGCTAACGCTTATGTTTTTCGAAAAGTGTGAAGTTCTGAATGGTTTTGAAAAATAGTAATATGGTCAGTTTGCAGCCTCATTCGTTATCTCTGATATCTTTTTTGATTTGTTGCGCAAATTCAAATTCTTTTGATCTCATACATTTCTGTGCAATGGATGAACTTAGTTTAAATAATACATTCTTTGACTATCCTATACAACTAAAAACTAATGGACCAACACAAGGGGGCTATAATCCATGATGGATTTCATAATAACCAATTGAAGAATACATCATCAAAATATATTAGATATTTGCAATGTCACTTCTGCGAGTATCAGATCAGACCATTGGTCTTATATTACACAAACTCAACCTGGCAATACAAGTTAAGCGACAAAATTCACTTACAGTTGAAAAAATTTACATTGAGAGTATAGAGAAGGCAGTTTGAAAATTTTATGACTCCATAATACAATACGTCTAGCTCTAACTGACAATTGATGGTCCCGAAAGGTGGAAGATATTAAAGACAAGTATTTTGACGGCAAAGTCAAAGAGGAGCAGAAATAACATTAAACCACTATTTAGTAAGAGCAATAGTAATAGAAGTAGGTTATGAACCAAAAAAAATAGTGAAGAGAGGAGCTTGCTAATCAGTTAAGGAAAAATTTACTAGATCTAAAAAAGGAACGAAATATGGAGAAAAGTTGGGAAAACATGAAGAAGTTCATTAAGCATGCAGCAGAAAAGAAGTGACAAAGAATGCAAGAAGGCTAAAGCAGACAAAAACGGCTAGAAAACATAGTGAAAATATTCTATAAACAAGTAAATAGATACTAGTAAAAAGGGGTGGCAACCGAAGATAATCATGTGTAAAGATAAGCAAGGTAATTCGATAGGTAAAAATAGAAACGTAGCGCAACGTTAGCAAGAATATTTTAAAGATAATATGAGAGTAAAAGCTCAGGTAGAAAGTGAAGAGGAAAGCAAACCAAAAGCTAGAGAAAGCAAAGAGAAACATACCCATGGCACAAGAAATTAAATGAAGAATAAATAACGTTAAAAATAACAAATGTTCAGGATCAGATGATATAACACCAGAATATAGAGAAGCCTTGGAAGAAAAAAATCAAGAAACTTATTTCCCAAATATGGGTAACGGGCAAAATGCCCAGAGAATGGAGGGAAGCACTGATTATAAGATGTTGTATCGGACTTTTTCCACTGTCTCCACACGATGTTTCGGGAGTTTTTGGTCTACTCCCGTCCTCTGGTGAATGAACTCCTGGTTAGTCTTGAGAAGGACTGATTTTTGTATGTCTTTTTCACGTACATTTGGTGCCTACCCCGAGGTTTCAACCTGGGACCAATGATTGCTGTGATTACGAGTCTGTCGCTCTTACCGCTAGGCCACCAGCGCGGTCATATATTTTAGTTATTGCAGCAGGCAACTAGAACCATTGCAAAAGCAAGGAGAATAAAATATGCATGTGACCGTAATGTTGTTTAACAAACGAACAATCAATGTACGATAGCGGTAGGTCGTTATGATCATTATAAATACAAGGTATATATTCGATTTTTAAATTTTTTAAATACAATTACGGTCACATGTAAAGTCCTCTTGCTTTTGCTACAGTCCTAGTTGCCTGCTGCAATCTGTATATGTTACCGTTATATATGCAGTAGCCTATGCGCAGTAGACTATTTTTGTAATTCTCTGCGCAGTAGTGGCATCCAAATGGGCTTTATTTCTGCGCTAGCTTGACTAATTGGTTCTTCCGCCAGCGCTATGTATGTAGCTTCCTTCGGCTTCCTACGGAACCTGTTCTCCTCTTTAGCTACAATTGATGCGTTATCCCATTGTATGTGGTGGTTGTAATGCAGCATACTGTATGTATGATACATTTAATTTAAATATTTATATTCAGCTGGCGGGCGGCCTACCCAGTCGCTTTAAATAATTGGGGACCTGCGATCGAAAGAACAAGGGTGATAATGCGGTTGTATAATGCATGATGCCCACCACGTCACCACGTGTCATGATTGTGACACGCGACATCCAGGTGTGAGAACGAGGATACGGAAGCTCTGACCTTCCGCCTTGCAGGCCAAGCTCCTTCATGGGGTGTTAGTGCCTCACCATTATTTATATCCAGATATCTAATGGATATCATGTGATATAACAGTTGTATGTTTAACTGGTGGGTAGTAAGGGCAACCAGAAGGTTGTTTATAATTTGTGAGTAACAAAATCACTTGAATTAAAAATCTACGAGAAATAGTCACGTTAACGGTTTAAATTTCCATTAATTGTAAAAAATAATAATTGCTGATTTGATATGTCGTAGTAATAAAGCATTCTCTACGATCAAATTTGACTTCAAGTCACAAATATTATTCAAATATACAGGGTGTTATGCAAATGAGTGCAAATATTTTAACCAGTGATAGAACTCACGAAAATGAACAACTTTTCTATTTATCGTTTTTCATTTAATCGCATATTTATCTCCCCTAAATTTAATTAGCCGCTTGGTAAGCAAATCTAAGTTGAAGGTGAACGACGCAAGGTATATTAAAACTGCAAAGTTCTTGCACAAAAAACATGCGGCCAATAACTTAGCTAGGTAACTCAATTGATAAAGTATGTTGGTGACCAGATGTGAACTAAAGGTTTTATCAGTACCTATGCAGTTTTTGTTGGTTTGCATATTAAAGAAATGTTTTTTTGTTTTGCGCCATTAAATTAAAATATTATTCCATAGGCGGGTATGCATTTTAGAGTAAAATTGTTTTGAATTTTCACTCAGTTTTCGAAAAAATGATAAATGGAGAAGTTGTTCAGTTTAGCGAGTTCTATTACTCATTTCCATAACACCCTGTATAATGCAAGATTATTTGATTCCATTTAACGTGGTATATTACCACAAAGCCAGTAAAACCAGTGAAAGTGAGTGTTGTGGTATGCTGTTGAACTATCTATTCGAGAAATAGAGTTTTCAAAGAGCTACAACGAGCTTTGAGTTGGTCGGGAACAACCAGAAGGTGTTTGCTGACTAGAATTTATTCAGGTAGGAGCTGAGATAGAGCATTCAGGTACTACAAGATAAACGTTAAGAAGGTTAGTGACCATTCCTTACAAAATAATAAGAAATTATAAAAGTTAGTTAATTTTAGAATTATTTTTCTAAATTCAATAGTGATTTGACTACTCAACGTTTTCAACAATTATATTTTGAAATTTAAACATCTTGGAATTAGGTTATATTTAGAATTTTAATTTTTTAATCAAGTTGGATACATTTAATATTTGATTAAATTATTTTTGACAATCTGTATTTTATTTGTAATGTCAAATCAAACTTCAATGTGCTACTAACAAACTGAACATACGAATATAACTTTATGAAGTAGCTGAAACTTGTATTTGATTTATAAAATCAAACAGTTATTATAATTTACAAGTGATTCAGTCTTCAGTTTCAATAGAGAAAGTTGTTAAGGTCCCATTGCTTATAAAACTGACTAGTGGCTTAAACATTAATAATCACGTGACACAATTTTAAATGTCAAATTGATTTAGGAGTTACGTCAATTAATTCCTACTTATCATATTAAGAACTAAGGTAAGTACACAAGTGAACTGTACCTGATGTATTTCTTTTTGATAATTAGTAAAAGAGTATATTTAATTTGATACTACAAAGTGTGGCTTAGATATATTTCAATTGGCAACTCAAGTAGGGTTCAAAAGGGGGTGCTATTACATTTTGGCTCACAATGTCGTTATTGCAATAATTCAATAACTATTTTAATAGATTCCTGGATCTTGTATTCAGTTAACTGTGACTGCGTAACAAAAGTTTTCGTTAGCGATTCATCACTAGTTCCTGAAGATAATTATCATAAATTCATGGAATTATTACTTGATACTCGTAGCTCAAAAACAATACCTATAAACTTTGCACAGAAATTGAAATTTGACCAAGCAAACTATGATGATATTTTCAAAGATTTAGAATCAATTTCTTGGGAGGCAGTTTTACATGATCACAATGCTGAAGATAGTACTAATAAATTTTATCAATTATTAAATAATATCATTCACAAGCACGTACCCGTAAAAAAAGCAGCAATTAAGGAGATTAAGGTGTTATAAAAAATGGAAAATATATCATAATAGCCAATCAGATTTTAATTCATTTATTATTCTTCGTGCTAGATCCAAAGCACTCATTAATGCTGATTATAAAAGTTACACCAATTCTATCGAAACAGATATGAAAGAGCACCCCAAAAAGTTATGGACGTTTGTTTCTAATAAAAAATCTGGTGTAAGCGTTCCGAAAAAAATTACATATGAACATAATACTTCTTGTTCGCAAATTTTTTTAGTTCTGTATTGGTCACTTCTCAGCCGTCTACATTGATTCAAAATCAAATTGCTCTTCAAATCTAAATGTATACAGTAATTTGCTTATCTCTAAAATTTTTAAAAATTAGAAATTCTACAGAAACCGTAGAAAATAGAGAGTTAGTTGAAGTTCGAGTCCCTGTATATAGTGAGATGATCCCTTATTTGTTTATTAATTCGCTTTCGCCCCACATTGCGGAGCCATAAAAACTGTGATGATATGCACTCTAATTGTTGGGGTTAATTTAATTAAATATTGATTTGTAAGTTAAAGCCTCCACCTAATATTTTGTTTGAAATAAAAATTCTTAGGCTAGCTCTCAGTAAAGCACTAACTCTATTCTCTCGGTTGGGTTCCTGGTTGATTATGAATTATAAATTATCGAATACGGTCCTGTTTACTGCAGTAGTTCCAATACGCAAAAGCTAAATATTTGCAATTCGGTTAAATAAACTTACAAAATGGATCGCGGGTGCAAAAATGCGTTGTTGACGTTTTAATAGTGGAATTATGAAAGTTCTGAGAGGTATTTATTCAAATTTACGCGCTTTGGCGGCAATAATCATCATTTGTTTCAGGCATTAATTTATTTCATGACGTCAGAAGGGACATGGGCGGAAATTAGCAATTGTTCTCGGACACATCCGGTGGCTGGCCTCCTTTACATAACCTCAAATAATGGAATCCGCTTGTTTTCCGAACTGCACCTCCTCTATAGCCGTGGAAATGCTCGGATCTTGTTAATGCTTCCTCTCACATGCACGTAAATTTTCCCGACCCTAACGTGGATAATTTTAGCCAAATTTGGTACCTTATATTTCGCCGACCTGCCTCGGGTCGTTGGAGTGACGCTGTTGGATTTCCGGAGCTGTTACGGGCCCCCTTGATGTGAAATCTCCTGGAGACGTTGTTACAGAGCTGCACTACGCCCTGGAATGCAGACCTCGTGGCTCCGATGATTATCTTGGCTGCACGCAGATATCCAAATCTTGAGCTGAAAGGCTGCTGAAACCTCGGAAGGGCCCCCTCGTAGAACTTTTTAATTTTTGGTGGCGGAAACCCTCACAAACGATACCACTTAAATTTGAATGTGCACTTAATAAACTGGTAAACTTTTTAGCTTGATAAATGCTCATTTATTATATTAAAAATGTTATTAAAGTGGAGCACAATTTACAATGTCACTCTTATAATTTATTCATTTGTCATCTTTCTTATTAAAACAAAATATAAACTATCGCTATGGTAACTACACAAACGAAAATCAGTTTTGGTTAATTTTTGTACATTATGGAATTAAGTTTGATAACATAGTTTTAAAATCTACAAATTTCTTATAAAATAAATTTATTGTCTCTTTGCGGCACTCACAAACACGTTTTATTTATTTACTCTGCTATTCACTCACGATAGATTGCACTGTTTAACTCAATTGCTTTTCTTGCACCTAGCAAACCTTTTGTGATTAGTAACTTCTTTTGGTTCGGCTATTAATTTTGCACAAACCTATTATTTAAATTGATCTGACAGTCAATTTAGACCCCTGTGAGAAATGAGCTTTGCCTTTTGCGTTCCTTATTCAATTACTATACTATTACTGGCATCTCTTTACCAATGCATTTATTCTGTGGAATTTAAGTTTAGCCTTGCAGTTATATAAAACACCTCAACCGTGTGCTTATTGAAATGTCCATTAAATTTGGCAATCGCTACCAGAGTCGAGTTGTGGGCCTAAGACCATTCCAATAGTTAGATAAGAGTCGGGCAAACGCGGGTCAATTTTTGAAATTTGAACGGTGGCTATGGCAATGACAATTAAATGACGTACTGTAGAACTTAATTGTCAAACTATTAAGCGTTAAGTAAAATTGGTCAGAACAAAAATTTATTTTAAAATCATTTCCAAAAAATGCAGCGCAAAAATATACGACGATCAAACTGAAATCCCACCGATGGTTCCAGAAAATGCAAAAAAGAAGTTGAGGTAATCTGCAGTTTCTACTTTATTTACCGACAATGTAAGTTTCAACGTTTGTAATGTAAGTTTAAATAATCATCGTCCACTTCATGGATTAAGCCACCGAGCTTGTTCCAATTCAATATTCCATCTCATTCTAGGTTACTCGTCAAAAATTGATGTGCTCAGAAACTGCGGCACAAGAAATCAGCATCCAGATTGATCCAATATTCACTGACGAAGTGACATATCTTCGGCATTCCGTGAAAATTCGTAGCCAAAAGGGGATATTTTTGGTAAAGCTCTGAATACAACATGCGTATGTATTGCAAGCAGTACAAGTGGAACAACATATCGAGATAACAAAACATTCCACCAAAAGAAATTGTAAGAATCATAATAGGTAAAAGAACTGCGATAAGGGCGAGGAGTTTCATAGTGAAAGATGCGCTATTACAGGAATTAACAGATGTACTGAAAAAAGCTAAAGCGTTAAATAAGAAACTGCAACTGTTTGAATGTTTAACTTTTCACACAGCTGCATTGTTGTTCATTTAATAAGGAAATTAAAATTATACGACTTGACCTCATCTTATGTAATATAGTAATTATTATTATATGTATGTATTATCCGCAACCTCTTTTTACCGAGCGGAGTAGAGGCTGGTGCTTTGTACACTTTAGCGTCTGAATTATTAATATTATTGACCGATTTTACCTCGACCTCGACATAGCCAATCGTTCTTCTCTAGTTCTGATAAATGATTTTCTGTCAAAATCATTCGCATGCCCTTCGGGAGTTCCTCAAGGGTCACACATTGGACCATTGCTGTTTAACATTTATATAAATGACATAGCAAGTTGTTTTAAATTTTCTAATTTCATTCAATTTGCAGATGACTTAGAGGTCTATTCAAAAATATATAACAAGAACTCTATGGAACGTCTTTAGGATGATTCGAATAGACTAAGTAGTTATTGTAATGTTAATAAATTATCTTTAAACATTAATAAATGCTCAATAATAACTTTCACTCGCAATTTACTACGATTATCAATTAAATTCAGCTAGTCTTAACAGAGTTACTGAAATAAAAGATCTAGGAGTTACTTTTGATACTCAACTTTTATTCAGAACGCATAATAATATTATGTTAAATCTTACAAAATTCTGGGTTTTATATTTCGCGTCTCAAAGAATTTTAAATCCATAAAAGTGATTACATCTTTATATTCTGTTTATGTAAGTATTTAATTCACAATATTTTATTTATACAAATAGAATTGAGAGTATTCAACCAAATTCATTTCTCTTTTAAATGTGAGATTTAATCATAATGTTTCTAATTACAGAAATGACTGTAACTATTATCATTTATTACCTCTCGTACCTTGCATGATAATTTAGTATTATATAAATTTTTTAATATTATAGATGCACCTAAACTGCTATTATTTAATTTAAATGTTGTTTTTCATAATATAAGGGTTTAGTAAAACTAACCCGGCTAATAACTTACCAGTATCAAGGATCACTAAATCATTTAACGTTTATTGTAAATATTTAGATTTATTTCATATGTCACTGCTTACATTTAAGTCTGCTCTGAGGCGGTTGCTGCGCTAATCGCTATCACACTGTATTACAGTATTTCATTTATTTAGTGTTTTTCTGTTTTATATTACTCTGAATTGTGCATAATTTACTTTCTTTGTTTATGTTCAAAAATAATATATATGTTTATTTTTGGTTTCATTACTTGTGTTTAATTTAGATTAAACAGATATAAATTTCCACTCAAAATTTACGAAATCCAGTTCATAAGTTAAAAACCATTTTTGCTTCATAATCAGTCGGTTCAAAGACCGCTATCACAGTAAGCATATTATGTTACGACATGACCTAGAACTTCGAGTTCAGCGCACGGACTTGCAGACAACGCAGAACCAGAATCGCTTACTGCCGACTGATTATTTTGAAATATTAGAATCGCTCCATTGAACTATACTTTGCACTTTGAAATGTTTTTATTTAGTAAGTAAGCAGTTATATTTGCATAAAAGCCCATTTATTTTTGTAATAAAATCAATCGACATTAACTGTTTGATTCAATTACATCGATGCTACTTTTCCAAGCCTAAATAATGAAGTGTGAGGCTGCACTTCGAGTAGTTATCAAATTATCGTCCCTTTAAGTGACATTAACTAAGCTGTCTTAAAACAGGAATGCAGTCTCATTCCTGTGCTTAAATATTAGGGACAAAGAACCAGTGCACGTAACAGAAACCTGATCCAGCCTCCAGGCAATTCTGTTCAACTTGTATGTTATTAATAATTTTGTTTCTTCATTATTCTATGCAATAAGTTACATATTTGTTTTTAAGTTTTAAGTTATATATAGTTTTAGTGGATATTTCGCTGGACTCATTTGCATATATCCCAAATAAATAAATAAAAATAGCATATGCTACTTCATTTTCAAACGCCTGATCCAATATAAATAAATATGTAAAAAATTACGATTATCGAGAATTGATGTCTACGTCAGTTCCCGACAATCAAGAAAGCCATTGTCAAAAATATTCAAAAGCTAATCAAGTTTTTAAGTACTTTTACTCCGCCGGCGTAAAAGTAACCACTTTTATGGATAAAAGTAACGCATTTAGATTATCTGTCAAGTCACATAAGTTGTCACGTTTATGACGTTTGAAAATAAACATATTTATCACTAGAAAAAAAAAAATTCATGGGCTAGTTTCAGATCGACCCTACCCATCACGGGGCAGCTTGAAACCGATATATTACATTTCTTTAGGGGTTTAATTCTTTAAAAAAATTAAATTTGCTGGTCACCTAAAATAACTGAGAAGTTGGTAAGTTGGTAAGACCGTTAGGCCAGTCCTTGGATCAAATCCCACGGTGGCGAAATTTTTCCGCAGCCTCGGTGATTGGTATCGAGTTTGGTGATTCAATTCACAGTTGGCACCAAATTAACTGTGCTCTACTGGGAGTCATAGACCAAAGAGATAGAGTAACTCGAAATCAGAGCAAGTTGAGCACTGCACTGCCAGATGCTAGCACCAGCCTCTACCCCGGTAAATAAAAGAGGTTACAAGATAATACAATCTAAAATAATTTTTGTTTGAACTATATTGGTATGGTAAAGTCTGTATAGAGATCGTAAACCGAAAACGTTGATAAAGTTGCCCTGTTTTACGGTATTTAAATCGCTACTTAAAATAGCGATACTGCTCATTAACACAGATTGCATATTTATTCAATTACTAATTAATATGACCCAGTGTCAATGCTGACAGCAACTGAATGAATGACTATGCTAACATTCTTCTGCTCTTTTCTAGCTGCACCATTCTTGTATTTGGCAACCGAATGCCTTTTAGTAGTTTTATAAAAATTAAAACCTACAGTATAATGTGTACCTATGACAGAAAATAGACGCATATAAATCAATTTTAAGGCAAAAATCCTCTTAAGTCATCTTCTTCTGATAGCAAAATCTGAACTGTCAAAACGCTGTCAAGTTAGCACCTTGTTTAAATTCTGTTTTGGAACTTCTGCTTGCTGATATTGGCTGCACTGAAATGTTTGAAATTTCAAAACCTGACTTACGACTTTTTTTTTTAAATAATAATCTCCCAAATTCTTTAATTTTTGTGCATACACTTCAATTGCAATGGAATAGAAACGACTGAGGATTCTATTATTGAAAAGGGAAAAAAGGCTATAGTTGATTATTACAAGGAAAAACTAGAAGAAAATAATTTAGACTTTTGACACATGCAACATAACCTTAACTTTAAATATTACTAGAAATCACTAGATCCGAAGTACGTTCCCAAAAAAACTGTAATTTCCAGGTACAATCAGCAAATATTTAAAAAATTTGACATTGACAGTTCATGAGTTTTGTGAATGGATAATATGTGTGCCACTGTTTATTACCGTTTAAATAGAAAACTGTTTCTAAAAAGAACCTTTCATATTTACTTTGCGAGAAGAGCACTTTTTGGCATGTGCTACCTTGTATAAAATTAATTTGTTTCAACTCTTCGAACAACTCCCGCCTCCCTTTCCACTTCACCTTGCCCCCTTAAAGCTTTAGAGTATTCAGTTTTGTTTACTTACAAAAGCTGCTCCACTAGTTAAAGTTCCAATTAAAGTTTAACTTACCAGACATATGTCAGCAAAGGCATCAGCACTAGCTTCAGGCGTGACTTGAAACATAGCACCAACCACAACTAAGTTGTTAGTATTGCGTGCATTTGATAATTCGTTATAAATCGTATATTTCAACAACGGATATAAATTTTCTGGAAAGCATATAACCATCTCTTTCAAGCAATTATTAAAGATATTAACCAGTGGTTTGCTCTTCAGTCGAAGCTTGCTTAGTTGCGCTACAACTTCAATATCTCTTTGAGTTCTTGCTGAACAATTGTAGCAAACGTACGCCAATAGTTCTTGTGCGGGTTTCATAAGCTTATGATTATGCAGCCAACTCTCCAGTCGGGAAACTGCGAGCATGCGAATCTCCACTAATCCGCATGCAGTACTTAAAAACCTCACAAAGTTTTTTGTTATGGCTTCAGGTTGCTGACGTCTGGCAATCTGCTCTTGAATAGCTTCTAGAGATATCTTTTCCACCATTTCTTGCCCTTGGTTATATCTGGCCGATACTGGTATCTTCCAATTTTCAACGATTACTTTGTGTTCATTGAAAGCTAAATTAAATTTAATCGGTACTTTTAAGGAACTGAAATTAAATGGTTTACCTTCGTCGTCTTCAAGAGTATTTACAGTAAGAGGACTGGAAGTATCTCGTCCACCAGACATCCAAGTTTCAGATGTTAAGAGAACTTTAGGTGGTTGTTTGGTATTAAATGCTGTGATAATATTATCAACAAAAGGCTTACAGAATGGATTGTCAATCCAAAGACGATCTCCTAATGCATCTTCTACATATAGCTGAAACATCATTGCTGTTAACAGTTATAGATTTAAATGATATATTCTACTACCTTAACAAATATATCCGGCCACTGATTTACGTCCGCAAATGCATGAAGTAGTACATTTATAAACAAAATTTGTGAATAAATATTACCCTTACTTGGAGTTTTAAAACCCGCTGCCACTTCTCTTCGTATAGAACTAACCAGAGCATTTACAATGTGCTCATTTGTAAACATATTAGGTCTACACTTACAACAGAGTAGTATAGTAGAATATAAAATTTTACAAGGTTTGAAGCGTTGCCCCCGAAAGGCTTTAATTATTCCCAAAATTAATCCAACCTGCAAACAGCAAACTGAAGAACTGGTTGTCTGGCAATAACTTCATTACTTACTGCCTTGTCCATATTCCCTGCACTAGCCGAAGCAACTATTGAGTCGAACAATTCCGCTACGTCACATTCAATCACCATAGCTTCCCATGGCTCAGCACTAGAAGTGGCGGCACGATCGCCAGCTACATGGGGAGATGTATTAGGTCCGCTGATGCTTGGGGTTCTAACAGGGAGTGGCCCTTTTATCTTCTTCGATGGAGGTACAGCCTGTAAATTTGTTGAGCTGGCTTCTCTTTTTCGTTCAGATACACCTGCAATTATTGACAACGGTGAATTGGTTTTCATTCTTCCTATACTATGCTGTACCTTTGCTTGTGCTTGGTTGGAGGTGCGCTGTTGATGGCTTTGTAAGCGCAACGTTGCGCTTGGCATCCACATCTCGGGTGGATGATTGTTTGGCTCCAAGAGCGATGAAAGTGTCAGGGGGTTGTTGGGTTACTTTACTTTTTGGCCCTCTCGTCCCAGAAGTTGGTTTGTTACGATCCATTTCTTTGCTGCACTCGTGATAACAATGCCTCTATCAAATTACAAGCTTTTATATTACTATAACCCGACTGAACATGTTCTGACTTCTGCACTTCAAATGTTGAAATTGTAATATACATAACCCACAAAACAATAACTACATAACCTCACTCATTATTTTTGTTTTGCTTTAGGGCAGTGTTGCCAGATCGAATAAACATTATTATCGTACAACAGTAGTAAAAATTATCGTACATTATCGTACATTTTATCTTAATATAATATTTTGGATTATACATAGGGAAATATAACTACAAGAATGAAATAATTCTGAAATAAATCCAATTTCACTTGGTGTGTGTGGTAGAAGAACCGATCATAAATCGACGATACCTGCTAATTCAACCACGAATCGAAAATGACTGCAGAAAGAATTTTTAGTGAAAGACACATGTCGAAAGTGGGCATGGGGAAAGTCGATGGGAAACCCCCTATAAGTACGGTGATGTAACGTGATCAGCTTCTCATCATAAATAATAACAGTTTCGAATTAAATTTCAGCACCTTGTGATTAATACCAGTTGAGCAAAAATATCTGCACGTATAGTCTGTTCACTAAACATAAAAACACATAGTGGCCTTTGATTTCTAAAATGTCATGATTGTACTTCCAAAATGCATATTTTGTCTAGGAATGTACTTACAAAAAGTTACTAAAACAAATAGGTTAAGAGTGTGACATTTAATTAGTATCTGTCATAACTACTTTTAAGGATGTTAAACAAATACTGTGTTGGATACTATTGATGTAGAATTTATTAATAGGTATTGTTATTACATTTTATAAAACTTCAGGCAAGAATTTCCAGAATAATATGTACTTTGACACTGAAATAATGAGATTTATTAATTGTCATTTTTAAATTCAAAGTCAACTTTATACAGGTGTGAAAACCTTTGCAAAACCAAATACAAAATCCCTAGCATAACCATTTTGCATAAATGCCAACTTCAAAAAAATTTAAATGTTTTTGTGTTTACTGAATGGCCTATAACTGTCATATCGATAATACGGTCAATATTAGTACTTATTTGCCAAATTTGTGAGAATTCTCAATAATAGGCAAATTATCGTACATTAAGCCATTATCGTACATGTGCTATTGTACATTGTACGACTGGTAAAATTATCGTACAAAAACGATAATTATCGTACATCTGGCAATACTGCTTTAGGGTCAGTGTTGCCGCGCCTGCATTTAGAAAAGTACTGAATGTTGTACGGCTCCCTAGCAAATATACTGAAAGCGGAAAATTCAAATTAAATGCTATTGATTAAGAGTGGTAATAAACATTCGGTATTTTAATGTATTTTTCACGGTAAAAAAATACCAATTGCTCGATAAAAAAATTAAAATGCACGTTAAATTAATTGAAAATGCTTGGTAATTTAACAAAATATACAATATAATAGTATATTATGTTATGAGGAGCAAAAGTTAAACTTTATATGGCGTGGTTGGACGGGTTTTATCTCGTTATCTGCCGAGCTTGCGAGGCAGATAAGTACAGCCGAGCCACATAAAGATACTTTTGCTCCGAATAACATATAGTATTTTTTCTTCAAACGTTTTTATAACAAATTATTTACGACTTTGGGAAGCGGCAGATAAAGTGTTTTTTCCACTACCGGGAGTAGACGTCGGTTTCTATAGCATCAAAATTGTGACAGAAGTAAAACATTTACTCCCTAAAGACTAAATAAGACAAACATTTCCCTAGGGAGTTTACATTATGACTAACAGAACAATTATGTCAAATTCGAGGTTATCAGGTTAAACAGAAGGATTTATTAAATGACTGTGATAAGCTTATCTCACGAATGATTTGTAGGTAAAGTTATTAAAATAACCCGAAAGGGGTTTTTTAATTTTATGCGTGTCGCAACCTTCAGTTAACGGACACACCTTTGTTATCACATTATTTGCATTTTAATTATCCTGATTATTTACTACTGACACTTCAAAACTTTTTATTACTTATTAATTAAACGTTAGTCACTTGCAGTTTATTTCCACTTATTATTTGAAATCTTTTGATTTCTGGCGCCCATTTCCATTCCTTTTCCTTTTTTGAAGACATTCCAGGGCACACAGCTGATGATTTGAACCTACGATCCAAGGCCGCCGAAATTTGAGTTAGCTAGGGCCATCGCGGTGAGTAAAGAGTTTTCAGAGCTGCCGTGGTGTATAAACTGTAGGGGGGTTGATCTGCGATTTTTACTACCATTGCTTAATTTTATTAATTAATCGTAGGTCGGCTTCTTTATTGTTTCAATGTTTACCGTCCCTTAGGCCGTTGCCCGTAGGTTATCTCGTGTTGGACCACCCCTTGCTTTACTGAGTCTAGTCGGAATATCTTGTTACGGGCAGGGCAACGGTCCTATGTGAGTCATTGTTCCAATTTTGAGTAATATCATCCGCGCTGGCCGTCTAGCTCTGTCGTAACTTTTTGTGTGAGCTGGCGTGGTGTCGTAAAAGTCGTTTTAGACCGTAACAAAACATGATGACAATTCCGACTAATTTTGTTTTACACCCTAATACCCCGAATTTTTCCAGTATGCAGATTCTAAAATGTAACGCGAAACGTTTTTTAAAAATTTAATACAATAAAATACCGGGTGACCATAAATGGTTGTGATTTTTTTTAGGTTGGCACTGTTAATGTCGGCGGCAGTATATGTCAAATTCGAGTTTTGACACAAACTGACGCAAAACCTAACCTGCTAACCTCGAATTTGATATAGACTTACAGTGCCAACCTAAGAAAAAAATCACAACCATTTATGGTCACCCGTACTTCTAATAATTTTTTCTGCAAAATTAATGGATATGTAATTTAAAAAGTAATGCCAACGTGACAAGGAAAGGAAGCTACTTGTGTCCGTGCCCTGTTAAAAAACAAATGCATGAAATTGCCATCAAGGCACCCTAATCGGGACTAATGTAGTTATCAGTATGTCTGTCCCACTTCCGGTTTTACAAGAAATGATAACTTTTGTTTTTCAAATGACACGATACATTTTAATTTAGCTTATCTTTTAGAATGTTTTTTCTTTATTCAATCATATTAAATTATTATCATTATTATGTGGAGATTTGGTATGACACGATACTAAATTTTACTTTTTTATGTCATTTTAAAAAGTTTTGCACGTTGCAAACAGAAATTGTATAAGAAATTTACTAGTAAATAAATTATAATAATTATAATAAATTATTTAGAAACAAAATTAGATTAACATTTTCTTTCGAAAGATAGGGCAGAATATCTAACATGATTTGTATCATATATTCTATAAGGGATACAAATGGATCACTCGGATAATGTAACTTTCCCCGATCTTGCTGCACTTGGCGTGGAAATCGAACCCTTAAAACGCATTAAATTACCGAGCGTTTATTAATATAATATTATACAAAATTTCAATTAATAGTAAGCTTCAGTTATCGGGCATTTTGTTTTTTATGGTACATACAATGGCGGACAATAAATTTAGGCCGGCCTATCATTTGCTTGGCACTGTTTATTTTGGTGCCACTGTACGTCTATGTCAAATTCGAGGTTAGCAGGTTAAGTTTTGCGTCAGTGTTGACACAAACTGACGCGAAACCTAACCTGGTAACCTCGAATTTGGCATAGACGTACAGTGCCACCAACATAAACAGTGTCAAGGGAATGACAGGCCGGCCTAAATTTATTATCCGCCATTGTACATATTTAATTAGAATATTGATCAGAACTTACTGTGCAAATAATATATTTTTTTCACTACCTTCTTTGTAAGTGATCCTTACACTGTCAAGTTTGAGGGATGTAGGCTACATTTACAAAAATTGTTGCAGTTTCTATGACAATGTACTTACTTCCCTAGAGAAGTGAATTACTTACATCCCGCATGCATTACAACTGACAAGAGGCCATGTCTGCCACTTGGTTAACACGAAGAAAACCATTGTCGTTCGTATTATTATTCATTTTTAATCAGAATTCAAGCACCAAGTTCACAAAACCGCATTTGCAATCGTATTCACGCATTTTTTCCAAGAATTTTTCACAGTGCGTTTATAACTGTCAAACAAAACGTCACAGCGCTATAAGGCTACTATAATTTAGCAAATGTCATAATTTTACTCCAGGTTATTACCTATCATTTACTTTACAAAAGGAAATATTGGTAGTGAAAAAAATTATGTACTTTACACAGGATGTAGGAAGATTTACACTACCTCGAACCTTGCTCGGTCCTCGGTAGTGTAAATCTTACCTACATCCCTTGTAAAGTAATATACTATTATCTACTAGCAACATGATATTCTACATTTTCGTCATAGAAACAAAATATGAAAAGCTACTTATAACTCCCAAGGGACTTGTCAAATTATTTCTCCCTCAAACTCATGGTAACAATACAACTACAATTAACGTCTTAGCAACCATACAATGAGGCAATCCTTGATGTTACTTACATATTCTAATTTTGAAATGTCATACTATTCTTACGAATATGCTAGTAGATAAAATATTGTATGCACCACGGGAGATATTCATGTTCTTTACCTTCGGTCAACCTCAGGGAAAAAACATATTCATATCTCCCTTAATGCATAAATATCTATTACGGCAAATTCAGATGAGAGGATACTACATTTATTACTCCGTTTTGTATGCTAGTGTACGAAAAAATGTTATACGAAACTCGTATATGAAAGTGGCTTTTCCATACTCGTCTTGAAATTCCGGACTCGGCCTAACGGCCTCTTCTGGAAACATCTCACTCGTACTGAAAAGCTCCACTTTCTATACTTGTAACGTAAATTACTAGTTTCTTCAAGCGGCAGTAAAATGTGACATTATACTGCTTGATTGATGATATGCTAAACTGTCACTTCATTGCCATGGCATCTAATAGTAGATTATGCAATGAGGGAGAGAAATGCGTTATTTTGTTGAGGTACAATTTCTGACTCGAGGGCGAAGCCCGAGAGTCAGAAATTGCACTGAAGCAAAATACCATTCTCTCAGAGCTGCATATACTATTTTTTTCACGTTGCAGGAAGATTTAAACGAAAACCCGTTTTTTTTACTTCCTTTTACAATAAAGGAAGTATTGGATTCACCCCAAAAATTCGGAATTGAGTTTACAACAGATCTTCACGTTTCAGAGTCCCCTAAACCCAAAAAACATTTTTTTCATTGGTCTGTCTGTGTGTGTGTCTGTGAACAGAATATCTCAAAAACGAAAAGAGGTATGGTGTTGAAACTTCATATATAAGTTTTGTGTACTATAGCTGCGTTCGGAAAGGTACCTCTGACAGCTCTGTTTCCACGAAATCATTCGCAGAAAGAGATCGATAATAGCCATCGGCGCGGGTGGAAGTGAGATGAATGAACGATTTCGAGGAAACAGAGCTGTCAGAGGTACCTTTCCGAACGCAGTATATGTAGATACGACAGCAAGCTTCTGAAGAAAATCGCATAACCGGAAGTAGGTGTTTACTCTTGAGATTTTTCAGTTTTTTTCGATATTTTCAAAACGGCTCTAACGATTTTTTTCAAACTTCTCAGTTTTATTACATTTTTAATGTGTATTGATGTGAGATGGTTGATTTTCCAGTTGAATACTTCTAAAATGGGTTTCTTTTGTTTTTTCTTCTATTTTTTTTTATTAACTTTTATTTTAAATAGAACACCCGGTATATTATTTGAATTCAGCTTGAAATTCTAGAGAAAATATGTCTCTTTATCTAACGCTCTATTTTGCACAGTTTTTGTAGACTTTGTAATTTTTTTAAATTTTTGACAAATGCTTAAAAATTTAAAATCAAATATTTGGTCAATTATAAGATCGCTGTAAAAGTAAGTTGTGTGCGTGTATCACACCAGATTTTTTAAACGTCATTTATTGACATTTTAGTTACAATTATTCAAGTAAATCATTATGACAAGAGCTCACAATTATGTCAAATTCAAGGTTAGCAGGTTAGGTTTTGCGTCAGTTTGTGTCAAAACTCGAATTTGACATATACTTACAGTGACGCCGACATTAACAGTGCCAACCTAAAAAAAATCACAACCATTTATGGTCACTCGGTATTTTATTGTATTAAATTTTTAAAAAACGTTTCGCCTTACATTTTAGAATCTGCATACTGGAAAAATTCGGGGTATTAGGGTGTAAAACAAAATTAGTCGGAATTGTCATCATGTTTTGTTACGGTCTAAAACGACTTTTACGACACCACGCCAGCTCACACAAAAAGTTACGACAGAGCTAGACGGCCAGCGCGGATGATATTACTCAAAATTGGAACAATGACTCACATAGGACCGTTGCCCTGCCCGTAACAAGATATTCCGACTAGACTCAGTAAAGCAAGGGGTGGTCCAACACGAGATAACCTACGGGCAACGGCCTAAGGGACGGTAAACATTGAAACAATAAAGAAGCCGACCTACGATTAATTAATAAAATTAAGCAATGGTAGTAAAAATCGCAGATCAACCCCCCTACAGTTTATACACCACGGCAGCTCTGAAAACTCTTTACTCACCGCGATGGCCCTAGCTAACTCAAATTTCGGCGGCCTTGGATCGTAGGTTCAAATCATCAGCTGTGTGCCCTGGAATGTCTTCAAAAAAGGAAAAGGAAATGGAAATGGGCGCCAGAAATCAAAAGATTTCAAATAATAAGTGGAAATAAACTGCAAGTGACTAACGTTTAATTAATAAGTAATAAAAAGTTTTGAAGTGTCAGTAGTAAATAATCAGGATAATTAAAATGCAAATAATGTGATAACAAAGTTGTGTCCGTTAACTGAAGGTTGCGACACGCATAAAATTAAAAAAACCCCTTTCGGGTTATTTTAATAACTTTACCTACAAATCATTCGTGAGATAAGCTTATCACAGTCATTTAATAAATCCTTCTGTTTAGGCTATTGAAAATAAAAAAGCGTGACTGTACCTTTTACAGAGGGTCAATACACATCAAAATTGCAGCTTTAAATACTGAGCATAATTAAATATAAGCATAAAAATTTAAATATTAAAACAAGAGCATGCATGAAATTGAACGTTACATGTCAATAATGGTAAAACGTATGAATTTAAATTCCAGATAATTACGGGTTTAAAATGTATAAAATCCAGGTATTGAAGATAAGTTGATGTTTAATCCGGAGTAGCACTAACTAACCTCGAAACATAAGCTGGACGTAAACTGCACATAATGGACAAAGTCGCCGTGGATGCAAATTATAGCAAAGGCACCCTCGAACGGCAGCAACTAAGCAGAGCGCCAGCAGGTGTCGAAAATGCGATAAGGCTAGCGGCTTGGCCTCCGAGATAAACTCGTGGTTGAAATTGGTAATTAAGAGCTGATCATAATCAGTCCTAGGAAACATACACTGCTCATTAGATTAATTGAGCGCACATAATTTGACTTGATTAAAATCAAGCCTTAGCCGCGCCGATGACGGCGGGCTTAGGTTAAGTCAGCAAGTGCCTCGGACGAAAATTTCGTGCCCAAAAAAAGACTCGCACTCTGATAAGAGATAGTACAGGTCAGAAAGGGCATCGCGCAAACGAAAGGAACTTGATGCAGGTACAAAATACGCTGCTTTGGAAAATTTACGAATTCGAAATGCAAAGGATTTATAATTCAACTAAAAATATACAGGTTAAGCCTGAAATAATTGGATAACTGGTGAAACAATTAAGCGGAGCCAAAAAAATTGTTTCAACATATATAAAATTAAATTAAGCCCCACCCAGTTCCATCAATAAAAACGAATATGCAAAGATAGACCCACAATGAAACCAGGAAGCAAATGAGCCTACCGTTCGACTTTTCACCTTGGCGAAATCCAAAATCTAAACGGGATATAGTAGAATCGGCGTATACAGCCTCACGAATCCCACCACTATGATGACGAGCGCCCTGACCCACCTGTGACGCTTAAAACTTCTTCCAAGCTCCACTTCACATTTATCTTACATTAATCTTACGGAGTAAACAACTCACCCTGAAAATAAGCATGCACAGGCGCGAGGGGGGGATCACTAGACAACATATAACGTCTATGTCAAATTCGAGGTTACCAGGTTCGGTTTCGCGTCAGTTTGTGTCAACACTGATTATAATAAATTATTTAGAAACCCTTTCTAAATAATCTGGCCGCAAAAATAAATATGAGTGTAAATCTGCACAGGTGGTAAGTTCACACTCCTTAGCATAGAATTTCGGCTTAGACCGCGTAGTATTTGTATATGAACACCCAGCATTTTCTGGCTTAATGTGCCTTGCACCTTGTGAAGTCGAGCAAAAACCCGCGCGATGGCCATGCTCTTTGGTGGCTCGTGTTGTTTGAGTATCTTGAGAACGAGGATACTTAGGCAGATTTGGCCGTTTTGCTGTTTGTGCATCCATATTCACTAACGTTTCGCAAGACCTTGCAGCTTGCATCATCAGAGTGAAAGTCGCACTAAGAACCGAAGGTCGGTGTGGAGCTATTTATAGTCCTCTGTGCCAGGCGCGCGGAGTGGCGTAACGCTGGCGCTGGTTGGTCGTCCGAGTGCAACGTAATCCGTGGGGCGTGGCCGTATGACGCAGAGTGGTTGTAACGCTTTAGATCGTGTATCACAGGGGTCCACGTTTTACTAAGCTTAAAGCCATCTTCCCTGTTGATATTATTTGGATGTTTTTCTATTTCTATGGCTTCACGTATCACTCGCGGGAAGTAATGAGGTATTCTGGCAAGTACTCTGGCATGCTCAAATTCTAAAGTGTGCCCATTTGTAAACGTATGCTCAGCTACGGCTGATTTTGTGATGCGTTTGTGTTTGCAATCGCCTTTATGTTCTTGGAGTCTTAGATCAACGGAACGACCAGTCTGTCCAATGTAACTCGAGCCGCAAGAACAAGGAATGCGATATACGCCAGCGGTTTTTAAACTTGGAATCTTGTCTTTTACCGATCTGAAGCCGTTACCCAAAGTTTCCTTGCTCGTGAACACAGTTTTGACGTTGCATCGTTGCAGGACACGTCCTATCTTATCAGTTGAGCCTTTAACGTAAGGTAGAAATGCTAAGCCTTCCAGAGGTGGAGATTCTTCTTTAGCCTTTTTTGTCATAGTCTTGTCTAGTGCTTTTCGTATGGCGGTAGTTGTGTATCCGTTCCTTTGTAAAGAGTCAAACAGATGTAGCTTTTCTCTCTCTAGATTTTCCTC
The DNA here is from genome assembly GCA_940337035.1 of Agriotes lineatus. Lineage (NCBI taxonomy): Eukaryota > Metazoa > Arthropoda > Insecta > Coleoptera > Elateridae > Agriotes > Agriotes lineatus. Next base: position 87,280,200 of record OW679196.1, on the reverse strand, counting down.
GTCTGAGATACGAACGGCTCTTGTCGCCAGAGTCTGGAGAACTGTTGCTTTTTGCATTGGATGATGGTGTGAGTCAGCATTCAGATATCTGTCCGTGTGTGTTTTCTTTCTATAGACTGCATGTCCTAAACTGCCATCTGATTTACGTTTCACCAGGACGTCTAGAAACGGAATACTGCAATTTTCCTCTACTTCCATTGTGAATTGTATGTTGGGATGTACAGAATTCAGGTGTTTTAGAAACCTGTCCATAATGGACAAAGTCGCCGTGGATGCAAATTATAGCAAAGGCACCCTCGAACGGCAGCAACTAAGCAGAGCGCCAGCAGGTGTCGAAAATGCGATAAGGCTAGCGGCTTGGCCTCCGAGATAAACTCGTGGTTGAAATTGGTAATTAAGAGCTGATCATAATCAGTCCTAGGAAACATACACTGCTCATTAGATTAATTGAGCGCACATAATTTGACTTGATTAAAATCAAGCCTTAGCCGCGCCGATGACGGCGGGCTTAGGTTAAGTCAGCAAGTGCCTCGGACGAAAATTTCGTGCCCAAAAGAAGACTCGCACTCTGATAAGAGATAGTACAGGTCAGAAAGGGCATCGCGCAAACGAAAGGAACTTGATGCAGGTACAAAATACGCTGCTTTGGAAAATTTACGAATTCGAAATGCAAAGGATTTATAATTCAACTAAAAATATACAGGTTAAGCCTGAAATAATTGGATAACTGGTGAAACAATTAAGCGGAGCCAAAAAAATTGTTTCAACATATATAAAATTAAATTAAGCCCCACCCAGTTCCATCAATAAAAACGAATATGCAAAGATAGACCCACAATGAAACCAGGAAGCAAATGAGCCTACCGTTCGACTTTTCACCTTGGCGAAATCCAAAATCTAAACGGGATATAGTAGAATCGGCGTATACAGCCTCACGAATCCCACCACTATGATGACGAGCGCCCTGACCCACCTGTGACGCTTAAAACTTCTTCCAAGCTCCACTTCACATTTATCTTACATTAATCTTACGGAGTAAACAACTCACCCTGAAAATAAGCATGCACAGGCGCGAGGGAAGGATCACTAGACAACATATAACGTCTATGTCAAATTCGAGGTTACCAGGTTCGGTTTCGCGTCAGTTTGTGTCAACACTGATTATAATAAATTATTTAGAAACCCTTTCTAAATAATCTGGCCGCAAAAATAAATATGAGTGTAAATCTGCACAGGTGGTAAGTTCACACTCCTTAGCATAGAATTTCGGCTTAGACCGCGTAGGTTTCTAAAACACCTGAATTCTGTACATCCCAACATACAATTCACAATGGAAGTAGAGGAAAATTGCAGTATTCCGTTTCTAGACGTCCTGGTGAAACGTAAATCAGATGGCAGTTTAGGACATGCAGTCTATAGAAAGAAAACACACACGGACAGATATCTGAATGCTGACTCACACCATCATCCAATGCAAAAAGCAACAGTTCTCCAGACTCTGGCGACAAGAGCCGTTCGTATCTCAGACGAGGAAAATCTAGAGAGAGAAAAGCTACATCTGTTTGACTCTTTACAAAGGAACGGATACACAACTACCGCCATACGAAAAGCACTAGACAAGACTATGACAAAAAAGGCTAAAGAAGAATCTCCACCTCTGGAAGGCTTAGCATTTCTACCTTACGTTAAAGGCTCAACTGATAAGATAGGACGTGTCCTGCAACGATGCAACGTCAAAACTGTGTTCACGAGCAAGGAAACTTTGGGTAACGGCTTCAGATCGGTAAAAGACAAGATTCCAAGTTTAAAAACCGCTGGCGTATATCGCATTCCTTGTTCTTGCGGCTCGAGTTACATTGGACAGACTGGTCGTTCCGTTGATCTAAGACTCCAAGAACATAAAGGCGATTGCAAACACAAACGCATCACAAAATCAGCCCTAGCTGAGCATACGTTTACAAATGGGCACACTTTAGAATTTGAGCATGCCAGAGTACTTGCCAGAATACCTCATTACTTCCCGCGAGTGATACGTGAAGCCATAGAAATAGAAAAACATCCAAATAATATCAACAGGGAAGATGGCTTTAAGCTTAGTAAAACGTGGACCCCTGTGATACACGATCTAAAGCGTTACAACCACTCTGCGTCATACGGCCACGCCCCACGGATTACGTTGCACTCGGACGACCAACCAGCGCCAGCGTTACGCCACTCCGCGCGCCTGGCACAGAGGACTATAAATAGCTCCACACCGACCTTCGGTTCTTAGTGCGACTTTCACTCTGATGATGCAAGCTGCAAGGTCTTGCGAAACGTTAGTGAATATGGATGCACAAACAGCAAAACGGCCAAATCTGCCTAAGTATCCTCGTTCTCAAGATACTCAAACAACACGAGCCACCAAAGAGCATGGCCATCGCGCGGGTTTTTGCTCGACTTCACAAGGTGCAAGGCACATTAAGCCAGAAAATGCTGGGTGTTCATATACAAATACTACGCGGTCTAAGCCGAAATTCTATGCTAAGGAGAATAATTCGAGTAACCGCGAAAGCCTCAAACAATACATAAGTTCACACTAGTTACAAATTTAGGGACCCAAGATTTAAGTGAATGTAATGCTGCTGCTGTCAAATACAGGATGTCTCTAAAAAGTCCGTACAGAACGCTAGCACAAATTCCGGAGGCTATGACGAAGTAGTCCAACTTACCATAGTCCAAAAGTAGATAGTTTTCAAAATACAGAGCGTCAAAGTTATTATGTTTTTAAATTTTTAAAAAAATATTTAGCTTAAAAATAAAGAATCTGCAAAAAATTTGGTATTAATGTTTTTTTTTTGGATGAGAAAACCAGATCTGTCTAAATATGTCTAAAGCTTCATAACTTTTTTGTGCTTCGGTGTATTAAAATTTCAACAAAACATTCTTATTTCCTGCCATTTTTTGTCCAAAAAAGGTATATTTGTCGGTCCGTGCAACTGTTTCTAAGATAATTAAATTTAAACTTTTTATTGCGTACTGAAATTCGTTGTTGCCTTCCTTCACACTTTATCATGGCTTAGGACTGGTGAACAGAATTGCCTGGAGGCTGGATCAGGATTCTGTTACTTGCACTGGTTCTTGTCCCCAACGTTTTAAGCACAGGGATGATACTGCACCCCTGTTTTAAAACAATGTAGTCAATGTCACTTAAATGGACGATAATTATGCTACCCTGAAACGCAGCCTCGCGTTTCGCAAATTTATGGCTTAGAATGGTAGTATCGATGTAAATGAATCAAACTATAATAGTCGATTGATTTATTACAAAGATAAACGTTCTATATATGCAAACATAATTGCTTAGTTATTCAAAGTACAAAGTATATTTACTGTGACTATATAACATTTCATAACATATGTCAGCATTAAGCCAGTTTTATTTCCGCTTTATCTGCAAGTATGTTACACTAAACTTTGGGTTCTAAGTCGTGCCGTAACGTAATATGCTTACTTGCAGGTGCTGTCTTTAAACCTCGTGCATTATGAAATCAGCATTGCGTTTAAAACTTATGAACTGGATTTCATAAATTTTTGGAACTGAAATTTAGTCTGTTTAATTCAAGATTAAATAACTGGACCAAAAAAATTGGAGCGTGTTTAAGGACCAACAACAATAAAAATGTAAATAGCAATGGGTTAACAATGATAAGAATATAAAAATGAACTAACAAAGCACAATAGGAATAACACACAAAATCAATAACGAACTAAAATGTTAATTGTTCAGAAAAACGCTTAGTAAATGTTCAAAATGGCCTCCATTTTCAAGTACACAAAGATTAATTCAACGGTGAAAGTTGAAGTGCACTCTTTCCATGAGCTCTGCATCGAACTGTACAACTTCTACCCCTCGATTCAAAATTAATACTAGGCTTCTGTCGACTCATTGAGGAACGAAGAGCACTTGTTCACAATTTTCATTAAAAAAGTAAGTATTTACCGATGAGTGTTGTTTTACAAGAAGGGGTGTGACCACTATTTACCACATCTCTGAGTGTGACAAATTTACATAATTATGGTGATGAAAACCCGCATGTAATGAAGGTTTGGTATTATCAACATGAATATAAAATCAACATATAGGCAGGAAGCAGGATTCATTGATATAATTGGTCCTGTTACCTTATTACCTCGTTTAAATGGTTTAAATTACTTGGAACTCCTGCGAGTAAATTTGCCAAATTTATTGGATGACCTTCCATTGGCTTTATACTTCATGTTAAATGAGAATTTTCGAAATCGATGGATGGGCAAAGAAAATGAAACTCCTGTAAACTGGCCACTCCGCTCACCGGATTCAACTCCGTTAGATTCCTTTTTATGGGGAACTCTTAACGAGATAGTATACGCTAGACCTCTAAACACTAACAAAGAATTGTGGGCACGAATAGAAAACGCAGTAAACGTTTTACAGTAAGATGCAGAGATAATGGAAACGGTGTACTTTAACTTTCTTTTCGAAATCTCTCGAATTAATCTTTGTGTACTTGAAAATGTAGGTCATTTTGAATATTTTTTCTGAACAATTAACATTGCTGTTTTATTTCGTTATTGATTTTGTGGGTTATTCTTTGTCAGTTCATTTTTAGATTCTTATCATTGTTAAATCGTTACTATGTAAATTTTTGTTGTTGTCAGCCCGTTGGTCCTTAAACATGCTAAAATTTTTTTGGACCAGTTCTAAGCCTGGATAAACTGTGAAGCTAGGCTACGAGTTTCAGTAAGCAATAAAACATTGAAATTCAATTATCTCAGAAACAATTGCTTGGAGCGACACCTACCAAGTATACCTTTTTTGGACATAAAATTACAGGAAATAGGAATTTTTGGTTAGAAATTTAATACACCGAGATACAAAAAAGTTATGCCCTGTATTTCGAAAACTATTAAATTTTGGACTAAGGTAAGTTGGGCTAGATTGTCATAATTTAGCTTCAGGAATTTGTGCTAGCGTTTAGGCCGTTTTGTACGGAGCTTTTAGAGACGCCCTGTATACAAGGAGATCACAAATAAACTTAAACACGGCAGCTATTGAAAACAATAAAACAATAATCTGTTTGTAATGGAGAAGGTTGCAAAATAAATGGACGCCACGGGATTCGGACTTGGATCTCACGCTTGGCAGAACCCCGAAGGTCAAACGGGAGTAGAATATTTGTGCACAGCCTCAGGACTCCCAACACTGCGACGCGGCGGCGACGCTTAAGAACTCCTCTCAGGGCCCACTTTACATAAATCTGACAGTGTATAATTCAACCTGAAAATAGACCCGTGAAAAAATCATAAGGCAGTACGTACAGTAAACTGATCTAACACAGTAACAAGTTGGTATAAAAGCGCCTATGTCGTCAGCGTACACAAAGAATAAAAACCAAAGAATGAGCACTATAACTAAAAATCCCAGCTGGGGGGTCACTTTACCTCTAAACTATTGCGGAATTGTAACAATTTGTACACAGCCCCAACGCGGGTGGCTGACATTTAACTAAAAGAGCATTTATTATTATTTGCGCACAGACCAGGTGGGCGTCTGGTCTTTAGGCGCATAAATTATCGGTTGCAAGCAGCCCACGTTGGCGGCTGGTATTTTATAAGTAGATACGTGAATCATTGGTTAGAAACAGCCCACGTTGGCGGCTGGTATTTACATGAATTATTAATTATAAACAGCAGACGCTGGCAGCTGGTATTTACATAAATTATTAATTATAAACAGCCCACGCTGGCAACTGGTATTTACATAAACTATTCATTATAAACAGCCCACGCTGGCGGCTGGTATTTACATGAGTTGTTAGGTCTAAAAAAACGACTTTTACGACACCGCGGTGGCTCATACGAAAATTACGTAAAACTAAACGGCCAGCGCTGGAGATAATTCTCACAATCGGGACAATGACTCATCTAGGACCGCTGCCCTGCCCGTAACAAGATATGCCGACTAGACATCAGTGAAATGAGGGATGGTCCTACACGAAATTACCTATGAGCAACGGCCTAAGGGACGGTAAACAATGACAAAATTAATTGAGCGCCACCCGGTTTCATCGATATAAACGAAAATGCAAAGATAAACCCAGAGTAAAATCGGGAAATCAAATGAGCCTAACTTCCAACTTTACACCTTGGCTAAACGGGAATAGAATGTAGGAGCAGCCTCACGACTTCCAACACGGCGGCGACGAGCGCAACCGACTTACCTGCAACGCTTATCAACTGTTCTCAGGCTCCGCCTCACAATAAATCTTTACACTGTAAATAACATAACCTGAAAAATAAGCATGCATAAGCTCATAAGAAAATCATAAAGTGGCGCACAGTAAACCGCTCTATTGGTTCAACTCAATACAACAGCGCCGACGTAGTCAGTGTACACAGAAAATGGACATTAACAAAAGGGTGCTATATTCTAAACGCCCAGCTGGGAGGTCGCCTTACTGCTAAAATCTTGAGGCAATGGTAACGTGAACGATTAATTAACACTAGCCTGAGACGTCGGCTGACTTATTATGAATGAATATTGGGCAACATGTATCCCATAAATGATTAATTTGAGCATTGCGCGAGCCGTCGGCTAGCTTATAATATGAACAAATATTTATAAACTTGTGTACCATAAATGATTAATTAAAAATAGCACACTCTACCTTGTTTGGTTAGCTTTGCCTGATTGCGTCAATTGTCGTCCCAGCGCTTGCAATAGAAGCAGAAGTGGCAGGGCCTGAAGCAGGGCTTGTGCGAAATCCAGTGATCCCAAGTGCGGAATTCCCAAAATAAATGTTCGAAAACTGTCGAGACCAGTACGATTGTCCGTTCTGAAGAAATGGATCATCCAATGTAGCGGAAAAAATGGCCCACCACGCCGCCGGGAAATTGCGGAACGGAAGGTTATCAAATTCAACATGTGGACAAGCACAAAAACAAACACCTCCAACAGACACTACTTCACTCTAAGCTGATCCTCATGCACTCCAACAACAACAAAACACAAAGCCAAATCTCGCTGTAACAGCACGTAAACACCGGCCACCCACGCCCACAGGTGGTACGGCAAATATCAAGCTATGTCAACTGCCTGCAGTAACGTCCGGTGACTGAATAACTCAAAACTGAAGCCACGCTAAATTTAAAAAAAACTTGAACAGTAAGGGGAGAAAAAGATAAGTGGAAGACCAAGGAGCGCCGTCACCATTCATAACGCTGCGTAAATTCACAACCGCCTATTACAAGAGCCAACAACTTCGTAACGACAAATTTTATGAGAATTTGGAATTAGCAGGTGATGTATATATATACAGCTTTTCAGGCCTGAAGGCCTATAGATTGGATGTGGGTTCTCTACAACTTTCGCTTTTTTGCCAAATTTTTCTAGTTCTGCAGGTTATGTTGGTTAATGTCTTCATTTATATTGTCCCACCATGTCTTTCTTGGTCCTTCTCTTCTGTTTCTTTCGGGCATTTCTTTGTCTATTGTAATTTTTAGTGTGTCTTCTTGAGGTAAGCGTGCAAGGTGACCTAGCCATCTGAGTCTATTTCGTGTAATGATTCTATTTATTCCTATGTCGTTATATAAGGCCTTGATTTCTTCATTTGCTCTTCTTTTCCAGTGCTCATTTTCTTTTTTACCACCAAAAATTCTGCTCTGGATTCCTCTTTCGAATACTTCAAGTCTTTTTTTGCTATCTTTGGTAACGGTCCAGGTTTCGCTGGCATATGTTACTGTGGGTCTTATTACTGTCTTGTACAAATGAATTTTTGAGTTTCTAGATATGTTTTTATCACTTAGCACTTTATTTAATGTTTCTGAGCATCTTGATCCTGTCGTTATTCGTCTTTTAATTTCACTAGAGCATTCACCTTTACTTGAAATTTCTGTTCCCAGGTATATTGCACTGTTGACTAGGTTTGCAGGCGATGTATACAAATTATTATTCGTGAAATTGGTTTGAAACGTTATCGGCCAAGATTAGTGCACTCGTTGAATGAAGATGACCCAGATCGTAGATTGCAGTTTTGCGAAGAGTTTAGAAATTTATTGGAAGATGAAGATCACCCTAATTTTCTAGGATCGACTGTTGCGGTCAGACGAAGCCAAATTTCATTATTCTGATGATAAGTTCTTATATATTATTGCAGATCAATCCAATTTGATTATTTTTAATCACGTGAGTCAGTTTGACAAATCAGATCACACTTTAAGTGAAAACAACCCTAGGGTGATTTTTAATCACCATGGAAACTACCTAATTAAAAGTCAGCAGTATCTTATGACAAGTTTGTGGCACTGTAAACCGAAGTCAAATTCGAGGTTATCAGACAGACTGACGCAAAACCTAACCTGATAACCCCGAATTTGACATAGACTTACAGTGCCACCAACATGTTATTATGATGAAGTGTCAAATTAATTTGTCTGAAAATGGCTTCTCGCTTCCGTTAAAATTATTAATTTATTTAAGAACTTATCTTCCCGAATTCACCGCGGCCAGTGATAAATCCTTATAATTTTGACAAATAATATCCCTCAAGTGCGGTATTTCTAGGCAATGCACTTTCGGGTTGGTATTTGTCAAAATTATTGCGGGTAATTTTCACTGCCCTTGGTAAATTATAGCTGAAAATCCCCACGTTACACTTCAAAAGATTTTCGATCACCTGGAATTAACGTTTGGGCTGATATTTGGTCTGGAAGAATTATTGGTCCCTTTTTTCTGGAAGAAAATATTACCGGCGATGTTTATCTTAATTTGCTTCACAAAAGAATATGACTTGACTCGTCCTCGGCGTGCTTAAGACCATTTACCCAATAGCTCAGGCGTAGAGAGTGTTTAACGAAGAACAGAGAGGCATAACAGCGAGTAACAAGTTGGTGTGTCTTAATTCGTTGTTTTTAGTTATCTTTAAAGAAAAAAATACATACAGCTACAGAGGGGCGAGAGTATGTACAGTTACAGGGTAACTGTAAAAAAACTGGGTATAAGCGCGGCGTCGGAGGGGGTTGGTCCTCTTCAGGGGAGGCGCGGTGCGCGAGGGCGGCACGGTGTGTGGGGGCGGCGCTGATTCCGGCGGCTAAACGATATGCAGCAAAGCACCTGACGGAGAGAAGCTCTGTGTCGGCCGTGGAGGTTGGCGTTCAGCCGAGGGTCCCGGCGGGCGGACCTGGTGGCGGCAACCGTAAGGCGTTGCGGAGGTACCTTGACCTCCCACAGACGGCGGCGGGTGCTGGTCTCCGTGACTGGGCGGGCTGAATCCTACAGCTGCTGGAGTTCTTCCTGCTCGGCCGGGTTCAGGTATATCACCAGCTTTAGCTCCAACTTCCGGTGCAGCAGGGTGCAGGTGTCCAGGGCGTCGAAGGCGGTGGGGGTGTTTTCCGGGTTCGGAGTACGAGAGCAGCGACTCGACGTAGCTTCTTCACTGCGGGCGCCGAAGCTGATGGGAACTTCTGGAGGCGGTGGCGGCAAGTACGGGATTTCTTCGTTAGGGGCGACTCCGGGTGCTGGGCGGCGAAGCCCCAAATAACGTTCAAATAATTCTTGCTGCATATAAAGGAAGCAAGCCCCAAAGTGTCCGGGGCAGCTAACTGTATTCGCAGGTCGTTCTTTATGCTGCTTACGCCATAGCCTGGAGGACCGTGAGAATAAGCGTTCGGTGAGGATCCCTTAATGCGATTCCAAACTAACGGCTTTCGGGAAACAAGCCAAAAGTGCGAGCCGAAGAAGCGATCGGTGGCTGAGGTGATGACTTCTAGCTCTATTTCGCACAGGGGTGGTGCGGATCGAAGAGCTGGGTTTGCTGGAAAACAGAAGGCGAACTGGTCCATTGTACCGTTGAATATTTGATGATTTCCATTCGAAATTCCGTGTGCTTATAAAGGAGCTAGGTTATTCGTTTTTAGCTTTCAGCGCCGTTATTGATCAACGTGATGGAAGTTTCTGCTTGTTTGTCTGTGGATTCTTGTTTCTCTCGATTATTCTTTTATGCGCGGTACCATCGTCGCGCTGTATTGCTTGTGTTTTACGCGTATGTTGATACCAAACTTGATGGGGTTCGTGTCACTGGGTGTCGATATATCCTCATTGCCCCCTATTTTGGCGCCTTCGATCGGCGCGTGATTTTTTGCCTGGTCGGGAAAGGGTCGGATTTCATCGCAATGCACCTTCACGGGGCCTTGCTCCTTGTGGACCACGTAGACGCTGGGGCCCAGTCTTGTGCTGACGGGGTATGGTCCACCCCTTTTGGGCTGGAATTCGGCGTGTAGGTTTTCAGCAGCATTGCACAGGTGGAACTCCTTTGTGAGCACCTGTTGTCCGGGGTAAAAGGAAAGTTGGTCGCGGACTGGTTCCCTATCCAGGTTTCGGGCGGCGTGGGCTCGAATTTGTTCGTCACGTGGTCCTCTTTGGTAAACTCGCGGCGTTGCAGAGGTCTCCTCTTCCGGTGGTCGTAATCGCTATTCTCCGGGTCTCCGGAGTTCTTTGTCAAACATGAAGTGCTCTGGGGGTATCCGAGGCACTGCTCCTTTTGGTGGTGACGTGTGTTGGATCTGGGATGGTATGCGGCTGTGGTCCCCTACTGGATTCCTCATCATTTGTTACACTCATTTTGTCGTTTCGCATGCAATATTTCAAATAATTCATTAGATTCTACTATTCACATTTATTTCCAAAAATTCAGTACATTTTCCCTAAATGGTTAGACAACCCTATTAACATCAATCACAATTTTTGAATAAACTACAGTTTTATGTTTATCAGCTTGGCACACGCACCTGCATTCTTATAGTTTTTCTTCCTTTTTCAAATTTTGGAACTTTTGATAATCTAAGATTATGGACTGCTTTGACAAACTTTCATTCTTTTCCATCCCCGATGCGGTCGTGAGAAGTTGGTGCCCTGGGTTCCTTTTGCTTCGTTAAGAGCTCTGGATATAGCTCGCTCCATTTTGGTAAGATATGTGAGGCATCGTAACTCTCTGAAACACCATGGTAGCTTTTGTGTGTTGCTGCCGGCGTTCGCTGCACTTTTTGCGGATATGTTGGGCCCCCTCTCCGATCGGACCGTCTGCAAGGCTGTTCGACACCACTCGTCAGCCTTTTTACTTCCCACCTGGAAACTTATTTTTACCTGGGATGGTTTTCGTATTCGTGTGAATTGTTCTGCCTGGGACATGCGGTGCACTTGAGAGCCTGCGTGTTATCCATTCCTGTGGCTGGGATTTCCTGCCATCCCTTCTGCGATCGCTGCCTCCGTAACGAGGTTCATCAGCAGCCTGTTGCGAGGCCATCTTCGTGGCCGACAAACTGCCTGGTTGCTACGTTCACCAGCTCAGCACCTCGTGCCGTGTGTACCTGAAAGGTTTTTGTAGCGCTATAGTTATGTATTGTTTATCGATTTGGTTTATAAGTATGACCTTTAGAATTGTTACGATGGTATTACGATTTCTGTGCTTTTCTTCTTCTTAAGGTGTCGTCTTCTTTGGAAGGTTGTCAATCATCATGATTATTTGCGTCTTGTTAACTGCTGCTCTAAAAAGTTGGTTTTTTGAGCAATTGAACCATTCTCTTAAGTTGCAAAGCCACGACATTCTTCTTCGTCCGATGCTGCGTTTTCCTATAATTTTGCCCTGTATAATAATTTGCAGTAGCTGGTATCTCTTTTCCTCTCATTACATGCCCTAGGTACTGGAGTTTACGTTTCTTTATTTCATCAGTTAGTTCTAATTCCTTTGATAGTCTTCTTAGAACCTCGTTATTGGTAACTCTGTCAACGTATGATATTCTGAGTATTCTTCTGTAGGGCCACATTTCAAAAAATTCTACTTTTTTTGTCATTGCTTTGTTCAGTGTGACGGCTTCTATCAGATACAACAGGATACTGAATATATAGCATTTCAACATACGCATTTTAAGGTCTAAGTTTAAGTTTCTGTTATAAAAGAATTGTTTCATTTTTATAAAGATGCTACGTGCGATTTCGATTCTTGTTCTTACTTCCTTTGAAGAATCATTATTGCTGTTGATCATGGTTCCTAAATATTTATATTCATATACTCTTCCTATGGTTTGACTGTCCACATTCAGTTGAATGTTGGGTTCTGGAGACTTCGTAAAGAGAGAGTTTTGTTTTATTTAAATTTAGGTCTAAGTCGTATTGTTTACTCACTGTGTACACTTTCTGTACTAGTCTTTGCATATCCTCGATGATTTCTGTTAGCAGCACGGTGTCATCTGTATACCTTAGGTTATTGATTGGAATTCCGTTGACAATTATTCCCGCTGCTTCCTCGCATAGAGCTTCTGTCATAACGGCTTCTAAATACAGATTAAAGAGTAGTGGGGAAAGAATACACCCCTGTCGTACTCTTCTCTGAATTTTAATATTTTCTGAAAGTGTACTATCAATTCTAAAGATTACCTTTTGATGATAGTAAATATTTTCAATGATTTTGATGTCTCGTGCGTCTATTTGTTTTAGTATTTGCATAAGTTGGTCATGTGAAACTCTACTTGCGATTTTTGATTATTTGGTATACTTACCCGGTTGTTTCTGCAGCCACTTTTAGTTTGCTTTAATATCTTGTGCGGCTGCCTTAGCGATCACATTTTCTTGTACGCGTAACAACCTAGTGCGTTAACCTCGACTTCATTTTGCTTTAGTTGTAAAAATTTGTGGGCTGCGGCTATGTTACCGCCTACTGGATTATTACTGTGTTTAATTGGCTACCCGTTTCTAAATTCAGATTCAAGTTAAGGTTTAGAATGACCGAAAGTAATGACTTGAAGCTTCTTAGAACGCCTCAAAAAAAATGTTTACGTCAATAATTTGTGCTTCTCTAAAAACCTATTTATCCCCTATCATATATACCGAGTGATTTTTACTTCTTTAGAAAATTGAGTTTTTCGAAATTGTCAAAATCCGAAAAGTGCTGTTTCGGAAACTAAGAAAGATTTCAATGAGATTTTTTAAAGTAAGTTATTTTTAGCGAACTGAACAATCTCAAGGCCAGAAAACCCCTAATTTTTTAACTTTAGCTAAAAATAAATTTTTTAAATATTTTTCAAAATTTCACATATCAAGACTTAATATTAAAATTCAAATTTTTGAATGTGAAGACTTTAAAGATTTATAATTGGAAAAAATAATATAAAATAAAAATTACTTCTTTAGATTTTTTATTATTTACCGAAAAGTAGCATGTTTGCATAATTTTTACGTTTTTTATGCAAGGTGCTTTTTAGGAGAAATATTTTCAATTCTAATTAATATCTATTTAAATGGCTTCAAGAAACTAATCTAGCCCTGTAAATGAATTATTGTTACAAAAATCCTGTAAATGTTCTTTTACAGTTGTCTAAATGAGATTTTTTAGAACATGTAATTGGATAAAGAAAACTCTCCTTATTTAGATAACTATAAAAGAACATTTACAAGATTTTTGTAACTGTAATTCCGACCCAAGGATTTGTCTACGTCGAGAACCTGGCGTCCCCTCACTTAGTTTCTCTTTCAGCTCTGCTGGAACCCCGACCCTCTCGACTAGTTAGCCAACCTAGGCCGATATTTACCAGCTGGCAAAATACCAAATACAAGTTGCGCCAACAAGTAAGGACCGCCCTTCGCCATCCTTCGTTACACATTGGAGGGCGCGTCGTCTTGATGCGCTGATGGGAGTGGTGTGGGGGTGGTAGCCGGCTGCTGACGTTCGATGAGCGGTCTGGGGTTTTTCTTTCAGCACTGGATTTTCCTTGTTCTCAGCTACTTTGTCTAACTTGGCTTTTGAGAGGGGTAGTGGTGGTGATGCCTCAGCAATGGCGGCTGGTTTGTGGGTGGCTCTCCTACTGGTTCGCTCTCGATGGTAGCGACCTGGTCTTTAGAGACGGTAACGGCGAGCTTCTTTTCCACTTTCTTAGGCTCCAGTCCCTAGTCTGGCTGAAGCTGAGGTTGGGGTTGCTCTGTTTGAGGCTCCTCCTTCTGCTCGGGTTGGCTGGGCGGAGGCCGTTTCGGTAGCTCGTAGTTTGTGAGGGGGCGGTGCTTGAAGCCTTTGGTTGGCATTTTCTCCTTTTACTCAACGATAGTTCAACGATGGTTCCTCTCTTTTCCTTCGGGAAACGATAGGGCGGACTCTGTATCTAGGGGAGGCCCTTTGTAACTTCGTAAAGTCGACCTACCCATTCTGGAAGGAAATCGTGTGTGAGCTTATCGGGACCAAAGAAAGTTTCAGAGAAATGCTGGATGCGGCTGGGATCGAGGCAGTAAGTGGTGGCCCGCTGGCGTACCCTATGTTGAAGGCAGCGGCGCTCAAAGTCCCAGGTGAGTCTTTGTTCCATTAGCCATAGTAGTCCCAGGATGAGGTTCTCTCTTAGATTCGTAGCTAAGACGCACTGAATGGGGTACTAGTCGTGCCCTACGATGAGCAGCACCCTGGTTTCTCCTACTAGTGCCATCGTGGCGTTTTCCTGGGCCATCCTAGCCCTGGGGTAGAGGTAGTGTCGGAGGTCCTTTGTCTGCACCCAGTCTGCGCAGATAAAGTTGTGGGTGGCGGCAGAGTCTACAAGCGCGCAGGCGTTCTGCTGTTGTAGCTCAATCCGAGCTCCTATTCGCGGAAGAGAAAGGGTAGTTGCGTTGCTTAACATGCAACATTGGCTCTAGCCAAGCCTCTCTCCGTTTCCCGGCTGATTGGCTTGGAGGTTGTGGACCTTGTCTCCGCTGGTGACGCGCTAGACGAGGCGAGGCCGGTTCGAGTGATGGGCCATAGTTTCGCTGTTGGGGACAATCCCTGTTGAAGTGACGCCCGGGGCAGAAATGCAAAGTGGCCGGCTGGGTTCCGGATATCCTCGAAGTCAAATCTCGCGTACAGGAGGCGGCGTCTGGCCCTCCAGATACTTTTCTATGGCGGCGACTTTATCCAGCAGATCGTCCATAGTTATGGGCGGTGCGAGCCTCAGGTAAGGTCGAATAGCTGGTTTCAGGAGTTTCACCATAATGGGGACAAGTGACTGCACGGACTGTTGTAAATCTAGGCGTCGCACCATCTGCATTTTCCTTAGAAGAAAGATCTCGGCGTTGTCCCGAGCTCATTGTTTTTGTCTATATAATTGGGTGGTGAGCGTGGCACGAATTTCGAGGCTTTCGATTTTTTTTCTAAATCGTTCCTCAAAGCGATGCATAGGGTCTCCAGCATTGGCTGGCTTTGTTTTGAAGCGCGCCGGTGGCTGTCATCAGTAGTTTCGTGGGTGAGCAATTGCTTTGCGCTCGGTATCTGGCGCAGTGGTCTAGAAATTCATGTGGGTTATCAATATCTTCTTCGCTGAATGATGGCAGTGGGTCCACCTCTTTGGGTGCTGCGAGGGTGGTCATGAGCGTTTGGAATTGTTCATTTGACATCGTCACCAGATTGGTGCTGGTTGGAGTTTGAAGTTGTACTGGGCGCCACTGGGTGTTTAAATCCATTCCCAGAAATAGCGCTGGTTCAGTTGCAATTGCCGCTGCTGCTGCCAGAATCGTACTGTGGTGCGTCATCTGTCGTTGGTTGTCGTCCTCGATTTCGTGTCGAGCTGAGCGGTGGTGTCCTCTGTCCACATTGGAATAATGATGCGCTGTCGATGACTTCGGAGCTGTGCAAATTTGCACTTGGATGTGTCGTCTGCTGCAGCTCTTCGCTGTTCCTTGGGGGGTAACTTCCATGTTTCTCTTACTCATTTTCACCATCTTGGGGGTGTGTTCTTCCTTAGGTATCCACCAAAGGATGACCCCACGCGCCGAGCGACAATTCACTTGACTCGTCCTCGGCCTGGTGTGCGCGAGGGCGTAACCAATATCAAGAATGGCGTGCTTAAGACCATTCACCCAGTAACTCAGCTGTAGAAAGTGTTTAACGAAGAGGAGAGGAGCAGAACAGCGAGTAATACGTTGTTTTTATTTACCTTAAAAGAAATAAAAATACCTACATATATGTAGCTACAGAGGGGCGAGATTATGTACAGTTACAGGGTAATTGTCCAAAAATACAAATAAGCACGACCGCGGTGTCGAATGAAACTGGTCTTCTTCAGGGGCGGCGCTGACTCCGGCGGCTCGACGGAATGCAGCAGGGCACCTGGCGGAGAGGAGCTCTAGGCCGGCCGTGGAGGTTGGCGTTCAACCGAGGCTCCAGGCGGGTGGACCTGGTGGTAGCAACCGTGGGGCGTCGTGGGGGCAGCTCGACCTCCCTCAGGCGGCGGCGGGTGCTGGGCTCCGTGACTGGGCGGGCTGAGTCCCACAGCTGCTGGTGTTCTTCCTGCTGGGCGGGGTCCAGGTGAATCACCAGCTCTAGCTCCAACTTCGGGGGCGGCAGGTTATCTGGCTGCGGGGACGGTGGATCAAGAGCTCGCTCCCCGGGGTGCAGGCGTCCAGGGCGTCAAAGGCGGTGGGGGTGTTTTCCGGGTGAGGAATAGGAGAGCAGCGACTCGGCGTAGTTTCTTCCTTGCGGGCGCCGAAGCTGATGCGGGCCTCTGGAGGCGGTGACGGCAGGTGCGGATTTTCTTCGTTATGGGCGACTCCGAGGTGCTGGGCTGCAAAGGCCCAAATAAGTGTTCAAATAATTCTTGGTGCCTGTAAAGGAAGCAAGCCCCAAAGTGTCCGCAACGGGGCAGCTAACTGTATTCGCAGGTCGTTCTTTATGTGTATGGGCTGCTTACGCTATAGCCTGGAGGGCAGTGATGAATATGAGAATAAGCGTTCGGCGAGGATCCCATAGATGCGGTTCCAAACTAACGGCAGGGTCTGGGGCGTCCGTAGACAGGACTCCGCTGGTGAAGTTTGAGCGCTCTCGGCCGCAGGCCAAAAGTGCGAGCCGAAGATGCGATCGGTGACTGAGGTGATGACTTCTCGCTCTGGATCGCACAGGGGTGGTGCAGATCAAACAGCTGGGTTTGCTGGAAGACAAGGCGAACTGGAGAATTCAACCTTTGAATCTTTGATGATTTCCATTCGGAATTCCCTGTGCTTATAAAGAAGCTGGGTTGTTTTTTGCTTTCAGCTCTGTTATTGATAAACGTGGTGGGAGTTCCTGCTTGTTTATCTGCGACTTCTTACTTCTCTGGATTAATTATTTTATGCGCGGTTCCACCGCGTGTCGATACCAAACTTGATGGGGTTCGTGTCGCTGGGCGTCGAGATATCCTCATGTGGGTAATCTTCCACTTTGAAGACCTTTGAGTATTTGAGATTGAATTTATTAGTAATTCTTTTCCATAATTGTCATTAATGTAAAATTTTAATTGTAAATTATTGTTTGTTTGTGATACTTCTATTTTAAATGATTATGTTAGAGTTTTATATAGATGTATGTTTAAATATTTTGTTTTAAAGTGTTAATTGTATTTTCTTATATATTTAACATTATTTATATGGTTGCTGACCTGTATAACCACTTATTTTGTGTACTGATACTAATAAATAAACTAAACTAAACTAAACTATCCCGCGCATGCGTGTTGCGCGGACCCGTATTGGCGCTTAGCAGGCGACCTCTGCTCGCGGCGCACAGTAGTCTAATTCACAATTCGGGGGCGACAAAAATATTCTGCTCAATATATTTACTTGATTACAGGGCAAGTTGGGTTTTGGGATTTAGGAAATTATTTGAAGACCGAAATCACGTCATAAGGGGAATATGAGCTGTTTTTTACACCCCTTAAGGATGTTTGTAGAACATATTATTTTGAAAATGTTGATTTCCTGGCAGCACATGTTCTTATTTAAACTCCGTAAAAGTTGCAGAACTTACCTTTTTTAGAAGACGTATTTTTATATTAGTGAAAAATGCATGGATTATGAAATACAGAGTGTTTAATAAAAATAGAGAGAAAGTTTATTTGGTAGTAAAAAAAAACATTGTCAAATACAAAGTATTATAAACATTTCATCAAGATTTAATCATCATCTGTTGATTCTCCGTTATAACTACTGCTTCCATTTGAATTAGATAAAGCTGGCTCTTGCAATAAATATCGAACATCAGTGCTAATAAATGCACCTCTCTTTCGTGGTATTGGAATTATTTGAGATCAGGATCAGACGTAATTAGTAGCATGTGAAGTAGGTCCTCATTGGTATTTTTGCGTAATGTTTTTCTCGAAAATTTCTACAGTCTTTGTTTCTGGCTTCCTGTGCTTCTTCGGACAATTGTCCGATTGGTAATAACAAACTTTTTATTACAGAAGCACCATGCACAAGTATTTTGTGGACGCTTGTGGGCATATAAAACCACGGATACAGATTCAAGTACAAATCACAAGTTTCTCTTCAGGGCCGTAGCTACCACCGGGGCAGCGCCCCGGGGCCCCCGAACATAGGGGGCCCCCGAAGGCGGAGGAAGTTACTTTACGAAATTTTCTTAAAAAAAGTTTTGAACCGAACTTAGCCTGTTTAAACATTAAATACAGTTTTATGTTAAACCCAATGTGACAAGTAAATATGTGTTTTGTCAGTTTTAAATGTGCATTCTGCTATCTTAACAGAAAAAACACCAAATAGTAACCCCATTAAAACGGCTTACTAAATGAAAGTGGTGTAGAGGTAAAGGGGAAGATAATGTGGGGGCCCCATAATTATTTGTTGCCCCGGGGCCCCTAAGCCTGTAGCTACGGCCCTGTTTCTCTTGTGTATATATCAAACTTATCCGTATTCAGTGATAAACCACTGGACATCACATTCAAAATTGTTGCAAATCGAGATATCAAAACATGCCGAATGTTCAGGATTTCTGAAAAAACGACGAGCAGTATTGCCATCATTAGTCGTTCCGGGGCCTTGTTTAGTTTGGTGAACTAATAGTCCCATTTCTCTTCTAAATCTTTGCTTTATCGTATCTTTTCTTATTTTAACACTTTCCTTTTTTTCGTATGACCGGGCTTGCCATTTTTTAATATCCAGTCGATAGGCTATATGTAAAAGACATTCTAAAAAGCAGATATGAGCGTGCAGAGTTGAAAGCCCAAAGAAGTAATTTTCCCTGTTCGGTAATTTGTTCAAAAAAATTGAGGGATTATTTATCTCCTTTGGCGATGCACCGCAAATGTAAAATTTATGTTCACAAAAAAAGAACAACAAAGGAAGTTGTCGGAATTAGCTGCTTGATTTGGACGGTTATGTGGGTGTTGCTGGATACAGAGTACTATCTGAGGAATAAAGGTTAGATTGGGATCATCTATAATACTGAAACTTATCAGGAATTGATTGAAGTGACGGTGACATTGATAAAGGGAGCAGGACTGGATTCTATGAACAATAGGAGTTATCGACAGGTTAGATGCGGTTTGAAGGTTGATGAACCATCATAGTTGTGACTATTGGAGGAATCAGCGGTAAGCGTTGCAGACTGTGAACATCGGGAGCTGTGGACGTTGGGAGCTGTGGACGTTGGGAGCTGTTGGTATTTGGATATTTGCAGTGAAAGCTGGAGAAGATTTAAGGTCATCGATTTTGCTAATAAATGTGCAAGTTTGCGCAAAAACTGCGAATGACCCATTAATATGGATTAATTTTGCAACTTGTTAATGTATAGAAGAGATCATCAATTTAATTATAGCAACGCCTATAATTGGCCTAACGGCTGTTGGCTGAGTGCGAAATAAATAAATAAATAAATAACTGTACTCGATAATAATGTTCCCCTTACCTTCAACTACAACTTCCATCATATTCGAATAATTGCCTACGTCACTAGCTTTATAATGCAAATCGAAAAACTTCTCATTTGAAAACTTCTCACAAGCGCAATAGACGCTAAGTTTAACATACGATCGTACGGTAAAAAACAAAAGAGCCTCAATTTTATTGTTTAGCATGGGTCGATAGATTATTTAATGATATTTATTAACCCAAAGTAAACAGATATAAAAAATAACTTTTCATATTCTTGACGCAAAATATTGGACATTTCGACCAATGTGTGGCGTGACGATAGACCGCGCGAGGTGGTTTTAATCCTTTACTGTGCTGTGTTTCCTTTGTCCGAGAGAGTGTAACGGTCGTTTGTGGGCTACCTGCCCTCTTTCGTTCTGCACTGGGCTGAAAATAAAGTGGCGTTTCGTGTTTATTTGATGCTTTTAGTTTGGTACGGTTTCGAACGGAAGCGCTGAAGGGCCAGAGTAGCAAGTTGTTTTAAGACGATTAGTAGTCGCAATGCAACGCGACTAACAGACGCGCAATCGTTAGTCGTGTTGTATCGCAACTAACAGACGCGCAACTGACAGTTGACAGACGCCAGGTGACAGAACCATATATGCAATATAGTAAGTATTACGATACAACACGACTAACGATTGCGCGTCTGTTAGTCGCGATACAACATGACTAACGATTGCGCGTCTGTTAGTCGCGTTGCATTGCGACTACTAATCGTCTTAAAAACAACTCGCTACTCTACGCCCTTCAGCGCTTCCGTAGTTTCGATCTATTTGAAGCAAGCCGCTTTGTACATTTTTCTTGCCGTGATAGTAAATCACGGACCTCGAGCGACGGCGGGTTTTACAGCTACATTAGGGTGTTTATTTTCGGGCCAGTCTTTGTTTTGAATTAACAAAGACATTGAGACCTTGAGGGTCTTCATTGAAGCAGCATTAGAATCTTTCACTCCTGAAATTTGTAGAACTGTTCAATGCAGAACTCAAATCAGAAAATCTGGGTCATCAATTCAAGCACTTTCTTTTTAAAAAGTTTAATTTTGTTAGTGTTCTGATTCCTTTATTATGTTGCTGTTTGATTTCTTTAATTTTCAATGATCTTTTGCGTATTTAACAACTAAAGTGTCTTGAGGGCATTTTAATACACACGAACTAATTTCAGTAGTCCACTTGGATTCTGTGTTTCTTAGAGTAACTGTATAATAGGAGTAAAGCAAACGCGGTAAGAGTATTTGATTGGTTGGATCCCATTGGAACTCAAAAGTACGCGGCGGGATTTGCATTTTTGAAATCAGAGAGTGACATTAAATTTGTCAAAATTATTCGAAACTCAATTTTCGAAAGTGAAACATAAAGAATTTCATTTTGTTATGACCCGGCTGTTCTGTGTGTGAGTGTAAAAGACGTTTTGAAAATGGATTTTATTTACTTAGTATCCCAAATAATCTAGAGAGGAAAAAATGTGGTTGAGAAATTTTGGGCGACAAGATTACGGCTGTAAAAGGCTAAGAATATGTGAACAACAAATCAATGGGAAGTTGCAAAAAGTGATCATAAAATACTAAAAACGATCAACACAGTTAAGTAAAATCCAAATACTGAAAATCATGTAGAAGTTTCACCACCTGAGCCTGAACCTTGTTACAAAAAGAAGTAGGTACGAGTCTCTGCTAGTTCAATATTCTAAATTACGAAAAAATAATAAGAAATTAACCGAACTTTTAAATAAAACAAAACGAAACATTTATTTATTGAAAATACATTTAAAGAAAATGCTAACTGATGATCAGATTCAACCTTTAACAATCAAACCAAAAAAATTAACAAATGTTCGAATGAAACTTTGGAAAAGTCTTTAAGATTAACATTTTCTTGTTGCACAACTGGGTACAAGGATCTCAGGGATCTACCTTTTCCATCTATTCGCACGCTAAATTTTCATCTCCGTCATTAAAATTTTCAGTCCAGCATTTTAACAGACTTTACATTATTCAAGAATAAACTTTCTAATTGCAACACCAAATGTGAAAAGATTGTATACTAACTTTAGATGAGATAGAATTAAAAAAGTAACACAACCAAATCATGAAAATAGTTTAGCTTCCAAGGCTTTAGCATTCATGCTAGGTGGAAAAACTACAGTAAGCTTAATTTTAATTTTAATTTTATATTGCATTTAGGGGGTATTTCAAGCAGATTGAAACAAACCGTTGTCTATTATTTCACAGCAGATAGCAGTAATGGAGCTGTATTGGCTGACATTGATTTAAAATTGTTGAACAAGCTACCAATATAGGTCTTCAGCCCTCAAAATTAAATAACTAATAATATTAAACCTAATTTATCTAAGCATGTAATTAAGTGTAGTTTTTTATTTGGCAATAAATTACTTTTTGCAAATTTATTTATCTGTCGGGCACTGAACTTGCTGCTTTGGAAGTTCGTCCTTTCTTATATCATCCATTTCGGTTCTGTTTGCAATGCAATCCCAGTGTCAAAACACACATGTTCTTTGGCGGGAATTACGATATACATAATACTAACAGATCTTAACAAAACAAGCATTTAAATAAGTAATAAATCTGTAATTACATTATTATTTCAACTATTCAAAATGTCGATTATTTCATCTCAATAGAACTATAATCAAATAAACAGTCAAGCTCAAACACGAATCCACAATACTAAATTGATTTAGTTGACTATGAACATTATGACTAACTTCACAGTATGGATCCCTAAATGTCATCGTTTGCTCTACTCTCCTATTATACAGTTACTCTAGTGTTTCTTAGAGTCCCTGTATATAAAAGAGTTGGGACATGTAGGGTTACTTGTTTTGGATCCACAAACCATGGAGTATCTGATTTTTGCCGATTTTAAACTTTATGCATATTTCTTTCAATTAAAATAAATGAAAGATATCTGTGCTACATCACATGGTCCTTGATTTGTGGATCCAATGGCTCAACTCTTAGTACATATAGGAACTCTAGTGTTTCTTTACTGAAAGCTCCATCTCTTGACCGCCACAAGAAACGTTGCCAGGGTTTTTCTAGCCGCTCTGTATAAAGTACAGTGCAGACAGTATTTTTCATGGGCTTCCGCGATGAATTTTATTTTTGATCGCTCTGTAGGAGAATAAAATTTTAATGGGCTTTCGCAGCAAGCATGATTAATACGCCACTGCCTAAATGTATGGCTAATTTTTATCAATCTAAAACTACAGTACTACTTCAATAAAACTTTATTAATGTTACTCTTTCAGTGTACTTATACTAATACAAAAGAAAACAATTGTTAGAAATGCACATTTAAACAAGATTCTTAATGAACTATTTACAACAAACAAAACTTGTTCATGCAGTTACAGTATCTGTATCACTCTGAGGCAGCGAGTAAGGTTTCTGTTTGCGCTGGCGTCTGCGCTCGCGTCTTTCACCCATAACTAAACGTAGGTGCTCCAGTTTCCCACGTGTACGTGAATTCTGGTCCTCGCTAATGGAGGAAGGAGTGGGTTCATCGATTTGTTGAGGTGTAGCCTCGGTCTGTTCCTCTCCTTGTCTTGAGACGCGTCTTAATTCTGGAGCTGAACACAAGAGATCATTTAAAATATGAACTATCGTCGCAACATCTCTGCGAGGTCGTCCTTTTGGGTCTTGAAGCGCTGGATTTAGGGCTCCACTAAATGTGCCTGAATATACGCTCCCGCGACGGCCTATACATAATTAATTGAAAAAATGTTAACAACGAAATTAATACAATAACAAGAGTGTTATGCAAAAGTTATAAACTGGAAACGACTTTGTACCTTCACCTCTCCCGGAGAAGACGTCCGCAGAAAGTCGACGTAGGGTGTGTTGCAGGTTGCGTGAGGCCTGCGTGAGGCTGGGAGGGCGTGCTGGGGGAGAAGGATTTGAGCTAGTAGGTGGTTTCGCCCCGGATACTGTGCTGAGCTGCAGCTGGATTAACATCATGTGATCTCCCAGGCGCATGCTCAGGTTTAAAGGAGCTTTTCCACATAGAAATTCATTTACTTGAGTGTCGTTAAGGGACTCCAGAGCTTGCATTATTCCTATTTCCGGCCGCTGTTGCTGTCAAAAAAAGTTGTTTTAATATTTTGAAATACAAACAAAATATAAGTACAGTCGTATTCAAAAATTAGCTGTACACAAATTGTTGTAAATTTATTAGTGCTTGTGTTTATACTTAACAAAGGCTCGCACTTTTTTGAACGTTGTGAAATTAAATCATATTCACAAAGCACAAATGTTGTACAACACTTTAATGAACACGACTGTACAGTGAGATGCATAATGTAATGTACGAGTTATTCTTTTTATTTAATTTTCAGAGTTGACGTAACAAACTGATTATTTGATACAAGTTGAGAATATTCTGACGTAGAAAATTCTCTTGGTATTGGAAACAAAAGAATATTCTCAAATATTAAAAGGAGGTGAGTAAGCGGGTACAGAAAATTGCTTGACAACTTGGGGAATCCCAGTATTTCTAGCTGTAAGGTGTTTGGGTGTTGATTAGAGTTGGCAAAAACTATAAATATATCGATATAATCATCATATGATATTACTACTAGTATTATGACAGTTTCCAGGCCTACTACAAGTTCAAGTAGTATCACAAATTTGTCAAATTTTTCACGATGAGTCATATACTTCTTACATGTTTCTTACTGCCCTATACATTGTTTAATTGTGCATATAAAACATATTCAGATCACCTCGGCTACTTAGCATGTGCATTTATAAAAAGTATAGCATTTGCAGAATGATAACGAGATTAAATTACTTTTATTTTTTATTTTGTTTTCTAACGTAAAGTTTTCGATGTACAGGAAGTGGGAAAAAATAAAGGCTGATTTCCAGGATCATAGACACTTCAGTGCAAACCTCATTTTAAATGCATGCTTAAAAGCACTGCAAACACAGTTTTCCAATGCGTTTCAATTAGAATTAGAAGAAGCCGTTAAAGCTGCGGTAACATTTCCAAAGTTTAAACTTCGTTGGTTCAACTGTTTGAGGCATCAAACTAGTACGACAACTGATTCCATAAAGCAAATGATCATTTTATCAGCTAAACAGCTGCTGGAAATATATTCTGAAAATTCCGATGGACGTGACAGCGATGCCAAAGATCAGGATCTAGAATATGACGAATATTTTGATTTTGATGAATATAATAATGATGTAACTGGACCTTCATCTCTTCATATTATCCAAACCCAAAAATCGAAAGAATCACATATACCTACTAGATAAAATAAGTCCAAAATTGAATTTGAACTTCTACATTACCTTGAAGCTAAACGGACCAATCTGTCAATGCTGGACCTGAATATGCAAAAACTTTTCATGCGCTATAATACATGCTTGCCATCATCGACCGCAGTAGCACAATTATTTTCATTCGCAGCACCGGTAAACAGACCACGTAGCCATGCCCTGACAGATGACAATTTTGAAAAAGTTGTTATTTTGAAAATTGAATAAAATAGGACTTGTGTTTTTCATTCCTCTGTACACGGTATTCTGTACTTGTATAGGTATTCGAATACTTTCATTACTTATACTCGGTACTCGATTACATTTTAAGTAAAGTATTTGTACTCGGTACTCGGAACAGCTTTGAGCGCCAACCCCACATTTCAAAAGCGTCGATGCATCAGCTATCAGCTGATTTAACAACCCATGTCTTGGCAGCATAAAAGAATATCGAAAAAATTATAGCTTGCACCACCAACACTTTTGTTGAGGTCTTTCCACATAGTCCATAACTCGGCCATGGCATTACAAGACATTTGTATTTCGACAATTTATTTCAGGTTTTGAGCTTCTATTATTATTAATTAGTGATTAGCGACACGGCAGTTTGTTATCTTCTTAAATTCAGAACGATTATTATGAGATCTGTCCACTAACATAATTTATGTTTTAGTAAAAAGGTCATATTTTGCACTTTTGTTTTGCAAAACGATATCTAGTTCAGAGGTGGCGAGAAGGGTAGTATCATCTGCAAATCTGAGATTGTTCATCTAAAACTTCGCACATTATATACTCGCTATAGGTGTTAAAAAATAATAATGAAAGGATACATTCTTGTGTCACACTGTTAGCAATATAACAACGGTCAGACAATCAATCTTTACTAAAATTTGGCTGGAATTGTATAAGCTGGCAACTAGAAAGACTAACAGCCAGTCTTATAAAGACCACTAATCTGAAGTCAACTTTAATTCGTTGTTAAAATTAACAAATGCACATCAAAATTTGTTTACTAATGTATAAAATGTCATAAATACCAATGTTTTGATGCGCTTTTGTTTATTTTAACAATGAATTAAAGTTAACCTCAGATTAGTGGTCTTTATAAGACCGGCCGTTAATGTTTAGGTACACCCAGGACTTGTAAAACTTTCCACAGTTTATCCCAACTAACACAGTCAAACGCTTAGTGGTAATCAACAAAATATATAAATAACAGTTTGCAATGTTTTCTAGATTTTTCGATGAATTGCCGGAGATTAATCTAAGATTCATAAAAAATGGAATCCAAAAACACCTGGAGCAGCTTTAACAAAAAAGTGGCATAATATGCACACCAGACAACAAGGAGACTGTTGAGATTGATAATGAAGGCAACTTGATGTGGAAATGGACACTTGACGATACCTCTTTAATCCGTTAACGCCCAGCGTCCTATTTAGAGAACAGTGAGTGTAGGAATTTTTTACGGCCATTTCGAGGTAATTGATTGGTTCCGGGTATGTACAGTTGCGGCCAAAAAAAAGAGACTATTTTCATGATTATTCCACCTTTCGTCACTGCATTTATATGCGGCTAAATTACTTTGTCGTATTATTTTTAATTTGGGATTCTTTGGCAGATGTCAAATATTCAATGTTGCAATATGACATATTAATAAAACAAATTCAAGCAGCTATAATTAGACAAAAATCTGTTATAAGAGTTGTCCAATTTTTTATTGGCCGCAACTGTACCAGCTAAAAATAGATGCACAAAGGTTTATCGAGCCCTACTTAGTTTTCAAGAATCTGCTGTCGATGTGACTAGAGATCCTGTATATAGTTTACTAAGAGTTGGGCAAACAGCCTGATTTGACATACATTTTTGATCCAAATTAGATATTTGACATATGTCAAATAAAGAGGTTATGGGAACCAACATTGCCTTTGATGGGAGAGTTTTCAGAGTATTGATCATTCTTAGGATCTCTAGAACCGACTATTAGGAATATACGGCCAATTTAGTTAAGATTTAGATTTGCATGTGTGAAACTATCAGTCGTAACCTGTTACAAAATATGCAAAAATGGCAGTTTTATCACACATTCCTTGCAAAAAGTGATCCAAACCAATCAAAATGTATCCCGTTGTTTGCCCAACTCTTAGTAACCTATATACAGGGACTCTAGATGTGACTATATTGTGTATTTTTTTATTCGTCGCACCATAAGTTTGTTTTAGTGATTTTGTGTGAAGCACACCACATAACTAAATATTTTTTGTTTTTTTAGCATGCTGTACAATCAAGTTTCTTATGACAAAATAGTATGTTACTTTATTAAGAGCAAAAGTTATACTTTATGTGGCGAGGCTGAACGGGTTATAATAAGTACAGCCGAGCCACATAAAGGTACTTTTGCTCCGAATAACATATAGCATTTTTCTTCAAACGTTTATAAGAAAATCCTAAGAAAATTACTCTATCTCATCAGCGGCAGATAATATTATCTGCTTTTAGAAAACGTAGTATTTCGATGAAAGGAAAAAAGTGGTATTGGTGCTTAGTGACCCACATTATTGATATGGCTGTGGTAATAGTATATTACATACCGAGGTGGTAAGTGTTTCATTCCTGCCGAGAGTTTAACTTTATCTTGAGACAGAAATGAAACTTTTCACCATGGTATGTATACTATTTTATTCGCAATCATCTAATTTTAAAAATAACTACAATTGAATCCTTTATCTAATAGACTTGTCTGTCCAGGACGCTGTTTTGTCTGTCCGGGACGCTGTTTCAGCAGCCAAACCGTAAGAGATAGAGAAAAAAGTTATGAAAGTTATATGTTTGGAATGGTCATGTCAGGTCAGGAACCAAATTTCAGTCACATGACACTTCCGGTTTTCGAGAAATCACGTGATTTCCGTCCGTCCGGGACGCTGGTCCGTCCGGGACGCTGGTCCGTCCGGGACGCTGTTTCAGCAGCCAAACCGTAAGAGACAGAGAAAAAAGTTATGAAAGTTATATGTTTGGAATGGTCATGTCAGGTCAGGAACCGAATTTCAGTCACGTGACACTTCCAGTTTTCGAGAAATCATGTGATTAAATGAGACATTTGTCTCACTGGTTGCTACTTGTTATTTAATGCAGCTCTAGAAAAGAAATACGCGACAGCAGAGTAAATCTAACAGGAACAGTCTACAACACAGAACACCAATGTATCGCATATGCAGATGACGTGGTCATATTAGCAAAATCAGAAGAGGAGTGAAGAAGGTAGTAAGAAGGCTGCAGAAGCAAGTAAAATGGGGTTAAGAATAAATGAAACAAAATCAAAGTATATGGAAATGGGTACAAGAAAAGAAAGTGGAACAAATGTCAAGTACCTACCAGTAAGGGTGAGTGACACTATCAAGTTTAAGACAGTGGACAGTTTTGTGAATCTCGGGGCGCTGATAACACAAAACAGTGACAGTGAAAAGGAAATAGAGGCGAGAATAGTGGGGAGTAACAAAATCGCAGGGAGTTTACTAGGGATGCACCGATACGGGTTTTTTGGCCGATACCGATATATCGGCAGACACCGATATAATCGAGGCCGATACGCCGATATATTCTCATTGCTCTCTCCACTACTTTTTGACTACATGCAAGCACGTGTGCGCCGTTGCTTGCTTGATTCGGGCGGGGTAATCCCCTAAATACGAACTCTAGCTTAGGTTTGCTTATGGAAATGTCTTCTTGTCATTTCGTTTTAATAACGCAATTTAACACAGTCATTTTTTTTCTTGACCTATTAGTTAGTAGTGTTAACAATTTCTGATGATGCAAGACCTTGAAATGGCATCGCCTGATCGAATGTTTTTGCTTATGGACCGAGCTGTGTGGACTAGTGATTATCACGTCTGCTTAGTATTCGAGAGGTCGTGGGTTCGATTCCCTTGGCCGCCTTCTTTGATTCAGGTTTTTAGGTGGTTTTCCTGAGTCAACAGAGTACCTTCTCTGAAGCGAATGTCGGGGCAGTACTTCTCCACCTTTCCTGGCCTCTCTTGCATTCTCCACCCATTCTGAAATATTCCCGTTATTGGCTGAAGGGGGACGCAAGGGGCCCCCAGCTGGGGGAATTTAAATGACCCTGAACCTTTACCTTTTTCTTTTTTGCTGATGCAGTGCATTCCAGAAGCTGGAAGATATTTCGCTGCATGGTGCAACACACTGGATGGAGAGCCTAATGTCTTTACATAATAATTTACAAAAAATGAATTTTCAATATTAGATAGTAGTTATATTTTATACTCCACAATGATTATTTGCATTTTATTGTTCACTTCTTATAATAAATATTAAAATATTAACTATTGAAAGGAAATTCACTTTTGCCGATATATCGGCAAAAAGGAAGGCCGATATGACCGATACCGATATATCCCTAATTCGGCCGATATGGCCGATACCGAGTATCGGTATCGGTGCATCCCTAGAGTTTACTCACGGTGCTACGTGCGAAACAGTTATCCCAAAGGTCAAAAGTGAGAATCGACAGCACAGTGATCAGACCGGCAGTGACTACAGTTCTGAAACCTGGGTAGTTAATAAAAAAGAGAAGGATAAGTTACTGAGATGAGAGAGAAAAATATGGTGGTCAGAAAGTGGGACAGTCCTGGAGAAGGAGGACAAATGATGAGATTGCGGAGAAATACAAGAACCCAAATATAGTGCAATTAATAAAAATGCAACGAATAAGGTGGTTAGGAAAGTAAAAACCATGCTGCGGGGAAGTCTAATAGCTGGGCATAGACACGCACTTTTTCCTGCGGGAATGCATGTAACACATCAGATGTGCAGCAAAAAGCGTCCGTGTATGGGTATCCGCACGCGCCGCGCCACATGCCAGTTTTGAGTGCCACAGATCTGAGCACGCTTTTTCCTTTGCAGGGCCCATATACACGGATTTTACTGTTGCATTTTTATTTGGCCCTTGTACTTTGGTTAATGTGGTGTGTTAGTTTGGTTTGGCAATATTAGGAAGCGCAAAAATGAATAAAGAATACCTAACAGAATTTATTGAAATATATAGGCAACATCTAGCGTTATGGAAGATTAAGTCGAAGGATTACGTAAACCATAATTTGAAAAATGCTTTCATTGAAGTCAGCAAAAAATACAATTTAAAAGCGGATCGTGACATAATAGCAAGCAAAAAAAATCAGTCTATTAGGAGTTGGTTTCGAAAGAAATTAAAAAAAGTCCACACTTTGAAACGCACTGAAACCTCTCCCGACGATATATGTATACAGTGCTTTCATAAAGTAGTGGATAAATTCGTTAAAAATTCAAGGAATGACTTTCGGAAAAAATGCTGGGACCCGTCGATTTTTATTTGCCCATTTTTTCATATAAAATACATACATACAGGGTGATCCGCATAGGAGGTATGACGTCATCGATGTTTTTTTAAAATGCAACCCACTTTTTTTTTATTACGGAATTTGATAGAACTTTTTTTTTACTTACACTAAGCTGATTTTTGCGTATAGGTCACATGACCAAAAATTAAGGAAAACAATTTTAAAATTGCAAAATACTAAATTTATTTTTGGGAAGTACGATTTTACGTTTGGCAGCAATCAATAAAAAACATGTCGGTCGTCTTGGCTACTGTCAGGCCGACAACGGTGCACAATTTGAACATTTAATTTAAAGTATGTTTTTTTCCTATAAAAATTTTGAAGGTCAAAGAATTTAGGGTTTATGTTGGAATTACTTGGATTCCTTTAAAAAAATATGTCGGTAAAATTTGTTTTAGTAACTTTTTAGAACTAAAAATTGGTGGGAAATTTAAAATCTGGCATCAAACGAGTTTTGTTTTTAGGTAATCTTTCGTAAATTTATTCTTCTGGCATGTTAGACTGCAGATCCAACAGTTCCTCTGCACACCCCAGAATTGCTTTTTTTACATTTAATTGTAAAAGATTCCGTTTTGTACGCGTATTTATTTTCATAAAAGAAAAGCTGACAATTTAATTTTAAATGTCAAAATGACACAAGTCGTTTACAGAAAAACCTGACGAAAATAAATTTTCTAATAATTAAAAAAAACAGTTTTGCCAATTTTATCTTGACCTTGAAAATTTTTATAGGAAAAAAAACGTACTTTAGTTGTTTTTGAAGTTATCAACAGTAATTACATAAGTGGAGATAATTTTGATAATTTTAACTAGATTCACGAATCGTTGACTCGTGAGACTTCTTAATAGCAGCAAAGATGAGTGCTAATCTAGTTAAAATTATTAAAAAAAGTATTACCACGAAAGTAATTCGGCGTGATTATTTTTTAAACAGTCCAAGTTGTAGATAAGGTTTGATGGAGCTTCCACATGAGTGTCCTGTTATTTTTAACAACTGCTGCTCACCTACTCCACTTTTACATAGTTGTGTTACAGCAGAAGAACGATTTGAATGGTTTGTGAAAAAATAATCGCTGTAATCAGCTACTAGCAAATAGTCACATGTAATCTCATAAGAGCATTAATTCTTTCCGGAAATTTTTTTGAGTACGTTCCAACAACGTTGTATTAATTTGCCTGAGCGGGACGCGAGGGCAAATTAGGACGTTGTTGAATGCACGAAAAATAATTTCCGGATATGAATTAATGCTCGAATGCAGATTCGGTAAGAAAATCGTAACGACACAAACCCTAAAAGGAAGTAATGTGTATCTCCAAAAAATTTCCAAGAAATTTTGTTGTTGTCTTGGATACGGCTGGTGAACTAATTTTTCTATTGGTCATTAATGAGTGTCGTACGATTTTCACATATAATCTCATAAGAGCATTAATTCTTTTCGGAAATTTTTTTGAGTGCAGTCCAATGTCGTATTGAGTGCAGTCCAATGTCGTATTAATTTGCCCGAGCGGGCGCGAGGGTAAATTAGGACGTTGTTGGAATGCACGAAAATAATTTTTGGATATGAATTAATGCTCGAATGCAGATTCGGTAAGAAAATCGTAACGCCACAAACCCTCACAGTTAGGTTGGCCTACCTACAAAAAATTTCCAAGAAATTTTTTTATTGTCTTGGTTACGGCTCGTGAACTAATTTTTCTATTGGTCATTAATGAGTGTCGTACGATTTTCAGTGTAATTTTGATGCTGCTAGAAAATAGTGTAATTCAGATGCTATTGGTTGATTTGAAAATTTTTCTCATTACTATTGGCTGATAAGACTGTTTAAAAAATAATCGTTGCAATTAAATTTAGTATTTTGCAATCTTAACATTTTTTTCTTAATTTTTGGTCATGTGACGTATACTCAAAAATCAGCGTAGCGTAAGTAAAAAAATTCTTTCAAATTCCATAATAAAAATGGGTTTCCATTAAAAAAAAACATCGATGACGTCATACCTTCTACCAGTCCTGGGCAAGTACTTAATACTTTTCTTTAAATTTGTACTCGAGTACTGTAACTACTCAGTTCAAAGTACTCACGAGTCATGAGTACTTTTTTTTGTTGATACGCGTTACTCGTACTCGTGGTAATTATCGCAAAAAGTACTCGTAATAAGTACTCAATGAGTACTCAATGTATTTAGGAGTATTTTTGTGAGTATGTGATTCCCCCAATTCAGACAGTGCTGCTATAAAGAAACGTCTTTGACATCTATCCAACAATTAGTGATTACTGAATTAAATAAATTTGTTGAAGATGACCCAACGAATATAGCGGAAAATGAAATAGACATTCAGGATATTTTCATTTTGGTGAAAGTGAAAATGTTCGTGTTTTTGATTTCGATGACGTCAATCTTGACAGTGCAAGGGGTGTTGATAAAATTTTTAACAAGAATAATGCTGAATTGGAATATCTAAGGTATATTAATGACACAAGAAGTAGCTTAGCAATGTTAAATGATTATCAGCTAATAAAAAAGGTGTTTATTAAGTTCAATACGCCTCTGCCTTCAGCCCACTATTATCAACAGTGCAAGAAGGCGTGCACTATCTGACGGAAATTTTGAAAAACTAGTACCTACTATTAAAAAATCATCTGTAATATTCTTTATCTACGACCACCACTAAAAGTAGGCCTTTTAGCGCTAGCTTGTTTCACTAAAAGTGACGTTTTATAGTTTACCGTGGTTAAAGAAATCAGCTGTTTACTTTTAGCCCATGTGCTAAAAGTAAAGTGAGGTTATAAAACTACAATTTCAAACTGGAAGTGAAGTTGTAAAGTCATTCTAGTTGCTTCTTGCGTTACAGGTAAAGTGTTTTTGAAATTATTAAAGCGTTATGTAATGAATACAGTCAGATGTGGAGTATTAATAATTACATTTCGTAACTGACCTTGACTACTGTCATTCGCAAACGTTCGCCCGCACGGCATGGCCTACTGTTTATTATGACATAAATTATAAGTATCGTAGATGCAAACCTTTGTTAAATCGATATTTATGGATTAATAACGGTAAAATTAAGGTCGTAGATAAAATATTGTATGCAACGCGTGCTAAAAGTCGTTTATGCACGAGACATGTTATGAAACTCAGCCTTCGGCTTCGTTTCATAATTTTCATGTCTCGTGCATAAACGTCAACTTTTAGCACTTGTTGCATAAATAGCTATTTTGCATGCAAAATTTAAAAGTTTTGTTTTGCATATTTTTATGTTTTATCTTCATTATTAGAATAACTTTGTTTTTTGCACATACACGGTAGGCCTAAACTTCTGTGGCCGTTTTTAGAGTAGATTGTATTTTGTGTTGTAGAGTACACGTTTAAATTTTATAAAATTATAACCTTTTTTCCATGACCGGGAGTAGAAGTGGGTTTCTATAGCATCAAAATTATGACAGAAGTAAAGCATTTACTCCCTAGAGACAAAATAAGACAAAAATTTCCCTAGGGAGTTTTCATTATGACTGAAACAACAATTATGTGAAATTCGAGGTTAGCAGCTGATAACCTTGAATTTGACATAGACTTATAGTGCCACCAACTTTAAAATTTAAAAATGTCAATAAATTATGTTTGAAAAAAACCAGGTTTGTAGTTTTAAATTTTCCTGCAACGTGAATAAATAGTATATGCAATTCGAAGAGACTGCCATTTTGCTTCATTGCTATGTGACTCTCGGGCTTCGATCTCGACTAACAAATTGCACCTCAGCAAAATAATGTATTTCTCTCCGTCGTTGCATAATCTACTATTATGACTAGCTTATTTGCTTAAATGTCTCTATTTTTCTACTTGTGCAAGTCAAAATAAACATGGTGATTAAATAGTTTTTAAATATTGTTTGACATTCTTTTATTTTAAGGAAATGTTTACCAAGCAAAATAAAAATTGAAACCTATTAATTTTAGCTGTCACCTGTCACTGTCAGGTGAAAGTACTCGTGTGCTGTACTTGTAATTTTGCACCACGAGTTGGTACTACTCGTTACTCGTATGTGTTTAACTAATAAGTACTCGTAACGTTGTACTCGCAAAAAAACTCATTTGTCCCATTTACTTAGTCACTTTTTTTGCCAGACCCTAGGCATTTCAGTATTTCTTTGCTGCACGCCTCTTTCTTTTCATGTTTGCGAGCGTTTTACAACTAAATATTATTATTATTTTTCTGCACACTGGTAGTAAACGCAACTTGATGATGATGACCAGGAATCGTTTTCACGTACCAGGAAAGTGTTGAAAATTTCAACGTCACAGGTGCCACGCCGGGTTTAAGACATAGACACACACTTTTGCATTTGCCGTTTTAAACCGGCGTTCAAAACGGTCAGAATAAAATGTATGTCTGTGGGCAATGCCACTTCTGAAACGCCACGCATAATCCTGCCAGAAAAAGTGTGGCGTACATTCGTGGCGGTTTTGAACGTGTGTCTATGGCCAGCTAATAGGAACCAAAGCGAGAGGAAGGTCTAGGATAAAATAACTGGAAGCGGTAGAGGAAGATTTAAGGGAGATAGGAGTGCAGAACTGGACGGAAGAAGCGAAATGCAGAAAGAGATGGAGAGCAATAACCAATAAAGCCCTAGGCCTCCATGGCCGATAGTGCTTATACAGACAGATCAATAAAAAAACCAATTAGATCAGGCTGTGAAATGTGTTATACGTTTGACAGTACTGAAGTGTATTGTCAGTCTATGTCAAATTCGAGATTTGCAGGTTAAGTTTTACGTCAGTCTGTGTCAAACAACAAACAAAACCTAACCTACTAATCTCGAATTTGACATAGACTGACAATACACTTCAGTACTGTCAAACGTATAACACATTTCACAGCTTGATTTAATTGGTTTTTTTATTGATCTGTCTGTATATATTGTAATGAAATATAGCTATTTGAAAATTACAGGTGGATTAAAATTAAAAATAAAATTGAATAAAATACAGTTTAAAAATCAATGACCAATGTTAATTTCGAAATAAGATAAAATTAAGTAGGTTTAACTCAAATACATATTAGACTAGAAAGCATAAAGATACAAAATGAGGTAGTTAGGAAATTTGTTTCAGTAGACGAACTAACGAACTGAAAAATGTAGTAAACATGTTTTGGTACAATTAAAATATGGAAGATAGCCCTGTTTTATTCATGTAATTTTGGTTAGGATAAAAAGGGTAATTAAAACAAATCTACGTGGAAATTTAAAAATGGAATTTTAAAAGACTAAGGGCCGGTTGCAGAAAGCAATGTTAAGTCTGGTGTTAGCTAACGGGACGTCAAAGTGAACAAAAACGAATCAAATCTCAAATGCTTATGGTAACTAATACATTAGTAAACAAAATTTGATGCGATTTTGTTCACTTTGACGCGACGTTAGCTAACACCAGACTTAACATTGCTTTCTGCAACCGGCCCTAAGAACAAGAGAAAAATTAACTAAAGAAGATTATTGGAAAATGCTAGACAAAACTAATGGATAGAAGAATTGTTATATACAAGTAAAGTATAAAGGAAACATACTGGGTTAGCTTTATTTGGGATATTACATTTGACATATATCAAAAGTAAAATGGGATTACATCAACATATGTATTGTTGAGTGGAGCTTCCAAGGGGATGTCTTCGGAAAGAAGAGGAGCGTTCCAGGTAGCAGTTGACTGTGACAGGTGGATGTCCAGGTTTGCTGGTTGCTGACAGGAGTTTGGGGTTTGCTAATATTGGACAATTGAAACGAGTGGTCTGTCGGTGAGCGGAGCATTGCAGTAAGGAGCTTGAAGGGGTCTAGTTGCGGAGCAAGGATAGGTTGCTGTCTTGAATGTTGTGTGAATAACAATCCAAGGTGGGGGATTTCTTATCAGATCCTAACTAGAAAATAAATAAAGACGTTAACAAGGTGAAATTAATTAACAAATAAGAACTCACTGTGTTATTTAATATTATAATGTACCATTCAAAAGAATGGGCATTTGTCATTAGAATTTGAAAACTGTTTTGACATTTGGTTGACATACGTTGTGACTTATGATTTAAATGAAATTTTAAAATATTAGAAAATCAATTTTTCAGAAACAAGTAACTAGATAATGGAACCCACCCCTGTATAGTTTTCACAAGCTATTACAAAAAGTAATTATTGACATTATTATCCAAACGAGGGTAATTTGTAATTAAAATACCTAATTCACTCCATTTGTGATTCTGAGCAATCCTTGAATGTGAATATTTTTACCAGTGTATCAAATATTTAGTTACAAAGAGTTACTAGTGTCAAAATGACGACATTTTATAACTTGTGAAAAGTACTTCAGTTATAGAAAACTCATTTGTGGCATCTTTCTGAACTGTCAAATTTTGCTTGAATTTTATTAATTTTTTTGTTACCCACCGTGCCCTACACC
This sequence comes from Agriotes lineatus, assembly GCA_940337035.1. Taxonomy (NCBI): domain Eukaryota; kingdom Metazoa; phylum Arthropoda; class Insecta; order Coleoptera; family Elateridae; genus Agriotes; species Agriotes lineatus. Next base: position 87,243,387 of record OW679196.1, on the reverse strand, counting down.
ATTAAAAAAATGCACATGCAAAGCCTGCTAAGAATCAGAAATGGAGTGAATGGGGTATAACTATAGCAGGGTTCGTAAATATGATATTTCTATAAATATCAAAATATCAGCTATTGAAATTAGAAGAGTAATGAGTGAGAAAGATGAACAATTGTGCCAAAAAATTATTGAAATTTTGTTAAAAGATGTAGGGTCTGCCAGCAAAGTAGAGGACACATTTGTCAGATATTTCATACTTAATCGGAAGGTCTCTAGTTTAGTTTAAAATAAAAATGTTACTATATTTCAAATAAATAATACGTTAAATCGCAAAATAAAAAACGTCACCCTTAATATGGTACACCTTGTATAATAAGCACATGTTAAAAACAAGTTTAATAGTAGTATATTACACAACAAGTTTAGAAAAGTGATGTTTTACTGAGCAAGTATGGCTGGTTTGAGTACCAGTGTTAGCGAGTACTTAAATAGCCATACGAGTTCAGTAAAACCACTTTTATAACATGTTTCATATACTATTTTATCGCATTTCATGTAGAAATGTGAAATTAGATTTTTATATAAAAGTGACATTAAATGTCAAAACATAACCAACCTCAGCAGAACTCGTTTTTATGTACTAAAGCATGGCACTGTAACTCTTTGTCATATTCGAGGTTATCAGGTTAGGTTTTGCATCAGTCTGTGTCAGAACTGACACAAAACCTAACCTGCTAACCTGGAATTTGACATCGACTTACAGTATCACCAACAATACATTTCAGTATTGCTAAACGTAAAACAAATTGTCGTTGCTATGCTGTAATGGTTGCTATGGTGCAAAGTACCACATTAGTAAACGATTTTGCATGTAGAAATGTAGCCCATTACCATATGAAATACGATAAAAGGGTTTTAAGCATTCTTTCAATAGGTCAATTAATATCAATGAAAAGAATTTGTTCATCCTTGCTTGAATATTACCAGGGGAACTATTGAGGTCGTAATTAAGGTATTATTATTGTGCAATGAAGTCTCTCATAAGAAAATTAAAAGTGTAGTGTGAGTAAAATTTACAATAATACTGGACACTGGGAATTACTTTCAGCATGAAAAACATTTGCTTGCTTGTGATGCAGCTGAAGGCAGAAGAATGACAATTCAAATAATTATCAAATTACACATTACGACAAAGTCTGAGTTAGCACTATCACCAAAAATCAAATTAAACAGTCACATTAAATCATACTATTGAATTTTTAACTTTATAACATGGATAGGTATATAAAATAAATAAAAATCACAAATTGTAAAAATCATGATATATACCGAATATATATCAAGTGATATACAGTGACAGCCAAAAAGTCAGCATCAAATGGCACACATTTTTATTTTTGATTTTTGAAAAAAACTTTTTACGGCAATAAATTATGTTTGTCTGAAAAATCTATTTAGCCCCGATCAGATATACTGAGTAATTTTTACTTAAAACGGCGTTTTTCGAAATTGTCAAAATCGAAAGTGCTGTTTTTCGAAAATTAAGCAAGATTTCAATGAGAGTGTGTTAGTTTTAGCTAACTGAACAATCTCAAAGCCAGAAAAGAATTTTCTTTCTTTAACTTCCACAGAAATTGCATTTTTCTATTTTTAGAATATGTATTTTCACATTCACAATTTCACATACTACTTGTTTTGGGTGAAGGCTTTAAAGATTTATAATTGAAAAAAAATACAAAATATTAATTATTCCTTTAGCTTTTTTATTATCTATCAAAAAGTAAAATGTTTAGTAATAATTAATATCTATTTAAATACCTTCTCAACACTATAATTTACACCTGTTGATGACTTAATTTCACAGAAATCCTGTAAATGTTCTTTTACAGTTGCCTAAATACAATTTTTCTTTATTCAGTTTACATGTGCAAGTCAATTAACACCGTTCAGTAGTTATTTTCCCGGTAGGTAGACGTGGAATTTTGTTTTTATGTTTAATAAAATTAAAACTCCCTAGAATCTCTTTCCGACACTTTGTTAACCCTCCAGTACCCGTTCAAAATTGTAAGACATCAGTACCCGCACTGGTCTCGCAGTCCGACACCCTCTGCCACCTGCATAAAAATAATGAGATATCTTATGGCATTAGTTTCTTGTTCACTAATGTCTTCATAATCAGATATTTCCTGTTCAGTGTCAGACAATCGCACATCATCAGAAAACGGGTTGTCGACATCCTCCTCCGCTATTATATCTCGCATCGTCTGTTCTAGTCGCGCCTGTTCTTTCTCATAAAATCTGCCATGACTATAATAATGTTTTGGTATAACAGTGTTACTAAAAATGCCGAAAATACTTCCTTCTCCTCACATTAGTGGTATATCAAAGGTAAAAATAAAAACAACTCGGGTATCCGCTTCGGTCTCTGAAACCGAAATTATAAATAACTTTTAAACCACTGCACGCACGAACACAAAACTGCATAAGGATCTTCAATAGCAATATATAGGAAGGTAGTGAAATGGGCGGTAAACTAACGCTAGAACATTAAGTACTATCCATTCACAAAACTCGTGAACTGTCAAAACGCTGTCACGTTGGTACCTTGTTTAAATTTTGGTTTGGAACTTCTACTTACTGATTTTGGCAGCACTGAAATTTTTGAAATTTAAAAACTTGAGATGTCACACTTTCGTCTAATCTCCAAAATTCTTTAATTTTTGTGCGTACTGCATATACTTCAATTGCAATGGAACAGAAACGAAAGCGGGTTTTATTATTGGAAAGGGAAAAAATGCTATAGTTAATTATTACAAGGAAAAACTTTCCTTAATTTTTGACACATGTAACATAACCTAACTGTAATATTACTAGAAATCACTAGATTCAAAGTACATTCCCAAAAAAACTGTAATTTCCAGGTACAGTCAGCAAATATGTAGAAAATTTGACATTGACAGTTCACGAGTTTTGTGAATGGATAATAATATACTGCATCATGTGTTTGCTCGGTCTCACAGACCGTAAACGGGTACTGAAGGGTTAAAATCAGCTGTTAAGTACAGGAGGTTCACGAAAGTGTCTAATTTGACATTTTGAGATTAAACGTGCAATGTTGCCAGTCCTTTCATACTTTGTTTGCCACTAAGCATAATATTTATGGACATCGGGGTCATGGATACCTATCTGTCAACAAATTATAATTTATACTAAATCAAACGTGCCGAAAGTTATTAAACCTGACAAAAAATTACAAATTACAAAGGCCTACAAACATTATAGAAGCCGACAGGCCAGATCTCAACGACATGAAAATCTTTTCCCGGCTTAGTGACATTTGAGATGTAAATATTTATGCATAAAACCTAACTGTTGGTTTAATTTTGGGCTTTGTGCTGTTTTAGGTATCTGAAAAAAATATTAGAAGTTTTATTGGGCAGGACAAATTTGAAATTAAACCTTTTCGCCCACGACCTCAGGAAAATTTGTAATGACAGATTTGGAATTATCACTTGAAAAATGAACACCTTACTATTAGACAAAGGACGTGCATGAAAATTTCGATTTCAGTAAGAGAAAAACGACTTTATATAATATTCTAAAATCAATTGGTTATAAATAGAAATATCTAAACAGAATTCTATGTGAACAGAAACATGTTGCATGCAAAATTACTTATTTGAGGAAAATCTTGCAATACCAAAATTCTAGTGAAAATATAACATTCGTGTACCTGGATGAAACCTGGATTTATCGAAATGGATCTAGCATCCGACACGATTCTGAAATTAAAAGTAATCCATCTAAAATTAAATCGGAGGGCAAGCGTTTCATTGTTTTGCATGCGAGAACTAAATTTGGATTTTTGGAAGGGTGTGATCTACTATTAACTTCAACTAATAGCGATGGGGTTTATCACAAAACCATGAACGGGGAGATTTTTCAAAATTAGGTGGTTAATCAATTACGAATAAAATTCCTGGAAAATGTGTGGTAATCTTGGACAATGCACCGTATCATTCGGTGCAGTTGGAAAAGTTGCCCTCACTTAATTGGAAGAAGGATGAGATGTCAATGTCAAAATTCAGGGCAAAATTAAAAAAAAAAAACATTTTTGGAGTTTCATTCAACCTTTTAGAAAAGACAATAATAAACGTTACGTGACTGACGAATTTTTGAAAGAGAATGGTCATGAAGTTCTTAGATTACCTCTATACCATTGCCAATACAATCCTATTGAAATGGCATGGGGGTTCTGTAAAACTTACTACAACAAGCATATAAATTCTCAGCTTTCATACATGGATAAGGTTAAGCATTTTTGGCTTAGAGCTCTTTCAAAGTGTACCTCCGACATGCGGCAAAATTATAGTGATCATTGTGAAAAAATTATTTCGGAAGACTTGGCGAAACATATGGGAAATATTTTGTTTGAAAACATTCCACCTTTCATCATTTCATTGGAGGAATCTGAGTCAGAATCAGGTATTGATAATGATCCAGATACTACCAATGAACAATGGAAATGGAATAGGGGGTTTTTGGCATAAAAATTCTTGTTTATGACATGGAAAATGAGTGGCTATTTTCCGAGAATCCACACCATGCAAATCCCAAATCTGATTTGGCCCCAGGGTAAACCAAGCTCAAGCCGTTTCTCGTATGAAAATCTAAAGCCGCTCGAAGTTTAGACCAGCATACCGGCATCCATACCAACAAGGAATCTCATTCGCAGTCTTGTATTTCTTACATTTGCATTTATTTGAATGTGAAAGCGTTAGTTTATAGAGATTTACACCACCGTCAGCAACCCATATTACTATGCATTTATTATGCAGGGTGTCTTACAAAGAATTACATCTAGTATGCTTTGAATTTCCCATAATGCATTCTAAAATTTTATTTGAAATTGGCAAGACTGTAAGTCTATGTCAAATTTGTGGTTAGCAGGTTAGATTTTGCGTCATTTTTGACACAAACTGACAACATAACCTGCTAACCTCGAATTTGACATAGACTTACAGTTTTGCCAATTTAAAATAAAATTTTAGATTGCATTATGGGAAATTCAAAGCATACTAGATGTAATTCGTTTTAAGACACCCGGTATAATTATAAATAAGTTATTATACCGATTGGGCCACAATTATATATAACAGCAATAAGATAACATGAACAAGAAGATGACATGTATTGCTTGAGTAAGAAAGAGATAAACATAGTAGCAAATATTCGAGAAGGCTTGACGTTTAATTTAATTATGACATTTGTCAACTAAACATGCCTACTAAAATAATTTTTTCGTATGGTCATCTCTTTCTTACTCAAGCTTTTTATTTTGTTATTCATGTTATCTCATTGCTGTTATATACAGTGAATTTATTTTAATGGTTAACATAGCAGTTTCGTTTCTATGCCAGCATTTGATTATACAGGACACTTCCATAGTTACCAATGAAATCAATAGATTAGAGCGTTTATTTTACAAGTTAACATACAAATTTGAATTAGGTACTTGCTAATAAGAAACTTTAATTTTGCTACCAGAATGTAGGTATGCAACTAAAAGGTAGATACGTAGAAACAACTTGTGTGTTGTATCTTTTCTTCGGTGGTATACACTACGATAACTTTTAATTGTCTTTTTGACAAATAATAATTCCTATGTTAACTCGTAAAATACACGCTCTAATCTATTGGTTTCCTTTGTAACTATGGAAATGACGTGTATGATTAAATGGTAGCATAGAAACGATACGCGTATGTTAACTATTAAAATAAATTCCCTGTATAATTATGGCCCCATCCGTATAACTGCAGACTGAAAAAAAAATATCAATTGTAATATTTAAATATTTTTTATACAATTTATAATTACCTACATTAAAAAACGATTTTCATTATATGTACCATTATGCCTACTCAATAAAGTATGAAACATATTCAGCATCAGCAAGTTGTCTTTCATGAAATTTATCTTAACCAAGAATAAAAATGGCACAAAATCCAAAACCAAATTTGGCAAACACGTTTTGTACATTAACATAAAATCATCATTTTGTATAAAAAGGACATAACCTAACTTTTGTGAATGAATGACAGCATATCTACAGGGTGAAATTCACCACCCTAACAGGGCCTTCCATCGGGAAAATAACTATTGAACAGTTTATAAGTAGGCAAAATATGAAATGGCCATGGATTTTGTTTTCAATATTTTTAGCTAAAATTTTGCTATAGATAAAAGATCACATTTTTTTTAATAATAATAATAATAATATTTATTTATCATTTTCATGTACATCACTCCATACATCTTATACAATAAAAACGATAAACAATTAAAACTATATACCACCCAGATCTGATGCAGTCAGTCTTGGGGGCCTCCTCCAATTTCCAGATTGACCACAAAGGCACTTAGGTGCCTGCGTGTGGGTTTCCAAATTGATTTCTCGAGACTCGCGATTTTATTTGTGAGCGTGTGACATAATCTCGTCACTAATCCCAAGAAGTTTTTAGTAGTCCTGCTACCCCTTTCGGACCTAGTTCTCCTGGTTTTTGGTCAATAATTTTTTTACATGGGTTTCCCCACGATTGAAGAATTGCATTACGCGTCTCGCATGACACTGAGTTTAAGATCTTTGGACCTACATATACATGACATCTTCTTCCAGTCGTGCTTCTAATTTCCGGCACAGTAACCATGTTAAGTGATTGCGACCTTAACATTCTTTCTCCTACCTCTACCCTGAAGAGCCTATTTTTCATGTAAAATTTCAACACAGCATTACAAAATAGCTGCCGAACATCATACGCTTCTGTCTCCTTGTGCAACTGATTTGTCGGGAAGAGTCTGTCTTTTCCATACATAATCTTTAGTATTCTCCTATTTAATGCATCCAAAGGACTAATCGCATTTTCCGCTGCCCCACCCCAACCGATGATCCCATATCTCATAATTGAGACAAACAAAGCATTGTATACCACTTTTAGCATAGAGGTGTTTACTATTGTTTTGAGTCTGTTGAATGCAAACGTGAAATAGCGCAGTTTTTTTACTAATTTATTTATGTGCTCACCCCATCGCAGGTGTTGATCGATAATAATCCCGAGATACTTTCCACTCACAACTCTCTTAATTTTCTTACAGTTAGTATCGCAATGTAAACTATTACACTCTTTACCGTGTACTACTATACCATCTAGATCCGGAATACTGTCACAATAGCATCCAAAAGTGATACAATTTGTTTTATCGAAGTTTACCGTCAGCTTATTTTCCTCAAACCATCTAAAAGGCTTTGATAGATCTGTTGCAATTTTGGCTACAAGCTTCTCCCAAGAAGCACCCTCATAGAGAATCGCAGTATCATCCGCGAATGAATATATTTTTCCCTCACATTTGACTTTAAAAAGATCATTTAGGTAAATAATAAATAAGACATAAATAATACATCTTATTTACATTTTAAACAACCTTTTTTGGTAACATACAGTGTGACCAGTAAAGTCTGCATCATATGAGATTTTTTTTAATTAATAGCTTTTTTCGAAATTTGACTTAGCATCAATTGCTGCTTCGATCGAGATGAAAATTAACCAAAAAAATTATAGTCACGTCATTCACATTATCTGTAAAATTTTATTTTTTTCCCAAAAAAAATTCAAAAGTTGGGTTGTTAATACTTGCTTAGACCGATCAAAAACAGGACCTGGGAAGATCATCCTGAGGAAAAATCGTGTTGAAATAACGGATCCACTCGTTATTGCAAATGAATTTGGCAAACACTTTTCTTCACTGGCTCAGGGAAAATTGTCGACACATTTTAGTGATCTGTCAACAGAATGTACCACCACAATTCCAGCGACTAATTCGATGGTACTCCTGTCCACAGACCAGAATGAGGTTTTAAAGACACTTTCGAATATGAACAGTAAAACGTCAGCTGGTTTGGACGGAGTTAGTTTAAAATTATTAAAGGAAATTGCCCCAGTAATAATTACACCCCTAATCTATCTGATCAACCTAATTTTCGAATCGGGTGTATTTCCTGATGGATTAAAAACAGCCCTAGTAATTCCCCTATTCAAGAAGGGAGACTCTTGTAATATTGTCAACTACAGACCTATTTCATTAATCTCCTCTATCTCAAAGCTTATTGAAAGGGTGTTGTACAATCGTCTTACTAATTATCTTGATAAATTTAAATTATTATCTGAATGTCAACATGGCTTTCGAGTGGGGAGATCAACCGAATCGGCTTGTTTTGAGTTTCTACAGTTTATACATGAGAATGTCAACAAGAGAAAATATGTCGTCGGTATTTTTTTCGACCTTAGTTGTGCTTTCGACTCAATTAATTTCAATTTCCTGAAAGAAAAGTTAGATGAACTCGGTGTACGTGATACCGTCAACAACTTAATCATTTCTTATGTTGAAAATCGAAAACTGACAGTTAAACTTCAAGACAGGCTATCAAATGAATTCTCAACTGACATTGGAATACCCCAAGGGTCCATTCTTGGACCCTTGATTTACATCTTATTTACAAATGATCTTCAGCAAAACATCACCTCAGATTGTACCATTACGTTCGCCGACGATACCTCCCTAGCAGTTACTGCCGAATCTTATGCTGAGCTGACTCAAAAGGTAGAAACAACAATTGCTAGTTTTAAAATGTGGTGTAACAACAATAACCTCATATTGAATCTAGGAAAAACTTCATGTGTTTACTTTAATCTAAGGAGACCTTTGCCCCATTTGTTATTCAAGTGTGGAGACATCACCCTAAAACCAACAAATGGCTGTAAATTTCTTGGCATAAATCTGGATGAAAACTTAAATTGGCACGCACAAACAGATAGCATTTGTTCCAAATTAAACAAGGCATTTTTTGCAATGCGAAGCATTAAAAGCTACATTTCGAAACCTTATCTCATCGAGGCTTACTATGCACTGGTGCAGTCTCACTTAAGCTATAATTTAATAGTTTGGGGAAAAGGTGATCTTTCCAGGGTGTTTATAATACAGAAACGCATCCTTCGCATGATGTTTTCCATTAATAGGCGCACATCTGCAAGAATCAGTTTTAAAACGTACAGAATATTCACGGTATATGACTTATTCATATACAAATGCTGTTTGTGGGTAAAACATGAGAGCATCCCTCTAATATTCAACAGCGACGTGCACAGCTACGGTACGAGAAGTATTAACAAGTTACACATATTTCAGTACAACCGCAGGCGCTATACACAGTCGCCATCGTTTTCGTGCTATCAAATGTTTAACAATCTGCCCGAGTACCTCAGGCGCATTAATGATGCTAATGTGTTTAAGCGAAAATTAAAATCTTTCCTATATGATCATAATTTCTATAGCATCAAGGAATTCCTTAATCTTAAGTGTTGATTGCTTAACGCCAAAGTATAATGCATTTACCTAGGTTAAGTATGTTACATCCTTATTGTATTTTATTATAAGTGAATGTCTATAATAAGTAATGTATAGATTATCATAATTCTTGACGACACCAATCTGTATTATTAATGTACGGGCAATGGAATGAATAAACTTGAACTTGAACTTGAACTATTTCTAAAAAAATCGAAAAAAGTTATTAGAAAAAGTTTTTCTAAATGCAATTTTTAGCTATAAATAAAAAAAATCTCATATGATGCGGACTTTACTGGTCACACTTTATTTTTCTATATTGGCCAGTAAAGCATTTTTTGCAATTATTTAAAAAAAATGAGAAATTTGACAGAATAACGTAAGTCACGTGACAATTTTTGTTTGGCCCATTTATAATCTATTTTCAACCACCTCTGATCGCTAGGGTTTGATTTTTCAAAAAAAAACTAAATAAATTTTGTTCCCATTTGATGGCAACTTTTTGGCAATGAGTATACGTGAGTATATTGCCGAATTATGCTTCCAACAATAACGCAGAAAGTTGCTATGGAATGCCAGGTAAGGACAAAAAATAAACCTTTATTCAAAATTCAATTAGAATATTTAATGGCTACCTTGAACAAGCCATTGGTGCGATTGATGGAATTCACATTCTGATCAATACGCCTAAAGAAGATCACAATTCATATACGGATTGTCTGAAATCCGTTTAGAACATAGGAAATTAATGGGTGCGACAAGAAAGACAAACAAAATGAGTAGCAGGGCAAAGATACAATGTAATCATGGCTAGGTAAAATTAAGTCAATGAAGCAAACAAACATTTCTGTCAAATATTTTATCTGCACACTTTGAATACACGAATTGCTCCTATCAGCAATTTATTTACTATTGTTTATAGTACAGTAAAACTAGGGTTGAACCCAAACATAAAAAAAAAGTTCTACCCAGCGGCAAACTGTTTAGTAACCTCCTCTTAGTAAGTGGTAAAGTCACACTACCCCGCGCGTCAGGTTTAGGCGGAAGAGAAGTGGAAAAGTGGTAAAATGGTAGGTTTCAACAGTTTTTCGTAAATATCTCTTTAACTATGAGGTTTAGCGCAAACTTTGTTTTATACAAAATTAATCTACATTTAATTTACAATAGAAATGGTCTTACGAATTTTTACGTTCCAGTCAAGGGTTACGGAGCTATGGAGGGGACAAGGAAGTCATTATTTTCCAGTTAGCTTGGGATCCATGATCCATCGTAATCACTTGAAAAATACTTAGTGACGCATAAGTAACATAGAAACATTTGTTTGTATGTTTGTATGTATGTATGTATGTGTATATGTATATATGTCTATGTGTATGTATCTGATAATATACATAAATTGCTCCCCTTCTTTGTCGTTTTTGATTTTTTTGGCCATACAAAAAAGTTATATTCTTAGCCTTTCCATATCTTCCAAACCCTTGACTGGAGCACAAAAATGCATACATCTAAATTTAGATTAATTTTGTATAAGATAAAGTTTGCAGTAAACCTCATAGTTAAAGAGATATTTACGAAAAACTGTTGAAACCTACCATTTTACCACTTTTCCATCTCCCTTCCGCCTAAACCTGACACGCGGGGTCGTGTGACTTTTTACCACTTACTAAGAGGAGGTTACTAAACAGTTTGCCGCTGGGTAGAACTTTTTTTTTTATGTTTGAGTTTTGACAATTTTTGAGCTATCTTTACTGTACTATTACTATTCAAATAATTATTTTAATTATTTAAACCTCACTTTATACTGTTAATGACAGATAAAGTATTTGACAGAAGTGTTTATTTGTTTCATTGACTTAATTTTAGTTTAAAAATTTACCTAGCCATGATTACATTCTATCTTTGTCCTGCTATTCATGTTGTTTGTCTTTCTTGTCGCACTCATTAATTTCCTATGTTCAAAACGGATTTCAAACAATCTGTAAAAACCATAAAAGCTATTACTCGATTTTACTACAAGAAGTTTGCAATAGTAATTTATTCTTTATTGATGTCTAAGCAGGGCAGCCAGGCTCAATTCATGATGCAGCTCTATTAAAAAAATCCAATCCTTATAATCATATAACGATATAACCCATGGGTCCCTGTGGCATTCGGGATGGGTCGCTGTAGCTTCCCGAAAAAGAATAAAGTACAGGCAGACCTTGCTGTTCGCTGATTTGATTTTACGCGAAGCACTTATGTGCTCCCTTTTCTTTGCCGTTCGCGGATGGAATTGCCAACGTTAACTGTTTCAACTTTCACACACTAAGTAAATAAAGCAGACGTATGCGGTTTATGTCACGAACACCTAAATAGCATTATTTATCATGAACTTGTAAACACACTTATTGAGCCTATTCCTTTGAATCTCGAATTACCAAATTGGACCTGAAATAAATTGTAAATAACTTGAATAAACAAATGAGCATTCGAGCTCTAGATTGAAGTGGCAGACTTATGTTACGTATGGAATTTTAGTTCAAGCTTTACTGTCTTATCGGGCGTATCTGCCGAACATTTTTGAATTTCTTGAGGTTGCATAGTTTAAATAAATCTAGTTTATGGAACATAACCCCCGCAAACGGCGAAGTCTGCCTGTATTTAAAAATGTTAATTGAAGTACTTAATTTAAAATTATAAACCTTTTCAGAACTATGTTTTTACAAACAATAATGGAAACATGATAATGTCTGCTAATTAGAAAAATAATTTCTATACTTATTCATATGGTCATTGGGTAGTAAGATAACAAGTGTGCATGTTGTGCTACGAAATACAACTCATTTTTGGAGCGTTTCTGGTACTCAAGCCACTGTAAAGAATTGAGGAAGGGAAGAGGATTAAGGAAAGGAGCGGTAAAAGATAAAATCACGGCACGCAAGTCAAATCCTTTAAAATAAAACAAGTTCACAGTTTATAACCTTAAATATTGCAGAATTGATAAGGCAGATATCAGGTGCATTTCTGGCAAATATATTTGCTGTAAAAGCTAGGCAACACAAAATACACCAAAGTACTGAATAGCCAGAACTGCAGGTCAACTGGAAATGGAAAGATATAATTATGATACAGAGGGATCTTCGAATGAGGAGGCCAAGCGAAAAAGAAATGAGGAAGCAATGTATTTCCAGCGGAGCAAGAGGACAGCGAGGTCACCGGGATGGAATAAAGATAGGGAAAGTAGCGAAGAGGAGCAAGAACAGGGACGTTTGGGAGACTTACGGGTAAAAAAAGATAAAAGTAAGTTATCACCAGGAAAGGCTGCAACGCCACAAAGAAATCCAGCAGGTGAGAACAAAGAAATAAATAAAGAACTGCTAGAAATGTTAAAAGAAATGATGGCCGATATAAAAGACCTAAGTAAGGACCAGAAAGCTCAACGGGAACAAACAAGGGTACTGAGTGAAGAAATAAAGGAGCTAAAAATGGAACAACAATTGTATATCAGGCAGATCACAGAGGTGCAAAAAGAAAACAAACAACTTAAGAAGGAAATCGGAGCGTTAGCAACCAAAATGGAATATATGGAAAGAAAGGATAGGAAGAATAACGTAATAATAAAGGGGAAACAGTTTAAGCAAGGAGAGGTGAAAGAGGGCGTGGAAGAATTTTTAGCAAAAGAGATAGGAGCGAAGGTGACGCCAACTGCGGCTTTTAAGATCAATGAGGCGAAAGGAAATGGCATGACCCTGGTGAAATTTTGTAATTGGGAGGACAAGAACTTGGTGATGAAGAACAAAAATAAATTGAAAGGGAAAGAAATATATATTAACAATGACCTCACAATCGAGGAAAGGTCTATGCAGAAAACCATCCATGAACTAGCCAAAAAGGAAAGGGAGAGGGGTAAGACAGTTAAAGCCCAATATGGGAAGATAACAGTGGACGGAGAAGAATGGGAGTGGGATTATAAAGGGGCGAAGCTGGTCAGAAAAGGGAGGGAAAAGAAGCCAAAAAACTAAAGAAAAAGAAGAAGGACGGACCGACGGAGGCGACCGCAAAGAAAAGGAATAACGAATTTGGGTATCTAACACTAGCAACAGCAAATGTACAAGGTTTAAATAGGGAAGGAGCGGTTAAGCAATTGATTACAGTAGCTAAAGAATATAACTTAGACATCCTGGCAATACAAGAGAGCAATATCAAAGTACAAAACGTAATGTTACTGGATAATTACATATGGATTAATGGAGGAGGAGTTCAAAACAGGTTTGGGACAGGATTTTTCGTAAAAGAGCAATTGAAACATGTAATTGTGGACTATAAGATTGTCACAGAAAGAATAAGCTACCTAAGGATAAAAGGAAAATACAGGAAGTTTAGCCTACTAAACGTTCATGCGCCAACAGAGGTAGCGGAGGAAACAAAGAAACTGGAATTTTATGAAAAAGTAGAAGAAACGTACAGTGCCATTCCAAATTTCGATGTTAAAATTCTGTTGGGGGACATGAATGCGAAGATAGGCAGAGAAGAAAGAAACATTCCAATAGCTGGTAAAGAAAGCCTACACAAGCTAACCAACGATAATGGGCAGAAGTTAATAGAGTTTGCGGCAAGAAATAATATGGTTATCAAAACGACTCAATTGAAGCACAAGAACATTCATAAAGTAACATGGAGAAGAGCAGATGGGAAGGTGAATAATCAAATAGATCACATACTAATAGAAAAGAAACACTCCAACTGTATCAAAGATGCTCGTGTGTACAGAGGAGCAGACATCAGCTCAGACCATTTCCTGATAAAAGCAAGAGTAAGGCAAGTAGTCCCAACTGTTATGCAGAGGAAAAAGGAGAAGGAGACAAGATGGAATATGGAAGCACTAAAATCAGAAGAAGTGCGGAAGTGCTACGAAGAAGTGGTTAACCAGGGCTTAAGCAACGAGGACCAGGAATTATCTATAACTGACAGGTGGGACGCAATTGTAGAAACAATAAAGCAAGGAGCACAAATCCTGCACAGTACAAGGAAAGAAAGAAAAAAGAACTGGTTTGATGAAAACTGTAGAGAGGCAGTAAAAGAGAAGAAGAAAGCGAGGATGGAAATGCTGAAAGAGGACACAGAAGAAACACAAAGAGTATATAAAGAAGTCACCAGGAAAGCAAAAGAGATATGTAGGGCTAAAAAAAGAGAAGACATGCAGAAGAAAATCAAAAAGTTGGAAGAAAACCATCAAAGGAAGAAGATAAGGGAGTTTTATAGAGGACTAAAAGAGGTCAAAGAAGGCTGTAAAAGTAAACCAATATGTTTTAGGAACGGTGTAGGGGAAGTAATTTCAGAAGAAAGGGAAATACAGGACATGTGGGTGGACCATTTTAAAAAAATATTAGAAACGGAACAAGGTAAGGAAGGGATAGGACAGGATCGGCTATATAGGAGTAATAATGACACAGCTTTAAGGGTACCTGACGTAGAAGAAACAAATAATATTATGGATAAAATGAAGAATGATAGAAGTCCAGGGAGCGACGGGCTACCAATAGAACTTTTTAAATATGGTGGAAAGCATGTACGGCAGAAGGTTTACGAACTCATAACTAGAATATGGCAAGAAAAAATGATGCCCAAGGAATGGGAAATGGCAGTCGTAACACCAATCCACAAAAAAGGTAACAAACAGCTACCCGAAAATTACCGACCCATATCCCTGCTACCCGTAATTTACAAAGTCTTGACAAGTATAATCAAGATAAGATTGGAAGAGGAAACGGAAAATAAAATTGGGTACTACCAGGCTGGCTTTAGGAGGGGAAAGTCAATCATAGATCAGTTATTCATAATGAAGCAAATCCAAGAGAAACTAGATAAGAAAGGAAAGACTATACACGCCCTCTTCATTGATTTTAAAAAGGCCTACGATACAATACTAAGGTCAGAAATCTATAAAGCACTGGCTTACCTAGAGTTGCCAAATGAGCTAATATCCTTAGTCCACATGACGCTAAAGAAAACTACTAACACAATTAAATACAATGGACAACTATCTGGCGAATTTCAAAGTAACACGGGTTTAAAGCAAGGGGACCCTCTATCTACTATTCTCTTCAACGCAATTCTAGAAGTTATAATAAGAAAAAGTAGAATTAATACAAGATATAATGTGCTAAGAGACTCATATCAATGTATAGCATACGCGGACGATGTGGTCCTGCTTGCCAAAACCAAAGAAGAGTTGAAGAATTTAGTTAGAAACCTGGAAGGGAGCGCAAAAGAGTTTGGTATGAAGATAAATGAATCTAAATCACAGTACATGAAATTGGGAAAAAAGCAAAACCAATCAGGAGAAGATCTCTACATCACAAGCGGGGACAAACGATACCATTTCAAGGAAGTGAATAGGGTAAAGTACTTGGGGGTGGAGTTAGCAAATGATGGTAACAATACGGAGGAAATAGTGAATCGTACTGAGGCTGGGTATAGGTGTATGGGAATTTATAAAAAAATGCTTCAGTCAAAAAGTGTGTCGCGGAACGTTAAGGTGGCGTTGTACAAATCAGTGATTAGACCAACAGTCCTATTCGGTAGTGAGCTATGGGTACTGACGCAGGAAAATCGGAACAAGTTGGAAGTGTGGGAAAGGAAAGTGTTAAGGTGCATGTACGGGGGAGTGAAGGAAGGTAACGTGTGAAGAAGAAGACACAATGCCGAGTTGGAAGAAATTTTTCAAGAAACAGGAATTATAAATGTGGCCAAACGAAACAGGTTAAGATGGCTGGGACATATCGCAAGGTTAGAAGAACAACAACCAACAAGGCAAATATTCTACCAGCAGATCGGAGGAAAAAATAGAAAAGGAAGGCCAAAAAGAACATGGTGGGAAGATATTCAGGAAGATCTAAGAGAGTTAAAAATCAGAAATTGGGAGGATTGTGCAAGAAATAGAAAGGAATGGAGAGCAAGATTACTAGCCATAGGCCTACAGGCCTAGAGTGCTGAATATATATATATATATATATATACCGGGTGCTGACTTGGGCGACGCACCATAGGAATTTGCATAGTAAATTCTTTATGTTCAATTATTTGCTCCCCTAATTATTTTAGAGCTAAAGTGTAAATACATTTTTTGTAGAGAAAAAAATACTGCATCCATTCATACTGTTGCTAACAATTTTTCATTTTCCGGAACTGAAGGAATGCAAAAAACAAACTAGCATTTTCACAAAAATCAGTGATGCCATGGAATTATTGAAACAAGCCAATGCTAACGCAAATGCGTGCGGAGCGACAATATGTGTTGTTTGTTTGTTTGTCATTGATGTTTCATTATTAATTATGTTCAGCTTAATGTCTCTAAGGTACCTAGACCTTGTCCACAACAAAAATGTACGAGTATGGTGGACGTTCGTTAACTAAGCTCCTTGTTTATTGTAAAATATCCGTATCGGCAAATTCCAAACAGTACAACCATTAAAAGACTGATTTATTTTAAGTTTAAGGCTACAGGCACGTTATTAAATAATTGTAGGTGTAATAATGAGGTTCAGAACTTACACCAAAACGAGAAAAACGACAATAAATTCAATCTTTTGACGGCAGTGACTGGATGATCGCCCCGCACGCACTTGTGTTAGCACTGGCTTGTTTCAATAATTCCATGGCATCACTGATTTTTGTAAAAATGCTAGTTTGATTTTTTGCATTTCTTCGGTTCTGGAAAATGAATAATTGTTAGCAACAGTATGAATGGATGCAGTATTTTTTCTCTACAAAAAATGTATTTACACTTTAGCTCTAAAATAATTAGGGGAGCAAATAATTGAACATAAAGAATTTACTATGCAAATTCCTATGGTGCGTCGCGCAAGTCAGCACCCGGTATATATATATAATGTTATAAAGAATTTTCAAAAACCGCCGTTAATATTGAAAACCGCAGTTTGGTTGCCATACTTGCGTTTTTGACACTTACTTGGGCAATATAAAAAGGTTTACTACCTGCCGAGCTTGCCGCTATGACTAGTAATTCAGGTGTTATGGGCTCTCGCATCATTTTAACGTACAGCAAATATATTCTCTAGTCTCGACATCAACTCATGTTCTTTTAAATCTGGTCCGTCCTTTTTAAATTGGAAGCAGCATTGTTTAACAGAAATTTTTTGTTGTAACCAGGGCTGTAGAGTCGGAGTCGGAAGTCGGAGTCGGGGAGTCGGAACTTTTTGGGTGAAGTCGGAGTCGGTATAAATTACCCGACTCCAACTACCACTTTGCAAAAATTTCCTTTTGTAACAACACAAAACTAAAAACTATTTGAACCACTGTACTACTGATTATTTGAAGACAGACCCAGGGTTGATAGAAATCACGATTTTCATTACGTTTTTATTGTTAATTTATGATTATAAATAGCAAATATTATACAAGATAATTATGTAATTTATTATAATCAACCACATACCCTAAACCTTGCGAAATTCGTTATGAGCCAGTAAAATTTATCAGGTAGATGAATAGGAATGAGGGGGTGGAGGTTATCAATATTCTAGTACTGTCGGAGTTGGAGTCGGGAGTCGGAGTTGGAGTCGGGAGTCGGAGTCGGATTCAACCTACTAAAATATCAGGAGTCGGATTTTTTTTACCGACTCCACAGCCCTGGTTGTAACACAATTATTTTGGGCATTTTGACTTTTTCTTTGACGGAAATTACAATTATTTTGACACTTGATCATTTATTTTCTTATGAATATTAAAATAATAAATCTGGCAACACAGCGGCAAGGAAATTTCGAACAGACACTGACAGAAAAAAAAAGTTGCATAAACATCGAACATCAATAGTAAGTAACAATCTATCAGTATGGGTAAAAACTGGAACCTAAGGGGGTTGCTAGATCCCCTACTGGGCGCCTCCCCAGGTGGCGGATAAGGGATGCTCGTTAGATATAGCTGGTACCGAGGAAATAAAATACACAGGGTGCACCAAAACTAGCATGGTAGCAGCTGATCCAGAATGGGCGGCTACCAAACAGCGTCGGACCCACAGTGGGTGGCTGGTTAAATAAGTCCTCCAAAGGGAGTTGTGGCGTTAGGAATAAACACCCTACCACACATAAAAGCAATAGGGACACGAGAATATTAAACTGAATATTGATATATTGATACATCAATATTTAAAAAAGGGCATATTGATAAGACGATATATCGTTATTTTTGCCCAGCCCTATGCTACATTGATGAAGCTTTCAAAATCATTTCTTGAGGTGACTTACTCGTTATCCTCTTCTCACCTATAATCTTTTGTGTCACAAAATCAAAATGCTATTGACAACAATGTAACAATTCGACAAGGTCAGCTGAAAGCAACACATTACTATATTCTTATATATTTTGTTTAAACTAAACGATTGACTATTGTTATCATGTAAAAGACTATCCAATACACATTTTCTATAACCTTTTCAATTATAGATCAATATTAATTAAAATTCATTATAAAAAATGTTTCAATAATAATGTGGACCTTTAAAAACCAACAATAGTATATTGTTTTATTATGATTAAAGTGGCACTTTGACAAGCAAATATGTTTGCATTTGCAAGGCGAAGCGCAACGCAGTTACTTTTAATCCGTATAATACATACTATTTTTTCTGCATCTAACAAAAGTACCAAATATTCAAAATTTTAAATGACTGAATGCTTCTGACATATGTCATTTAAAAATCATACGGACTACTGCATCCATAGTACAGTGGCTATATAAGGACAGTGTGGTCTATTTTAAAAAAGGCAGCCATTAAGAGTCGTCTCTACAACAACCAGCCACGCCTTTAGGTAATGTTCTGTGCACGGCCTGCTAAATTGTAAGACAAACGTCACCCTGCTAAATTGTGACATAAATGTCATTTTATACGGACTGGACATATGTGAAATTCGGAGATGCTTTGCAGAGCGCTGTATACCCACGATCGCGAAAATTTGTGCAATATGAGGTGGTCAAAAAATGTGCAGTGTAACATTAATTTTACAAGTATGTCAATAATATTACTTAAACAGAATTAAACGTCAAGAGACGATGTGAAACGTAAGGAATTGCTGCCAGCGATTAAAAATCCTCGTTAACGAGCAATCTAATATTGGAATATAAGTCAAGGTGTCCTTTTTTATCTTCTTTATTGTGTTTTTGTACATAGAAAACGAAAATTGACAACATTTTGCGTTGATCGACACAAAGATTACGTACAAAAACTCAAAAAAATTTTTTTTTTTTAAATATTCATAATCAGACCGTTGTGAGGAGTTTGGTTTGGTTTTCGTGAGTGACGGATGTGTGTTAACACGAGCTCCGACAGTTTAGTAAAATTAATAGTGTAGAACTGAAACAACTGAGTGCAACGAAGTACAGTGAAGAAGGGGAGGACAGTGCGTAAAAAGCATCTAAAATTCACCGTCGGGAAGAAGCAAACAGAGCCGCAAATTAAGTGTTCAGGGCGACAAATAACCCGCAACATACGGAAACCGGCGGAATAGCGAGCGACCTTGCGACCTTGCAGGCCAGACGGAGCCGGAACGTGCCGTAAAAATAAA
This sequence comes from Agriotes lineatus, assembly GCA_940337035.1. NCBI lineage: Eukaryota > Metazoa > Arthropoda > Insecta > Coleoptera > Elateridae > Agriotes > Agriotes lineatus. Next base: position 87,223,442 of record OW679196.1, on the reverse strand, counting down.
CACAGATGCGGAAGGTCAATAACAGAGCGATTAAATTACTCAAAACAAGACCCGATCACGAAAAATTATAAACAGAATATAAAACGCGGCCAAAGACCTAACAAATCAACAGCAACATAATCAGATGAGTAAATACAAGCAAATACAACAACGCAAAAGGGCGAGCAGTACTGGGCAGCTCAACGAGTTTTTTAAACGAAAAAGAGGAACAACTAACAACGAACCAACAAGTCCAGAAGACTACGCCGAGGTATTTCAAAAAAGCAAGATAATACTCAGATCGCCGAATAACAAAGCAGAAAGTAAGAAAGGAAAGGAACCCAACGTAAACAAGACCCAAGAAAAAACCTCAGTAGAAGCAGGGGAAGAAAAAAAAAATGGACGAACTAAAACAACTAATAATTAACATGTCCGCCGACCTGAAAAGAGAGATAAGTAAAAGTAACCAGGAGCTGAAGAAAAACAACAAAGAAATGGGAAAGATGAAAGAAGAACTAAAGAAAAACAATGAAGAAATAAGAAGGCTGAAGGAAGAAATGATACGAAAAGAGACAAATTGGGAAAGAGAAAAAATCAACTACTAATTAAAAGAATAGGACTGCTAGAAGAAAAATATGAGATTCAAGAAAAAGCAAAGAAACGAAACAACATCATCATAAAAGGTCTACAAACAAGAAAAGAAGAAACGAAGAGGGAAGTAGAGAACTTTATGCGAGAAACACTGGGAATAACGCCAAAGATTACGGAAGCATACGCTGTGGGTAGAAAGGAAGGAAAACAAGCAATACTCGTAGAACTGAGCGAATGGAGTCAGAAAATGATTATAATGGAAAATAAACATAAACTGAAGGGTAAACGAATTTTCATCGAGAGTGTCATGACGCTAACAGAACGAAAAATACAGATGGCAATAAGAGAAAGGGCTAAAGAGGAAAGAGAAAAAGGAAATCGAAGCAAAGTGGGATATCAGAAACTAGAAGTAGAAGGAAAACTGTACGTATGGGACCACGAGAGCAAAGAACTAAAGCCAAAAAACTAAACGAAGAAGAGCAGAATGTAAAGAGGACGATAGAAGCTATGAATAGGACAACGAGTAAGGAAAATAAACCAAAATATAAACAAAACAAGAATTCCAAAACTAAAAAAATAAGAATTGCGATGTGGAATATTAAAACTATGCTAGAAACAGGTAAAATGAACACAATAGCAGAAGAACTACAAAGATATAAAATAGAGGTGGCGGCAATACAGGAACTGAGATGGGCAGGAAATGGAGAAATAACCAAAGAAAAATATAGCGTGCTGTACAGTGGAGAAAATAAGCAAGGACAAAAGGGGGTGGGATTCATAATGAACAAAGACACCAGGCACAGAATAATACAATTTACACCAGTAAATGGCAGAATAGCGACGCTAAGAATCGAAGCAAAAACTAAAATGAAAACGACATTAGTAGGAGTATATGCAGCCACGGAATCAAGCGAAGAAGAAGAAAAAGAACGGTTTTATGAAGAACTGCAAAGTGTCATTGAAAGAATAACGGCACAGGATAATATAATCGTATTAGGAGATTTCAATGCACAAGTAGGCACAGAAGAATACCTAAAGGATGTAAGCGGGGAACACACGGCACACAAGTCTACAAATGACAATGGACACAGAATGTGCGGCCTAGCAGCAGCGATGAACCTAACAATAACGACCACTAGATTTCAACACCCCAGGGCCCATAAAGTAACCTGGAGACACCCAAACGGTACCATAGAAAATCAAATAGATCATATCTTAATCGCAAAAAAAAAATCTGAAAAATGTAAATAATGCAAGAACTTATCGTGGAGCAAATGGAGACACGGACCACTATTTAGTAGTAATGACTATGAAAGATAGAAGGGATACAAGAGGGCAAAAAACAGCATCAAAAATAACAAGAAAATGGGATGTGGAAAAACTGCAAAATGAGGAACTGCAAAAAAGGTATGAAGAAAGTTTAGAAGAAAACAAAGAACTACAAGAGGGTGAGGGGGAAGACGTGGAGCCTAAATGGCAGAAAGTTAAAAACAATATTATAATGGCAGCAAGAAAAACAATAGGCTACAAAAAAGGCGAAACCAAAAACAAAGAATGGTATGACCAAGAATGCCGAGAAATAACTGAAATAAAAAACAAGATTTGGAAAACATGGCTGGGGACCAGGAAGGAAGAAGACATGGAACAGTACAGGCATTATAGAAACAAAGCAAAAAATGTATTCAAAAGGAAGAAAAACCATTGGATGAACGAGAAACTTGATGAAATAGAAAATGAGAACAAAAACTGTAATCTGAGAAATTTCTATCAAAAAATCAAAAGTAATCAGAACAAGCAAAAGATAAAAATAAGAGCATTTAAAAACAAAGATGGCAAGTCAACACACGAAGAAAAAGAGATCAAAGAAATATGGGAAGACCACTTACGCGAACTAAAAATCGAAGATAGTCAACAGAATCAACTGTATAGAGAAGACAGGCCACAAATCAGAGATATCAAAGGAGAAGAAGAACCTGAACCAACTTTAGAGGAGATACAGGCAGTAATAAACAGGCTAAAAAACAACAAATCGCCCGGGAATGATGGTATACCAAATGAATTATTAAAATATGGAAGAGAAAAGACAACACACCAGATGTACAAGATGATAAGTGAGATATGGAAAAAGGAAACAATGCCAAAAGAATGGAGAAGAGGGATAATAACTCCGCTGTATAAGAAAGGAGACCCGGAAAACTGCGCCAGCTACAGGGGAATCACGTTACTCAACACGTCATACAAAGTTTTTACGCATGTACTAACGAACAGATTGCAACCATATACAGAAAAGATAATCCAAGACTACCAACAGGGATTTAGACCAGGAAGAGGCACAACAGACGCACTACATATAATGGAACAAATAATGGAAAAAGCATATGCCTATAACATCGAACTTCACATAGCGTTTCTAGACTTCAGAAGTGCATTCGACTCTATCAATAGACAAAAGATGATACAGGAGCTAAAAGAATCAGGTATTCCCAAAAAACTAGTAAGATTAGTAAAAATGACCATGGAAGAGACCGACGCAGCAGTAATGATAAATGGAATAATAACAGACTTCATCACAATAGATACAGGTGTGAAACAAGGGGATATACTATCACCAATACTTTTCAACATGATAATTGAGAAAATCGTACAGAAAGTAGGAATACAAGGGACAATTATCAACAAAGGAACCCAAGTTATTGCTTATGCCGACGATGTAACGATAATTAGTAGAACAAAAAAAGAGCTGATAGAGAAACTCAAAAGCATCGATAAAGAAGCTAAATACTATGGCCTCCAAATTAACGAAGCCAAAACAAAATATATGAAGTTCGACAAGAATCCAGCACAAAGACAGGACATTCAGGTAGAGCAGTACACATTAGAAAGGGTAAATACATTTAATTATCTTGGCAACCTGATCACAAGACCGGAACAGGAAAATAAGACTTAGAGAAAGAATACAAAAAGGAAACAAAGCCTTTTATGCCAATAAAGCCCTTTTAAATAGTAACCAGCTACAAAAAGCAACGAAAATACGGATCTACATGACACTAATAAGGCCAATAGTAACATACGGAATGCAAACCTGGGCCCTGAAAGCAGCAGAAGAAGAAGAGCTTAGAAAGTTTGAAAGAAGAATACTAAGAAATATACTAGGACCAGTAAAGATAGACAACAATACACTTAGAAGAAAAACGAACTTTGAACTACAAGCAGAAATAAAAGGAAAGGATATAGTCAGATACGTGAAAGCACAGAGACTGAAATGGTTCGGACACATTATGCGATGTCAAGACAATCGAGTCATCAGAAAAATAACAGAATGGAAACCGGAAGGGAAAAGGTACAGAGGAAGACCAAAAAGCAGGTGGTGGGATAGTGTCCTGGAAGATCTAAGACTAATGGAAATATTAAATTGGAGAGAGAAGAGTAAAAATAGAAAAGAATGGAGACAAGTAGCAGAGAAAGCCAGATCATATTATAAGTTATGAAGGCCGGAAGATATGAGGACTAATCCACCTCGGAAAATGGATTTCATAACATCCAGAAAGGATGAGGCCATAACTCTCATTGGGTTAAGGAGCCTATACATACACATACACAATCAAACCGTTGTATTTATTCCACCAGTTAATTTAGAGGAATAGAATATTCAGTGTTACGTAGCCCATAAATTCTCTTTAATTTGATGCAATAATCTTTGGCATTAAGACATTTATATAGTTTATTATAGCTTTTGATTTGGACTAATGCACAATTTTTGCAAAAAGTATTTTACTTTAACTCGTTGACATTTACTTATGCAAACGAAAATTCGGCATTCCCTTACACAGAACACTGTGGAATTTTATGAGGATTATTTCATTCCACTTCATATTGGGGCTACTTTCAATAATAAAGGACTTAGAAGCAATTTTGTGTGACTATGTGTGATATCGTAAAACGACTCTTAATGGCGGATTTTAAAACAACCAATCAGAAACAGGACCAAAATTGACCACACTGTCCTTATATAGCCACTGTAATCCATAGCAGACTAGGGTGCCTTGATGTCAATTTGACGTATCTAACCTTAAAACAGGGTACGGACACAAATAGCTTCTTCCATTTTTCAATCGCATAGTATTGTCACGGACATTTAAAAATCATATGGACAACTGCATCCATAGCAGACTAGGGTGCCTTGATGTCAATTTGACATATCTAACCTTAAACAGGGTACGGACACAAATAGCTTCTTCCATTTTTCAATCGCATAGTATTGTCACGGACATTTAAAAATCATATGGACAACTGCATCCATAGCAGACTAGGGTGCCTTGATGTCAATTTGATATATCTAACCTTAAAACAGGGTACGGACACAAATAGCTTCTTCCATTTTTCAATCGCATAGTATTGTCACGGACATTTAAAAATCATATGGACAACTGCATTCATAGCAGACTAGGGTGCCTTGATGTCAATTTGACGTATCTAACCTTAAAACAGGGTACGGACACAAATAGCTTCTTCCATTTTTCAATCGCATAGTATTGTCACAGACATTTAAAAATCATATGGACAACTGCATCCATAGCAGACTAGGGTGCCTTGATGTCAATTTGATATATCTAACCTTAAAACAGGGTACGGACACAAATAGCTTCTTCCATTTTTCAATCGCATAGTATTGTCACGGACATTTAAAAATCATATGGACAACTGCATCCATAGCAGACTAGGGTGCCTTGATGTCAATTTGATATATCTAACCTTAAAACAGGGTACGGACACAAATAGCTTCTTCCATTTTTCAATCGCATAGTATTGTCACGGACATTTAAAAATCATATGGACAACTGCATTCATAGCAGACTAGGGTGCCTTGATGTCAATTTGACGTATCTAACCTTAAAACAGGGTACGGACACAAATAGCTTCTTCCATTTTTCAATCGCATAGTATTGTCACAGACATTTAAAAATCATATGGACAACTGCATCCATAGCAGACTAGGGTGCCTTGATGTCAATTTGATATATCTAACCTTAAAACAGGGTACGGACACAAATAGCTTCTTCCATTTTTCAATCGCATAGTATTGTCACGGACATTTAAAAATCATATGGACAACTGCATCCATAGCAGACTAGGGTGCCTTGATGTCAATTTGATATATCTAACCTTAAAACAGGGTACGGACACAAATAGCTTCTTCCATTTTTCAATCGCATAGTATTGTCACGGACATTTAAAAATCATATGGACAACTGCATCCATAGCAGACTAGGGTGCCTTGATGTCAATTTGATATATCTAACCTTAAAACAGGGTACGGACACAAATAGCTTCTTCCATTTTTCAATCGCATAGTATTGTCACGGACATTTAAAAATCATATGGACAACTGCATCCATAGCAGACTAGGGTGCCTTGATGTCAATTTGATATATCTAACCTTAAAACAGGGTACGGACACAAATAGCTTCTTCCATTTTTCAATCGCATAGTATTGTCACGTTGGCATTATTTTTCAACTGACATATCCATAAACGTTACAGAAAAAAATTATTAGAAGATATTTTATTGTATTATATTAATGAAAACTATTTGCCACGCCCTGCATTTTAGATTCTGTATAATAGAAAAGTGCTGGGTATTAGTGTGTACAAATAAATTCGGCAGAATTGTCACACTCATTTAATCTATGATGAAGTTAAATTATGGATGTTACGCCTATGTACGTGCATCATGATGAACCATAACCTATAATTTAGCAATGTCAAGTAGTTAGTTATTGTTACTAAAATTTAACAAGGAGAAAAGGATATGTCTTCTTCTAAAGTATTTTAGAATGAGGAGAGAGAGGACAACAATCTGTCCATACCCTGGTAAAGGACAAATACGTCAAATTGACATCAAGGCACCCTATAGCAGCACAAATAGAACCTACTTTTAGCTCATGAGAAGTAATAGTATATTACATACCGAGGTGGAAAGTGTTTGATTACTGTCGAGAGATTAAGGGCCCGGTTGCAGAAAGCAATGTTAAGTCTGGTGTTAGCTAACGCGACGTCAAAGTGAACAAAAACGAATCAAATCTCAAATGCTTATGGCAACTAATACATTAGTAAACAAAATTTGATGCGTTTTTGTTCACTTTGACGCGACGTTAGCTAACACCAGACTTAACATTGCTTTCTGCAACCGGCCCTAAGTAGTTAACCGAGACGCAAACTTTTCCTACTCGCTAATAGAAAGTTGTTTTTTTAAAATAACATTTGGAGGCATAGAAAATGTTATATTTTATTCGTTTAAAGATCGTTGCTATTGAAATGCTGCTGTAAACACTTTCTGTGATTCATTTGGAATTGAAGCACATAAAGTAAAACACTTTCTGTTCGTCAAACTGAGTTAATAATTTTTAGCAAAAAAAGCTTATTTATGGCAATTATATTGCGCATTACTTGTTTTGTATTATTTTTAAAGTACTAAATTACATACTGTTACACAGTTTTTAAACTTATTTAATTAAATTCGTAGAAAAATGTATATAATGTGCATAGAAAGTTATTATAGTATATTACAGCCCAAGATGGGAAGTGTTTCATTACTGTCGAGAGATTAGTTAGCTGATTGAGACGCGAAGCGTTGAAATCAGCTATTATCTCTAGACTAAACAAACTTCCTGTCGAGGTTTGTATACTATTTTATTCGCAACCACTTTATTCTAAACAATAATTGGAAAAATTATTATATTATGATACGACAGGTTGTGACGGGCATGAAAGGATCAACGAGATTCCCAGTGTCCCTACCTACTCAGTGGTCGGGAATGTACTTCCCGCACTTGAGCGGGAAGTAGCGGGCTGAAATGTACGACTTCCCCCACTCAAATGAGGTCAGAAATGTTAACATTACATATATGGTTGCGAATAAAATTATTTTGTGCTCTTGCAACCCTTCTTATGGTCAGGTTGCAACAATCACTTGGTGCAGCAAATTCTACTTCCTATGCTTATTACACAAATAACTATTTAAAAGCGTTTGCCTAGCAGCATATACTTTTTGTATTAGTAAGAGAAACGTCAACTTCAATGACAAATTTTAGTATTAGAACTAATGACTTTTAAGCCGGTTGCAGAAAAATTAATTTTAGAACTTAATTATTCTAACTTAAACTTACATTTTCACAGAATCCTTCTTCTTATTTTCTTTACTTGTCTTGAGGTACCTCTGATATTCCTCTTGAGCTTTTTGGACAGATTGTATGTTGGAACCAAAATCTTCCAAGAATTCCAACTTTCGTTGAGCAAACAGGACTTTTTGCTCATTATCGATGCCCTCCTTTTCCAGAAAAGCGTCAATGTGTGACAAAACCTCAGTCTCGCAGACATCTTCCTTTTGCAAAGTAAAATCTATCAATTGCAAATACAATCGGGCATTGTTCGGATCTTTAGAGATTGCGTTGTTTATAACTTCGACGGCCTTATCAATGTTCTTTAAGACTTTCAGATAAAACCGTGCAAATTTTATAGACAAATTGCTGGATATAATTTTGTTTTTTCGAATTATTTATGTAGTGTTCGTACAGTTGGCAGCACTTTTCAAAGTCGCCACGTCGGCGCTCTAGGTTTATTCGTCTGTATGCAACCTGAACCAAATATAAAAAGTGTAACAATACAAAAACCTCAAATTATAAAAATACTACCTGCAATAAGTTGGGCACCGACTTCTCCAAATTAACTAAAATCTCAGCAGCACGGTTATAATTTTGTATTGATTCCTCAAAAATAGCCCATTGCATGTGAAGATTGGGTTTCTTCAAATGGTGTATAGTGCAAGCTCGTTCATAGACATCTTTTGTCTTAGGCTGCAGAGTCGGTTCCTTCAGTCCTTCAAGGTAGTGCACAAACTAAAAGGAAATTATTATTATCTCTATCCATAAATATATAAGGGTGAATGTTTCCTACCCTTAACCAAAATTCTTCATATAATGCACAGGCAATAAGACACCGTTCGAAAAGAACCACAATTCGAGTTTGATCGCCCTGTTCAATTTCGAAATCCAAGTAATCTTGCCAGTTTTTCAGCTGACATCGCTCTAGCGGTTTTACATGGAAATATGGCCGTTTAATCTACAATAATATAGTATATTACATATGCATAGTAAATTTAGAGAATAGGTTAGTCGGTATATGAAAAATATATAATTTTTAAACTCAGATGGCCCTTGCGTTGTCTACAGGTCAATACAGAGTTACATTATGGCAACGCACAACATAACCAAAGCAAGTATATCATCATTGTATCAATCAAATTTTAAAAATATGTCGATGCTTTACCAACGTACACAAGTTTTTTAATAAATTAATAAACTTTTGATTAATGTTAACATTTCTACCTAAAATTTACAATATACGAGGGCGGTATGATAAATATCTGTTCTAAGGAAGACAACGCAATTGTTTTGCATTTAGTAAATTTATTTTTCTACATAGTCTCCTTGTAGCTCTATACACTTAATCCAGCAATGTTGCAACTTTTTTAAGCCATCTAAATAATAGGATTTGTTAAACTCAAACAAAATCGGCCTCTGTTTCAGCAATGACTTCTTCATTTGATGTGAACCGCTTTCCGCCAAGCCATTTTTTCATCTTTGGAAGGAGAAAAAAATCACAAGGGGCCAAATCTGGAGAATATGGTGGATGGGGCAACAATTGGTACCGTAACTGGACTAGTTTTACTGTCGCAATTGCTGATGAGTGGGCCAGGGCGTTATCCCGATGGTAGAGAATTTTTTTCTTCACAAGGTAGGGCCTTCTTCTCTTTAGTTCAGCGTCGAATCGGTCCAATAAATCAGCATAGTACTGTCCCGTGATTGTCCTTCTCTTCTCCAAATAATCAATTAAGATTATGCCTTGCAAATCCCAAAAGATCTTCGCCATAACTTTTCCGGCTGATGGAATCGTCTTCGCCTTCTTTGGTGCACGTGCGCCGGTGAGAAATCCATCGTGCCGACTGACTTTTGATTTTAAGCGTGTAGTGACGAATTCATGTCTCATCAACGGTCACATAACACCGCAGAAACTCACTCGTATTGCGCTTAAACATGTCCAAACATTGCTTTGAAGTTGTCACGCGATTCGGTTCGCCCATCCAAGCGTTATCTCGGGTTGCATCTTGCCGACGGCCGAGAAAGGGATAGCAGACGCAGGCTCAGGCTGTGCCGAAGTCACCCAGAAGCGATCCGTGCGCTGCTCTCCCACCTAACAATGTCCGAGGTGACGGCTCTGATAACGCAACGCGAAACATATAAAAGCAAGCGAGAAGCAAGAGGAGGCGCCACATGTGACGTTTCTCCCCCTTCACTAAAGGTGTCAAAATTACTACCTCAGGTTAAGCTCAAGTCGGAGATACTTGTGCCCACAGATATATATTTAATTAGCAAACAAACACCAGGAAATACCCTTATCTAGTTTTATTCTGATTAGTACTCACAGTCGGTAATGCAGATTTTGACACAAAGCACCATCTATCGCCAAACACGGGTATTTATCATACCGACCTCGTATATCAAGGTACATACGAACTTCAGTTGTTTAATAACACAATTTGAAGGAGATAAACCACGGAAGTTTCAGTGTTGAGAAGTTTACATTTTAATTTCAAATATGTAAGTCTTTTATATTCAAGTTATTGTCATACTTATTATATGTACTAACCCCTTCTTCAAAATTCCACCTTAAAGTAACAGCATTCACTGTATTCTTATGGATCTTCCTTCGTATTGAAACAATCCTCTCTCTTATGACTTTGGTTTCTTCGTCAGAACTCTAAAGAACAAAAGAAAATTGTTAAATACACAACATTTAGACATTAGACACAACATATATATGTAGTCTTTCATCCAAATATTACAGTGCTTGTAACTACAGCATTATAGAAGTTTGACAGTGTGAATGTAAGGTGAAGTTTGTTAACCGGGACACCGGATTAACTAGGCCATAGGTTTTATTTTTCTTTTGGAATGAATTCTTAAACTGTTTATTGCAAGCAATATTGTAGTTGCCGCCGTTTTCATGCTCCCGAAATCATTCGATATTTAAGTGTATTTAAGTATTAGAGTAAACGACGAACTAGCCAATTTCATCTAACAAACTGTAAGTAAAATGTTATATATTTTTTTGATTAATATTCTGAGGTTCGATAAAGGATGATTTAAGATTACATACATGAAATTTAGAGGTTAGGTTTGTTTACAAGTTTTAGATGTTGCCCCAAGCAATATGAGCGGGGTAACTGGATCCTATTGCGTCGGTAAGTTCCAGTTACCCCATAATTTAATAATTTGATAAATAATTAACCTGGACATTTTGATTGTCAGAAATATGGTTTGAAACTATGAGAAGTGGACAAAGGTGCAGATCGCAGAAATTACACTAAAGATTCCCTAATTAAAGCAGATGACAATGTGAAGAATGGAAATAAAAGCGTTTATGGAGCATCAATGTTTTATGGTGTTCCGAGGTCTACTTTAAGACACTACATTTAGGGAACATGGAGAAAGTGTATAATAGCGCAAGAAGGAAAAGGTGGAGGAGGTAAAAATGCTTTGGAGCCTCAAGTTGAGAGAGAATTGGCGAACACTTTAAACACCATGCAAAAATGGAGTCATGGCCTCTCCAGAGCCAAGGTATTAGACATGGTGTCAGGCCATTTTTAATTTCCATAGTTATGTGACCATTCGGAGTAGCTTTGGTACAAAGTTGACGAGTTTGCCTATATATAGATTCCTTTTCAGTAATATACAACACTTCAGCTACTTGCATCTAACAATTCTAGAGGTAACACGCACATAGCTTTTGGTTTTCTAAAAAGGTTCAGTGGAACCGCCCTAATCTCTATTTCGTCGTATGTGCAGCTGTTTTTGTCTCGTCGCGTTTAAGAGCGCTTGGTTACATCATTTTCAAAACACAATCAAAGGGAGCAAGCAGGATATCTTCCTAAATAATTCACCTTTGTGTTGCAAGCCCGGCTAGATCTTTGAAATATGTTTGCCGCCAGCCGGTCCATTAGAATATATTAAATTAAGCATATTTGCTATTAGCGCCGCCTAATCAAGGCATTGTGCGCTCATTTCTAAATTTAACCTTTGTGTCACAAGCCCTGCTAGACCTCTGAATTATGTTTGCCGCCAGCCGGCGACACAAGTTATACGTTGAGTTACTCGAACATGTTTAAGTGCTACTTTTAGATAAGACGTCCCCAGCTGGGCTTTCTTTCTTTTTAGGTTTAGCCGTTGTATAAATTGTGAGTTTGTTGTATACGCCAACCATGTTGGCACTGCTGTAACTTTCGGCCATTAATTTGGCCTAATAGATCTGTTTACTGTATTTGACTTATGATTATCCCTTGTATTTCTGCATGCTTATTTACAGGTGACTCAGTCACTGTGTCAAGATTGATGTAAGGTAAGACCTGAGAGCGGATTATAAGCGTTGCAGGTAGGTTAAAGCGCTTGTCGCTACGCTGTCGGAAGCCCAGAGTTTGTACTCAAGTATCCCGCCCCGTTTGGCCTTCAAGGTTCGATTAAGTGTGGGTTTCCCTGATTGAATCTTGTGGCGCCCATTTATTTTGTAACACCCTATACATACTGTCACGCTTGCCCTGTGGTGTACCATTTCTAGAACCACGCCCATCTCCCTGAGCGTACCAAGCCGTGGCCTTTAGACTGTTTTGTGCGATTTCCAGGGTAAGTGTAGACGTTTCCCGGACATGTTTAAGTACTTTGGCACTTCTTCAGTCGTTAGTGTCGTTAAAACAGTTTGATATCGTAACAATGGTTCAAATTTACGTACAAAGAAAAAAAATCAAAACTAGGTTCAAAGATGATCGTCCAGAGAAGGAATGGTTCTTAAATTACTGCAAACGTAACAAACTATCTCTAAAGAAAGCTCAAGGGCTTGAGTTAGCCAGAAGAGAACAGGAGAATTCCTGGACCATTTATGGCTTCTTCAACTTACTGGAAAAGACAGTTGAAGATATGAACTTATAGAATAAACCTCAACTAATTTTCAATTGCAAAGAGACACATCGTTTTCCAGCGATCCATCCAAACTAAAATAATTGGTAATATAGGGTCCACCTGCACTCGAACTATATCTTCAGCTGGAAGATATAGTACCACCGGTCCTGTGCGCTGCTCCGTAACTGCCCAAAAATGATCTTCGATGGCAATTTTCAAGAGAAAAAATATCATTGAGTCAATGATGCCTGAAAAAGAAGATCCTTTGGATAAACCACATTTGTCACTTCACAGAAAAGATGGATGACTACGGTAATCTTTACTAGGTGGTTTGAAAAAGTGTTTTTGCCAAATATACCCAAACAACGTCCAATTCTTTTGGTAGTTGATGGACATGTATCGCACATTTCATGTGAATTGATAACTAAGGCTCTGAAAAATCAAATTTGGATACATAAGCTACGCCACATTCCAAACATATACTACAGCCGCTGTATATCGGTGTTTTCAAAAGTATGAAGAGCCAGTGGAACAAAGCATTTTGCAAATGGCAGAGCCAATCCCAAACGAAAAATCTCAAAAAGGGAATTTGTCCAACTACTTATTCAGGAATTCAAGCAGATGTCTCCGCAGAATATATTAAACTGTTTCAGAGCAACTGGAATCTATAATCCAGAGATCAAAGGGCCCGATCGCCAACAAATTCCTTCCACAACTTTCCAGAAGTCCGATCTTGATTAATATTTGAACCAAAAAAAATTATCGCAAACTGCTGCAGGTAATTTGGACCAAGATGTAACATCACATCATAACGTTGATCTTATGCAGGAAACTACGGAGCAGGATGAACATGATCAAACAACATTACCTCCAATGGTCCACCACGTTCAAGTTCAAATAACGAACCTCAACCTGGACCCTCGAACGCCTCAGATTCTGAACTGCCACCGTCAACCAATAGCAGATTAAATGCTTCGAAACCATCCTAATAATTATGCTTTCCAAAGAAATAAAAAACAATACTTTACAATCACTACATCTAAAGAGACGCAGAGTTTGCAATGGTGGTGAAATAATAACAACCGCAGAATTTTTTGAAAAAAAAAATCAGGAGGAAGAACAGAAAAATATAAAGGAAGAAAAGAAAATGGGAAATATTTCAAAAATTATAAAAAAAAAACAAAACTAGCTCCAAAACGCAAAACAAAAAGTCTGGGAAAGGCTTTACCCAGAACTTCCCTCGTCGACATTGTGACACTAAATAATGTTAAAAGTCAAATTAAGTTAAGAGTAAAAATATCTTTACACATCTAATAAACTAAATACATTTTCAAATAAAAAAATGTATCCCGCTGGGGTTTGAACCCGCTGCGCATCTGCAGAGCGATCGTAAGCGCATCTGCAGAGCGATCGTAAGCGCATCTCCACAGCGGACGTAACCGCAGCAAAATTCCAAATACGCTACGGTGCCTCTTCGAGATAAGTCCGGCGAACGCCTCTCAGAATGCTGTTATTGTTGAAACATTTTTACTCTTTTGTGACATTATCCTGTATCGATCGAGTCTTATTTTCGGCAAACGTAAAGCCTGACCTATGTGAAAGTTATTACTTCCTTTTATTTCAAAATTAACCACTTATTCCAATACATTTTTTACTGATAACATTTTGTTTCATGCACAAAATCCTTGATTTGTTTTTTAAAAATCAAAAAGGCTACCTGGATTGCTCAATCGGGTGATTGTCAGGTTTAAAAAAAGAGTCATTCCGATATGGGTT
>OW679196.1:87152896-87208989 GCA_940337035.1 Agriotes lineatus | reverse complement strand
TTGACTGTGGCAGGTGGATGTCCAGGTTTGCTGGTTGCTGACAGGAGTTTGGGGTTTGCTAATATTGGACAATTGGAACGAGTGGTCTGTCGGTGAGTGGATTATTGCAGTAAAGAGCTTGAAGGGGTCTAGTTGCGGAGCAAGGATAGGTTGCTGTCTTGAATGTTGTGTGAATAACAATCCAAGGTGGGGGATTTCTTATCAGATCCTAACTAGAAAATAAATAAAGACGTTAACAAGGTGAAATTAATTAACAAATAAGAACTCACTGTGTTAGTTAATATTATAATGTACCATTCAAAAGATTGGGCATTTGTCATTAGAATTTGAAAACTGTTTTGACATTTGGTTGACATAAGTTGTGACTTATGATTTAAATGAAATTTTGTTTGTTTGTTAATGGACAAGGTCTAGGCATGCAGAGTACCAGGTACGTTAGACACCGACTGCTGTGGTCATTTAAAATATTAGAAAATCAATTTTTCAGAAACAAGTAACTAGATAACGAAACCCACCCCTGTATAGTTTTCAGAAGCTATTACAAGAAGTAATTATTGACATTATTATCCAAACGAGGGCAATTTGTAATTAAAAACCTAATTTATATGTATCAGAATTTGAAAATTCTGCACATTTAAAAGCACAGCAAAGTTTAGCCAGCGCAATATATATATCCTAGAATTCAGTGTTTTCTAAAAACAAAACACCTTGATTTTGCGGATACTAGACGTTAATCGCAGATTAGTCTATTTCTGTCTAATGCATACAGAACCCATAAACTGTATTCTAGCTTACTTGATTACCTACGTTTTCCACCACCACTTGTATATACCCCATATTTTTACCAGTGTACCAAATATTTAGTTACAAAAAGTTACTAGTGTCAAAATGACGACATTTTATAACTTGTGAAAAGTACTTCCGTTATAGAAAACTCATTTGTGGCATCTTTCTGAACTGTCAAATTTTGCTTTAACTTTATTAATTTTTTTGTTACCCACCGTGCCCTACACCATTAAAAAAATGCACATGCAAAGCCTGCTAAGAATCAGAAATGGAGTGAATGGGATATAACTATAGCAGGGTTCGTAAATTTGATTTTCTATAAATATCAACATACCAGCTATCAAAAATTAGAAAAGTAATGAGTGAGATAGATGAACAATTGTGCCAAAAAATTATTGATATTTTGTTAAAAGGTGTAGGGTCTGCCAGCAAAGTAGAGGACACATTTATCAGACCTTATATTTCATACTTAATCAAAAGTTCTCTAGTTGAGTTTAAAATAAAAATGTTACTATTTTTCAAACAAATAATACGTTAAATTACAAAATAAAAACTGCCACCCTTAATGGTACACCCTTTATAATAAGCAAATGTTAAAAAGAATCTGTAAAAGGCTTTACCCAGAACTTTCCTCATCGACATTGTGACACTAAATAATTTTCAAAATCAAATTAAGTTAGGAGTAAAAATATCTCCACGTTTCTAATTAATTAAATACATTTTCAAATAAAAAAAATGAATCCCGCTGGGGTTTGAACCCGCCACATCTGCAGAGCGATCGTAACCGCACCCCTACATAGAGATCGTATCTGCACCGATAAAGCCAACTACGCTACCGAGCTTCTTTCAAATAAGTCCGGCACGCGCCTCTCTTGAACAGAACGGTGTTATTGTTGAAATGTTTTTACTTTTTTGTGACATTATCCTGCATCGGTTGAGTCTTATTTTCGGTAAATGTACTTCCTTCTATTTCGAAATTAACCCAAAAATAAACAAAATTTTATTTTTTAAGTTGCTCACCTTGTATATATTTGTATGAAATTGTACCGGTATCATGCGAGGTAGATATATAATATGTATGCAAAATATAGTCTTCCTTCGATAGATAGTTTTTGAGCTATACTGCCAACAGAGAGACAGAACAGAATTAAGAAAACCATATGAAATGCGATAATAGCTATTTAAGTAACAAGGAATGTAAGGACCTATTAACATTTGAGGTAGGCAAGTACAAGCCAAGGCAAAGCCGCGGCTTGTTGCCTGTCAAAAATGTTAATAGACGATACATTCCATAGAATAATTAGGGGAGCTAATAATTGAACATAAAGAATTTACTATGCAAATTCCTACGATGCGTCGCGCAAGTCAGCACCCGGTATAGGTATATAAAATAAATAAAAATCTCAATTGTAAAAATAATGACATGTAACGATATTTATTAAATTTATTTTATAAATTTATTGGATAAATATCATGATATACAGGGTGTTAATTAAGTACGTAGACAAACTTTAAGGGCTGATTCCTTGATCAATTCTAAGATAAAAAGTTCCTACAAACATGGGACCTAAACGGCTTCGTTTTTGAGATACAGGGTGTTGAAGTTTAAACAAAAACAGTTTTTTTCAAAAATTTGGAAAACGGATAGAGGTATTCTAATGAAACTTGGTGTAGGTTAGTATTTCATTTGACTAAAAAACAGTGGTGTACCAGATTTTTTTGAAATAAGGTAGCTGCGGTGGCCCCGATGCACGCCACTGGTGGAAATAAATTACATTTATTTTGACCAAACAATGCCACTTTATGAAATACTAATATACACCAAGTTTCATTACAATACCTCTAGGCGTTTTCCAGATTTTTGAAAAAAAAGTAATTTTTGTTTAAATTTCAACACCCTGTATCTTGAAAAGGAAGCCGTTTAGGCCCCATGTTTGTATGAACTTTTTATCTTAGAATTGATCAAGGAATCGCCTCTTAAAGTTTGTCTACGTACTTAATTAACACCCTGTATATCGAATATGTATACAGTGACAGTCAAAAAGTCAGCATCAAATGGAAAACATTTTTTATTTTTCATTTTGCAAAAAAACTTTTTACGACAATAATTTGTGCTTGTCTGAAAAGCCTATTTAGCCCCGATCAGATATACCGAGTAATTTTTACTTAAAATGGCGTTTTTCGAAATTGTCAAAACCGAAAGTGCTGTTTTTCGAAAATTAAGCAAGATTTCAATGACATTTTTTTCGAGTGTGTTAGTTTTAGCTAACTGACAATCTCAAAGCCAGAAAACAATTTTCTTTCTTTAACTTCCACAGAAATTAAATGTTTTATTTTTACAAAATGTATTTTCACATTCACAATTTCACATACTACTTGTTTTGGGTGAAAATATTAATTATTCCTTTAGCTTTTTACTTCCTTTTACGATAAAGGAAGTATTGGATTCAACCCAAAAATTCGAAATTGAGTTTTCAACAGATCTTCACGTTTTAGAGTCCCCTGAACCCAAAAAACATGTTTTTGTTCATTGGTCTGTCTGTCTGTGTGTGTGTCTGTCTGTCTGTGAACAGAATATCTCAAAAACGAAAAGAGGTATGACGGTGAAACTTCATATATAGTTTTGTGTACTATGTAAAAGCGACAGAAAGCTTTTGAAGAAAATTGCATAACCGGAAGTAGGTGTTTACTCTTGTGATTTTTTAGTCTTTTTCGATTTTTTCAAAAACGGCTCTAACGATTTTTTTCAAACTTAACATTTTTATTACATTTTTAATGTGTATTGATGTGAGGTAGGTGATTTTCCAGTTGAATACTTCTAAAATGGGTTTCTTTTGTTTTTTATTAACTCCTATTACATTTTTGAATTCAGCTTAAAATTTTAGAGAAAATTTGTCTCTTCAACTAACGCTGTATTTTGTACCGTTTTTGTAGAATTTGTAATTTTTGACAAATGCTTAAAAATTAAAAATCAAATTTTTGGCTAATTATAAGATCACTGTAAAAGGAAGTTGTGTGAGTGTATCATACCAGATTTTTTATTATCTACCAAAAAGTAATATTTTTGCAAAATTTTTACGTTTTTGATGCAAGGTGCATTTTAGGAGAAATATTTTTTTTAGTAATAATTAATATCTAGTTAAATACCTTCTAAAAACTATAATTTACACCTGTTGATGACTTGATTTCACAAAAATCCTGTAAATGTTCTTTTACAGTTGCCTAACAGAGATTTTTCTTTATTCAGATGTTCAAGTCAATTAAGTAGACAGAATATGGAATGGCTATGGATTTTGCTTACAATATTTTGAGCCAAAATTTTGTTATAGATAAAAAATCACATTTTAAACAACCTTTATTAGTAAATTTTTTCTCTATCTTGGATGTAAAGTATTTTTCGCAATTATTTTAAAACCCTGTGAAATTTGACAGATAACGTAAGTCACGTGACAACCTTTGTTTGGCCCCTTTTTTGTAATCTTTTTTCAACCACCTCTAATCACTAGGGTTTGATTTTCCAAAAAAAACTCAAATAACATTTTTCCCATTTGATGTAATTTTTTTGGCGATCAGTATATCGGCAAACTATGCTTCCAACAATAACGCAAAAGTTGCTATGGAATGCCAGGTAAGGACAAAAAATAAACCTTTATACAAAATTCAATTAGAATATTTGATGGGTACCTTGAACAAGTCACTGGTGCGATTGATGGAATTCACATTCAGATCAATACGCCTAAAGAAGCTCACACTTCATATATAAACCATAAAAGCTATCACTAGATTTTACTACAAGAAGTTTGCAATAGTAATTTACTCTTTACTGATGTCTAAGCAGGGCAGCCAGGCTCAATTCATCATGCAGCTCTATTAAAAAAATCCAATCCTTATAATCATATAACCCATGGGTCGCCGTGGCATTCGGGATGGGTCGCTGTAGCTTCCCGAAAAAGAATAAAGTATTAAAAAATGTTAATTGAAGTACTTAATTTAAAATTATAAACCTTTTCAGAACTATGTTTTTACAGACAATAATGGAAACATGATGTCTGCTTATAGTGATGCAACAAAAAAAAAACCGTTTTTTTTAAAAACCGTTCTCTTTTTTTTTAAAACCAAGCAGTCTGTTTTTTTAAAATGCGTTTTTTTTCAGAATTAAAGTGTAGTGAATAACAAGTAATTTGTTTGGAAAAACAAAAAACAGATATTTTTAAATAAAAATAATACATTTCGTAGGTAAAGTGAATTATAGAATTTATAATAACAAAAAAAAGCAAATATTTCTAAAGAAAAATAGCCAAAGTGGATATACAGGGTGTTTGGGAAGTCGACGGAAAAATTTCTAGGGGGAATCCTTGGCCCAAAATGTGATGATTTAACTCAACTTACCTATATACAAAGTTGCTTAGTTTGATGGGTTTTATTCATTTTTTGGCCATGCGTTTTTACCAGTAAATTTAAGCTTATTGTGGAATAAACCCTAATTTCGAAAATTACAGGGTGTTTAAAAACTTTGTCACAATTAATTATCCATCCATATTTTTTTAACCCCCTGTATAATCACTACCAATGTTTTTTTGTGGATAGCTACTTTGATTTATAAGCTATTTCCTCTCTTAAAAAATTTTAGTTGGGTAAACGGTTTAGCCACAAAAAAATATTTTCTAAATCCCTACAAGCCTGAATCAGTAATTTTAACTTAACACTAGGCTTGTAGGGATTTAGAAAATATTTTTTGTGGCTAAACCGTTTACCCGACTAAAATTTTTTAAGAGAGTGAATAGCTTCTAAATTAAAGTAACGATCCAGAAAAAAAATGGTAGTGATTATACAGGGGGTTAAAACATTTAAAAAAGCTAGTCGCTTTAAATAATTGGGGACCTGAGTTTGAAGGAATAATGGGTAATAATGCGGTTGTCTAATGCGTGAGGCTCACCAAATCACCACGTGTTATGAATTTGACACGCGACAGCCGGGTGTGAGAGCGAGGATATGGAAGATCCGACCTTCCGCCTTGCAGGCCAAGCTCCTTCATGGGGTGTTAGTGCCTCACCATTATTATTATTAATTATCTTTAAAGCCTTCTAGCGGCTAAACTAAGCAACTTTGTATATAGGTAAGTTAAGTTAAATCATCATATCTTGGGCCAAGGATTCACCCCTACAAATTTTTCCGTCGACTTCCCTAACACCCTGTAGAAATTATAATAATGCAGAAATTACTCGCTAACAGACATGGCTGACTCCTCAACTGACTCGGAGTCAGTATCCATGCAGTTTACGTCGCCCATGTCACTGTCTGATGACCCTGATGAATCGCTAATGTAACTTGATTCGTCGATCAGGTCGACAGTTTCAGAGCTGGGTCCAGCTTAAAGCAGCTTCCAATAGTAGGGGAGGGGCGGGGGTGCTCTCATAGACGCATGCATACGCTTTGCTGTTCTGTGAGTAATACGTAATATGAGTAGGCAGTAGGTATAAAATGTTACTTTTGTTTATTAAACATTCGTCTAGTCTGTGCTGTAGATTTCTTGAACTTTAAAGTGCATATAAAAGCAAAATAAGTTTAAACTTTGTCGTTTGCTTACATGCCGCCAACCATATCTACCAAAATGTGCCGCCAATTACAAAAATGAATAAAAAACAAAAAAAAAACAAAAAAAACTTTTTTTCTAGGTTTTTTATTCCATTTAAAAAAAACGCGTTTTTTACATCACTATCTGCTTATTAGAAAATCTTACAACTCTGTACAGTAATTAATAATTTCTATACTTTTTCATATGATATTATTATAATTGCACTGTTTAACTTCAACATAGACCCATGGGTTGTGCAAATTGATCGTAGTTGACTTTGGGTCTTGACAAAAATCGTTAAGAACCCCTGGCATAACCAGTCAAAACATAGTTTTCTGATAGCATGCACCTTTTTGACGACAAAGAGTACCCATTAACAACATATTTGATTGTTCCGTTTAAAGATAGTGGTAGCTTAACTTGAAGAGATACGAATTTTAATTTAATATTAGCTAAACAAGAGTTGTAATTCAAAATGCATATACATACAGCTAAAAGAATCTAGATTGACTCTCAAGGTAGGCCAAGAAAGGCGCTTTGATCATATTTGGTTTCACTGAATTGGCAACATGTGGAAAGAAGTAATTGTCAAACATACAAAGTTTGGTTATATTTTAAATGACAAGTAATCAGTAGCGGTGGGTAGAAGGATTTCGTTTGCGCAGTGCCTAACGTCAAATGACAGATTCTTTGTGTTTTAATGTGTGAAAATTGCTGTTGCTGTTGATTTTGTTAATTCTGTTATTTTGTTATTGTTGCTATTTTTGTGTGTGTTGTTAATTATGTTTTGAAATGCGCCACACCACAATGTTGAGTACGCCTCTGATTTATTGTGTCATTTAGCTTAAATAAGGTTAACAATTTAATGTCAACATGATAGATGTCAAAAGTGTTACCAATACAAAACTTGGAAATTACTAGATTCGAACATTAGTTCCGATTTTCACCGCGCTTCAATCTAGAATCGGTAGGCAGGTTTAGAAGGCTAAAATATATTGAAACTGTCAAAATGGAATATGTCAGCAACAATTTTATATAATTTACTAGTGAATCACCCGAGCTACGCTTCGGCTCGCTAATTTAAGAGAGATTCATTAATATAAATTAAAAAAAAAGTTGCATCGGTCGGGAATCAAACCCGGCCCGCCCGTGTGGCAGATAAGCATTCTACCGCTAGACCAACGTGGCTTGGTTGAATAAAATGCTGCTATAATGGTATATGAACATAGTGAATCACCCGAGTTAACAGCCCACGGCCACAACAGCTGCCGCACAGCAGCTCACGGTGACAGACGCTTCTCCCCCCTACTTAGAGAATTTAATTAAATTAAAACTTTTTAATACCTTTTTTGAAAATAAAAACCGGCCTACAATCTAAGTCTAAACATTAGCAAAATTTTAAGCCATCATACAACTTACATACAAAGAGACCAACGATTTTATGTTATAGGATGTATTCTCTGTGATGACACATTTAAAAAACTTAAATATGAATGACGACATTCAAGAAGAGAAGTTACTGGTGCTGGTGGTGCAAATACGGAAGATTTAAGAAATCAAGGCAATGCCAGTGTATAAAAAAAAAGATATTGTACATTTTTACCACTTATAGTGTAGTTACTTATAAAATGTGCATATATATGTACTAAGTTTCTATAAATTAAATAATTTTATTAAACTGTAAAAATATACAAGTGTTCTTAAAAACAAAAACTACTGCAAGTGTTTTACTTTATATTAATACCACTGTAGAATAAATTTCAAGGTTTATCTATTAATTTTTCAGAGTTAAAAATCGATCTTGAGGAGCCATTTTCTCTTGGGTCTTAACGTATATTCAGTGTCCTCAATATCATCTAACGAATGGGACGATGTTGGTGTAGCTGGAGGTGAGCTTAAAAGACTATTCTCTTAGATAACTAATCTCGTATAACTGCTACATGCAGCCCGTGGGTTTATTTCAGATTTGGAAAATAAAATGTCTTGCATGACAGCAAGATATTCCCACCGTTTTCAATTTTGGCAGTACTGTTATTATGCCGACAGTTTTGACAGTGTGTAACAAAAATCTCTTTTCCACATTCATTGCAAAAATTTGTTTCTGCTATTTTGCCCACACAAACTTTATTGTGGTTTGAAATCCTGGCATTCGTTGTTTTACTTCTTCAATTAGTCGTAACGTTCTCGTTATCAGCTTCATTATGCAAACTGGATTCGTGCATTTCTTAGCATCAATAATACTACAGCTTGGCTCTGGTGGTTTGACTGCATATGTTGTTACCGCTTGAAGTTCTGACTATAAACTAGCTACGATAATAAAATACATTAATATCCAGTTACAAGACCAACGATTCTACTGTGTTTTAATAAGCTCCGCTATTTAATTTTTATTTAGTGTTTGTAATTTGCATTCAACCCTGTGTTACATCCATTGTTATCGATGAATTTATAGGTTATGTACGTACTGCTAACCATTGAGATAGGAGTAGAGAGGAGACGACATACGGGCATTTCATCTGACAGAAAAACGTCCGTGGTGGGTGGGGCTAAAGCTGCTGACAATATGGCGGATGGTCAGGGCCGTATTGAGAAATTGTTTAATTATTGTGGGTTATGAGTGTTTGTTTTTAATCGTGGCATTATGATTATCTACCATACAATATGCGTTTTAGGTATTTCATGATCGGATTAAATATTATTGCGATAGAGCTCCCATTGCCGGCTAAAATCACCATTACATACAAGTGTGAGTTGCTATAATATTATTATATACGGCCCTGTGCCATGCCACCTAACCTATGATTTCAGCAAAATTGAGGAAATGCTCACCTATGAAACGTTATCCCCGTTGTATTTTTCTTGTCCACCTTATTTATACTAGGGCAATTACGCAGAGCACAAGAAGCCGTCACTACAATTTATAAAATCGAAAAATTCGCACATATAAACTTTTCCCGCGCGTATGACGTAAGGCTGCTAACAATGTGGCCGACCCTTGGACGCTTGTCGACATCGCATGTCGTCTCCCCTCTACTCCTATCTCAATGACTGCTAACACACAACGCAGGGAATTATTCTGGAAATTATTATTATTATTATTAAATACATGAGCCGGTGCATTATTTGTCCATACGATAATAAACGAATGTGCCGGTTCCTGCCCTGTTAAGTCCTTTTGCAATACATGAACAATTTAGAACTGAAGCAGCTTTAATTACTTTGAGCAAACAGAAGTGCCAAACTGCGTACATCGTGCCTTTGTTTTGTTTGATTGTTTTCATAGCCTTCTGCTGGCTAGTAGATTGTGACAAATATTTAAATATAACCATGAAAAGTTTACCTACTATTCTTAGAGTTGTGTTTATGCTTATTGCTGTTTGTCACACAGGAATGTTAATGGCATCAATGACAACAAAAGTGAGTATTAAACTATATCACAAATAAAAAGATGTTAGAAGTAAATAATAAGTACTGTTATGGAATATTGGTATTTATAGCAAGCAGTTTTAATGTGTAATATTTTTATCTCTTACTAGTACATTATTGTTTTTTAATAACTGGAATACAGGGCATATTATGGGGTACATAATATCCCTGGCGGCCGTTATGAGTTGCTATGACGTACCACAATACGTCGATGCCTTCACAGCAATAATTGTTCATCCAATACAAGCTTTCTAATCCATTATTCAGATTATTCAACACTAGTAAGACATAAAGTTTTGTATGCAACACGGGCATTACTTGATGTTTATACCCTCGGGCGACTTTCAAACGAACTTGTAAATTTGTCACTTTCGAATGTGCATAAATATCTTCATAATGCCCTTGGTACATAAATCACTATTATATTATCGCTGCAGAGACTTAACAATGTTACATACAGTAAAGATAACAGCCACTGAAACACTGCTGTCTTTCTATTATATGGTGAAATTGTAAAACAAAAAATATTGCGTTAAAATTTATTTAAGACGAATAAAATTTCAAAAAGTCAATGGCAAATTTGAAACGTAACATAAATTCTGACTTAATTTAGTTTATGCTAGTTAATTTATACTTTCTAAAAGCTAGTTTATCATTGATCTGTTTCTTATTGTTGTTTAATTTTACATTATTGGCACCTTCAATAGAACTTATTGTTCAAGGTGCTTAATGTCACTTTAAAAATTATCTGATATAACAGACTACAAACTTTTGTAACCAGAAATCTTAAGTGATATTTAGCTAGTCTGAATTGGTATTATTTCAACGTTATTATCTTCCAAATAAACTTATACTATGTCACACAATTGCTTGGTTTACGTTTGCAATGAGGCAAAGGGCACGATTATAGTTTGTGTTTTAAGCATGGATTTAAGTTCTCATTACAATATACAACCGTCTGTACCTCCTTATACTCTACAAAGTTGCCAAGTTTTCAGGTATATACACGTTTTATAATAAACATTCCCTCTCTATGGTTGTGCAAAACTTAAAAAAAACTTGAAGACATGTCAAAATTAACCCGATTTTAATCTACTCTCTATGATGTTTATATGGAACCACAGCACTCGAGAAATATTATTTGAACACCTGATACATTCTTTCCTCTGCTGATGAGCTTAGAGATTATATGAACCAAGTGATAAATAATTGAGAAATAAATGAATGTCACTTCTACAACTTATAAAGTTAATGAGCCGAGTAATGTACGCAATGTATATTATTGAGTAAATATAAAGAATAATAATTAAATATATTACAGGTAATTCAATATACTAAGAAATTATGTCATTTGTACAATTTAAATGCAATTTAATTAGTTTCGGTTCATTAAAATTGTTTAAGTACTCGTTATCTGATAATATTCAACAACTGTTATGTTGTTATGTACACAAAATACTGACAATTATGTTATTATCAAAACTCGTTTCGGTAATGGCCTACTTTGATACCTACAAAATGTGTATATTATTATTACAATGTTTACTAAGGTTGTAGTTACAGTGTAGAAGGTTAAACCTTGGGATTTGATATTTAAGTAAACAGCGATTCTATATGTCTAGCCCCTTTTGTTTCCACAATTTCTGATGGTACATATTGTTAACACCGACTACTTTACACCAGCAAGCACGACCACCCCACAAAAAATGCAAGAAAAGAACAGTAACATACAACCAGTCCAGTTTCAACATTGGGCAATAATGTAACTTTTGATCCATCAGTAACTCCATGTTGTAGGAGGGTCCCCTCTTGGAGTTGCCTGCAACGAGAAGGAATTTAATCCTAATGACTATTCTGCCAGCTCGGGACTCACTTATCACGAAACAGTAAACATATCCGATCTCTGGGCACTTTGAGTCTTTTTGAGATGAGTTTCTTGAGGTTCTCAACTGTAATGTCTGGATCCACAGTTAGGTGGAAGTCCCCTCCTGTGGTGGGACTTATGTGGATGGAAATTTGTGAATGTGGGCCACACCCCTGAGAAATGGGGTTAAAGTTAGATTCCGCACTATCTTCCATTGTTGCACAGCCTGTTTATAGTGTTAAAAGTCTCCTAGACGTCACTTAACAACTTTTATAATCCGTTTTGCACCCAAATCTATCCCAGACACCATTTCCAAACTCACGACCGCACAAAAAAACAATAGACTTACGGTACCGTGAGCTCTGGATTGTGACAAGTTCAATTGTGGCCAGTTTGCTCATAGATGGTGTTAGTGGAGGATCTTGGACATAGATATATTAGTACAGGATACGTTCACTACATGTAAACGTACGTCGAATCTTAAAATAACATATCACGGAGTTCGGTACCTTCCCCCATTTCATTCTAACCTATATCACTTTATTTCTCTCTCCCTTTAGACGTATTTCATACAATGTTTCGTACTCTTAATTTTGAAGTTTTGAAATGAAAACGTCAGAAGTGTCATACAATTTCACAGTTTAAACTTCGAAAATTGAACTTTAGCAATGGTTTTGATTGCTATTATCAAAGAGGATATATCCTCTTTGGCTATTATTATCAACCGTAAAACTCAAAGGCGTTAGCGAGTGAATATCTTGCACACCCCCACACCTCAACGAGTGAGGTTATCAAGTGTTACCTGTTGAGGATATGTTTTCTAATTTGTGTTTATTTATACGATTACTTCTTTTCTACATTTTGTAGCATCTTGAGACAAAAAAGACTATCTCTGGCACCATGTAACACGAGTTAAATGTATTTTATCAGAATTTCTCTCAATGGCGAGTCCAAGTAGGTACCTCTCTAAAGGATAGCGCTATACGTAATTCACGCATTGAGAGTGACAGAAATAGATGGTACGTCTTGTTCAACTATATCAACGGCACGCCGTATCTAGTATTTATATATCCATGATCTTGGAGCAGTTAAGGTTGCATATATAAAAGGGGGAAAATTGCTTGTATTTGAAAATATTTCGGTGGTATAATTTTTCATGAATTAAGTAATTTTAGTTTGTAATAGAACAAATAAGTTGTCATCACAGATAATTTTTTAAGTTAAAATATATTGTTTAATTATAAATGAGATGTTTATAGGTATTATCAGAAGTACCTACCTACCGTAAATAAAAGTTTAAGAGCATTTAATTATTGTAGTCAGTATCTATACAGTCTCTTAGACATTTAGACTAAACATTGTAGTAAGAAATAAAAATTATATTAATATATCATACATCTATTAAATAACAGAAATACATTTTTACAATTATAAATTAAAAATATAAGTAGGTAGGTATATTTAATATACAAAACATTGCAATAATTACAACTCCATGTTAATGAAATTTAGTAGTTTCCGTGCTATTTAATCCTTCAGCTCTTAGCCTAGATAAAATTGGTCTGTAGATTTCAGGAGCGAAAGGTAAAATTACTCCTCTTTCTTGGATTTCCCCTATAAATAAATCAGATTAGTTTTTAAATATGTATAATTTTTTTTTATTATGTAAAAATTACCATCTAGCACCATTTTTGTCGCAATAGCTGCTGGATAACCAACTGTTTTTGCCATGGCTGAGTGTCCGTTAATATCACCGTAAACCACAAAATTAATGCCCCTGGTTTCTCTCCTATTGTCAGGCCAGGAAATGCCAATATCGTGTCTTAGAATGACTAAGTCTCGTTCGTTATTTTCTAGAAAAACAGAATTAAGAATAAATATTGACTTTTTTTGCGAAATTGATTGTTCAGACATCTTAAAGTAACATAGAAAAGTACATACCCAAATTTAATTTAAAGGAGAGATGATGGGTTAGTGTATCTAGAGGAGTTCCACACTTAATGACTTTGGTTTCATCTAGAAGTCCTAAATCTTCCAGAAGTTCTACAGCATATTCGGTTCCTGTATGCTCAACAATTTTAGTTTTCAAATTTTCATAAATAATATTGTCATCTGGTAGCCCTAGAAGGTTGCACACAAACTGCCTCCACGTAATTTCAGGCCCCTCATCGTGGAGCATGGCTTGATTCTCGGGATCAAGCAATCCCAAAAGTTGCAAATTACGAGTGGCTTCTGTGAATCCCTTATAACGAATGGTGCCCCTAAGGAGAGTTACAGCCTCAGGAATTCCATAAT
Source organism: Agriotes lineatus (assembly GCA_940337035.1). Lineage (NCBI taxonomy): Eukaryota > Metazoa > Arthropoda > Insecta > Coleoptera > Elateridae > Agriotes > Agriotes lineatus. The sequence goes on along the minus strand of OW679196.1, from coordinate 87,195,043 downwards.
ATTGTGCGTACTTTGTGCTATCTCCATTGGGATAACCTTCAAGGTGGAATCCTGGAAGGAAGTTGAGCGATTTCGTAGCCCCCATGAGATCTCCGCCTTCTTTAATTTCAACAGTTTGTCCTTTACTTAAGTACTTTGCCGATGCTAAGGTATTTATTAGAGCACTGCGTGGTGACCAAGAGAATTTATACCGCAATGGGTTGTCACTGAATTCAGGTGCAGGCAGGCCTCCACAGAAAGATTCGAAAGATATTATTCTTCCTCCATTGGCTTTCACGTCTTGCATGCATTCGAGGGCAAGGAGGTGATCGATGCCTGGATCTAAACCAACCTCGTTGAGGATGGTTATGCCTGCATCCAGAGCTTCCTGGTGAAGAACAGTAAGGTTCTCTTTGGCATAGCTGGCAGTTACCATATGGGTTCCTTCGCGAATACAAGCTTTGGCTATAATTGGGTGGAGATCTCTTGGCAGGATTGAAATTGCTACATCAGCTTTCGCCACCAATTCTTGTACGGCACCAGGATTTCCCACAGCATTTAAATAAACGCTTTCAACTCCTGGGTAGTCTCTAGCCAAGTTGTCACCGAGTTCTTTTTGCTCACAAGCTACGGTGATCCCTATGGACGAATGTCTGTGTAAGCATTCTACAAGGGGAGCAGCTACGCGACCTGCCCCAAAGATTACCACCTGCTTTTGGACATGGCCAGGACTTGATTCCTTTTGACGGCTTCTCCTGGAATTTAGATATATTGATAATAATAAAACCTTTTACGGTTGTTGTATGTTGTTGAATTTTGTTATTGCTACTTCCTGTTTAACACAAACGAAATGATACCTAAGAGAGTTTATTCATTTTATCAGAAGTGCGTATTCAGTGGCTATTTTTGAACAATTGCTTTGCATTCTATTTTTGTAGATGAGAAGGACGAGATATGGATTTGTTAATAATGATAAAGTATGGAATATTTATTAATGTTTGAGCAGAGTTGTTGTAATTACAAAGCGATGAATTTATTATTAAACTTGCATTTATAAAAAAATATTAAGCAAATGATGCAGATGTTTAGTGTACATTGGTCTCATTATGTCAATATGTATCTTAACTAAGCATACAGAGTGTGCATACATATTGCCTTAGAATAATAGTAATTTCTAATGATACATTTAATATCAAATTATTTACTTTGCTTTACTGATATCTTCATATATAATCTCGTCAGCCATCGTCTTTTTGGAACGATTTATAAAACCTTATAGGTGATGCAATAATGTTAATAAGCACCATCAGAATAAATCACAAGTAGAAGATTAATGACATTAGCTTAGTTACTGTTACAAACACTCTGTTATTTTATGTGTAGATAAGTAAGTTATCGAATACAAACCTATTCCCTCAAGTGCAATAAAAGTGATAAAAGTAAGCCCACTTTGAAACTAAATATAATGAATATGATGCTATAAAAATATCTCCATACTATATCTATATTTTTGTCTTAATACACGTGTATAATTTGGAAATAGTAGTGGGGATTAAAAATTCCTGGGGATCCTCAATAGAAAAATAATGTTGAACTAAATTGCATACAAGTGTCTATAATATACTTTTATCCGCAAACGTCATAAAAGTGACAACTTATGTGTCTTTATTGATTAAGCAGATAAAATAGCAACTTTTGCGTACTTTATGTGCCTAATCACATAAAATCGTTGCTCTCTTTCTTTCTTTCTATGTTTGTTTGCTATCTGTTCCGAAGATACTGGACCGATTAAACTGTATGATGGCTTAAAATTTTGCTAATTTTTTTACTTAGATCGTAGGCCGGTTTTTATTTTCAAAAAGAGTACGAAAAAGTTTTAATTTAATTAAATCCTTTAAGCAGCCGAGCGAAGCATCTGTCGCCGTGGGTTATGGTGTGACAGCTGCTGTGGCCGTGTGTTATTAGCTCGTATCATTATAGTAGCACGTTATTTAAACAACCGAGGTTGGCGCAGGGGTAGAGTGCTCGCATGTCACTAGGGTGGTCCGGGTTCGATTTCCGGCCGATGCATCCTTTTTTCTTAAATTTATATTAATGAAATTTATCTGAATACGTTTGCAGATAAAATAGTATATGTTATTCGGAGTAAAAGTGACTTTATATGGCTTAGCTAAATTATTTGCCTCACTAACGTTCGGCTAAATAAAATTCAGCTTTGCCACATAAAGTATCACTTTTACTCCTAATAACATAATCTACTATTATAGGTGATATGCATTTCGTTGTGCTAGAATAAAAATGAAAAACAAAATAAAATACTTACGTTGAAGCTAGTCTAAGTTCCTGAATATATTCGTAGTTTTCGGTTAACCTTCCATTGCTGGCTATTATGGCCTAAAAATTAGAATGGATAAGTTATTATGCTAAAATGCTATAGTGACATGGAGTTTTATTTGGTTTCCAACAGTCGAATTTTAATTAGATTTTATTATTTAGTGACAAAATTATTGATTATAACTACTACGCCTTTTCCGGTTGTAATTTAGAAAGTGTAAGATGTGTTTTTATAGGACTTTTTCCAGTGTCTAGGCTCGAGGGTGTATATCACACGATGTTTCGGGAGTTTTGATCTGATATTATACGCTTTTATTCGTGTTGGTGGCCTAGTGGTAAGAGTGACAAACTAATGATCAGCGATTCCGGGTTCAAACTCCGGGGGCGGCAAGAGTTTACGAATAAAAGTGTAAAATATCAGTCCTTCTCAGGACTAACCAGGAACACCTGAAGACGGGAGTAGATCAAAACTTCCGAAACGTTGTGTGATATACACCCTAGACAGTGGAAAAAGTCTGATAAAAACACATCATAATAGACCACTGCCAAAAAATGACATTCAGAGAAAAACAGAAAGTGTAACTTGTAATTCAGATTAACAAAATTGTAATTCAGAAAGCATCGAATGTAATTCAGATTAGTAAAATGTAATTCAGAAATTGGAAATTGTAGTTTGGAAAACGTTACTTAATTGATATTCAGACACACATGAAATTGTAGTCTAGAAAACGTTGCTGAATTGATATTCAGACAGCATCAATAGTAATTCAGAAAGGAAGCGATGAAGTTTATGTGAAATTACTATGTAGATACATACATGCAGGATGTGCATAACGTTTGGAACAAATTTAATATTTATTGTGCTGTTTATTTCTAAAAAAAATCTTTAGCGAGGTCGATTTTACTTTTTGGTTGTAAACAAATTACTTTCAAATTTTCCATCATAGAATTTACTTCATTGTTATATGGTATTGACAAGAGCCTTTTATTTAATTCAAGTTGTGAACTATTACGAGTAATTAATAGTTGACAATTTAATTCACTCTTATTAGTAAAGACTTAAATTTGTGATGAACAATTTTAGAGTTAATTAATTTTTAAACAAAAGATGAGAAATAAAAAATTAAAATCAACCAGTTCGATGATTTTTTAACAATAAATATTAAATTTATTGCAAACATTACACACGTTCTCTATGTATTTACATGGTAATCCTTCATAAAGGTCGTGCCTTGGTTTCTGAATTATAATTGATGTTTTCTGAATTACAATTGATGCTGTCTGAAAATCAATTAACGTTTTCTGAATTACAATTGACATTTTCTGAATTACAATTTACTAATCTTAATTTCAATTTACATTTTATGAATTACAATTTACTAATCTGAATTACAAGTTACACTTTTTGTTATTAAACTGGATTACAATTTGCGTTTTCTGAATTACAATTTACTAATCTTAATTACAATTTACTAATCTGAATTACAAGTTACAGTTTTTGTTATCAAACTGAATTACAATTTACACTTTCTGAATCACAATTGAAAAAGGTGTAGTTTTATCTACAAACTATCATATTTAGTTTCTTATTTTATTCAAAGATGTCAGCATATTACAAACTGGTCAACTAGAAATCTAGGATCTTCCCTGCCTTAAATTGTCAATAATATAATATTATAACATTGCTTATCAAAAGGAAAAGGAAAGTGATATAAGAAGGAAATTCTAATTTTTTTTGTCAGATTGACCAATTAACTACTAGAAAATGCAATTAAACATACAATAATAAAATTGCGTATATGCATTTTTACTGCAACAGAAAGTGTAACTTTTAATGGAGATTAAAAAATTGTAATTCAGAAAGCGTAAATTATAGTTCAGTTTAGTAAATTATTGTAATTCGAAAAGTGCAAACTGTAATTCAGAAAGAGTTAATCGATAATCAGAAAGCAAGGGACGACCTTAGATATAATACAAAAAACTGGGACAGTTAATTTGTTATGCTGTGAATGTGACTGCTTTAATACAGTTACTGTGGATATCATATCATATGCATTAGTGATGGGCTAATTCGAATAAAAAATAACAGGTTATCCGGTTATTTAAATAACCTGTGTAACTCGGTTTTCGTTCCAAGTATTCGGATGAAAAATAACCTCATCCTGATACGTACTACGTGCCGCGTCTCAGCGACCTGCGAGTGATCGAAATTCTGTAAATAATACGGCATTCATAAGTCATACAACCTTTTCTACGTATGTACTTGATTGACCCAAGTGAGGCCGCGGCTGCTTGTTGATGTTATTAAGACATTTGATACTCCCAGTCGACGAGTTAAATTTATGGGGCCGTTCCTATTAAAGATAACGTTCTGCTGAGTATCAGATTTGCCGAAGCTGTTTGGTATTAATTTATAACGGCCTAAATTTTTGCTTCGAAACGCGGTTGATTATGCCTAATAAGGGATAAACAGAAAGCGAAATAATATTTTCCAATATCGTAAAAGATTTATATTTAATTTTTAATAACGGAGCAGTCGGGACAAGAAGTGGATTTCGATGTTTAAAATTTTAAGTGTGCGTCCTTAGAACCGCGGAAGGCTGAACGTAGATAAATGATGGATTCTAAAATATACCGGTATGATGTGCAAGCGAAAATGGAAGGGTGCCTACTAGAGAATTTTAGGAACTAAAAATAGATTCAATAGATACTTTGTATTCGCATATTTATAATTTCTTTATGATTAGTATTGATATAGCTATTCTCAATGGTTTAAACTCCTTAGAAATCAAATAAAAATCATTTATACAATTATTATAATTAACGATTAACTGAGTTCCTCTGCTATCTGCAAGTTACGATGCCGATGCAGATGACGGTGAACCGCCAACCGGCAAACCGGCTGACTTAATCGAAACGAATCGAGAGCCAAAATTGATTCGAATGATTATTCAAATAATCAATCGGTTATTAATATGATTCGAATGCAAATAATTCGGTTATGAAAATTGTCCGGTTATGCCCGTCACTAATATGCATATGCAACTGCTCTTGAAATGTGTACCTATATACGTGTACAAACGCAGGCTTAAAATATCCTATATAGAACTTTGAACCAATGCGTTGTTAAGTGTAAAAAGCGGGCTTAGCGTTAGAATTTATTTTGTTGCATAAACTTGATCATACGAACGCTTTTTTATTTGGAGAACCGTAGTCGTGTAAACGTAGCTTAATTGGCTGCTCGCATATGCGCCGATAGTGGTTATTTGCAATTCACAATTCGCAATTCTCTGTGCGTTAAAAAAGCGTATCTTGTTGTGCAGGAATCTTTTGTTTCGGGCTTTTTGAGATACAAGGGGACTTGTTGCAGCTTAAATAACATCCTCTTCCCTTCGTGGCTCCAGCCTGGCAACATATATGTCATTTTCGTGTTTCAAGTTAGCCCGTATGCTTCTGATATTTGGAAATATTCTTTATAGAAGCTTCGCTTTGCTGCGGATTTTGAGGCTGAAACACGTATTTAGGACACATAAAGTCCGCGTCTATTAGACGGAAGCGTGCACTTCTTCCGTTCTGTGAGCATTAGTCGATTTTGATTCATATTGTCTGAGTAATTCGCTTTGCAGGCATATTTCTCTTGCAACCTAGTGATGTCTGCAAGCACCGGCAACCTGCTGCTAGCACAGCTGTGAGAGCCCGGTTGGGGGCTATTTAGCCATCCGCTGCATAAGATTGATCTCTCAGATAGGTAGGTAATTACGACCTAGTGAACTGCGTCACCGCAGCCCCATCAGAGTTGTGGAATTATACCTTGTTGGCGTAGCGTTATGACTTATGTGGTGCTATTCAAATCGACGTACCTGGTTGGTTTCCTTTAGGACTCAACCGATTCTAAATGGGTTTAATGACATTCTCCCTACGAGCATTGAGGGACCTGTCTGAGGACTTTTTTACAAATCAACAGTATAATAAATATCAAATTTGTTGCAAAGTTTACACCTTCCTGTGTGTATGTACGTTTTACATAGTAATTCTACATAAAGGTCTTCCATTCGTTTTTGAATTGCGATTGACACTTTATGTGTATTAATTAACGCTTTCTGAATTACAATTTTCACTTTATAAATTACAATTTATACTTTCTAAATTACTAATCTCAATTACAAGTTACACTTTCTGAATTATAATTTACTAATCTGAATTACATTTGACGCTTTCTGATTTTCTATTTATTAATATAAATTACACGTCACTTTCTGAAATAAACTAGTTTCTGAATTACAACTGAAAAAGTGTAGTATATTTGAAAGTATTTAAAATAAGTTCGTTTATAGAACGATATTTAAAAAACTATATATTACCTACCAGTTTAACAAAAATTAGCCAGAATAATGCCGAATTTAAAGTATGCGTATTTGAATTTACGGTTTTTTCGAGCAGACACAGTATACTGTACACTCAATTAAATAATTGTAAGAGCAACTTACCCCATGAATAGTTGGAGGAAATGAATGTTCCTCCAGAGGCTTTGAAGCAACAGATTGGAATATGTCATGAGCAAACGGGAACAGAAGATCGCCAAAGAAATCGGTACTTTCCCTTGGTATTTGTGTAGGCATGTTATCAATACTGCAAACTAATACTCCTGGTCCTTTAAAACTATTGGTGTCCTTATTTCTATCAGCGTCGTACAGACAGAAAGGGATGTCAATTGTGGTGCATTCATTCATGAACTCAATCGAACCGCCAGGATCGGCAGAAATATCACAGATACCCAGCATACGATGAGGCAGTGCCGGGGCCCCCATAGATGTGGGCAGCCAAGGGGTGTAAGCTGGTCTTAGCAAATGTTTAGCATCTGGTATGGTCAGCAGCTTGGGGCTGTTGACAGCCCAGTAGATACCGTTGATAAGGACAGAAACATAAGGGGCGATTTTTTTACTGAAGGTTGAGATGTAGCGTTCGGGGTGGTGTTCGTATTCGACACGGTCGAATCCGCCTCCATCTGCACGTTCGAGGTAGTGCCTCCTTCTGACTTCGCAACCGTACACTTTATTGGGGTTTCCGTGCTCTGCTGCCTTTTTGAGAAGCTCGGGAGGAACGTATTCGTGGGGAAGCTCTTGGAACACTTCTTGGGAGCCTTGTGACACGTTGCCCGAACCGGTGAAAACGAACGTGAGTGGTCCCACGGATTTGGGCATGAGCCCCAAGGAGATTTCGTAACCAGCGTCTCTCACTGCCTGCTTGGCCATGCTGGAATTACGGTAGTTGTGCGGTGGGCCGATGTGCATGAAAGGCGTGTGATGACCCAGAGCAAGAAGACGCAGACCCAGACCGTGGAGAATGTTAACTGTACCGGCAACACCTGCCATTTTACCGAAAGCTACGACTCTTTGACCCGTACTGTCTACCAACTTTTCGTAGTCTATGAGCCGGATGTTCTTCTCCAAGATCGCGTCCAGCAGGGGCATGTTGCTTTCTTGGGCTTTAATTGTATGGGAGAATAGACAGTAGGTTTTGTCGGGTATGAGCTGATCTACAGGCGTCTGCTTCACCCCGAATATGACGCTGGCTTCGGAGATGTCCTCGGAGATGACTGCTCCTGCGTTTATGTACGCCTGCATGGGGTAAGCCCTTCGGTTGCTGGGCTGGACTATGACCTTGACGCCACCTTTGACTAGCTTGCGAACATGGTTCGGGGAAAACGGGGCTCGCCTTTCCCATACGCTTTGGTCTTCTCGGCGGATGGCTATCACCTTTTTGGAGGCCTTAAAAAAAGAATCAAAGTAAGACCAACATTTTAGTTTAAGCGGAATAAATTTAAATGCAACAATTTTTGAAGGATTTAAATGCTGTGAATGTTGTATTTATATGTACCATATCAGGCATGAAAATTATACTAGAAGTATAATAATAGGTAATGCACGTCATAATTGCAAAAATGGCGCCAAACAATTAGTTTATATACATTTATATAACAACGACTTAAATGAATGAGTAGTCATTATACCTTATGCGTCTGCAGATTACGTATATGCGTTCGGGACGCTGGTCCGTCCGGGACGCTGTTTCAGCAGCCAAATCGTAAGATATAGAGAAAAAAGTTATGAAAGTTATATGTTTGGAATGGTCATGTCAGGTCAGGAACCGAATTTCAGTCACGTGATAATTCCGGTTTTCGAGAAATCACGTGATTTCCGTCCGTCCGGGATGCTGGTCCGTCCGGGACGCTGTTTCAGAAGCCAAACCGTAAGAGATAGAGAAAAAAGTTATGAAAGTTATATGTTTGGAATGGTCATGTCAGGTCAGGAACCGAATTTCAGTCAAGTGACACTTCCGGTTTTCGAGAAATCACGTGATTTCCGTCCGTCCGGGACGCTGGTCCGTCCGGGACGCTGGTCCGTCCGGGACGCTGTTTCAGTAGCCAAACCGTAAGAGATAGAGAAAAAAGTTATTAAAGTTATATGTTTGGAATGGTCATGTCAGGTCAGGAACCGAATTTCAGTCACGTGATAATTCCGGTTTTCGAGAAATCACGTGATTTCCGTCCGTCCGGGACGCTGGTCCGTCCGGGACGCTGTTTCAGAAGCCAAACCGTAAGAGATAGAGAAAAAAGTTATGAAAGTTATATGTTTGGAATGGTCATGTCAGGTCAGGAACCGAATTTCAGTCAAGTGACACTTCCGGTTTTCGAGAAATCACGTGATTTCCGTCCGTCCGGGACGCTGGTCCGTCCGGGACGCTGTTTCAGAAGCCAAACCGTAAGAGATAGAGAAAAAAGTTATTAAAGTTATATGTTTGGAATGGTCATGTCAGGTCAGGAACCGAATTTCAATCAAGTGATTTTAAAAAATATTATTGTTTTTATTTAATACGCGTTCTGTTTAAAAAAAGGTCTTTTTTGTTTTATTAAATGAGACATTTGTCTCACTGGTTGCTAGTAACCTATAATTTATCAGTGTCAAGCAGTTAGTTATTGTTATTAAAATTGAACAAAGAAAAAACATGTCTTATTCAAAAGTACTTTAGAGTGAGAGGGAGCAGTGATCTATGCACTCTGGTAAAGGACAAATACGTCAAATTGCCATCAAGGCACACTAATACACTCCATGCGATGCTAAACAGGCTTTACATGTGCATTTTTAACGGTATGAGGCAGATTTGGCAACAAAAAAGGTTAAAACAAAATTTGACCGTTCATCATTCTCCATTCGTCAAGTGTTGAAAATATAGGCCATTCAGTAAACACAAAAACATTTGTTGAAGTTGGCATATGCATACAACTTTTGTATTAGGGATTCTGTATTTTGTTTTGCAAAGGTTTTCACACCTGCATAAAGGTAGGTTTGAATTTTAAAATGACAATGACAATTAATAAATCCCATTATTTCAACGTGAATGTACATATTTTTTATGGAAATTCTTGCCTGAACCTTTTTAAAATGGAATAGAACAATCGACTAATAAAGGTTACATCAAATTTTGGAAATCAAATGCCACTTTTTGTTTTTATGTTTACTGGACAGATTATAATATAACTCATCTTTCGAGTCCAGCAAGATGCCACGAATGGGTTTTTTATAACGAAATATTTTTTACAAATTATAAAACGCCAATGTCATTTTGACATTAGCTACTTTTTGTAAGTAAATATTTAGTACACTGGTAAATATATTCATATTCAAAGTCTGCTCAGAATCGCACATGGAGTGAATGTGGTTTATGTCTAAACATATAATAAAATAACAAAAACAACGATATCACAATACAATTAACAACGTACACAACAAGAAAATAACAATAAACAACGATATAGCAGTGGAACTAATAACACAATAGTTATTTACTATACAAGTGGGATAAGAGCATCATTAATATACGTGTGCGTAAGTTACAAACGAGTGCGTAGCACGAGTTATGTAAGCACACAAGTATATTAATGATGCATTATCACACATGTATTGTACAAAATTTTATCTTACAGTAGCGCCTATTACCATACATTATACAACTGTTTTCAGTGACTAAAATGAAGTTTTATTCACAAGTGAGTTTTATTATTTATACTACCGCATTGTTGGTAGCACTGTCAAGCTATGTCAAGTTCGTAATTTTCAGGTTAAGTTTTGCGTCAGTCTGTGTCAAATAACAAACAAAACCTAACCTACGAACCTCGAATTTGACATAGACTGACAATACACTTCAGTACTGCCAATACACTTCAGTACTGTCAAACGTATATCACAAATCATAGGCGACTAATCATAAATTTATTTCTCGACATATTCTGACTGCGCAAACTATTTAGGCACAAAAATTGCTACTGTAAGATAAAACGTCATATATCACACGTGAGCGAAATGTCATTATAAGCTCGTGAGAAATTGTATCGCTCGTGCTGGGGCACTCGCGATTCAAAATTCTCACTCGCAAATAATGATGCATTTCTCTCACTTATAATATAATCTACTATTATCTACGACTGCCTAAAATTGAGAAAAGTGCATTAAGAGAAATGTCAGATCTGTTATTTTCAAAAATATATTAGTAGGTAAATGTCATTATGTCATTCATTTGACACTATTTCAGTTAGGTAATAAAGCCATTACCCCACTCAGTTAGGTAATGAAGCAATTACATAATTGAGTAGTGTAATGAGCTGCATTACCTAACGGAAATAGTGTCAAATGAATGACATAATGAGTTACGTATCCCTCTGGGGTAGGTATAATATTAATCGAAATTAGCAAAATTTTAAGCTATCATACAATTTAATCGGTCCAGTATCTTCGGAGGGGATACATGCATACATATAAAGAAAGAGACTACCGATTTTATGGTATTGATTAAATAATTAAATAAAGTTTCGTATGTGTAGATTAGTCGCACTTTGCTAGATCTCCAGTAAAATAAGCTAAGTTCTCAGTGTTCATTTTTAATTTAATTAGTTAATTGTTGGAAACGAAGGTAATTTGTCTTTCGAAAGTTCATGTTCTAATATTTTTCATCTTGTAATGTGGCGAACAACCTTAAGAAATAGCATAGAAAACGTTTCAAAGGTTAAATTTTCTCACTCTCGCTTTCTTCCCACTGTGTTTTTCTTGACTATACCAGATGTTATCATAATATTTTTGTATGGAATTAGAAATGAATAGAGCATACGATCGACTCAGAAAATTTGGGGGAGAGGGAAATATGGTTAAAAAATATGCGTTTTCTGGAAAATAGTAAATACAAATGTTGTTCCATTTAACGATTTTCATAAGTGGTTAAAATTAAAGCACACGGTACATACAACGTTTTATTTACCACTTCGTATACGTAAATAAATTCAAAAGCTTGAAAAGCGTAAAAAGCAAGCGTAATCATTACGCCCGATTTTTACGCCCTCGGGCATTATGGCCTACTTTAAATACTTCGTATCATAGATATAAAAAACAAATAATAAGCAAATGGAAAATAAAAAATGTCATAGCACCGTCAGTGGGTTAATATTGCATTATGTCAAAACATATTTTTCATTCTGTCAAAAACTCGTATTGTGTTGCGAATGTTTAGTTACTTCAAAATAAGCGATATTGCAAAAAGTTTTGTGTGTACTACGCGTGTAAATACATTTTATGGTTTTCATTCAGTATTTTCGGGACTCGGCCCGAACAGTGTTGAATTCAGACTGATTACTCCGGGGGGAAAAATGAAACGTCTGGGGGGTATTTTTACCTATTCCACCGCAATCCGCCCATTATTTTATAGAATCAAAGAAACATGAATATGAAGTGGTAATGTTTCCGGGGGGGGGGGATTTTGTTCTGCCCGGGGGGGAATTTCACCCCCGGTCACCCCCCTGGATTCAACACTGGGCCCGAAACATTTGAACTCAAGGCATAAAACACATTTTTACACACTAAATACATAAATAACCATTACAAATTACTTTAAGTTGACCTTATTTAAATAGCAACATTAATTTTAATTTATAAAATATAATTACAACTCGTTCTATTTAAATTAAGCAAGAGATTTGTAAATCTTGAAAATATCAATTTTTATTTTAACAGCATTTTGGCAATTAATTTGGAAACGGATGTAGCATGTATAACATAGAATACTTTACATTACTACCTATACATATTCGAACCATAATTACATGAAACGTGTATTAGCTGAAATTTGTAAAAACGGTTAATATGGTTATTACCATGGTGTAACGAATACAAGGTGTAACGTTCCGCAGAATGTGGGCGGACCTTAAATTCAACCAATAGGACATGGGCCCACAAATGGCACGATTGGTAGTACTGAAGTGTATTGTTGAAGACGCTGTCGATGTCAAATTCGAGGTTAGGTTTTGCGTCACTCTGTGTCAAAACTGACGAAAAACCTAACCTGCTAACCTCGAATTTGACATCGATTGACAGTGCCAGCAACAATATACCAACGCGTCCATGGTTACACCATGATCGCGGCCATAATAGATTACCAGTGTAGACCCATGGGGGATTGGTTGACATCTCCCCTCTACTTTCTGAACGACTGCGCATCTCCGGGAACGTTTCACCTTGTATTCTTTACACCATGGTTATTACAACATTTTATAGACCAAAAATTTTCACCTTTTCTAATGATTATAACAAATAATTTTGTGTTTTTATTATTAAACACTATTGGTATCTATTTAAATACATCCTCTTTTGTATACTAAAATGCATTTTTTTTGTTTATGGCTAAAATAAGTTTTATACAATTTCTAAACAATTGCAAAATGCATGTAATTATAAGAAGAATGTGATGCATTATTGTAACCAATTTTTTATTTTCGTAACATTGTATAGTATGATCATTTTTTTTTTCATCTAGTATAGCCAGGAAATAGTTCGTAATTTATGAATGCAACTACATTTATATTTAAATGTCGAACTTGGCATTTGATTTTTAAGTGACGTATAGTTGCATTCATAAATAAGGATCTATTTCATAGCCATACTAGATGAAAATAGTTTTTGATAATACTACCTATTCACCTGATAATTAAGAAAATATATCTGGATCTTGGGATTTAGAATGGATCTTTAATCTGATCTTTAATAATCAACAGTTTTGTAAATATTAATATTTAATTTTGGTATTATAGCGAATAATTATTAAATAAGCTGAACTACGATATAAGGCTTGTTTTGTGTTTATATAAACATCTAATTACTGTAATTCACAATTAAGATCTCAAATTAGATAATAAAGGCGTTATAGACATAGCAAAAAGGTTAAATTTAGGAACCGTAAGTTTTGACAATAATAAATTAAGAACCAGATATAATGTAAAAATAATCAAATTTTAATACCAACAATTTATCCTAGACATAAATAATACAGGGTGTTACAGAAATAGGTGATTTAATTTTAACTGGTTATAGAACTCACCAAATGGAATATATTTTTATATACGGTTTTTTCGAAAAACGCCCAAAACTATGAGAAAGCTTTTCAATTTAAATAGCTGTACGCCGCTGAGTAGCTTTACTCGGTCGTTGACATTGACATAATGTTACAAAATCTTTGTTATCAATTAACTTTTTGCTCGCTCTGACTTTCACTTTTAGGTGTCACAAAGTCATAATTACCATACTCATTTCGTGTATGATTAGAAATAAATTAAGGATAGGGATGACATGTTAAATTTGAGCTGGGAAAATATGGCTAAAAAATATGCACTTTCGGGAAAATGGTAAATAAAAAGCTTGTAAAAAAGGTTACAATTAAAGCATCAATTTCAGTACCATCCTGTATATGTAAAATTATCTGCACGGATTTCAATGTTTTAGTTGTTTAGAATCAAATAACTTAATATTTCATCGAGTTTCTTTTATTCAGTTCGATATTTTTATCGCAGAATTAAAATTCGCTCGAGTAATTATCCGATAAAAAAGCTGCGATATTTTTGAAATACATGAGTACGTGACATGTACTGCTTGCTCTCAAGAGATATTTTCATTTTAAAATGGCACTTAATTTTAGCAAAGGAAGCAGATACAAATCACTTGATTACTAAACACTTCAAAGAGATTGTATAATTAAAGAGTATACGATTAGTGCAAAAAATAAACTTAAATTTGTTCAATTATGTAATAGCTGATAATTTTGCCAGTAGTAATGTCTTATAAAACGTAAAATTTTATCAGAAGATGAAACTGTTGTCAAGGACTTATTTTATTTTAAATGATACTTTTTTGCAGTGTAATATTAGAAACAAATCGTTTATAGTTTCTATTGTTATTGTTATCATATATGTATGTATATTAATACAAAATGATAACTAAGTTAACTTACGTTTAGGATAAAAGTGGCAAGAACTGCATTTCTGAAAATAGATGGCTTGAATGTTCTATCTTAATTTTGTATTACCGATTTTATATATGTACGATCTTTAGTTTTTACACGTTTATAAAGTAAATAAAACTACAGGTACCTTGAAAACACGATTAAGCTATAAATAACTATGAGTGTTAGATTCTGCGATTTCGATTTATACACTAAATTTTTTCTTTAATTATGTTAATGCTATTTATTATAAATGAGGCACTTTCTGGCCTATTTTTAGTAAATGGGTTATTCGAGAATGTTTTCTAAAATACTTACGATATGCCTGTTTCCCATTTTACAATTCACATTAATCCTTCTGAACTGCAACATGTTTACTGTTGTCTTACAAAAATCCTTAACTGTTTTTAAGCAGCCAGGCATTTACATAAAATTTTGGTACGCGTAAAACACGGGTTTTAGAAAAAAATTACTTTCAATATTGTGACTGGGCGTATTACACCAATCCTTACATTTTTTGATATTTATTGCTCTGAATGTCTGTTTGATATTTTTCAAGGCAGGCAGAGAAATGCATACACAGCTGACAGCTGCGACATAAGTTGGTTCGGAGATTTTCTATTTATGCTATATTAATTCTAAATGTTATTTTATTAACTCTCTTTATAGATTTTAAATATTATGATTATGCAGAAAATAATTGTACAGTAGTTTTTAGAGGCCAATATTCATTGTTTGTGGTTTGAGGCTGCACTGAATAGCATTATAGATTTTTTTCTTCTGAATTATGCGTATGGAAACAATATATATTTATGGAGATTAAACTGTTTGATTATTATAAAATTAACTAAATATCATTGACATATTTTAATCTCTATTCCTAAGAAATTGAAATGAAAAACACGTTACAACGTCACAACCATAGTAAGTAAGTCTAAATATATAGGCCATTCAGTAAACACAAAAACATTTAAATTTTCTTGAAGTTGGCATATTCATAAAATTGTGCTAGGGATTCTGTATTTTGTTTTGCAAAGGTTTCCACACCTGCATAAAGGCTACTTATAAATTTATAAATGACAATTAATCAATGTCATTATTGCAGTGTCAAAGTACATATTATTCTGGAAATTCTTGCCTGAACTTTTGTAAAATGTAATAAAAATACCTATTAATAAATGCTACATCAATAGTATCCAACACAGTATTTGTTTAACATCCTTAAAAGTAGTTATGACAGATGCTAATTAAACGTCACACTCTTAACCTATTTGTTTTAGTAACTTTTTGTAAATACATTCCTAGACAAAAAATGCATTTTGGAAGTACACTCATGAAATTTTAGAAATCAAAGGCCACTTTGTGTTTTTATGTTTAGTGAACAGACTATACAATTAGTTATCCTTTCAGCAGATATTTTCAAAAATTACTTACGATATTTCGACGCCCCCATTTTGCATACACAGGAATTCTCCTAAACTTTAACATTTTTTAATAACTAACACCTTCAGTTTTTATAAATTAGCATTTACATTATTGTTTGCTTTGCGATTGTGGCCGGTGCGAAAGCGATCACTTGTATATATGACTAGATGAGCTCTCAATGAGCGTTTACTACTTGTAATCAAAAGTAGGAGGAAAAATCCTTATCGGGCTCAATTGACACGCACGACAACAAGATATCTCCAACCCTTGACCCGCATCTCAGCTAAAGCAAATAGCGCAATTAATCTGAGTGATTCCAAATTAGACCACATTTTGCTTAAAAGGGCGGGCTCCAACCCTTTACCGATAGCTGGTGTAAAAGACACCTTTCAGCTAGAAAAGTTGCGGACAAGTTTGATCACCCTCATTTTCCTATCAACCTTGCTATCAGTCAATCGTCAGTTTAAATTATTAAGTATTTGCTGGGTTATAAAAGGCACTTGAGGCTGGATCTCGAAATTTTTGCTTGAAGTGCTTATCGAAATGCAGCAAACATTTTTAACTTTGATAACGATTTGTTGCCTTGTTGGTTTTGCAACAAACCTTACGACCGCACTTGCGAAACCCAACAAAAAAACATCGCCGATGATGAAAACGTTGGTTAAGATATCGGCAGATATATTCCCTGAAAATCTTACTTTAGGTAATGATGTTTCCACACAAGCTTTTAAGGGAGCTCAAGGTGCTGGAAAAATTAAAGAGAACGCAACCGAAATACCTGCGTTTAAATCAACTTCTTTTCCAATGGAGATACGCGAAGTAACAACTTCTTTAACTCCAACAAAGCGTGAAATAAAGTTAAATGCCAGGCAGAAGATGATAATGAATCAAATTGTGGCTGTTTATGCTCCAAACGATGTCAAAGATCCAGTTTGTAAAAATCACACCCTAGAATATAAACGAGCTTTACGGGACTTCGAACCGTGGGCTTTAAAAAGTTCTGTAGTTTTTTGCAGGAATATGAAGTTTCTCACGTTTAGGATTTCAGTGTTTGATTCTTCGTCAAAGCTGGAAGCTGGAATTTTTGTGGGTAACCTTATGGAATATGGATCTTTCAGACAATGTGTTGAAATTTACACACATTCGAATTCTGGGCCTATTAGGGGGCAGCATTGCACTCTTAAAGTTACCCCTAATGATGATCTCTTAAGGTATATTCTGTCCTACAGAAATATTTCACAAAGGGTAAGAAAATGAGCTTAAATGCTAGAAATAGTTGTTTAGAGGTTTTATAATGTGCTCTAGTGCATCATAAAATTGTATGGAAGCATCAAATTAACATAAAAATTGCGACATGTTTGTACTTTCAACATGTTGGACGGATTTGTTTTTTGGTGAAACCCATGGTTCATCACTGTAGTGTTTTTGCTTTGTTATACCTGTTCATACATATGGAAGTCAACTTCTATGAAACTATTTTTAACATAGTGTGCCATATTGTGGCGACTTATTTATTGTATTTGCTTATTTACATAGTAATACTTCATAGGATATCAATGAAAGATTAAACTAGATGTACTGGTGACGTTAGTATTTGTTAAAGATATTGCATGTATCTGAAAACAAACACTTTAACTTACCTTCGTTTAAAAAATATATTTTAAATAGTATACACTTTTAAAAATTCGCGAATCACTTTCAGAGGTTCAAAAAAGTGCGCAAATTGATGTTAGGAGCAGGTTTATCCTGGTCGGTTTGTATACCAGACTCGTGTCCACCGAAAGAAGTTTTAAGTCATTTCAACAAAACTATTTTATTAGTCACTGAAGGTTTAACCCTAAACGTATCTCTGGGCGATTATGATTGTTACAAAATTACTGAAGATGAACCACCTTTAAGTCAAACCGAATGGATGGTAATGTAAGTACTCAACCATGTTTCGCTGGCAATACAATAAGGTTCTTGTAATTGCAGATTTATGTTTATGGCTCTTGGAGTTATCACGCTTATTTGTACCACTATCGACGTTAGAACTCGCTTTTCAGATGGTAAAACCAATATAAACAAATGAAAAAACCTATAGTTTATAAATTTTAGCTCCAAAAAGCCAGTTGATGACAATGTTTTCAACCTTTTCAAATGTGAAAAAGCTACTAGCAGTTAGGACAGAAAAGCAGCCCTTAGATTGTTTGAATGGGATTAGAGTTCTAAGTATGTGCTATGTAGTTGTGGGGCACAGGTACGTCCTATCCATGTTTTTTCCCCTGATCAATGCCTTGGAGATCATGGACGTAAGTATACACTTCAACAAGTTAAGGCGCTGCGGGGCTTACGATTACCCAGAGATAATTTTGAAGTATTCTAGTGAAATATTTCGATCAAAACAAACGGTGTGGCTTTATCTGCCAAGTGATTCTTGCGAAAGTCATGATTGCCTCAAGCCGATAATAGTTTGAGTGGGGTTGCCCCCTGCAGTGACACGTTGTGATATGTATTGCATATGTAAAATATGCTGAATTATCAGTCAGATGTCAGCGTTAGCTCTACAAGAAGTTATATGACTCGATTAAGACAATTTGGCATCTGACTAAATATCATTAAATAAAAGGATATCTTCTTCTTCATCGTTCGTCTAGAATAATTTCTTTTTATTGCTTTTAGACGGAGTAGCTCAATCAACTCTGCGCTTTTCCAATGTGTCTTGACTTGGTCTATCTTTTACCATTCTTGCAATCTATTTTTTCATCTTTGTTATATGAACATTTCACTGTTTTTTGTCTGTTTGTCACCCATTCATTAATTGGTTGAATTTGAATTGCTCTCTTGTGCCCTGGTTTTTGATGCATATTTATTCTGCTAGAAATGTGAGTACGAGTTTTATGATAGTAGTAATAATATAGGTCGCACTACGCTTAATGATAATACATTATGGTTTTAAAATTGATGTTCATATATTCATTATAGTACACGACACTATAGTGTACACTCGATATTCTGTATAATTTTACTGTGAGATCTCCCTGTCTCCCATCTTTCACATCTTCTTTGCACGTTATTTATCTTTTACTAATTATCAGACTTTATGTTCTTTGACGGCACTTTCGTATAAATAGTACCCTTTACTTTTTTGCACGATATTATGTAGCGTTATTTATTTTCATTTTCTCAAATAACCACTGCGTCGGATAGCATGACATATCATTTGATATTCGTTACCCTTTTTCTTCAGAAAACCCACACAGGCTCCATTTGTCCTAAATGCCATTTCTATAACAAATTTTTTATATTAACCCTGATTAGCTGGGTTACTCAGTATTTAATACAATTAAGTAACGTTTGATAGAAAACGCTTTTCTCGAAGACGAAGATGATTACATCAATAGATGACCTTTCAAATCTGAGTCCCTGTTGTATGGAACTCATATCTGCCTTTATTTAGTAGGTAGTGTAACGGTTTAAACCCCACGTTGGGTGCCATTTCAGTAACGATACGTTTGCTAGCCCCATACGTAGAGACGTTAAATTTAAATGAGATATGTAGTACGCTATAGTATTTTTATAAATTATTTGCCCTGTTCGTTTACTGAGATAGCTCAGTATGCATAAAACTCTGAAATACTCTGGTCGTGGTCACGAACGATTATTATTTGCCAATAAACATAAAGCTGATCTGTACCTGTAGTGTTCTCGGGCTGAAACTGACTTCACACATATGCACAAGAAAAATTTATTTGCTTACACAAATATATTGACTTTAATATACATAAAACAATAATAAAAAACAATAGAAAATAGTATTAAAACCTAGAATAATTTTCAATTTCTAAACACAATAATGCTCCCAAATAGCTGTCTTTAAAAGCGCGAGCATTAAAATTCATTGAAAGTACGGGGCTGTACGCTACGGTCCTGTACGCGATTGCATGCATTAAAATCCTACGCAATTTAATTTCCTAAGTGCATCCATCTTAACGCGATTTCCACACAGCTCTGGCGAACACTTGCCGTATCAAGTTGTCTTGGAATCCTCGAGGCCTGCGAATTGTTAATTACCCTTGAATCGGCTCGCCTTGGATTGCGTCAACAAACCTAGACCGGTGCGACGTGTGGAAATTTACCACACACGATGCGGGGGAATTACCCTGACTGCTAGCTTTGGTGCTGCGATACGGCTGACGTCATGGCTTCAACAGACGCCACGAAGCTACGTGGCTACTTTGCAATGTATGTGCTTATCCTGTAGACGATTTACATGTTGTCTGCTGTAGATACAAACACAGTTTATTACATACAAACGTACGCGGCAAACTTTAACACTGCAAGGTTTTCCTAAGCCGCTTCTATTTATTTAGCAGCAATCAACTTACTGTGAGTCGTTTGCAGACAGGCGGCTCTGGGCTACGCCCGCTGGTTGCTGAGTTTAAGTCCCCGCGACCCGCGATGTTCGGAGGATCCCGATGGGTCGCTGAACATATAAAAATTTAAGTGATGCAGGCACAAGACTGGGCTCACGCGTTTGGTTATGCTAGATTACAATGTGTAAGACTAATTAACTATAAAAAATCATGCAACTAGAAACTGGCTATATACGGTAACATGAAAATAAACAACACAGGCAGGGAACCAGATTCCCGTTTTAGTAGCTACGCTACAATAATGGTTGGTCTTTCTAATATTTTTTCTACCAGTTTCGTTATTTCATGTCTTTCTTTTTTCTTGGAGATATCCTCGTTTTGAGTTTTACTAATGTACATCTGATTTGTTTCATGTTTATTTTCACTGCTGTTTTTGATCGTTTGGTTAGATATATTTCTTGCAATTGATAGTCTTGGTGGGGTTTTAGAACGTTCTATGATTTATAGTTTAGTAGTACTTGTATATTATCTTTTTTTTATTTGGACCAAGATTCTTTATTGTTATTGTTGGATATATCTATGGTTTTAGTTCCTATAGCTTCCATACCGTTAGTTAATGTATTAATTTATAACTAATATTTACATGTGGTGTTTGTGATTACTTGAAGGACTAATGGTGGAAATACTTGATGAATTTTGGCATTGCGTTTAAAAAAATATACAAAACTATTAATATATCATATCCACTTTAACTCGAAGTAATCTTAACTTTGTTGTCTTAAACTAAACACTAAATATATTTAAAAAAAATCTATTTGATTTTAAAATATGAATTTAATGAATTATTAGGTGTGTTTTTGATCGACATTCTTTTGCTTAAATATTCTTAAAAGAGAAAATAAAGATGGTCTTAACAGTTCTACCCAAAAAATATTGAAAGCAATGTATTCAAATCGAAACATTTAAGGAATAAGTTTTCTTAACTAAGGGCCGGTTCTACAATCCAAGGATAAAGTTATCCCGGGGATAAATACCCTAGAAACGATTATTGTAACAAAGAAAACTATGACAATTATACCTCGGATAGCTTATTCTAAGTATATACTTGTATTGTAGAATCGGCCCTAAACTGAAAAACGGAAAGCTACATGTTTTGAAGATATCTGCCATGCCTTCTTTGATTGCTTCCTATATGTATTACATTACATTCATGTATATTTATACACTATGATAATTAAAGTCATATTACATCTTTTTCAATTCCTAATACAGGGTGTCTCAGAAATAAATTCACTTTTAAAAACGCCATAACTTCTTTATTTTTAACTTATTACCATAGATAATTATAACAATTAAAACCAGAATCTTTGCAAATTAAATACGAAAAATTACATCGGTGAAATGTAGCCCCTGACGGCGTATGCACTCTTCCAAACGCACGCTTTCATTTGCCATTATGCGTTGACAAAGTTCCATCGGCATTGATTTATTCTCGAATACGGTCCTTAAGATGTTGTAAATTTCCACGAAGATTATTATACAGTATTCACTCTGCTCTTGAGATAACCCCATAAAAAAATACAGAGGAGACAAGTTAGGACTTCTTGGGAGATAATTAATGTTTCTTCTTTGAGAAATTAATCTTTCTGGAAAAAGCTCTCTTACGGTTTCTAAAGTAATAGCTGCCGTATGACTAGTGGCTCCATATTGCTGGAACCACGCTTCGTCATTGAATCTTACGAGTCCATGAAGTTGAGGAGCAAGAAATTAATGGAAAACCCAAGGGTATGTTTGGAAGAGTAGGTACATACACCGTCAGAAGCAACATTAAACTGATGTCATTTTCCGTACTTAATTTGCAAAGATTCTTTTTTCAATGGTTATAATTATCTATGGTAATAAGTTTAAAATAAAGAAGTTATAGCGTTTTTAAAAGTGAATTTCCTTCTGAGACACCCGTTATAACATATAGTTGCATTTGGTAAAAATTAATATACATTTTAATATATTGATTATTAAAGATTATTATTGAAAGTTATAACTATTATTTTTAAGTGGGTTATGTATTATACAAGCACAACTATAATCGGTGGAACGGTTTGTGTGGACACCTTCTTCATGATCAGCGGATTGTTGGTCACGTACATGTTTTTTGAACACATGTCTAAAGGATTGAAGTTTAACTTACCCCTCTTTCTACTGCATCGCTGGTTGAGGGTAACTCCGGCTTTAATGGTAATTGCCCTTATCCATGCTACGTTAATCCATCATTTGGGATCTGGTCCTCTATGGAAGAAGACTGTGAGGTCACTAGAAAAACCGTGCCAGTATTTTTGGTGGGCTACTATGCTACACATTCAGAACTATGTCAATGCACCATATATAGTATGTAAAAATACACATTTAGTTGGTTTTGCAATTAATACTACTAATTACAGTGTGTTTTGCCGACTTGGTATTTAACCTGCGACACTCAGTATTATTTTTTGTCGCCTCTGCTCATATATCCTTTGTGGAAGTGGCCTGTCTTTGGCTACTTAATTTTAATTTTAACCTTTATTTTGTCTGTCGCAATTAGTTTCTATTTGGCTTGGATTCATGAATACAGCGCATCAGGATTACTAAGGTTAGCCGACACCAAACCATGATCATAAACTATTTTCAAATGCGTTACAGCAACCAATTCTTGCGTTCGGATTACTTCATCTACCACTACATAACTCCCCATACCAGAGCATCTCCTTTCATTATAGGAATTGGTTTGGGGTATATACTGTTCAAGACGAAGAACAAAAAGATTACTATGAATCCTCTTACGGTAGCGATGGGATGGTTATGCTCCATTAGTTTACTGCTGGTTACTATCTTAGGTAACCGCAGTTTCCAGTTGGAAGAACGGGAATATAATCGTATGGAATCTTCACTTTTCCTCGCGTGTACTCGTTCTGCGTGGACTCTGGGGGTTGCTTGGGTAATATGGGCTTGCAGGCATGGATATGGGGGTAAGAATCTTATAGTGGAGATTATACTAAATTGCTATCCAATTTATTTTTGATAATTATTTATTTACTTATATTTTTTACCTTTCGCCCTCGATCATTAATACAAAATTAAATTTTTAAAATTACGAGAAATGTTCAGTTAATTTTTAGAACTTTATTCTTTAAGAAGAAGCAATTTAAAAGAAACATAAACAACCTTTAACATACCTATGTTCGTCACCAAAAACAAATTGCAAGTAACCTTTAGAGGATGCAGATTGGGTGTTGACTTCTGGAATTGATGCTGAGTCATTATTATTTAAATTTGATTTAGTAAAAACAATATCTTTTCAAACATAATTGAGTCGCAATTCGTGTCATAATTATTTTTTATTAGGTCCAGTAGATTACATCCTTTCTTTCCCTACTTATCAAATAATAGGGAGGTTATCTTACGCCGTATTTCTCACCCATATGGGCACTCAATTTTTAATGCATGGAGCATCTAAACGTCCTGGACACTTTTCAGACTTTAGCATGGTATTAGTCGTTATAATACATTTTAAATAATAAAATGCAAAATATATT
Organism: Agriotes lineatus; assembly: GCA_940337035.1. Lineage (NCBI taxonomy): Eukaryota > Metazoa > Arthropoda > Insecta > Coleoptera > Elateridae > Agriotes > Agriotes lineatus. The sequence continues at coordinate 87,171,066 of OW679196.1, read as the reverse complement.
AATTTCAGATTTTTACATTTTTTGGTGATCTGGTGCTTGGTTTAGCATTAGCGTTTTTGTTTACGCTCTTTATCGAATTTCCGCTGGTTAGAGCCGAAGGATTGCTTTTGAAAAGGGGTACGTATATTTTGTAATATTTTATCCCTAGTGGTGACTGTCTGATTACAGCTGTAGTAAAAAAGGAAAGAATTGAACCTGCTCGTCAAGTACAAGTTAAAGCGAAGGAAAACATGGTTTGAAATTCAATAGGAATGTTGTAGATTTAGATGTTACTAATAGAATTAAATATAGCCAAATTAGTATTTATCTAGATGTAAAACCAATTTCCTTGTAGGATTTTAATACACTGAAATAAATGTAGATATTGTTATAACACGATTTAATGTTTTTGCTGTGCCATGTGTTTCTCATTTCACTTCTATCCAGTCTAAAAACCAGGCAATTTTTTGAGTGTGATATGCGGGTATTTTGTGACATGGTCTAAACAAACACAAATCCATTAGATTTCTTTACTTGCATACGTTTCAGGATGTGGACCACACACGTGAGTAGATATCAAAATGTTACTTCCGGACTAAACCACTCGGGAGATGTTTTTTACGATAAACACTTATGAAATGAGCGAAATTACATTTTCTATTAAAGATAGACAAACAGTTTGCTGGAAAATGAGTGTTTTTGTAGATCATTCTAATTCAGGGAATTAGAACAATTAATAAAAACATACCAATAAATACTTGAAATAGTTACGAAATAAATTTGCTGAAACTTAAGGTCGCACCATTTTACTTCTACACCAGTGAGAGATTAAGTGAGAGATTAAAAATACATATATAAAACATATCGAAAAATATAAAAGCGCATAATTTTTTAAACTCACCTTTATTATGCTCTGGAGAAACATATATTTTAGATCAGTAACAATTTAGATATTACAAAAATATTTTACCTGAAAATTTTCAACACAAGACACAGATACAGCTTAAAGGTCGTGTTAAATGTTCTAAATTTAATCAATATTTATAAAACCATAATTAATGTCAGACTGAATCAATTCGGAAGAATATTTACGTCATTAAACTACATATTATTTTTTTATAAAATATTCGAATGTTTAGAGTGACATATCTCGTCACTTCGTTCTTACTCACTTTATAGAAATGGTAATTTAAATCTTGGGCGACTGCTTAGACAAATAAATTAAAAATTTTAATCCCGATACATTTATTTAATCGAAGAAGAACAAAAGATAGAGAAATTGATCAGGGAAAAGGCCAAAAAGGAAAAAAATACAAATTAAAATAACCTAACTAAATAAGAACAACGAAACCTTTTGGATGTGGAATACAGAACGGAAAGGGCCAATGAAAAAAAAATTGCTAGAAAAGCGTAAAAAGGCTTGCAGGATCGGCCTTTAGTATGTCTTTAAACTGGAAAGGACACGAAAAAACATATAATCAAGGAACGGAGAATAGTGACGTGGAATGTACAAAAAATAAATGGCAAGGGAAACAAGTTAACAGAGAAATTTAATAGATTAAAATAAGCTTATCAACAGTACCAAAAATAAAAATGAAAGGTAGGCTATGAGGAGATGGAGGGATGACACGGACTTTTTTTAGTGGAGTGAAAAACAAAAATTATCAAACGGAACTGTGTTTCAGAAAGAATAATGAATATTGAGATCAAAGGGTAATAAATTATACCATTATTTCAGTGTGCACGCTAAAAAAGAAATTAGGGAAAGTTTGTGTCAGAATTACATCGTAAATAACAATAATTGTAAACTAATAATAGCCAGTGATTTGAAACCGAGAGTAAAGAAAATACTGAGGAAACGGTATCAACATTTAGGGAAGTGATTATTGCATACTAAATGACACGATGATTGCTAATACTTGGCTCGAGCACAAGGACATGCTTAAATACACAAAATAAATAAAACCCAGAAACGAAAAATCATTGATAGATCTAATGCTGGTGGAAAAAATAAAGAAGAACCCTTGAAAGATATAAGACTAAAGCGAGAATATGAAGTAGGAAGTGACCGTTACCTAGTAAATAGAAGCCAGGGTGTATTGTATACACAGGCACAAGAGATATGAATCCCAATACAGATATTACTTGGCATTCGGTAGGTCGTGGGTTCGATTCCCGCGGCCGTCTGTTATGATTCAGGTTTTTAGGTGGTTTTCCTGAGTCAACAGGGTACTTTCTCTGAGGCGAATGCCGGGACAGTACTTCTCCACCTTTCTTCGCCTTTCTTCCATTGTCCACACCTCCTCTCATTTCTCTCGCCCACCTTATAATTTTCGCCCTTGACTGGAGAGGGACGCAAGGTCCCTATAGCAGCCCGCCCCCAGTTGGGGGAATTAAAATTACCTTGAACCCTTTTACCTTTAGATCCCAAAGCAAATATAAAGGAAAAACGTACACCATCATCAAATACTATACGTTGGAACAGATAAAAGAGCAATATAGAAAAAAATAAGAAATTAAATGAATGCAGATGATCTGGAGGTACTGTGGAGAAAATTTAAGGAAATTATACGAATAGCAGCTTATAACGTTTGCAGTACATTCAGAAATCAGAACCTACAAATAAGAACACCAGAAGGTTATGTAAAAAACAGGGAGCAAAGAATAAAAGTTAAGAGAGTTGTCGGAAATGGAAAACTACAACAACGGAAACGCAAACCTGTTGTTTCAGGTGCTACAGGGACTAAGAGGGAGAAAAGTGTATTGAAAACATAGAAAGTAGACCATTAAAAACGGATGAAGGAATGAAACACAAATATCTAGAAGATTTTACTGAAGTAGCAGGCACAACAGAAATACAGGTAAAAATAAAGTCTGAAACAAGGATAATGATTAGAATTAATGGAATTAGAAGAGGCACTTCGAAATTAAAAACAAAGATTTCGTTATTGAGTGTACCAGGAAAAGTGTACAAGGGAGTGATCGAAAACGATTAAAACCATTATTAGAGGGGTCTTTCAAAGAAACTCAGGCAAGCTTTAGACCAGGTACAAGCAGACAATATTATACTTTTAGCTTAAGGGAATTCGGCGGTTATTAAACACAGTATACGGGTGGGATTTACTTGAAAAACCGTTCGATAATGTGCTAAGAAAAAATACTTGGGACGTGCTGGATCATCAAGAGTATATACCCAGAAACAAGAAACATCGTACATATAAGAGATTTAAATGCCTGTTGTTTATAATATTAATGGACGATATAGGAAAAATTGCTCCGGAAAAAACTTACAGAGCTACTATCGGATACAGATACCCAGAACCGCTAGTAGTAATGGAATTGATATATGCCGACAATTTGATAGCGTTGGAAGTAGTTAGGATGGAATTTGGAAACATGGAGAGAAGTCTTACTGCAACACCACATACAAATACATAAAGAAAAACCGAAGCAATGATCATGTCTAAACATACTGAACAACTTAACATATGTCTAGAACAGCTCAAGGTAAAATAATTAAAAAAATACTATTATTGGCCGAAATTTTAGAAAAATAAAACGCTCTCTATTCTTTCTATGTAAAGAAGAAGTTTGAAAGATGACTAAAATTTGAATATTTAAAATACCATTTGTGTCGACGTTAATATTGGTTGTGAATCTTGGGTGTTGAGCAACATATTGAAAAGTCGATTTCAAGACTTTGAAATGAAATATCTGAGAAAGATGATGGGGGAGATTAGGAGAGACAGGATACTTAATGATATAATAAGAACTACTATAGATCGGAAGTGGAAAAACTAGAAATAATAATAGAAAGAAAGCGATTGAGCTGGTTTGGCGAAGTGATAAGAAAGGGGGAAGATAGAATAGTGAAAAAATATGGTGGATGAGAAGAGTCGGAAAGGAATCAAGAGAACGGCCGGGAAGCTGGAGAAAATACTACAGAAAAAAGCGAGAAGTTGAATAGAAGCAAAGATAAGCGCCAGAGATAAGAACTACTGGAAAAAGAATTCCGAAATTCTGGACACCAAGAGATAGTAGAGGGATGAGGATAAGTAAGTCCCCAAGATATATTTACATAGTTTTTATTTAAAGAAAATTAATAACGAAATCATGTATTTCTTTCTAGATGAAAAGTACTTAGAAATAAAATCTCTTCCGTATAATTATATCTACTAAAATAAAACAATCTAAATTTGTAAATAATGTTTGAGGTATTTTTTTATATTTCTTGGATGGTGATAGCCTGGAAGTTTAATGTTTGGGAGGTGTTAACATTGTTTTTAAAATAAAACAACTTTTTGTGGTTTTTACTGTAAAATATAACAGGTTTTGATCCTTCTGTTGAAGATGTTCAAAAATAAGTGCTTTATATTAAATATAGCTGCATCGAAGGAATTCGAAGCGTCCCGGTGGCTCAAGCAGCGAATCCCCGCTTAACCCGTGAACTACCGCCGAACAATGAAATGAATTCGCCGCTCGTTCGAGTCCTATCAGCAGTAATATTTTTATGTTTGCTTTAACTGAGATACAGATAAAAGTAACAATTTGCATATAGTTCAAGCTTTACCCTTGACGAAAATTGAACACAACAGATATAGCAATGCTCTAAAGCAGAAAAAGGTGTCAACGAAAAATGGTTTCTATTTAAGGCAGCCGGGAAGCACGTACTCAAGAAGTGCGTCGTAGCGCATGTAGGAATAGCCCGTTCCCTTGCAATATTCCGCTAAACGTTGAAATCGCATTCGCAGCCGCCTCTCCTTCGAATTCGACCACTGGTAATGTTTCTTTTTTGAAAATGTATGTAATTTATTAGAAACGTGAAGATATTTTACCCCCAGTTTAATTTGATTTTTAAAATTATTTAGTATCACAACGTCCACTTACTAGGGTAGTTCTGGGTAAAGCCCTGTACGGATTTTTACTTCCTTTTACAATAAATAAAGGAAGTATTGGATTCACCCCAAAAATTCTAAATTCAGTTTTCAACAGATCTTCACGTTATAGAGTCCCCTGATCCCAAAACATTTTTTTTCATTGGTCTGTCTGTGTGTCTGTCTGTCTGTGTGTCTGTGTGTCTGCCTGTAAACAGAATATCTCAAAAACGGAAAGAGGTATGGCGTTGAAACTTCATGTATAAGTTTTGTGTACTATGTAGATGCGACAGCAAGCTTTTGAAGAAAATCGCATAACCGGAAGTAGATGTTTACTCTTGTGATTTTTCAGTTTTTTTCGATTTTTTTAAAAACGGCTCTAACGATTTTTTTTAAACTTTACGTTTTTAATGTGTATTGATGTGAGATAGGTGATTTTCCAGTTGAATACTTCTAAAATGGGTTTCTTTTGTTTTTTTTTCAATTTTTTTTTATTAACTTCTATTTTAAATAGAACACCCGGTATATTATTACATTTTTTAATTCAGCTTAAAATTCTAGAGAAGATTCGTCTCTTGAACTAACACTCTATTTTGTACCGTATTTGTAAAATTTATAATTTTTGAAAATTTTTGACAAATGCTTAAAAATTTAAAATCAAATTTTTGATAATTATACGATCACTGTAAAAGGAAGTTCTGTGCGTGTATCACACCAGATTTTTAGTATTATGATATGAATTAGTGTAGATATATATTTTTTTTTGGGTTTTTAATGATTTCTGAAATTTTACCATTTTAAAAAGTTCCTTAGTCTATTTGGATATCAACTGAGTTACATATATGAATTTGATCGTTGTAATTACTATTTAAAAAAATATATTTATGTGCTTCTTAGTAGTACACGTACTATGCAAGACAAAAAACTGGCACAGTTAATATGGTCTGTTGTGAACGTGACTGCTATAATATGTATAGTTGCTAGGTATTTTAACTTAATTTTTAACTTGTTTCAATGTTGCTATAAAACAAAGTTTTTATAATAAGTGTAATTGTTTAAACTCTCATTTAAGCTAATCAAATAATGCTAAATTCTCTATCAAGAGTTATCCCATTTTTCTTGTCTTGCATAGTACATGTTTATTTTAATAAACTATTTTTAGTTGTTAATTATTATAGTTTTTGTTGTTCAGATTTTAATTAACATGGAAAGTGTGATGTGATTTGATATTCTTCTAAAGGACTTTGTAAATAGTTACTCTAGAATCTTGATGATAAAATATCAAAACCATGTAACGTAAATAATGAAGCAAGAAAATTTATTGACTGCGCCAACAATTTGTACAAAAATAGATTTTAATGAGTCAGCAGTTATCTTATAAATAAACACATATGTTTGTTTGTGTATTGGGATTAGTTTTTTGTTGCAATGCAAATTTATATTTGTTGAAGCGTAGGCTGCTGCATTTTTATATTCCATTACTGTATTGTGAATTACTATACACGTGTTGTGCTTTTTAGTATATTGCAAGTAACAAAAAAAAAATTATATAATATAACGGAAATGCAAATCCACTTTCTTGTAAAAATATATTGATATACGACTATATAAATTTAGTTAAACTTTCGTTGAATCAGGATGTAAATGACGTTAAAGTCTTTCAATTTGACATTGAAGCCACTAATTTATGTAAAAATTGTCATACAAAATATGTATCACAATCCAAATTAGGAATTTTATTGTTTGAAATCACTGCCCGACGTTTGCGTGTATAGCAACTGTCCATTAGCATATATCAGATCCGATTTTCATCTACAAATGCGATAACAGCAAATGTCCGATAACAATAGAACCTTATTGCTGTGCTAATTTCCTACTATCTAATGCTATCGCTCAATCGAACTGGGTTAGTAACAACATAACAATACATTTCCTCCCAACGATTTTCTCAATTGTCTCCAACTCATTAAACATTTATTTGAGGATATAATCGAAACACTTCTAAACCACTCAAACCTGTAGTCATTTTATTCAAGTGCTGCTAACAGTTGGGTTCATGGCTACCTAAATGACTAAAAATGTCTGAACAAGATGTTGAGACATTGCCAGAGCCCCCCGAAGGGGTGTCGATGTCTTTTCTCGGAACGCTGGGGTTTAAACGGAAAAGCCCAAAGCCCACCCCCAAGAAAGAAGAAGAGCCTGTAGCTGTTACACCCAAGCTACCTATTCTGGAAATTCTTACGTCGTTTCTTAAGCTCTTTCTTTCAGTAAGCACCATTCATGGATTTGCCCATTTAACTGCTGAAAAACGTCATCCCGTGGAGGTTTTTATTTGGCTGTCCCTAGTGGGTTCCGCTGTCTATGGTGCCAGCATACTTAGTAGTGCGACATGGGACCGTTATCAAGAGAGTCCCACGGTAATATCAATGGAAAGAGATCGATTTTCATGGAATACTTCGTTTCCAGCTGCTACTATTTGCCCTTCGTTCAAAGTAAATGATGGTTTGATGGAAGACTATCTGTCTCAGTCGAAAGCCAAGAACAAGACAGCTCTGATGTTGTTTTTACGATCACTCTCAAAGGCTACCTACAAGTCTTTTCATGAAGTGTTGCCCTATTATGATCTACCCAGCGATGACTTTATGTCGGTGCTTCTGAAACTGCAGTTTGACTTCACGCCATCTGTTTCAAATTCTGGTATTCATGGGTACAAGTATTATTTGGAGAAGACTATCACGGAAATGGGCATTTGCTACACTTTCAACTCGAATTTGGCTGTTTATAACTCACCAGGGTATGTACTCATTGCCTGTAGGATGATATAGTAAATATTTTAGTTGTTCCTCACTTGTAAACATCAATTTATAAAGTCATTGTATTCACCTTGAAAATGCTTCTTAACTGGCTAGCCAGTAAAATTTTACACCCGTGCTCATAGATAAATGATAGCGTGCAAAGCCAGAGTTTTGTCTTCCTTGGTATGTGTCATATTGATGGATTTAGTTGCTTATCAGTTTGACATTGTCAATAAATGGTAAATTTATGGTTATTTACAAGTGAGGAACAAATAAAATATTCAACAATACACGCAAGGTAACGGGTTTTACTGGCTCCAGAAGGTGACTGGTTCGGCTTTGGCTCGCCAGTCATATCCTTCTGTCCGCGAGTAAAAACCCTTTTACCAAGCTAGTAATGTTAAATACTATTGAAATACAAGAACAGAGTTGACGTGGTTAGTAAACGTAGTATCATTGTTTTAAAGTCAATTTTCATGTAGACGTAGGTTTACCTCCAGTGTACGTATTAGATATATTGTAATCGTTTAATGCTCATAGCAATTCTGGTTGCATAACTAAGACATGAAAATGAACGAAATATTCAAATAGGCCCAGAATTGTTATTTTATTTATTGCAACATTAAGTAATTGTTATGCATTAATAAATGCACACGATAGTAAGTATAATTTGATTGACAGAGGTTGGCATAAGATTAAGCAGTATCGGCAGGGTTGGGTTTAACTTAATGGTTATTAATTGTGCTCGTTATGGCGGATGCACTTAATTTATGTAACTGACAGAGTTGACATTGTAAACTCAAAACAAGAATTGTGAATTTGATAAGATACAGACACGTTTGAAGCGTTACGAAAGTTATATGCAGCGATGGTAGCTAATTTATGAGGCCAACAATCGGCAACGCAGCTGAAAGGTAAGCAGTGTAAGCATAGAATGCAAAGAGCAGTGATAAGGCCACCTAAAATTAGAGGAAAAACAATAATGCAGTGCTATTAAAACTTTAGTATAAAAAGCAAGGATGTGAGGTTAAAAAGTGCTGAGATTTAACATTTATCCAAAAACAATTTAGTTTCTAAGGAAAACATTGTAAAGAAACTTACTTGAGAACAATTGTAATAGTTGCTAGGATACGAGATGTTCCTGTGTTATTGTTGACAATCCAAGCCAAGAAAAAATAGCTGTGTGTAAAACTGGCTCGTAAAGGTTGTATTATTTTGAATATAAAAGGTTATTTATTTGAGTCCTAGTTGGGTTTTATTTGTTCACCAGTCCGTAGAGTGCCTTTGTGAAAATTTTGATGAATAATAAAGTCCCAGTGAAGCATAGGCGGATCCAGAGACTTTCTAAGGGGGGGGGGGGTCAACTAATTTTTGTAGATTGAACAGTAAGACTAAACTAATAGTTTAGATAGGTAATGCCTACTATGGGATGGTTGTACTAGGTAGATATTTAGAATAAAAGAGGTAAAAATAAAAATTGATTTTTCATACTTATTTGATTTTTTTTCGATTTCAACAAATAAAAAACAAAAGTTAAATTAACACTATACTTAAAAAAAAATATTGAACCGCTATTTTAGCTATACAAAAATAACAAAAAAGTACATGGTGGCTCAAAAAAGTGTGGCCAATCAAACTTACTTTTTTTAGAATGGAATGTTCTCTAATAACTGTATATCATGGGTCTAATGTCAGCTGTTTTGGAAATACATATCAACGATTTTATGCAAAAAAATTCTGAATTTCAGGCGGCTGCGGTAAGAGAATTGAAATTGAATGAAGAACAACCTTACCAAACAAGTATAATTTTCGTGAACTACCTACCTTTGCAGTGGAAAATGATGGTTCTGGATATTAATGATACAGTCGCGGCCAAAAAAAACGGGACACTTTTTTTTACCTAATTCTCTAAATGCGCCAACGTGAGCAATTTTTCTCGCTTTATCCGTATTTCCAATGTGTACCGGCATTTTAAAGAATTGAGTAATGACTTTTGTTGACATTTATTAATTAGAATTGTCAGTGTCAACAATTGTTTTCGCATTTTGAGAATTAGGTAAAAAAATGTGTCCTGTTTTTTTGGCTGCGACAGTACATGGTGCTGAACATTAGCAAATTTAATCATTTCGGTTTTTTTTTCAAATGAAAGGCCCTGTATGAATTTTTGAAAAGCTCTGTTAATAAAGTTTTTTGATATGTTACTTCATACCTCTAAATTCAACTGTTTTTTATTTAAAAAACGATTTGAGCCACTTAAAATGATTGATTTCAAGAAAAGCCGGCAAAAATATCCTTGTATTATATAGGAATAGACAAGCCAAGTATATTTATCCAAAAAACTAATATTAATAGTAGATTATGTTATTAGGAGTAAAAGTGACACTTTATATGTGGCGAAGCTGAAGTTTATTTAGCAGAACGTTAGTGAGGCAAATAATTCAGCTAAGCCACATAAAGTCACTTTTACTCCGAATAACATATACTATTTTATCCGCAAACGCATTCAGGTAAATTTCATTAATATAAATTTAAAAAAAGGATGCATCGACCGGGAATCGAACCCAGGCCACCCGCGTGACAGGCGAGCACTGTACCTCTGCGCCAACCTCTGTTGTTCAAATAACGCGCTACTGTAATGATATATAAACATACTGAATCACCCGAGCTAATAGCACACGGCCACAGCAGCTGTCACACCATAACCCACGGCGACAGATGCTCCGATCCGCTGCTTAAAGGTTTATTTAAATTAAAACTTTTTCGTACTCTTTTTGAAAATAAAAACCGGATTACGATCTAAGTCTAAAAATTTGCAAAATTTTAAGCCATCATACAATTTAATCGGTCCAGTATCTTCAGAGGAGATAGCGAACAAACATAGAAAGAAAGAGAGAGAGCAACGATTTTGTGTGCTTAGGCAGATAAAGTACGCAAAAGTCGCTATTTTATCTGCTTAGGCAGATAAAGTGACACTTTTACCTTGTCAATAAAGACACATAAGTTGTCACTTTTGTGACGTTTGCGGATAAAATGTATTTTAAGTGGATGCAGTTTCAATTTCTGTGGAATTTGTTGATAAATCATCTGCTTTCTTTGGACTTTGAATTTCTACCGTCTTATTCTGATTGACATGAAGGGCAGTGGTTTTTGTATAAAGGCGTCTAATGTTTTTTTAAAAGGTGGGGTATGCAAAAAATTAAATAAAACAAAGAGAATGAATTTGCAATAAGAATTTATAAAACCAGTTGGGAATAGCCATTTAAGTAACAAGGAATGTAAGGACCTATTAACATTTGAGGAAGGCAAGTACAAGCCAAGGCAAAGCCGCGGCTTGTTGCCTGCCAAAAATATTAATAGACGATACATTCCGAGTTATCTTATTATATTTTTCACTCTGCTTATCGAAATTTTCCTAGATTAAAAAAAAAAACGTTTATTTGAAATCGGCAGTGAAGTACGCCGAAATCGTCATTAAAATACGAGAAATCGGCAGTGAAGTAATCCATTGTTTTACGACTTTTTTGTAGGTGGCGAGGCGATAGATAAACGTCAATGGAGGGAACATAACCTACAAAATTTGGTTAAAATGTTGTAATTTCACGATTTCTCGATTTCAAATAAAACATAGTGTACACCTCGGCACTGAAGTTCCTTTTTATCCCTCATGTGGTTTATTTGCCTTGGCCCTACGGGCCTCGGCAACTAAATCCACATTCGTGATAAAAAGTTATACTTCAGTGCCTTGGTATACAAACTACTATTTGTTTGTCACCTGTCACAAGGATTAATTTTTGTGAGTCGTGTTACCTGTGAGTGTCACATGTCACATAAACACTTGCAAAAATAAACAAAGCGTCTAAGTCTACATCTTGCGTTCTTAATTTTATTATCCTAGAAACTTAATAAATAATATTAAGTTCCGTTGTAAAGGAAATCAGCAAACAAAGTATGTATGTTTTCAACTTCACGCGAAATATTATAAAATAAGCATGGTTTTATATACGATAACGCCGATAACACCAGGTGCAGTTCATTGTTTTGTCTAGTGGAGACTGGTAAACACTAAACAGGTCACATAACCAACATCGACGAGCGACGAAAACCCCACCAACGCTGGAGGGTGAGGGAAAATTTGCTCTTTTTGGAATTAAAAGAAAATGAGGAATGTTGCAAAAGCATTCGGCAAATTGAAATTTAAATTACCAGCGGATGCTATAAGGGTGCGTTTTGTTTATAATTAAAACAAAGCAGTCGACTTTTTATCCGATTACATTTTTTAAGAGGCCTAAGGGGGTGTCAATTGACCCCCATTGACACCCCCTTCGATCCACTAGTGCAGTGAAGAGGGAGTGATCTGAAAAGTTCGTGGACTTGAATCCAACTTCGAGGTCTGTTTTCGACCAGTTTAAGGCATCGGCCAGCTGAAATTTATGTGCATCGTGTAGATTAGAACTTCCTTGGTGCATCCAGAGAACAGAAGCCGGCAGCATTCCAGAGATAAGTAATCGCCGTGGCGTCCCTAGAAAACGTATCCAGCGTACAAAGCCTACATTTCACGGTAGATTTGACCAGCAAGGGGAGTTTTAGGAGCCTTCAGAATTGTGCAGAACGTAGAGCAGACATCGTACTAGGTCCAGAACTAGGTTCCAGCCGCCGGGATTCTTCCAGATTAATGTAATCGATGTAGCGTCGCTTGGAAATGCAGAATTCGAAGAAGTCGGCTAGCATCGGAAACAAGTACCAAGTCCGCGTCTCTTCTGACGTTAGGGAAATAAAGCAAAACCGGTTAGCCATACTACGTAATTATTAATTGCATCACTAAATATTTACCTGAGGCGAATTTGTCAATTGTGGGTGTTTTGCGTCAAATTACGCTAATTTTGGGCGTTCAAATAATCTCTGTTTATGCCGTAAATGTATAGATTAAACTGTCAGATGCAGAAAAGTTGAGCATTTGCCATACTTGTATAAAAATTATACTCAGCAGTAAAAATTCTACTGGATGTTACAACCTAACCCTGCAGATTTTAGAGTTTTCGTGCTAAGCCGGAGCATCTTTTAAAAATTAGTTGCCAGTTGATAAAATAGGAAAGGCAATAAACCATATATTTTGCAAATAATTATTATAAAACATCATTTTAACAAGCCCTGAGACACCACAATAATTCTTATACCAACTATTTAATTTTTTTGATATTTTTTCACATTTATATTATATTTATATTCTGTGGAGGCGGTCATTATAATATTTCTATCCATGGCTAGCATGTATACACTGCTTTTTTTCGATTATGTGACAAGTATCTAATGTTGGTAAAAATATGTAATCTCAGATATCTGAAAAAAACGAAGGTGGTGGGATACCTACAAACGTTCTAATAGACTAGTTGACTACCAGCGTTACCGTTCACTGTCAAATACTGTCACGAAGAAACTCAAGTTAGCTCGATCTAATTACGAAAATAATATTATCACTTCCTCCAGTGCAAAGACCTTCTTCAAGTACATTAACCGATCGCTAAAAACTCGTGTATCACACATAACCCTTACGAATCCTAGTACAAATGAACTCGCAACGTCGGCTATAGAAAAAGCGAACATATTCTCTCAACACTTTCTCAGCTCCTACATTCACGAACCATTACCGAACAATTCGAGACTCCTGAACTGCAACAGAATCGCTGCTTCTTTAACTTCAGTTGAATTCACGCCAGATAATGTCTTAAAGGAGCTCCAAAATCTTAACGCAACGGCATCACCAGGCCCCGACTCTATTTCACCGTATTTTCTAAAAATGTGCTCCAAAAGTCTATGTCATCCAATTTCCAAAATCATGCAACAATCTTTCAATGAAGGCAAATTACCTGAGGTATGGAAGACTGCCACAGTTGTACCTATATTTAAAAAGGAAGCAAACTGCTTGCTGCCAACTATAGGCCAATTAGCCTAACGTCCGTTATCTGTAAGTGTATGGAGAAGATAGTGACTAAAGAAATTACTAAGTTTCTTCTGGACAATGACGTCATTCCTGTTAGTCAACATGGCTTCATCCCTGGTCGCTCCGTGACATCTAATCTTCTCCAATGTGTCGACTCATGGACTAAAGCGTTTGATGAAAATATCCCCACTGACGTTATATACCTTGATTTCCAAAAGGCATTCGATCGTGTGCCCATTGAACGTCTGCTTTACAAACTCGAATTCTATGGTATAAGAGGACAACTTCTGGTATGGATTAAGGATTTCCTGAGAAATCGCTCGTTTGCAGTTAGAGTTGAGAACACTCTTTCCGATCAATGTCCGGTTCTAAGCGGTGTCCCCCAAGGATCAGTCCTGGGGCCCATCTTATTTCTGGTATATATAAGCGATCTGCCAAACATTATCACCTCAACTTCAAGTTTTTTTGCGGACGACACCAAATTGTTCAACTTCCCTTTGACTGCCGCACATGTCATCCAAGAAGATTTAAACAAAATTAGCGAGTGGTGTACTCAGTGGTTGCTCACAGTGAACGCGGATAAATGCTCGGTTTTGCATATTGGTCGTAACAATCCTACAGTGCAGTATGAATTAGGCGGGGTTCCCTTAAAACCAGTGACCGAACAAATCGACCTTGGTGTCACCATAACATCCGACCTGAAATGGGGTAGCCACGTCTTTAGTACAGTTAAAAAAGCAAACTTTCTGATATATCAAATATCACACTCATTTAAAAACCTGTTTCCGTTGCTTTTGAAAAAGCTGTATTCGACCTACGTGCGTCCCATCCTAGACTACGGTGCTGTGAACTGTAATCCATATTTTGCGAAAGATATTGATCTATTAGAAAAAGTCCAAAGAAGATTTACAAAACTTTCTCCCATTCTACGTCCGCTTCCATATCCTGGAAGGCTGAAAACGCTAGGGTTGTCCACCCTAGTTATCAGACGTCAAAGAGGTGACCTGATCGAAACCTATAAAATCATCACTGGCCATTACAGCTGTAACCTGGGTACCATATTTCACTTCAGCCGAAACACCAATCTGAGGGGCCACAAGTACAAACTCGTGAATGAGCGCTGTACCAGGCCCCTCAGATTGGTGTTTCGGCTGAAGTGAAATATGGTACCCAGGTTACAGCTGTAATGGCCAGTGATGATTTTATAGGTTTCGATCAGGTCACCTCTTTGACGTCTGATAACTAGGGTGGACAACCCTAGCGTTTTCAGCCTTTCAGGATATGGAAGCGGACGTAGAATGGGAGAAAGTTTTGTAAATCTTCTTTGGACTTTTTCTAATAGATCAATATCTTTCGCAAAATATGGATTACAGTTCACAGCACCGTAGTCTAGGATGGGACGCACGTAGGTCGAATACAGCTTTTTCAAAAGCAACGGAAACAGGTTTTTAAATGAGTGTGATATTTGATATATCAGAAAGTTTGCTTTTTTAACTGTACTAAAGACGTGGCTACCCCATTTCAGGTCGGATGTTATGGTGACACCAAGGTCGATTTGTTCGGTCACTGGTTTTAAGGGAACCCCGCCTAATTCATACTGCACTGTAGGATTGTTACGACCAATATGCAAAACCGAGCATTTATCCGCGTTCACTGTGAGCAACCACTGAGTACACCACTCGCTAATTTTGTTTAAATCTTCTTGGATGACATGTGCGGCAGTCAAAGGGAAGTTGAACAATTTGGTGTCGTCCGCAAAAAAACTTGAAGTTGAGGTGATAATGTTTGGCAGATCGCTTATATATACCAGAAATAAGATGGGCCCCAGGACTGATCCTTGGGGGACACCGCTTAGAACCGGACATTGATCGGAAAGAGTGTTCTCAACTCTAACTGCAAACGAGCGATTTCTCAGGAAATCCTTAATCCATACCAGAAGTTGTCCTCTTATACCATAGAATTCGAGTTTGTAAAGCAGACGTTCAATGGGCACACGATCGAATGCCTTTTGGAAATCAAGGTATATAACGTCAGTGGGGATATTTTCATCAAACGCTTTAGTCCATGAGTCGACACATTGGAGAAGATTAGATGTCACGGAGCGACCAGGGATGAAGCCATGTTGACTAACAGGAATGACGTCATTGTCCAGAAGAAACTTAGTAATTTCTTTAGTCACTATCTTCTCCATACACTTACAGATAACGGACGTTAGGCTAATTGGCCTATAGTTGGCAGCAAGCAGTTTGCTTCCTTTTTAAATATAGGTACAACTGTGGCAGTCTTCCATACCTCAGGTAATTTGCCTTCATTGAAAGATTGTTGCATGATTTTGGAAATTGGATGACATAGACTTTTGGCGCACATTTTTAGAAAATACGGTGAAATAGAGTCGGGGCCTGGTGATGCCGTTGCGTTAAGATTTTGGAGCTCCTTTAAGACATTATCTGGCGTGAATTCAACTGAAGTTAAAGAAGCAGCGATTCTGTTGCAGTTCAGGAGTCTCGAATTGTTCGGTAATGGTTCGTGAATGTAGGAGCTGAGAAAGTGTTGAGAGAATATGTTCGCTTTTTCTATAGCCGACGTTGCGAGTTCATTTGTACTAGGATTCGTAAGGGTTATGTGTGATACACGAGTTTTTAGCGATCGGTTAATGTACTTGAAGAAGGTCTTTGCACTGGAGGAAGTGATAATATTATTTTCGTAATTAGATCGAGCTAACTTGAGTTTCTTCGTGACAGTATTTGACAGTGAACGGTAACGCTGGTAGTCAACTAGTCTATTAGAACGTTTGTAGGTATCCCACCACCTTCGTTTTTTCAGATATCTGAGATTACATATTTTTACCAACATTAGATACTTGTCACATAATCGAAAAAAAGCAGTGTATACATGCTAGCCATGGATAGAAATATTATAATGACCGCCTCCACAGAATATAAATATAATATAAATGTGAAAAAATATCAAAAAAATTAAATAGTTGGTATAAGAATTATTGTGGTGTCTCAGGGCTTGTTAAAATGATGTTTTATAATAATTATTTGCAAAATATATGGTTTATTGCCTTTCCTATTTTATCAACTGGCAACTAATTTTTAAAAGATGCTCCGGCTTAGCACGAAAACTCTAAAATCTGCAGGGTTAGGTTGTAACATCCAGTAGAATTTTTACTGCTGAGTATAATTTTTATACAAGTATGGCAAATGCTCAACTTTTCTGCATCTGACAGTTTAATCTATACATTTACGGCATAAACAGAGATTATTTGAACGCCCAAAATTAGCGTAATTTGACGCAAAACACCCACAATTGACAAATTCGCCTCAGGTAAATATTTAGTGATGCAATTAATAATTACGTAGTATGGCTAACCGGTTTTGCTTTATTTCCCTAACGTCAGAAGAGACGCGGACTTGGTACTTGTTTCCGATGCTAGCCGACTTCTTCGAATTCTGCATTTCCAAGCGACGCTACATCGATTACATTAATCTGGAAGAATCCCGGCGGCTGGAACCTAGTTCTGAACCTAGTACGATGTCTGCTCTACGTTCTGCACAATTCTGAAGGCTCCTAAAACTCCCCTTGCTGGTCAAATCTACCGTGAAATGTAGGCTTTGTACGCTGGATACGTTTTCTAGGGACGCCACGGCGATTACTTATCTCTGGAATGCTGCCGGCTTCTGTTCTCTGGATGCACCAAGGAAGTTCTAATCTACACGATGCACATAAATCAATAATCGCCTGAAAATTATATCAAGTAAACTTATTTTAGGAGAACACAAGGACGTTAAAAAGACATACAGAAAAGGGAAGCTTGTTTCACTAAAGCCTTTGGAATCATTGCGGAACTAAATGAAGATGAAGGCTTCCAACACACCCTTTTCAAAATAAAACAGTTCTATATAAATATACTGGACAAGCAAAGACATACTCGATAGTGATTAAGTAAGGATGTAGCGTGTTATGCCTATTTTTACCATCAATTTGTAGACAAAATCGTGAAGTGAAGAAAAAGTAATAAACCTAGCCATAAAATTTGATAAATAATCATATATAAACAGCTTAATGTTCGCAGACTAAATAGTAATAGAAGACAACGAACTCAATTATTTAGAACATTCAATTTAAAATGTCTATAAAAACAATGCGAAGGTTATGGTTTTTTAAAAAGCAGCCCATTAGACGAAGAATTTTCAACCTATAACATAAAATCGTTGCTTTCTTTCTTTGTATGTTTGTATCTTTGTTCACTATCTTCTCCGAAGATAGTGGACCGATTAAGTTGTATGATGGCTTAAAAGTTTTAATTTATTAAATCCTCTAAGCAGCGGAGTGAAGCGTCTGTCGCCGTGGGCTTCGGTGCGACAGCTGCTGTGGCTGTGTGCTATTAGCGCGGGTGATTCACTATGTTCATATATCATTATAGTAGTCCATTATTTAAACAAGCCATATTGATCCAGGGGTAGAATGCTCGCCTGCCACGCGGGCGGCCCGGGTTCGATTCCCGGCCGATGCATCCTTTTTTTAAGATTCATATTAATGTATCTCTCTTAAATTAGCAAACCGAAGCTAAGTTTGGGT